>CM068303.1:18317021-18917021 GCA_034768395.1 Linum lewisii
GAAACTCCCTTTTTTTTGTTGTTGGGGTTGTCTGAACTGAGGGTAGTGGGATACCTTTTTTGATTTTTGGTAAGCCTTAAACCACAAAATTCACTTCATCTAAACCGGCCTTTTCATTATAAATTTTTTAAAAACTTCCTCCATTATAGCACATCCCCCCCACAAACCCTTTAAAAAATTAGCACTAGACAACGCCGACAGAGTTTGGGGGCCCACCTTCTTTTTGTTTTCTGTACTTCGACCTTGATTAATCTTGAAAGGCTTAAACCTCATTTGCTCTCCAAACTGTCTCCCAATTTCCCAACTTTCAGCCATTTTTTCAAAAAAGAAGAAACACTTCGGTGTGAGTGCCAAAAACCCTCCCCTTCACTAAGGAGTTGAGCCATTTAAGGGCCGATTCTTCATTCATCCCTCGGGCAAAGATCTCAGCTAGCTGTCTCTGCTCGAATCCATGATGAGGGCAGTCCTAGAGGAGTTATTGGAATTCATTCCAAGCATCATATAAGCTTACTTCTTCCTTTTGAACAAATCTAGCAATGTTGTCCTTGTAAGCTGTAGTTCTTGAAGGAGGAAAGTATTCCTCTACGAAGTCTTTAGGTAGATTATCCCAATCGGTGTAGTGGCTAGGTGGCTTGCTATTAATCCATCTCTTGGTGGAGCCTCTAAGGGATAATGGGAAGGCTCGTAAGCATAATGTGTTCTTATCGAGGTTCCCACTCTTGAACGTCTAGCACATGGTTAGGAAGTCCGTCAAATGTGTGCATGGGTTATCATGAAGCTTTCATTCGCACTGAACATCCCTAGAGATCATTCCCAGGAAGGGGATCTTGATCTCATAGTCAAGATCATCGTCATTGCGAGGCACATTGATGCCGACCGGACGCTAGTTGCACTCGGCTTGTTGTAGTCCGCCATGGTGCGTTAAGCAGCCATTGTAGGAGGAGTAGGTGGTGGCGAATCTGAAGATGTGAGCGGAGGAAGATGAGGAGTTCTCCTTCAACTCCTGGATCTTGACAGGGGTAGGAGGTGTAGGCAGAATGATTGTTACTTGCTTCAGAACTCGTGGTTGCTTAGGTAGTGCAGAACTACCCGACTTGTCTGAACTAATGGTCTTGAGAGGCTTAGAGTGAGAACGAGTGAACGGCCGGTTCATAAACCTGTAGAACAACCTACAAGCGATAAAAACAAACATAATCGGTGTAAAATCAAAGTGTGATGAAATATGAAAGATGGAAAGGTAGAAGAATAAAATGCCAACTCTTCTTTCTAACAATTAAAAGAGTCCCTGGCAATGGCGCCAATTTGATGAACACGTTTTCGTGTGTTGTCAAATAACTACCCTACTTAAAAAGTAAGGTAGATCGAATCTATCGAGGTTTCCTCCAATTGACTACTCAAAGGAATTGGCAATCTATTCGGGTTTAAACAGATTGTGCGTGGTGTGAGTTCCATGACTTCTAAACTATAATGCAAGGAAATTGAAATAAAAATAAAAGACAGATTGATTGGGTTTTGTCTTGACGAGATGACAGACAAGCTTAGACTCGAATCCCCCTAAGATCACCAGAGCATTGGCGATCACAAGACCAACGGTTTTTAATCCTAATTCATTCATTTCTTAGACACCACCATAACTCCTAACCCTTAGGTTTAAGTTTAGCAAACGTTCGCTCTATCTGACTTAACTACCAAGATTAATTAACTGTGCGTGCATTCACTTCTGCAATGGAAAACTAACTAGCGCGATTACTAGTGATTTATGATTTACTCTAATAGTGGATTAATCCTAAATGGTTCCTACGAAGGCACACTCCATTGAATAGATTAATTTTTGATTTGGTGTTTTAAAGTAAGGTGGACGTTCGCCTCTATCCTTAGCTTAACAAGAATCTAGTCTAGATGATCAAGCTAGAAAAGAAACACAGGCATGCAAGAGAAACTGTTTGAATCTGAATCTAATTACCGCCAATCCGTGACCGCTTTAAAGCCTCGAGTCACTTAGGGTTCATCTAATCTAAGCTCTACGAGTTTAGCTACTCATATTGAATATAAGAGAATAAAAAACAATCAAAGAATACATCTCATATAGGAAGAACAGAGAAGAAATGTAAAACCTAATTTGACGAATCTGTGAAGCCTCAATCTAGAGAATCTTCAACTCCTTGCTCTGAGCACTCTGAGGTAGAAAGATGGTGTCACGATCTCTCCGGGAACTCCGAGGATGCTCTCTAAACTCTATCTATTTTCTCTGAAGTTTAATCCGTGGAAATAGGTGTGTCTCTCCATCGATGTGAAAAAGATTCGCCCCTCTAAATTGATGCGGCAGCAGCTTATATAGGTTTCCAATCCTCTGCCAGAAAAGAAGAGACTTCTCGCTAAGAACCTTGAAAGTTCTCACCGAGAACTTTAGTGCAAATGTCTAGCTGATTGTCGACGAGACTTCTTCGTGCATTCCTCAATAAGTTTTCGGTGAGAACTTGGATGTTCTCACCGAGAACTTTAGTGTAAACTCCAAGCTGAATTCGACGAGATTTCATCTTAGGTTCCTTTAGTAGTTTTCGGCGAGAACATTGGAGTTCTTGCCGAGAACTTCTTTGTAATCATCTGTAACACCCGTCCCGAATCATCCCGGTGAAACCCGAGGTTGAACCGGTATCGAGTATTACCCAGTGAAAGACGACCCAGATAACGATCAAATCCAAGCTTAAAATAAGAGTTTAAGTGAGAGGCCTCCATAAACCAGAAAAAACATAAACTGTTTACAACTCCAAATCCATCATAAAACCCATAAAATCCAACATAATCAGAAAGATACATAAATCCAACTGAAAAACCCCCAAAATGTCCCAAGTCAACTGAAATATGAAAATAGGTCAACTCCAAGTAGGCACCAGTCTTCACCTCATAGCTTCAGCCCAGCACTTCTCGGAATCCACCCTCAACTCAGACGCCACACCACTCTCTCTAGCCACGAGATCCTGAAAGGGAGAAAGGGATCAATTTCCTATTGAAATTGAGTGAACCCACTGGGCCTACCTACACGTTGTCCTACTCTATGGAGCGGTCCCAACTCCGCACAAGACATTCAGCAATGGAACCAACCCAACCCCCCTTTCCATATTTTAATTCCCTAAAGCAGTCTAGGTGATCACGTTGGTCAGTTCTGGTTCTCAAGTACAAATCGAATAGCAGAATAACATAGATCAAGCATCAATTCCCTTTGCAACAACATACCACAACACCAGTCAACCAGTTCGCCACACAACACAACACAACACATTCACATTCAATTTGTCTAGGTGAATTATTAGGCGCCAATAAGGAGTTTATCCCGCACCACCCCTGCCGGCCTGACGCACCTCTCTCCCCTGGAGAGGTCCAAGACGCATCCTCTCCCTTGGAGGATACCACGAGACCTTTCCCTTGAAGGAATCGTTAACTTGACTCAACCAAACAAATCACGCCTTTCCCTTGAAGACGTGAGCGCACCTCTTTCCCTTGAAGAGGCACTTAGCACCCATAGTGCAGTTTTAGGGGGCAGTGCAGGCTCCTTCCGGTTCTATTTCCACACATACAATTCTCAACATCACTTCCTCAAACACACATCACATCTACTACCAACATACAACACAAACAGCCACATCTCATTCATAGTCCATAGTTCACAACCCACCACATCCTCCATGTCCCTGTCATGTTCACCGCACACACCACAATCAATAGGATAACCGGCTAGCTCACCGGCCTCCCCCACCTGCAAGTACAGGGGAAGCCATGTCATGAGTCTAGGGGTCACCCACCTGTTCCTCTTATTCAGAGCGACCCCACATTGGCAGGGCAACTCTCCTGCATCCACAACCAGCAATTCATAATAATATAGCACCCGCACTCATTTCCCAACCATCCTAACTCTCACTTCTATGTCAAACCATTACTTAATTCACTTCAGTTCACAACCAACCCCAAATCATAGAAATCAACAACAACGACCAACCACGGCAAACATCAATAGCAATCAAGCACATTCACAGAACAGTTTATCCCCTTTTACGCTCATCATTTTCATGCATAACCTAGGTTTTGTTCTAAGTCCGATTGAAACTCCTCACGCTGTCCAAACTACCTACACAACGCTAGGCCCTCACCTGGAATAGAAGACGAGGCTTAATCGTCTTCTAGTTCCCCAGAAAGTCGATCTCCAACCACCAAACTCGTAGCTCTACCCTTCCTTACTGCTCACGACCTACACCCAGAAACCCAAAATAGAGGTTAGCGATCTCTTCTCCTCGTCGCTACGAATCCATAGCAACAAACGGAACTCAATTCCGACCTCTACAGCTCCCGGAATCACCCTTCGAAGGTTGCTCGCTCTTGGTTCGTCAATGGTTTTTCGGGGAGAGAGAAAGGGGAAAGAAAATACGGATTTCCGTGCAATTCCGTCCTTTTATGCACGAAATGTGCGCCTGGGATGTCAAAATGTGCGCCGGCGCACATTGACCCCCAAAAGGCGCACATTTTGAATATTCCGCCGAAAGTTTGCTGAATTAATTGAAAAGTGCGCCTGGCACTTCTAAATGTGCGCCTGCGCACATTAGGACCCAAAATCAGCACTTTTGGTACTGTACCCTATTCCCCTCTTTTGCAACTTCAACCCGGCACACACCCAAACGTCCCAGACCTCAAAAGACCCTCTTAAGTACCGTTTCCGGCACTCTAGTCACCCAGACTTGAGTTCTAACCCGTTCGGTTGGGCGGGGATGTTACAAGTCTCCACAACTTCAAGGATTTCGTCCCCGAAATCTTCCCTAACTCATCCTAGCAATATGATACCGAACACACCTTAGACCTTCTTGGAACCAACACCACCACGAGCAAACACAAAAGCATGCATCAAGGGAAAATTAATACCTGAATCATACACTTCCACTAACTCCGGGTACCGCCGCCTCATACTCTCCTCAGTCTCCCAAGTAGCCGACTCGCTCTCATGGTTCCTCCATACCACCTTGAGCTGCGGAATCTGCTTATTCCTCAAGACCCGGACTTGCCTATCCACGATCGCGACTGGCTTCTCCTCATAAGTCAAGTCTTGTTCAATCTCCACCTCTTCCGGCTGAATTACATGAGAAGGGTCCCCATGATACCGCCTAAGCACGCTCACATGGAACACATTGTGTATCCTTTCCAACTCCCTCGGCAAAGCCAACACATAAGCCACCGGACCCGACTTAGCGAGGATCTCATAAGGGCCGATGTACCGAGGCGCCAACTTCCCTTTTCTACCGAAACGCATCAGCCCTTTCCACGGTGACACCTTCAAAAATACCTTCTCCCCAACATTGAAACTCAGCTCTCTAGCACGACCGTCGGCATACGCTTTTTGTCTATCTTGAGCCGCTCTCAATCTCTCCTTGATAATCTTAACCCGATCAGCCGTCTCTTGCACAACTTGAGGGCCCGACAACACCCTCGCACCTTCCTCATCCCAACACAAAGGCGTCCTACACTTCCTCCCATACAAGGCCTCAAAAGGAGCAGACTTCAAGCTACTATGATACGAGTTATTATAGGCGAACTCAATCAAAGGTAGCAATTCAGTCCAAGGGGTTTGAAACTCCATGGCACAGCTTCTCAACAATTCCTCCAAAGTAAGGATCGTTCTCTCCGATTGCCCATCCGTCTGAGGATGATACGCCGTCGAGAACTTGAGCTTAGTTCCCAATGCTGTATGCAGCCCCTCCCAAAAATGAGACGTGAAACTCGGATCCCGATCAGAGACGATGGATTGAGGAACCCCATGTAACCTTACCACCTCCTCTATATATAACTTTGCCAACACCTCCACACTAGGCTTAAATCGAATGGGTATGAAATGCGCAACTTTCGTCAACCGATCGACTATTACCCACACGGCATCCTTCCCCTCTCTAGTCGGCGGAAAACCCGACACAAAGTCCATGGTGATGTCCGCAAACTTCCACTCCGGGATAGGTAGGGACTGAAGTAACCCACCCGGAGCTCTATGCTCCGCCTTAGCCTTCTGACAAACCAAGCAAGTCGCCACATAACGAGCCACATCCTTCTTCATTCCTGGCCACCAAAAACTTAACTTCAGGTCATTGTACATCTTCGTCATCCCGGGATGCATAGCATACATCGAGGAATGAGCCTCCTCCAAAATCCCCTTCCTCAATTCCTCTACTTCCGGTACGCACACTCGACCCTTGCATTTCAGCAATCCGCCAACTACCTCGAATCCATTATCCAAGCCTTTTTCAACTTCCCCTCGAATAGCCACCAGGGTAGCATCCTTGAGCTGCTCCTCACCAATCCTATCATTCAGCATAGGCCTAATGTTGAGCTTGGCAAGCAAACTTCCCACATCATCTAACTGCATCTCTACCCTTAAAGCTCTAAGATCCACCAACTCCTTTCGACTTAAAGCATCCGCAACCACATTAGCTTTACCAGGATGGTAGTCAATGGTACAGTCATAATCCTTCAAGAGCTCCACCCAACGCCGTTGCCTACCATTCAGCTCCTTTTGATCCATAAGGTGCTTAAGACTCTTGTGATCGGTCATGATCTTAAACGTCTCACCATACAAATAATGCCTCCACAACTTCAAGGCGAACACCACTGCAGCTAACTCCAAATCATGAGTTGGGTAGTTCACCTCATGCACCCTAAGCTGTCGGGAGGCATAAGCGACAACCTTCCCATTCTGCATCAACACACAGCCCAATCCTCGCAAAGACGCATCACTAAACACCACATACTCTCCACCTCTACTGGCAAAGTCAACACCGGAGCTGAGGTCAACTTCTTCTTCAACTCCTCAAAGCTCCTCTGACATTCCTCGCTCCACTCATACTTCGACTCCTTCCTCAACAACTTATGCAAAGGTGACGCTATGGTAGAGAACCCCTCTACAAACCTTCGGTAGTAACCAGCTAACCCCAAGAAGCTCCTCAGTTGCGACACATCCTTAGGTGGAGACCAATTAACCACCGCTTCAATCTTCTTTGGGTCAACCTCCACGCCTCTCTTAGAAACCACATGCCCAAGAAACAATACTTCCTCCAACCAAAAGGCACACTTCGAGAACTTGGCAAAAAGTTGCTGCTCCCTCAACCTATGAAAAACAATCCTCAAGTGCTCCTCATGCTCCTTCCTAGTCTTAGAATAAATGAGGATATCATCGATGAACACTATCACGAACTTATCCAAATATTCGTGGAAGACCTTGTTCATGAGAGCCATGAAGCGGCAGGAGCATTGGTGAGACCAAACGGCATTACCAAGAAACTCATAGTGTCCATAGCGGGTCCTAAAGGCTGTCATTGGCACCGATCCTTCCTCCACCTTCAACTGGTGATAACCCGACCTCAAGTCTATCTTCGAAAACACTTCAGCCCCTTGCAATTGGTCGAAGAGATCGTCTATCCTTGGAAGTGGGTAACGATTCTTGATCGTCGCCTTGTTCAACCGCCTATAGTCAACACACATCCGCATCGACCCATCCTTCTTCTTCACAAACAACACCGGTGCCCCCCATGGTGACACGCTAGGGCGGATGAACCCCTTATCCAGGAGCTCCTGCAATTGCTCCTTCAACTCCTTTAACTCCGCCGGTGCCATGCGATAAGGTGGAATAGAGATTGGAGCAGTTCCAGGAACCAACTCTATATTGAACTCCACCTCACGCTCGATCGGTGCTCCGGGTAGTTCCTCAAACACATCCGCAAACTCCCGAGCTACCGGTACCTTCTCCAACTCCTCATTCTGCTCAACTGACACTTGCACCAATAAAGCCTCACACCCTTCTTGGATCAGAGAGAAGGCTTGCATTGCTGAAATTACCCCCATAGGTGCGGATTCTCTCTTCCTAACACCCTTGAACACCACTTGACCAACACTCCCCACCTGAAGCAACACCTCCTTCTTCTGGCAATCAAGCAAGGCCCCATGCCTAGCCAAGCCAATCCATGCCGAGAATAACGTCGAATTCATTGAAAGGAAGCACCACCAGATCAGCCAAGAACTCGACACCGTCCACTAACACTTTACACCCTCTACAGACTCTATCCACCCGAACAGAAGTCCCCAAAGGAGTTCTGACGCCCCAACTAACACCCAAACTACTAGCTACAACACCCAAACTACTCAAACATTTCTCAGATACAAAGGAATGGGTTGACCCCGAATCAAACAAGGCATAAACTGAAAGACCCAAGATTGAGATCATACCAGTCACCACGTCGTTCGCATTTTCTGCTGCGCCCTTAGTGAGAGCATAGAGCCGTCCTTGATCCCCTCCAGCTCCCACCGGCATGGCATTAGCACCCGTTCCTCGTCCAGCTCCCGAGGCTCCCCTGCCATAACTGCCTCCTCCTCTACCCCCTTGACTCCCCGACGGAGCTCTGGGTCCCTGCACCGATCCCACAGACTGGGTCGGCACCGCACTCCTGGTCGGGCAAACATTGCTCCGGTGTCCACGCTGCCCACAGGTGTAGCATGTTACTGGAGCGGTCCTCACCAGATGACACATGCCGTAGTGAGGTTTCCCACATGTGCCACAGGTGGGAAGCCCAGTTGACGCCCCTCCCGATCGAGCCGAACCTGCACCCCTCATCTTACAAGTCGCGCTCTTGTGTCCCGGATTCCCACAGGTGAAACAGGTCACCACCCCACGCATCGGGGCCGACTGAGTGCTCCTGAACCCCGAGTAAGACTGATGTGGGCGCTTAACAGTCTGACTCTGAGCCACAGACTGTGAAGGCGGTGCTGTCGCCTTCCTCTTCCGGTCCTCCTTCTTCCCCAGCTCTAATAACTCCCTCTCCAACGCAGCCCCTTTCACCGCCACCAAACTCCCCATGTCACCAGATGTGACCCCCTCCTGAATCTCCCACCTCAGACCCCTCTTGAACCGACGGATCAACTTTTGCTCTCGATTAGCAAGCTCATCGTACCATTGGGAGAGGTTGGTGAACTCCATATAGTACTGCAGAACCGACTTCTCACCCTGCACCAGCTCAAGAAACTCCTTGGTCTTTGCCTCCCTCCAAATATCCGGACAAAACTGATCACGGAACATCCCTAAGAACTCCTCAAACCCCAGCTCAGGCGGGTACACCTGACTCTCCGGCAAGGACTCCCACCACTCCAAGGCATGACCCTTTAGCAAGAAGGTCATGGCTTGCAATCTCATCTCATCCTCAAATCAGCCCTCAGAAACTTGAAGTTGCACTCCTTAATCCATCGCTCAGCCACAGCCGGATCAGCCACCTCCCCGGCGAACTCACTGAAGTTCCAACCCTTCAAATCCGACGGCCGAAACCGACGCCCCACTGCTCCATGCTCGGAGTGACCCACGGAGTGACTTCCCATCGACTGGTTCTCACTACAGGAGGACATTAAACATTTCAGTTGACCGCTCAAAGAACTTCAAACAACTCAATTCACCACTTGATTTCAAACATCCCACCCATTTAAAATAGTTTAACAAAAACCCTTGGAATGTCGGTCCCGTACCGATGTCTCATCCTCCCTCCTAACGAGGTTAATTACTCCCCAAAGAGAGAAGATAATCAACCGGTACAGCAGCGACCAACCAGGCTCTGATACCATTTGTAACACCCGTCCCGAATCATCCCGGTGAAACCCGAGGTTGAACCGGTATCGAGTATTACCCAGTGAAAGACGACCCAGATAACGATCAAATCCAAGCTTAAAATAAGAGTTTAAGTGAGAGGCCTCCATAAACCAGAAAAAACATAAACTGTTTACAACTCCAAATCCATCATAAAACCCATAAAATCCAACATAATCAGAAAGATACATAAATCCAACTGAAAAACCCCCAAAATGTCCCAAGTCAACTGAAATATGAAAATAGGTCAACTCCAAGTAGGCACCAGTCTTCACCTCATAGCTTCAGCCCAGCACTTCTCGGAATCCACCCTCAACTCAGACGCCACACCACTCTCTCTAGCCACGAGATCCTGAAAGGGAGAAAGGGATCAATTTCCTATTGAAATTGAGTGAACCCACTGGGCCTACCTACACGTTGTCCTACTCTATGGAGCGGTCCCAACTCCGCACAAGACATTCAGCAATGGAACCAACCCAACCCCCCTTTCCATATTTTAATTCCCTAAAGCAGTCTAGGTGATCACGTTGGTCAGTTCTGGTTCTCAAGTACAAATCGAATAGCAGAATAACATAGATCAAGCATCAATTCCCTTTGCAACAACATACCACAACACCAGTCAACCAGTTCGCCACACAACACAACACAACACATTCACATTCAATTTGTCTAGGTGAATTATTAGGCGCCAATAAGGAGTTTATCCCGCACCACCCCTGCCGGCCTGACGCACCTCTCTCCCCTGGAGAGGTCCAAGACGCATCCTCTCCCTTGGAGGATACCACGAGACCTTTCCCTTGAAGGAATCGTTAACTTGACTCAACCAAACAAATCACGCCTTTCCCTTGAAGACGTGAGCGCACCTCTTTCCCTTGAAGAGGCACTTAGCACCCATAGTGCAGTTTTAGGGGGCAGTGCAGGCTCCTTCCGGTTCTATTTCCACACATACAATTCTCAACATCACTTCCTCAAAACACACATCACATCTACTACCAACATACAACACAAACAGCCACATCTCATTCATAGTCCATAGTTCACAACCCACCACATCCTCCATGTCCCTGTCATGTTCACGCACACACCACAATCAATAGGATAACCGGCTAGCTCACCGGCCTCCCCCACCTGCAAGTACAGGGGAAGCCATGTCATGAGTCTAGGGGTCACCCACCTGTTCCTCTTATTCAGAGCGACCCCACATTGGCAGGGCAACTCTCCTGCATCCACAACCAGCAATTCATAATAATATAGCACCCGCACTCATTTCCCAACCATCCTAACTCTCACTTCTATGTCAAACCATTACTTAATTCACTTCAGTTCACAACCAACCCCAAATCATAGAAATCAACAACAACGACCAACCACGGCAAACATCAATAGCAATCAAGCACATTCACAGAACAGTTTATCCCCTTTTACGCTCATCATTTTCATGCATAACCTAGGTTTTGTTCTAAGTCCGATTGAAACTCCTCACGCTGTCCAAACTACCTACACAACGCTAGGCCCTCACCTGGAATAGAAGACGAGGCTCTAATCGTCTTCTAGTTCCCCAGAAAGTCGATCTCCAACCACCAAACTCGTAGCTCTACCCTTCCTTACTACTCACGACCTACACCCAGAAACCCAAAATAGAGGTTAGCGATCTCTTCTCCTCGTCGCTACGAATCCATAGCAACAAACGGAACTCAATTCCGACCTCTACAGCTTTCGGAATCACCCTTCGAAGGTTGCTCGCTCTTGGTTCGTCAATGGTTTTTCGGGGAGAGAGAAAGGGGAAAGAAAATACGGATTTCCGTGCAATTCCATCCTTTTATGCACGAAATGTGCGCCTGGGATGTCAAAATGTGCGCCGGCGCACATTGACCCCCAAAAGGCGCACATTTTGAATATTCCGCCGAAAGTTTGCTGAATTAATTGAAAAGTGCGCCTGGCACTTCTAAATGTGCGCCTGCGCACATTAGGACCCAAAATCAGCACTTTTGGTACTGTACCCTATTCCCCTCTTTTGCAACTTCAACCCGGCACACACCCAAACGTCCCAGACCTCAAAAGACCCTCTTAAGTACCGTTTCCGGCACTCTAGTCACCCAGACTTGAGTTCTAACCCGTTCGGTTGGGCGGGGATGTTACATCATCCACTGGAACTTCGACGAGATTTTTATGTAGCTTCTTCAGCATGTATTCATTGAGAACTTTGATCTTCTCGCCGAATATGTAAGTGTTGGCAAGGGAGTTATTTCTGGATCAGTTTATGTGCAATTCCTTTAGGTTCCCTTGCTTCATGAGAACGTCCGTGGCTACGTAATTGATGGCAAAAAATTGTGCATTCACAAAAGCACTAAAAAACACATCAAATAACCCACAACGGGCCACAGTAACCAAAACGGTATAAAATAGAGCAAATAAGTGAAAACACCCTAAACTACCCCAAAAATCGTGTCTCTAGCAAGGAAATGTCGCTTAAATGAGGCTGATAATCACGTAAAATCTAGTGTCATCAATGGCTCAGCCCAAAGCGCTACGGTGTAGCGCTCCGGACTAGGCCCGACGCCTGTACTTGGTCCGGCTTCAGGCCTCCGGGAGTTTTTCCCATGCCTTCTGACTTCTGCTTCGGGCCATCGTTAGTGTGTCTTGGGGATGTCTTGAGGCTAGAGTTTGAGCCTGTGGCCCTTCAGTATCCGTTCGGAGCCTCAAATAGGTGCTTTTCTCTTTCTAGGCCGGCGGTGGTGCCCAGTCTTAGCATCAATGCCCGGGGTGGGGCCATCCCTTGGTCTCGATCCGACTCTAGCGCCTGGGAGGTTTCCTTAACTTATAGCAGGGTGTAACCTCCCTTGGAAAGCCTTTCTGCATCCTCCTCATGTCCTCCCTTGCTCCATGCCTTCATGTATATGTTGAGTCGTTCTTTGAAGGCCTTGGTCTGGCTTCGTGTCAAGGGTGGTACCGGTCGTGTCCAGAGCACAGGGGGATCATCATCCCCCTCTTCTTGAGAAGGATTCGGCCTCGAATCTGGATCTGCATAGACCTCATCATAGTAGGGTGTTAACTCAGCAACATTAAAGGTAACACTAACCCCATAGGAATTTGGTAGATCAAGGACATAGGCATTGTTGTTGACTCTATGAAGAATGGTATAGGGTCCATCCCCTCTTGTTAGTAGCTTGGACTTTCTTTCCTCAAGAAACCTGTCCTTCCTGAAGTGAATCCATACTTGATCCCCTACTTCAAACATTTTCTCCTTCCTTCCTCGGTTAGCATTGCGGGTGTATTGGGGAGTCCTTCTCTCGATGTTGGCTTTGGCTTTCTCGTGGAGCTTCTTGACATATTCTGCTTTCTCTTGGCCACCTACATCTAAGAACTCATGTATAGGAAAAGGTGATAAATCCAAAGGGGTTAGGGGGTTAAATCCGTAAACAAGCTCAAAAGGGGAGTATTGGGTGGCTGAGTGCACAACCCTATTGTAAGCAAACTCCACGTGTAGCAAGCAGTCTTCCCAAGTTTTAAAGTTGCAACGGATAATGGCCCTAAGCATTTGGGACAAGGATCGATTCACCACTTCTATTTGGCCATTGGTTTGAGGGTGGCAAGTGGTTGAGAACATAAGTTTGGTGCCAAGCTTGGCGCACAAGGTTTTCCAAAAGTAAATTAGGAACTTTGAATCCCTATCCGAAACTATGGTCTTAGGGACTCCATGTAGCCTAACCACTTCTTGGAAGAATAAGTCAGTAATGTGTGAGGCATCGTCAGTCTTGTGGCAAGCAATGAAGTGGGCCATCTTAGAGAACCTATCAACCACCACAAAGATGGAATCCTTTCCTCTCCTAGTTCTAGGTAGTCCTAATACAAAATCCATAGAGAAATCCACCCAAGGGTGCTCAGGTATGGGTAAAG
The DNA here is from genome assembly GCA_034768395.1 of Linum lewisii. Taxonomy (NCBI): domain Eukaryota; kingdom Viridiplantae; phylum Streptophyta; class Magnoliopsida; order Malpighiales; family Linaceae; genus Linum; species Linum lewisii. The sequence goes on from CM068303.1 coordinate 18,330,571, forward strand.
GAGTGTATAAGACATAGGGTTTGAGTCTCAACTTAGCTCTTTGGCAGTTGGAGCATTGAGCTATGAGTTTCTCCACGTCATGGCGCATCTTGGGCCAATAGAAGTGCTCCTTGAGGGTGGCCAATGTCTTGACCACTCCAAAATGTCCCATGAGGCCTCCTCCATGAGCTTCAAGGGTTAGAACAGTCCTGCATGAATGGTTAGGTAAACACAGCTTGGGTCCTTTAAACAAGTAACCATCCTACTTGTAGAACTTCCTAAATCCTCCCTGCTGGCAAGCCTCAAAGATGCTCTTGAAATCGAGGTCAGTGGCATAAAGGTCTTTGATGTATTCAAAGCCAATGAATTTAGTAGTAAGGACAGAGATTAGGGTGTACCTTTGAGAGAGGGCATCAACTACTACATTCTCCTTACCTTGTTTGTATTGGATGATGTGGGGGGAGGATTCTATGAACTCTACCCACCTTGCATGCCTTTTATTGATCTTATGTTCAGCTTTGAGGTATTTGAGTGACTCATGATCCTTGTGGATGATGAACTCCTTAGGCCACAAGTTGCGTTGCCAAGTCTTCAAAGCCCTCACCAAGTCATAGAGTACTTTGTCATAGGTGGGGTAGTTGAGGGTGGCGCCACCCAACTTCTCACTGAAGTAAGCAATGCGCCTCATTTCTTACAGTAGAACATCTCCAATTACTTCTTTTGAAGCATCACACTCCAATTCAAAAGGTTTAGTGAAATCGGGTAGCATAAGGAGTGGGGCTTCGGTGAGCTTCTTATTTAATGCTTCACAGGCCTCTTGTTGTGGTGTACCCCAATGGAACGGCACATCCTTCTTGATGACGGATGTGAGTGGGGCAGCAATGGTGTTGAAATCCCTTACAAATCGTCGGTAGAAGCTAGCCAATCCATGAAAGCTCCTAACATCAGTAATGTTTTGAGGAGTTGGCCAAGATTTGATAGCTTCTTGATGAACTGCAGAATAGCGGTCGATCAAATACTACCAAGCTGTGAAGCTAGGGTAGATCGTATTCCACGGGTCTCCTCTACTTCCTTACTCAAATATGTTGGCAATTAAATTCAAGGTTAAGCACTTAGTACATGGTGTGATTTCCACGACTTCTATACTAAAATGCAAAGATAAATTGAAATGAAATTAAAATGAAGAAGAATTGAGTGATTAACTAAGACAGACGACAGACAAGCTTAGATTTCGAATCCCCCTTAGATCACCAGAGCAACAGCAATCAAAAGACCAGCGATTTTCGATTCTAGTTCATTAAATTCACAGACACCATCATAACTCCTGACCCTTAGGATTAAGACTGGCGAACGTTCGCTCTATCCGATCTAGCTACCACGATTAATTAGCCACCCGGGTACGGTTGCCTCTCGCAACAACTTAACTAATTGGTGCAAATTCTAACGATTAATGAGTTACTCTTGCAATGGATCAACCCTAATTGGTTCCTACGAAAGGCACACTCCAATGATTAGGTTAATTGTTCGATTTGGTGTTTTAAAGTAAGGCGAGCGTTCGCTTCTATCCTTAGCTTAACAAGAATCTAATCTAGGTGGCCAAACCAGACAAGAAATGCAGAGAACAAAGAACAAATCAAACATGAAGGAGAAACTGAATGAATTTCGAATCTAATCACCACCTATCCGTGACCGCTTTAAGCCCTGGGTCACTTAGGGTTCATCTAATCTAAGCTATATGAGTTTAGCTGCTTATATTCAATACAAAAGAATCGAAGACAAACAAAGAATACATCTCAGGGAGGGAAGACAGAGAAGAACTGTAAAACCTAATTTCGACGACTCCTTACAGCTTAAATCTGCTGGATCTTCAACTCCTAGCCCTGGCTCTCCGAGATGGATCGATGGCGTCACGATCCGTTCCTGGCTCCTCGAACTCTATCTACTCGTTTCTCTCTAACCTTTGTCTTGGGATTTTCGTCCAAGTGTAAAATTTTGTTGTTTGTTTAGCAGCTGATTTTGTATTTAAACCTAACGAGCGACTGCTGATTTTCACTTGATTTTTTGCCGAAAATACAAGGAGATTTTTGGCGAAAATACTTGTTGAAAAGTCGGCTTGATCCGTCTGTTTCTTCTGGCTGAAATGGCTTAGGGTTCTCGGTGAAAACTTCCCAAGGTTTTCACCAAAAACTTCTTCTTGGAGGGGCAGTTGATTCCTTCTTGTATTTTCGGCGAAAACTAAAGGGTATTTTCGCCGAAAATCTGCGTGTAAAAAAGAGCAGGAATTCCTTTTGAGTTGAATGCCTTTTCTGGTTGATTCGGGTGTGATTCTTTGGGGTTCCAGTGCCTTAGACACGTCCTTGGCTACCGTATTTGATGGAGAACACCTGTGCTAACACGAAAACACTAGGAAACCATCAAATAGACCCGAAATGGGCCAAGGTAACACAAAAGGCATGAGATGGATCGGTTGAGTGAATATTCACTATTCTGCCCTAAAAATCGTGTCTTAAGCAATGAAATGTCGCTTAAATGAGGCTGATAATCACGTCAATTCGAGTGTCATCAAAATAGCCCACACTTAAGCTTTTGCTTGTCCTCAAGCAACTGAATAGAAACGCTCATGTTCACAAATGATAAGATCGATCAAATTGAAGCTCAATCAAACACAATGAATTATTAGACAGATAATTCCTAGAACAAGAAACCCAATATGCATACAGATCAGCCAAACAACCTGGTCTCACTACTAAACTGCACACGACAAGTAATCGTAACTAATTATGCACGAATTTGACCTGACCGACCAGACTCCTCACACAGGGAAAATATAGTATAATGGGAACTCTCACTCTCTATGTTTAAGGACGTTTTTAAGCTCTCAATGATTTTCTGTTACTGAATTCTGTCATAAGTTTGCATTTCGACCACATCTCCACCACTGTGACAACACGAGTAACCAGTCAAGAAAACTTCCCTGCTAGGACTTTAACGAATTCTACACTACAAAGGTTTATAATGAGATGGATGATGGCTTTGGTGCGGTGTAGCTTTCGACTAACTTCCCTCGAATCTAGCCTATGGCTTCCTACCGTCTAACCAGACACGGGTGGAATAGTGAACGCTCGTCCTATGATACCCTCAAGCAACCTAGCACTTATCCCTTTTCTTACACATTTTTTTTTCTTTCTGACTTTGTTCTTCCATTTGTAGGGAGGAGAACGTTTTATTGAACTAAACTTGAGACTTTTCTGATTTTTCTGCTTTCATTTTTTTTTGAGATTTGCCTCTCTTTCTTCTTTTCTCTATTTTTTCTTTTGTGCCGATTCTTTCTTTTAGTTGCTAGAGGGGTTTACACGTCTGGACATAATAGCTAAGACCACCTGTTTAATGGCTTTAGGCAGGTTCCCACAAATCGACTTCCGGTAGGTCAATCTAGAACTACAGCCACAGGGGATCAACGAGAAATGAAAGAATGGGAAATGTCTGTAATGTATATCGAACCGAAAGAACAGGCCAAGCTCAAGGGTTGAAACTTAATGGATTTTATCTTTGGTAGGCTATCTGGCTTAGTAGCTGAATCTTGGTGCCCCTATCAGTCTAGAACTCGTTTTATCGTGTGGTCTCGAGTAGGTCTCATGCAAATTCTAACTCATTCAAGGAAACAGAAAACCACTCAAAAAGAATTGGAATTGCAAGTTACGTGCAATGGTTCAAAAGCTCACAGTTGGTTTTGCTAGTCGGATTCGGTCATTTTCATGCAATCAAGGCTACAAACTACAAGTGTGATTTTTTTTAAAAAAAATATGTTATGACCAGGCAATTTAGCATCAAAGTAAACACGTTGGTTCTCAAGTTCTAGGTTAAGCAGTCTAAGCATCATTATGAAGGATTGAACAACAACTTAACATCAAAAATCAAGAACTGAGCCATTCTAATGCTAGAGAGACTGGAAAGGAATCACGAGGCACACAAAGATAAAGGCAATCAAGATCATGCATGGTTCTCTAACATCCTACCCCACACTTAGACGGTTCTGTGTCCTCACAGGACCACACTAAAGTAGAGAGATACGAAGAACCTGGAGGGTGATGGGCGATGTAGTAGATGAACGCGGAGAGGCCAGAGCGGAGTGAAGTAGCTACTGAATAACCTACAAAACACAAACATCAAAAAGATCAAAAGGATACCGGGACAAGTGCCCCGGATCCACAAAGAATAAAATTGGTTTGAAACCCGAAAAGAAGAAAGAAAAGAAATTGAAAGCGTAGAAACAACCGGATCACTGTTCCGCAGGTGGGGGTGGAGGGTGTGTCGGGATCGGAGAAACGCCAAGTCGTTGCTCCATCTGCTGTCGCCAAGCGAGCTCATCTCTATGTCTGGCTGCCTGGTCGGCCATGAACTGATGTAGAATGGTCCATCGCTCGTTTTGAGTCTCCTCATGGGCTACTCGGTCCTTCTGCCACTGAAGCGAACCAGCCGAGTAGTCAAGCTGCCATTGCTCAATATGCGCCAGCCTCTCATTCATCTCAGCGGTGATTAGCGCCCGTGACGGTGGGCGTTCAACTAGCTGTGGGATGCGGTGAGGAAGCAAGTTGCAACTCTCAAAATCCAACGATAGGTCGATGCCCCGTGCTACGGCGAGTTCGGCACCTATGTACTCAATCGGGACACGAGGAATATCGGGACCCCATTTGTCACCGAGCTGGAGATTGTCGATCAGAAATGAAATGAAAGGTCCGCCCGGAAGCTCAGAAGGAAGCTTCTTTGTGGTAGTGCGCTTGTGGAAGAATCGTGTAAGCCACCATCCGGGATGAGAGTATACATCCTCCTCTAAAGCCCGGAATAGCACGGGCTCTTCCAGAGAAACATGGTGACGGCTCGTCCTGCTGCAATAACACAAAGACTGCACCCAAACATAATGTAAGAATTTAAGAATAGGGTTAGCAATATCACCCACCGTGGGGTTGACGATAGGCTCGATCTCGGTTAGGCCAGCGGCCCACTTCCACACTTCTGGGTAAGGAGCACTCGTGATGGAGTATGTGTCCTTGAAGCCAGCGAATGTTTTATTGAGGTTGGCGTGTGGATCCAGCAGGTGGCTAAATTCGTGGATGGACTTCTCGTGGAGAACACCACCGAGGCGTCGGAGTGAGGCGTCGGTATGAACTCCAAAAGTCTTGAAGGGCGACAAGCGGGTAGGGGAACCATGAGTGGTCAGAACTCGCAAACTGGCTTTATGAAGGGCGGTGTCGATGGTGGAGTGCCAAGCCGGGTTGTGGTCCTTGAGACTGTCTAAAGAAAGAACTGCCACCTTAGCCGGAGGAATGTCTTTGATCTTCTGATAGACCTCCATTTGTTGTGGCTCAAGGGCAGCGATGAAAGGATGTAAGGCCCCAGTAGTGGCAGCTGGAATACTGGCAATAGGGATCACGGGGGCCGGTATAGCCTGTGGGATGACGGCCACAACCGCCAGTGTCGTGGCTGGTGGTGTGGCCGGCTTGGAAGGTGGAGCCCTGGTCTGACGAGCCGAGGATCGCTGCGCCCTATCTGCACTGGTGGTCTTGAATCGCTTTGGAGCCCTGTAAAACATAACTCAAGGAATACCCTAATTAGAAGATCAAAATCCTACCCCACACTTAGATTAACAAGTAGGGGTAAGCAAGTTAGCCAAGAGATCACCGAGTTGAAACGGAGCAGCAAAGTATCAGCATTCAACTAAGCAGGCATGAGAAATAACGCGGACTGAAAATCAAATATCATGAATGAATCCATAGCCACGATCGCACAGACAGTAATTTACGAGGCCAACAAGATCAAAAGGAATTTCCAAAGCCTAGACAAAAGACACCGAAACAGCAATCATGCAATTCGAGGGAAAAGTCACCCCAAGTCAACCATGCCGAAAACCAAAAGTCAAAAAGCCAAAAGATTCACGAGCAAGGGCTGAACAACTAACCGTGAAGACATGACTCGAGAAAACGATTGGAAATCTGAGAAATCGACGAAAAGCTTGAAAACTTGTTCGGGAGGAACTGGGGCCGTGGAGCTCCGATTCTAGGGTTCTAGGTTGAAGATGATTAGGGATAGGCGGCGATGGGCAATGATTGGCGGCGGCGAGGGTTTTAAGTTGAGTTTTAAAAAAGGGAGAGAGATGATGTGAAATTGAGTTTTAAGTTTTCGGATGGGGGGGGCGAAAATCAGGAGTTGAAACCGGCTTAAATAGTTGGCGGAGAACACAGAATTTTTGGCGAAAATAATGGTGGATTTTTGGCGAAAATTTCTTGTAAAATCAAAAACTGTTTCAGTGAAAAGTGTGGGATTTTGCGGTGAGAAGTTTCGGTGGCGAGAAACAGGAGGATCGGGGTTGATTTAAACTCGAGTTTTCGGCGAAAATATGGGAGGTTTTCGCCGAAAATTCACTTAAAAATAGCTCGGCAGTTGTGTTTTTTTTTTGAAGGAAGGGGTTTTAAAACAAAACGACTCAAAACGAAAATAACTGACTCCAGCCGTGGGTTGCCTCCCATGAAGCGCTCTTGTTTAACGTCCGTGAGCTAGACGATACCTGGATTCGGGTCACGGCTTTGTCATAAAGTAGTGCACGCCGATGAAAGAAACAGCCAATCCCTGCAGATACCTCTTGAGCCTGTGGCCGGTGACCATAAACGGCTCTTGATCATGCAATTTGATTAGGACACTGCCTAAAGATGTCTGCCGCACCACGGTATAAGGGCCGGACCAACGAGACTTTAGTTTACCCAGGAAGAGCTTCAATCGAGAGTTATATTAGAGGACTTCATCTCCGGGGTAGAACTTCTTGATCGTCTTTAATTGAGAGTCATGAATTCTCTTCGTGCGCTCCTTGTACAGCTTCGTGCTCTCATATGCGTGGAGACGGTGCTCCTCAAGCTTAGTGATCTGGTCGTGGCGGTTATTACCTGCTACTGCATAGCTCATATTCAACTCTTTATTAGCCCAGAATGCCATGTGCTCAAGCTCAATTAGCAAATGGCATGCCTTGCCATAGACCAGCTGATACGGTGAGGTACTGACGGGAGTCTTGTAGGCAGTTCGATAAGCCCATAAGGCAACATTGAGCTTAGATGACCAGTCCTTGCGGGACCGGCCAACTGTCCTATCAAGAATCCGCTTGAGCTCACGGTTCGTCACTTCTGCTTGACCATTAGCTTGAGAATGGTAAGCTGTGGACATACGGTGGGTGACACCAAAGCGTTTGCAGACCCGGTCGAAATGTCCATGGAAGTGGGTACCCCTATCAATTATGATAAAGCGTGGCAAACCAAAACGTGTGAAAAGACAAGTAAGGAACCGACCCACCACTCTTGAATCGTTAGTGGGTAGAGCTTCAGCTTCAGCCCACTTAGAGACATAGTCAACGGCCACAAGAATGTACTTGTTTCCGTTGGAGGGTGTGAACGGACCCATAAAATCAATTCCCCAAACATCAAAGATTTCAATAGTTAAAGAAACAATTTGGGGCATCTCATTACGGTTAGAGATGTTACCTGATCGTTGGCATGCATCACAATGCTGAGCAAAAGCGTCGCAGTCACTAAAGATTGAAGGCCAATAAAAACCTGTTTCAAGTACCTTTCTTGCAGTGCGCTTTCCGCCGAAGTGTCCTCCGAAGTGTCCTTCATGGCATTTACGCATGATGTCAGCTGCTTCGATGTAAGAAACACATCTCCGGATCATTCCGTCAATGCTGATGCGGTATAAGAAACACATCTCCCAGAAGTATGACTTGGCCTCCTTGAAAAGCTTATTGCGTGCATTATAATCCAGTTCAGGAGGTACAATACCGTGTGAGAGATAATTAGCCAGGGTAGCATACTAGGGCTCTTCTGAATCGGTCGCGTTACTTAGTTCGTGAGCGTGAGGGATTGCCCAAGGCTCGATAGCTATGTTGTTAACCTGTTCATACGTTTCAACACGCAACAGCTCGTCAGGGAAAGAATCATTGATAGGGGTAGTAGATTTACCTGTTTGTGATTCCTCCAGTCTGGAAAGATGATCCGCTGCTAAGTTCTCTGCTCCCTTCTTGTCTTTAATTTCTATGTCGAACTCTTGGAGGAGAAGGGTCCATCGAATGAGACGTGGCTTCGAGTCCTGCTTGGCTAATAGATGGCGTAGGGCAGCATGATCTGTGTAGACAATGGCATGTGAAAGAACCAGATACTGTCTGAACTTGTCAAAGGAGAAGACGATGGCCAGAAGCTCTTTCTCTGTAGTAGTGTAGTTCCTATGAGCATCGTTAAGCGTCTTGCTAGCAAAGTAGATCGGATGAAATATCTTGTCCTTCCTCTGACCAAGAACCGCGCCAACGGCGAAGTCACTAGCATCGCACATAAGCTCGAATGGAAGATTCCAATCTGGTGATGTAAGGATTGGTGCGGTGGTGAGTTGAGTCTTCAAAGTCTCAAAAGCTTCAAGACAAGCTTTATAAAAAACGAAAGGAGCATCTTTCTCAAGAAGCTTCGTCATTGGAAGAGTGATCTTGGAGAAATCTCTGATGAATCTTCGGTAGAACCCAGCATGACCGAGGAAACTTCAAACTGTCTTAACTGAGGTCGGCGGCGGCAAGCTGGCGATGGTTTCAAGCTTGGCATGATCGACTTCTATACCGAGCTTAGAGATCCTATGGCCAAGAACAATGCCTTCGGTAACCATGAAGTGACACTTTTCCCAACTAAGGGCTAGGTTGGTTTCCTCACAACGAGCTAGCACCTTGTCCAGATTGGCCAGGCACTTGGAAAACGAATCTCCATAGACGGAGAAGTCGTCCATGAATACCTCCACCACATTCTCTACTAGATCTCCAAATATAGCCAGCATGCATCTCTGAAAAGTAGCGGGAGCGTTACATAAACCAAAAGGAATTCGACGATAAGCAAACGTACCAAATGGGCAGGTGAAGGTCGTCTTCTCTTGATCATCAAGCTCGATGGGGATCTGGAAGTAACTGGACATCCCGTCTAAGAAGCAGTAGTTTTCATGACCAGCCAATCGTTCAAGCATCTGATCAACGAACGGCAGTGGAAAGTGATCCTTCTTGGTGGCATCATTGAGTCATCGATAATCGATACAGACTCTCCATCCGGTAACTGTGCGAGTAGGAATGAGCTCACCCTTTGGATTAGTGATGACACTCGATTTGACGTGATTATCAGCCTCATTTAAGCGACATTTCCATTCTTAAGACATGGTTTTTAGGGTAGAATAACGAATATTCAATCAATTGCTCTATTTCGTGCCATTTGTGTTACCTTGGCCCATTTCGGGTCTATTTGATGGTTTTCTAGTGTTTTTATGTTAGCACAGGTTTTTGCCATCAAATACGGTAGCCAAGGACGTGTCTTAGACGTTGGAACCCCAAACAATTACACCCACATCAACCAGAAAAGTCATTCAACTCAAAGAGATTCCCGCTTCATTTTTCACACAGATTTTCGGTGAAAATACCATTGGATTTTCGTCAAAAATATAAGAAGGAATCCACTGTCTCGATCAAGAGGAAGTTTTCGGCAAAAACCTTGGGATATTTTCGCCGAAAACCCTAAGCCAAATCAACCAGGAGAAACAGACGGATGAAGCCACATTTGAACAGATATTTTCGCCGAACATACTCCTGGATTTTCGGCGAAAATCCCAGTGGAAAAGCGGCAATCGTCGTTTAGGTATAAATATTGAAACAGGCGGCTAAATCATATTATCACTTACACACACACTAAAAAATTAAGACGAAGACAAGAGAGAGAAAAGAGTTTGAGGAGCCAGGAACGGAACTTGACGTCATCCATCCATCTCGGAGAGCCAGTGCTAGGAGTTGAAGATCCAGCAGATTGAAGCTGCAAGGAGTCATCAAAATTAGGTTTTACAGTTTTTCTCTGTCATCCCTGCCTGAGATGTATTCTTTGTTCTTCTTCGATTCTTCTGTATTGAATATGAGTAGCTAAACTCGTATAGCTTAGATTATATGAACCCTAAGTGACCCAGTGCTTTTAAGCGGTCACGAATCGGCGGTGATTAGATTCAAAATTCATTCAGTTTCTCCTTTATGTTTGATTTGTTCTTTGTTCTCTGTGTTTCTTGTCTGGTTTGGCCACCTAGATTAGATTCTTGTTAAGCTAAGGATAGAAGCGAACGCTCGCCTTACTTTAGGACATCAAGTTTAACAATTAACCTTATAATTGGAGTGTGCCTTTAGTAGGAACCGATTAGGGTTAATCCACTGCAAGAGTAACTCATAAATCATTAGAATTTGCACAGTTAAGCTAAGTCGTTGCGAGAGGCGACCGTACCCGAGCGACTAATTAATCGTGGTAGCTAGATCGGATAGAGCGAATGTTCGCCAGTCTTAAACCTAAGGCTCAGGAGTTACAGTGGTGTTTGAGAACTGAATGAACTAGAATAAAAAATCGCTGGTCTATTGACTGCTGTTGCTCTGGCAATCTAAGGGGGATTCGAAGTCTAAGCTTGCCTGTCATCTCTATTTCAACCAATTTCCAATATGTTTTTAGTTGCAATTTTTAATTTCTCTGCATTTCTTAGTATAGAAGTCGTGGAACTCACACCATGCACAACGTGTTTAACCATAAATTAAATTGCCAACATCTTTGAGTAAGGAAGTAGAGGAGACCCGTGGAATACGATCTACCCTAGCTTTTGTTAGCTTTGTTAGTTATTTGTTTGAACCCGCACAACGATTTAAGGTTCATCAAATTGGCGCCGTTGCCGGGGACTCTTCTATTTCGTTGAAAGAAGAGTTGGCATTTTTATTCTTCTACTTTTCCATCTTTCATTTCCCATCACACTTCGATTTTACACCGGTTGTGCTTGTTTTTGTCCCTTGCAGATCATAGCAGGTACAGAAATGGATAATTTCCGTTCCATCTTCCCTTACTGCAATGGCTGCTCTTAAAAGTGTTGCGGACTATAGTAAGCCGTGTGCATCCAACTTTCGATCCCCCATCACCATGCTTTCTACTGACGACGATCCTGACTATGAGATTAAGATTCCTCTCCTAGAACTAATCTCTAGGGACATACAATTCGAAGGAAGGCTAGATGATAACCCCTGCACACATATAGATGACTTTCTGGCTGTCTGTGAAACATTCAAGCCTGGGAATCTCAACAAGAATGCTTTATGTCTCCGAGCTTTCCCGTTCTCTCTCAGAGGCGCAGCTAAGCAGTAGCTTGGAAGCAAGCCGCCAGGTCATTACACTAACTGGGAGGCATTAGCTCAAGATTTTGTTGAGGAATACTTTCCTCCCGCAAGAACAACTGCTTATAAAGACCGCATCTCCAGGTTCAGTCAGAGAGAAGATGCAAGCCTGTATGACACTTGGAATGAATTCCAATCTCTTCTCTTCAACTGTCCTCACCATGGATATGAACAAAGATAGCTGGCTGAATTCTTTGCTCATGGTATGCGCGAAGAATCTGCAAATTGGGTCAACTCCCTAGCTGGCGGAGATTGCACCGCCCTTACTCCTCAGGATGCTCTTCTGCATTTTGCTAGCTGTGCTTCAAAATCTAGAAACTGGGAGAGGCAAAGAGAAGGAACCAAGAGTCAGAGTCAGATGAGTGTTGCAGAGCAGATCAAGGCAGAGGTTCAGAAACATCTACAAGCAGCTCTCGATCCCCCATCAGCTACCATCTTTTCGGTTGATTGTGGATGGTGTGGATCTTGTGCTCATAACGGTGGAAGCTGCCTAAACTTCGGTACAACAAAAGTTTGGTCTACAGAAGAGATAAACTTCGTTGATCAAGGCTTCGCCAACAATCAGAAAGGCTCTGCCGGTTACAGAAACTACGTGCCATGGAACCAGAGCAACCGGTTAGTAGATCCTTATCAGAGACCTCCGGGATTCATTGGAGGACAACACCAGTTTCAAGCAAAGCCGTACTACAATAGAGATATAGACTATGAGAAGAAGTTTGATAAGATTATGAGCCGACTTGACGACCACGACATTCAGTTAAAAGCTCAAGCTGCACTCAATCAAGGACAGAGAGCTCAAAGTCAAAGAATAGAGGATGCAATAAGCAATATGACTGAACTCTTTACTAGCAATCATCTCCTCAACCCAGCAGCATTTCAAGCAGACTCCGTACAAAGAGCGAACACGCTCAAGCTATTACCACCAGGAGCGGCAAGCAAACAACTAACCCAAAGGCTCTGGAACCTGACGTGATACCAGATACCAGTGCTGTTGTGGATATGCCAGAAATTGAAGATATCACAAAAGAGGAAGAAGAAGCATTTGCTCCTCCTCCTCCTCCTCCTCCCAGGACAGCTCCTGAGCCTATCTTGGCGTCATATGTGCCTCGGATTCCCTTCCCAAAAGCTGCAATGAGCAAATCCAAGGATCATGACACTCAGTATAAGAAGTGGTACAATGTTCTTAAGACTGCAGAGATCAAGATACCAGTGACAGAAGCTGTAGAGATTATACCACCACTTGGGAAGTTCTTTAAGGACCTAGTGAAGAAAGTGAAGAACGGAGAGGCGTACTCTGTCACGCTTACTAATGAATGCGCTTCTATTCTCGGTGCGCCATCTCCCATACGACAGCCGCCACCACCCCCAGCTAAGTGTCTGATCCCGGTTCTTTTACATTACCGTGCATTATTAATGGCATTAAAATTGATCGTAGTCTGGCTGATTCTGGTGCTTCTATTAATGTTATGCCTGTTTATCTATATGAAAATTTGAACCTAGGGCAATTAAAACTGATTACTCTGCATCTAGTATTAGCTGATAGGTCTGTCAAACTACCTAGGGGTATAATAGAAGATGTAGCTGTTTGATGTGGTCCGTTTACTATAATTGCAGATTTCGTTGTTTTAGATACTCGTGAGTTAGACGGAACACTTATCCTAGGTCGACCTTTCTTAGCAACTGCTGGCGCAAATATTAACTGCAAACAAGGCCTGTTAACTTTAAGTGTAGGACAAGAGAGTGTTGCATTCCGCATTAAAGATAGCATGAGATATTCTGTTGCTCAAGATGATAAATGTTATACTGTTGATCCCCCTAGAGTTGGCCTCGGCCAACTTCTTTACTAATGCTTTATCTAGTGATCCGCTAGAGTTGTGTTTGATTTCAGGATTGACAATGCGTTAGAAGATCCAGAGCAGCGCCTATGACAAGATGAGTTAGACGATCAGAAGGCGACATTCACACCCATCACTGCGCCTACACATATCGAGCCAGCATCGAGTCGGATTACTACCTCATACGAGAATCCGCCAGAACTTACTTTGAAGGAGCTGCCTGACCACCTAGAATACGCATTTCTGGGGAAGGACTACCAGTTACCAGTCATCATCAGTTCGAACCTATCTCCCGAGCAGAAAGAGCAATTGATTAGGCTACTCAAGAAGCATGTCTGAGCTATTGCCTGGCAGTTGGCAGACATCAGAGGCATCTTTGAAACCTTCTGCAAACATCAAATAGTCGTTGATGAAGAATTCAAACCAGTCAGACAATCACAACGCCGACTTAACCCTCTGATGCAGGAAGTTGTAAAGAAAGAAGTACTCAAGCTTCTAGATATCAATATCATCTATCCTATTGCCGGCGGTCCTTGGGTCAGTCCGACTCAAGTCATTCCGAAGAAAGGAGGAATCACCGTCATCCCTAATCCAAAGGGTGAACTCATTCCTACCCGCACAGTTACCGGATGGAGAGACTGTATCGATTACCGACGACTCAATGACGCCACCAAGAAGGATCACTTTCCACTATCGTTCATTGATCAGATGCTTGAACGGTTGGCTGGTCATGAATACTACTGCTTCTTAGACGGGATGTCCGGTTACTTCCAGATCCCCATCGAGCTTGATGATCAAGAGAAGATGACCTTCACCTGCCGGTTTGGTACGTTTGCTTATCGTCGTATTCCTTGTGGTTTATGTAATGCTCCCGCTACCTTTCAGAGATGCATGCTTGCTATATTTGGAGATCTGGTAGAGAATGTGGTGGAGGTGTTCATGGACGACTTCTCCGTCTATGGAGATTCATTTTCAAAGTGTCTGGCTAATCTGGACAAGGTGCTAGCTTGTTGTGAGGAAACCAACCTAGCTCTTAGTTGGGAGAAGTGTCACTTCATGGTTACAGAAGGCATTGTTTTTGGTCATAGGATCTCTAAGACCGGTATAGAAGTCGATCGTGCCAAACTTGAAACCATCGCCAGCTTACCACCGCCGACCTCAGTTAAGACAGTTCGGAGTTTCCTCGGTCATGCTGGATTCTACCAAAGATTCATCAGAGAGTTCTCCAAGATCACTCTTCCAATGACGAAGCTTCTTGAGAAAGATGTCCCTTTCGTTTTTATAAAGCCTGTCTTGAAGGCTTTGAAACCTTGAAGACTCAACTGACCACCGCACCGATTCTTACAGCGCCAGATTGGAATCTTCCGTTGGTGCGGTTCTTGGTCAGAGGAAGGAGAAGAGATTTCATCCTATCTACTTTATTAGCAAGACACTCAATGATGCTCAGAGAAACTACACTATTACGGAGAAAGAGCTTCTGGCCATCGTCTTCTCCTTTGATAAGTTTAGACAGTATCTGGTTCTTTCACATACCATCGTCTACACAGATCATGCTTCCCTGCACCATTTATTAGCCAAGCAGGATGATGACACTCGATTTGACGTGATTATCAGCCTCATCTAAGCGACATTTCTTTGCTTAAGACATTGTTTTTAGGGTAGAATAACGAATATTCAATCGATTGCCCTATCTCGTGCCATTTGTGTTACCTTGGCCCGTTTCGGGTCTATTTGATGGTTTTCTAGTGTTTTCATGTTAGCACAGGTTTTTGCCGTCAAATAAAGTAGCCATGGACGTGTCTAAGGAATTGGAACCTCGAGGAATCAAACTGGAATCGATCCAAGGAGCCAATCAAGTCAAACCATAAATCTGCCATTCACACTTACAGTTTCGGTGAAACCAGGCCTCCATATTCGGCGAAACCAGCAATTCAAATCAGCTGATGCTAAGAGAAGGATGGTTTCAGCGAAACCAATCAACTGCTCGAACCGAAAACATTGAACAGCCGGCAGAGCATTGAACTCAAAGCCAGTTTCGCCGAAACTATCCCTATGGTTTTGGCGAAACCATCAGCTCGGCCATGCCCAACTAGGGTTAAGTATTTATACTTAACCCGGCGGCCCGAAAAAGAAATTCATAATTAATCATAATACAACTTTTTGAGATTAGAATTCTCTGAGTTCGGGAGCGAGGAGTTGGAGTTCGAAGAGCCGGATAGAGATCGTGACGCCATCCCTTCCACCTCGGAGAACCGGAGCTAGGAGTGCAACTTACCGAAGATCGGAGTCTGTCAGAGTCGTCTGAATTAGGTTTTTCAGATCCTTTTCTGTTCTTCCTTTGAATGATGAACTCTTTCCTTGTCTTTGTTTCTTTTGTAATGATCATGAGTAGCTAAACCCTTTAGAGCTTAGACTAGATGAACCCTAAGTGACCCAGGGCTTTAAAGCGGTCACGGATCGGCGGTGATTAGATTCGAAATTCAATCAGTTCTTTTTCATGTTTGATTCGTTCTTCATTGTGCATGTTTCTTGTCTGGATTGATCACCTAGATTAGATTCTTGTTAAGCTAAGGATAGAAGCGAACGCTCGCCTTACTTTAGAACATCGAATTAAACAATTAACCTTATAATTGGAGTGTGCCTTTTGTAGGAACGGTTAGGGTCATTGATCACTAGTAATTACACCAATTAATTAAGTCGTTGCGAGAGGCGACCGTACCCGGGCGGCTAGTTAATCTTGGTAGTTAGAACGGATAGAGCGAACGTTCGCCGGTCTTAAACCTAAGGGTAAGGAGTTATGGTGGTGTATAGAAACCGATTGAATTAGAATCGAAATCCGCTGATCTGTTGATTGCCAATGCTCTGGGGAACGAAGGGGGATTCAAAGTCTAAGTTCGTCTGTCATTCTTGTTTCCAAACCCTAATTCTCAATCTGCTTTAGTTTAATCTTTTTAAATTTTCTGCATTTCTTAGAAGTAGAAGTCGTGGAACTCACACCACGCACTAAGTGTTTTTCTTTCAATAATTTGTTAGTTCTGAAGTAGCCAATCATTCGAAGGCCCGTGGAATACGATCTGCTATACGCTTTTTCATAGCATTAGTAGTTTTTATTTGGTTGAAACGTCCGAACAACGACCGGAGGTCTCACCAAATTGGCGCCGTTGCCGGGGACTTCTTTTGATTGTTGAAAGAAGATCTGGCAATTTATTCTTCTATTTTCCATCTTTCATTTTTCCATCCACTTCGATTTTACACTGGTTTTGTTTGTCTTTGTTATCTGTAGGTTTACAGGTGTATGCCTCACAGTCCTTGGACTCGTTCTCAGACCAAACAGGCTAAGATTGTAGGGAATCCAGGCAGTTTTGCTACACCTCTACGATCACAGATTCTGAAGGAAGGCAGATCCAATCCATTCATCACTCCGATCAAGATCGAGGAACCGAAGGAGAGTTCCTCATCTCCGTCTTCACCGCACTCTTCATCCCTTCATACACCTAGTCACTTTCACCTCCTCCATCTCCCACCATGACCGATAGATTACCACCAAACGGCGATCAACCGCCACCACCCCCACCTGCACAGAAGAGTCTAGCAGACTATAACAAGCCGAGCGCGACTAGCGTTCGATCTGCCATTGCCGTTCCGCGCATTGAAGGAGATCCTGACTATGAGATCAAGATTCCATTCTTGACCATGATCTCTAGGGATTTACAGTTTGAAGGCAGGCCCCTAGACAATCCGTGCACTCATCTTGCAGACTTCCTTGATCTCTGCAGTACTTTTAAAAATGGAAACCTCGACAAAAACACTCTTTGTCTGAGAGCTTTCCCGTTCTCTTTGAAAGGCGCTGCTAAGAGGTGGCTTACTGGCAAGCCACCTGGCTACTACACTAACTGGGATACTTTGGCTCAGGACTTTGTTGAAGAATACTTCCCTCCGGCCAGAACAACCGCCATCAAGGACAGCATCGCCAGATTCTCCCAGAAAGAAGGAGAAAGTTTATATGATACTTGGAATCGATTCCAAGAACTTCTCTACACCTGCCCTCATCATGGATTCGAGCAGAGGCAGTTAGCTGAAATCTTCTCTCGAGGACTTCGAGAAGAATCTGCCAAGTGGGTCAATTCTCTAGCTGAAGGGGATTGCACTACACTCACTCCTGAAGCTGCTCTTCTGCACTTCGCAAGCTGTGCCTCCAAGTCAAGGAACTGGGAGCGACAATATGAAGGATCAAGGAGCAAGCTAGATTTCGAAGCAGCTATCAAGGTAGAGGTAGAGAAGCATTTAAAGAAGTCTACCACACCAATTAAGCCACCGGCAGCTTCTGTCTATTTTGCCGATTGCGAGTGGTGTGGAGCTTACGCACATAACGGAGGCCGTTGTCAGAACTTTGGTAAGGCAGAAGTCTGGTCTGCCAAAGAGGTAAATTTCATACAACAAGAATTCGTCAATAATCAGAATGGTTATGCTGGTTATCATAACTTCAGACAGCAAGGGAACTATCAAGACAGACCCCCCTACAATGCTGGCACCAATCATAACCAGAACCAGAATAACCGCCCGGCTAGTCAAGCTCAGGATCAAAAGCCTAACCATCCGCCGGCAGGTGTCTACCAGCCGCCGCATCGCAATCCGGGTAATTATGGAACTGCTCCTGGCAATCGTCAGAATCAATATCTTAACAATACCTATCCAGGACAGCAGCATCAAAGAGATAATAATGTTAGTGACCTGGACAAGAAGCTCAGCCAGATCATCACAAGACTCGATGATCATGACAGTCAGTTCAAGGCTCAAGCTCTTCTCAATCAAGAACAAATAGCATCTGGACAACGGATTGAGCAAGTCGTGAACAACATCTCGAGCATGCTAGCATCTGGTCGACCATTTGGCCAGCTTCCAAGCCAGACAGAGCCAAACCCGAGAAAAGAACAGGCTAAAATGGTAACTGCTCAAAAACTTCTGAATTTAATTGCTGATGCTTTTTCTATTTTACGCAGGATCGCTGAAACTCCGGAAGAAGAGGAAGAAGAGGAACAGAAACCAACGCCTAAGGATGATCCTCCTCTTGCACCATACATCGTGAAGCCTCCTTTTCCTAGAGCTTTGCTGCCAAACGCAAGGATCGAGACTGGCATGAAGGGGAACAAGGAAGGATACCCTGACATTCGTATTAAGAAACCTGTCTCTCCATATCCAGCTAAGTTATCTGATCCTGGTTCTTTTACTTTGCCTTTGGTCATCAATGATGTTGAAATTGAACGTTGCTTAGTTGATCTAGGAGCATCTGTTAATGTCATGCCTGTGAGTCTTTATGAAAACTTAAACCTAGGGGAACTTGAACCGCCCAGTATGCAACTCGTCTTTGCTGATAGATCGCTTAAAACCCCTAAGGGAGAGATTAAAGACGTTGTCACTAAATGTGGTCCGTTCACGTTCTTAGCTGATTATGTGATTATGGATACTAGTACAGATGACACTACTATTCTCATAGGTCGACCTTTCATGGCTACTACTGGAATGAATATTAACGTTCCTAATGGTTCTTTGACTTTAAGAGTTGGTAAAGAAACGAAAACGTTCCGTCTTAAAGACGGCATGAAATGTGACTCTAGGAATGAAGAATCTCACTGCTTAGCTGTTGAAACTGTGGAGTTGACTCCGGTCAACTCCGTTACTAATGTTTCTTCCAGTGTCTCTAGATCAGTTGTTGCTACAGGTATTAAACAGGTCACTACGAAAAAACCAGAAATTTTGGTTCAGAAGCCGTTTAAGAAGAAGAAGAAGGAACTGCAAGCCTCTTCTAAATCACCGAGCAGACCTCGAGGAAAGAACAAGAAGACAAAGACCCAAATGGTCTGGAGACCAAAAATTCCGCCGTCTTCCACCGAGCCAGCTGCACCACCAATTTGTTCCGAGAAACCAGCACCGGAACAAGTATGGAAGGAGAAGCCGAAAGCATCTCCTAAAGAAGTACTAACGATCACCGATCCTGGTGATAACAAGCCGAAGAAGAAAGAAAAAGAGAAACCGACAGTCCTCATTCCTTCCATCGTCACACTAAAGAAGGATGACCTCTCTAGAGAGCTGTTCGGACCATTCAAGTTCGTTGATCATCTTCCCGACGGACGTACCAAGCTTTTGCATGCGAACGGGAAGAGATTCACGCTTACCGGAGAAGTCCCGAAGCTGTACTTCATGAACTCCGATGCTAGTGTGAAGGAGAATCTAAGTTGGGATGTCTCCTAATACCGTCCAGGTATCATCCAGCTCAAGGACGTTAATAAAAGAGCGCTTCGTGGGAGGCAACCCACGACTGGAGTCAGTTTTGTTTTGTTTCAACCTTGGTATTTTAGAGTCGATTCGGGAGAGCCAAAACTGTCAGTTTGTTTGATTTATTATTTTTTGTGTAGAGTCTGCGTGTCATAGAGTCAGTTGCAAGTTGATTGAGGTCGTTCTAATTTTTGTGGATTTAACTGTGATTTTCTGAAGTTAGCCGATTTACAAAAATATTTTCAACCCGAGCAGTTCAAATTTTCGGCGAAGCCACTACCATTTTCGGCGAAACTGATTCTTGATTTTCGAACTCATTCTTCCTGTTTCCTATTTTCGGTTCGAAAATTTTTTGATTTCGGCGAAACCATTTCAACTAAAATTTTTGGCGAAACCGAGCTTCCATTTTCGGCGAAACCGCCTTTTCAAATCAGTCCATCCATGTTAACTTGTAGTTTCGGCGAAACCACCCCCTACTTTCGCCGAACCTGATTTGAAAAATCACCCAATTTTTCCTTTAAAAATCCGGTCCACTTCCTCTCTCTCCTTCTCTCATTTTCGCTCAGCCTACCCGAAACCCCCCCTCTCCTTTCGAAATCGCCGACCACCCTCCACTTTAAAACTCACCGTCGCCGCCATTTCACCCGCCGCCGCCATCGCCGACCGCCGCCGGACCTCTCCCCTCCTCATTCCGATCCCAACAAGCCCTAGAACGTTCGAATCGGAGCTTTGCAGCTCCAGTTCTCCAAAACCTAGTTTTCAAAGTTTTTCACCGATTCCTCCCAACTCGTTCATTTTTAGCAATCATGACCTCAAGGTAAGTTGTAGAACTTTTCGATACGAATCTTTTGACACATGGATTGCTGCATTTCATCAGGGTTGACTTTCAGTTGACTTTTCGATTGACCTCATTTTGCGTGCCGACTGTTTCGTGTGAACTAGGATTGACCGAACTTATAGAACTGTTCTAGGATGCTTAGGGAGTTCCGTGCTTAATTTCCATATCATTTGGTCATGTGTTGCTATGCATACGATTAATTTTTTGTTATGTTGACTTTTGTGAGAAATGTCGGTTTGACCTTGAACTGTGTTGATCGTTTGGCTGTCATAAATGTTCAGTCTTGTTCATATTATCGTGCTTGCCAATTGAAATAATATTGTACCGTCATTCTCCGAGTTGTGACAGTCTCGCCATGATTAGGGTCCAATATGCTTAAATGTTGACTTTCTAAATGTCGGTTTGACTTTTTGAACTCTGATTGTAATTATCCGATTCTGCCTGTTCCGAAGTATGTATTTTAATGTCTATGATTACCGGTTACTCCGCTTTACTTACCCCACTTAGTTTCCCTCGTTTCTTTGTGAAATTGAGTTTTTCTACTAAGTGTGGGGTAAGGTTTTGGTCGACTAATTTGGTTTCATTCTGGTTTAGGAACACCTTTGAGCGCAGGACTAAGGCGCGACTCGATGGCGCCTCGAGCTCAGGAGCTGCCGCTCCCGTCACACCCGCCATTCTGGGTCCTCCACCTGCACTCCCTCGCCATGCTGGATAGCATCCCACCATTGCCCGTCTACCGGACTTCTACTTTGAGAGCTTCCAGAAGATTGAGCACATCCGTGGAGCTGACGTGCATCCTTTATCCATGGAGTCACTCCAGGAGCATGACAAGTATTCCTACCGGAACGTGCATGACACCCTAGCACCGGCCGGTCTCCTAGAGCTGACCACCATAGCCGCCGAGTTCCCAGACATTGCTCTCCAGGAGTTCTGGGAGACATTTGACTTGGACGAGCATAAGAGGAGACGGGGCCAGAAGGTGATCACCTTCTTTCTTGGTGGGGTGTACAGGCAGCTCACCTACGATGAGTTTGCCGCTCATCTGGGCATCCCCTACGAGCACTATCACGATCACCACCTCGGTTGGGGCGAGGATGATGATGACGAGGAGTTGCACGCCCTCTGGAGCCACATGACAGGCGTGCCTGGCGATCGCCTCGGGAAGAGCAACTCAGTTAAGTCTCTCTCTCACCCGCTCTATAAGTTTATTCATATGGTTTGGCGGAGGTCACTTTTATATGTCAGAGACAAGGATCGCCACCATATCCTTAAGGAGGAGCTCATGCTTCACCGAGCCATCCGAGAGAGCTACCCTCTCCACCCCGGCTGGGTGCTAGCTCACATCTTCAGCCAGAGGACCAAGAGGAAGAAGCTACCACGCAAACTCTTGGGAGGCAACTTCATAGGTCAGCTCATCCTCTCCTTCGGCATTAGCCATGAGTATGGCCCACACATTCCACGACATCCAGTTAGGACCGTTGGAGAAGACTTGGCGGTCGAGTACGACTTAGAACTCGACCTCAGTCCCCATGTAGCAGCAGATCCTCCACTCCAACCTGCGGTCGAGTCGGAGGACGAAGATGATGCTGAGGAGCAGCAGCTGCCGCAGCCGCCTGAGTTTCATGATTATTTACCCTCGCCACACCATCAGGCAGGGTACATCCTCCAGTCGCCGCCGCGCATTCTCGATCCACATCCGGCACCTACTCATCAGCCCCGACCGCACCCGCGGACATTGGTGAGTTGTACGAGCGACTGCAGGAGTGGTGCATCACCGAAAATGCCACTCAAGAGGCGAGATGGACTATTATGCAGCAGCATATGCGCCGCGCCGACCGGCGATATGAGCGTCAGCTGGAGTGGCAGCGACAACTCGTCCATTACTTCCACTTCCCCCACCCCGACACCTCTGACCAGTGATGATCAGGTGGTGTCCTTTTCCTTGTCCTTTCTTTTTATTTATTCTTTTCGGATTTCGATCCAATTTTTTTCTGTGTGGATCTGGGGCACTTGTCCCGGTTTCCTTTTTATGTTTCATTTGTTTTTGTTTTGTAGGCAGTTGGGAGATTCCCTTTGCTTCAGGTTCTGTTACACTTCCCTCCGCTCCGAGGATCTGTGCTTACCCTCTGAACTCAACCGTCCTCTTCCAGGTTCTTCCATTCCACTCTAAACTCTAGAATTAGTCCTGTGAGGACACAGTCTGATTTAAGTGTGGGGTAGGATGCTAGAGAACCTTGCATGAACTTGATTGCCCTTGATTGTGTTTTGTGTGCCTCGTGATTCCATTCTAGTCTCTCTAGCGTTAGAATTGCTCAATTCTTGACTTGTGATGTTAAATTGACTTTAATTTTGAACAATGACGTCTGGACTGTTCCACTTAGAACCTGTAACTAACGTGTTGGAACTGATATTAAATGAGTCTAGGTCAGAACAGATCATAAATCACTTCAGTAGTTGAAACTTGAATTAATTGAACTGATTGGTCTGTTAATAACAAAGCTCGATAACACCGTTCTAAGATGATAGATGCTAGCTTCTCCCATGTTTTTCACTTCATATTTGTTCACCTGTGATTGTGGCTTGAGATTAGACGGAAATCCAATTCGAAATCTTGTGTAAAAAGTTATAACTAGCTAGGATTAAGTGGCTAAATGGTTAAATCAAGTAATTGAGTTAATCGAATCAATTTTAAGTTCTTTAAAGTGCTGAAAATAAAGCTAGGCAAGCCCGACACCTAAGTGAAGTGTTCGGGTTGAGCACTAGCATAAGCACAAATACTGTGCGCTAGGCAGGTCCAACACCTAAGTGAAGTGTTTGGTTTCGAGCACTAGTATGCAGTAAATAAATTGAACGAAGAAGTTGAAACTTGAAATAAATTGTTGTTTAAATCGGTCCTAGCTAGAACATGTAACGCACAGATCTAGAAATGGATGAAGTCAAGTCGATAGCCACGTCACTTTTCCTACCTCCACATCCACATCATGGCTAGAGCTTAAAGTCTTTTCGCATTAGAATTGGTGTTATCGTAGTCGGTTAATTATGATTAATTGTTTTGCCAAGAGACGAGCTTTGTTAAAACCACTACTTGAAGTGTGCAGAAATTAGTGAGATCGAAAACTTGTTTGGTTGATGTTCTTGCATGTGTAGGTCACCTTTTCTACGTGGAACAGTCTAAACCAAATTGTTAGAATTGAATCTTGGTTTAATCTCGTGTCATTTGTGATTTTGAGTGTGTTCTAGTTCAGTTTGCTTGAGGACAAGCAAAAGCTTAAGTGTGGGGTATTTGATGACACTCGATTTGACGTGATTATCAGCCTCATCTAAGCGACATTTCTTTGCTTAAGACATTGTTTTTAGGGTAGAATAACGAATATTCAATCGATTGCCCTATCTCGTGCCATTTGTGTTACCTTGGCCCGTTTCGGGTCTATTTCATGGTTTTCTAGTGTTTTCATGTTAGCACAGGTTTTTACCGTCAAATAAAGTAGCCATGGACGTGTCTAAGGCATTGGAACCTCGAGGAATCAAACTGGAATCGATCCAAGGAGCCAATCAAGTCAAACCGTAAATCGGCCATTCACACTTACAGTTTCGGCGAAACCAGGCCTCCATATTCGGCGAAACCAGCAGTTCAAATCAGCTGATGCTAAGAGAAGGATGGTTTCGGCGAAACCAATCAACTGCTCGGACCGAAAACATTGAACAGCCGGCGGAGCATTGAACTCAAAGCCAGTTTCGCCGAAACTATCCCTATGGTTTCGGCGAAACCATCAGCTTGGCCCGGCCCAACTAGGGTTAAGTATTTATACTTAACCCGGCGGCCCCAAAAAGAAATTCATAATTAATCATAATACAACTTTTCAAGATCAGAATTCTCTGAGTTCGGGAGCGAGGAGTTGGAGTTCGAAGAGCGGATAGAGATCGTGACGCCATCCCTTCCACCGCGGAGAACCGGAGCTAGGAGTGCAACTTACCGAAGATCGGAGTCTGTCAGAGTCGTCTGAATTAGGTTTTTCAGATCCTTTTTTGTTCTTCCTTTGAATGATGAACTCTTTCCTTGTCTTTGTTTCTTTTGTAATGATCATGAGTAGCTAAACCCTTTATAGCTTAGACTAGATGAACCCTAAGTGACCCAGGGCTTTAAAGCGGTCACGGATCGGCGGTGATTAGATTCGAAATTCAATCAGTTCTTTTTCATGTTTGATTCTCTTCATTGTGCATGTTTCTTGTCTGGATTGATCACCTAGATTAGATTCTTGTTAAGCTAAGGATAGAAGCGAACGCTCGCCTTACTTTAGAACATCGAATTAAACAATTAACCTTATAATTGGAGTGTGCCTTTCGTAGGAACCGGTTAGGGTTAATTCACTGCAAGAGTAACTCATTGATCACTAAATTACACCAATTAATTAAGTCATTGCGAGAGGTGACCGTACCCGGGCGGCTAGTTAATCTTGGTAGTTAGAACAGATAGAGCGAACGTTCGCCGGTCTTAAACCTAAGGGTAAGGAGTTATGGTGTTGTCTTAGTAATTGATTGAATAAGAATCGAAATCCGCTGATTTGTTGATTGCCAATGCTCTGGGGAACGAAGGGGGATTCAAAGTATAAGTTCGTCTGTCATTCTTGTTTCCAAACCCTAATTCTCAATCTGCTTTAGTTTAATCTTTTTAAATTTTCTGCATTTCTTAGAAGTAGAAGTCGTGGAACTCACACCACGCACTAAGTGTTTTTCTTTGAATAATTTGTTAGTTCTGAAGTAGCCAATCATTCGAAGGCCCGTGGAATACGATCTGCTATACGCTTTTTCTTAGCATTAGTAGTTTTTATTTGGTTGAAACGTCCGAACAACGACCGGAGGTCTCACCACAGGACTCGAAGCCACGTCTCATCCGATGATCCTTCTCCTCCAAGAGTTTGACATAGAAATCAAAGACAAGAAGGGAGCGGAGAATCTAGCAGCGGATCATCTTTCCCGACTGGAGGAATCACAAACAGGTAAGTCTACTACCCTATCAATGATTCCTTCCCTGATGAGTTGTTGCGTGTTGAGACGTACGAACAGGTTAACTACATAGCTATCGAGTCCTGGGCAATCCACACGTTCAAGATCTGAGTAATGTAGCCGACTCGGAAGAACCATGGTATGCAACCCTGGCTAATTACCTCTCTCACGACATTGTTCCTCCTGAGCTAGATTTCAATGCCCGCAAGAAGCTCTTTAAAGAAGCCAAGTCATACTTCTAGGATGAGCCCTTCTTATACTGCATCAGTATTGACGGAATGATCCGGAGATGTGTTTCTTACATCGAAGCAGCTGACATCATGCGTAAATGCCATGAAGGACAGTTCGGAGGACACTTCGGAGGCAACCGCATGGCACGAAAGGTGCTCGAAACAGGTTTTTATTGGCCTTCAATCTTTAGTGATTGTGACGTCTTTGCTCGACGTTGTGATGCGTGCCAGTGATCAGGTAACATCTCTAACCGTAATGAGATGCCCCAACTTATTTCTTTAACTGTTGAAATTTTTGATGTTTGGGGAATTGATTTTATGGGTCCGTTCACACCCTCCAACGGAAATAAGTACATTCTTGTAGCCGTTGATTATGTTTCTAAGTGGGCTGAGGCTGAAGCTTTACCCACTAATGATTCAAGAGTGGTGGGTCGGTTCCTTAACCGTCTTTTCACGCGTTTTGGTTCACCGCGCTTCATCATAAGCGATAGGGGTACCCACTTCCATGGACAATTCGACCTGGTGTGCAAACGCTTTGGGTCACCCACCGTATGTCCACGGCTTACCATCCTCAAGCGAATGGTCAAGCGGAAGTGACAAACCATGAGCTCAAGCGGATTCTTGATAGGACAGTTGGCCGATTCCGCAAGGACTGGTCATCTAAACTCAATGATGCCTTATGGGCTTATCGAACTGCCTACAAGACTCCCATCGGTACCTCACCGTATTAGCTGGTCTATGGCAAGGCATGTCATTTGCCAGTTGAGCTTGAGCACAAGGCATTATGGGCTAACAAAGAGTTGAACATGAGCTATGCAGTAGCAGGTAATATGCGTCACGACCAGATCGCTGAGCTTGAGGAGCATCGACTCCACGCATATGAGAGCACGAAGCTATACAAAGAGCGCACGAAGAAAATTCATGACTCTCAATTGAAGATGATCAAGCAGTTCTACCCCGGAGATGAAGTCCTCTTATATAACTCTCGATTGAAGCTCTTCCCGGGTAAATTGAAGTCCCGTTGGTCCGGCCTTATACCGTGGTGCGGCAGACATCTTTAGGCAGTGTCCTAATTAAACTACATGATCAAAAGCCATTTATGGTCACCAGGCATAGGCTTAAGAAGTATCTGCAAGGATTAGCTGTCTCTTCCATAGACGTGCACTACTTTGCTTTGGAATCATAACACGAATCCAGGTATCGTCTGGCTCACGAACGTTAAACAAGAGCGCTTCGTGGGAGGCAACCCACGGCTGGAGTCAGTTGTTTTCGGTTTGAGTCGTTTTGTTTTAAAACCCTTTTGAAAAAAAACTGTCGACCCATTTTCAAGAGAATTTTCGGCGAAAATTCAACCATATTTTTGCCGAAAATTCATTAGTAAAACAACCTGTTTTCTCTTGTTTCTCACCGCCGACACTTTTCGCCGAAATCTACCCATTTTTTTGCCGAATTGGATTTTAATTTGACAAGAAATTTTTTCCAAAAATTTACTCCCATTTTTGCGAAAATCACGTGTTGTCCGACGACTATTTAAGCTGGCCCCAACTTCTGATTTTCGAACCCCCCAAAAACACTTTCTTTTTGCCATTCTCTCTCTCTGCTCGAACCCGCACCGCCGCCGACTCCCTATTCGCCGACTGAAGAAGCGCCGCCGCCGCATCATCAAATAACCGTCGCCGCCCCTTCTCCCTTGCCTAGCCCTCGGTTCAAACCCTAGAATCGGAGCTTGTCCGCTCCGGTTCCTCCCGAACAAGTTTTCAAGCTTTCCTCGATTTCCGGGATTTCCAATCATTTTCTCGAGTCATGTCTTCACGGTTAGTTGTTCAGCCCTTGATTGTGAATCTTTTGGCTTTTTGACTTTCGGTTTTCGACACAGTTGACTTTGGTTGACTTTTTGGTTTTCCCTCGATTTGCATGATTTCTTTTTCGGTATCTTTTGGCTGGGTTCGGGCCATTCCTTTTGATCTTGTTGGCCTAATGAATTGATGACTGTGGTTTGGTGCTATTGGATTTAATTGATCGTCCCCTTGTGCTATATTTCGTTCGGAGCTCCGTTGGTTTCCTTTGCTTCCCCCACTTGTCCATCTAAGTGTGGGGTAGGATTCTGATCTCCTGTTTGGGGTGTTGCTTGAGTTATGTTTTGCAGGGGCTCCCAAACGATTCAAGACCACTAGTGCATATCGGGCGCAACGATCCTCGCCTCGCCAGAACCGGACTCAATCCTCCCGACCACCCGCACCGGCTGCACAGACATCGACGGCTGTAGCCATCATCCCCGAGGATACACCAACCCCAGTGACTCCTATCTCCTATGCTCCTGCACCCGCTAATGGGGCCCTACATCCTTTCATCGCCACAACCCGGCTTGGCACTCCACCATCGACACCGCCCTTCATAAAGCTGGCTTACGAGCTCTGACCACTCAGGGATCCCCTTACCCGCTTGTCGCCCTACAAGAGTTCTGGAGTTCATTCCGGCGCCTCACTCCAAAGCCCATCCGTGATCAGAAATTCGTATCCTTTCGCCTCGGTGGTGTTCTTCACGAGAAGTCCATCCACGAGTTCGGCCTCCTGCTGGATCCGCACGTCAACATCCCTACAACATCCGCTGGCTTCAAGGACACATACTCCATCACAACTGATCCTTACATAGACGTGTGGAAATGGGCCTCCAACCAGCCTGAGATCACATCTGTCGTCCACCCCACGGTTGGTGACATTGCTAACCCTATTCTTAAATTCTTTCATTATGTTTGGGTGCAGTCTTTGTGTTATTGCAGCAAGACGAGTCGTCACCATGTTTTTTTGGAGGAGCTTGTGCTATTCCGTGCTTTAGAGGTGGATGCCAACTTCCATCCCGGATGGTGGCTTGCACGATTCTTTCACAAGCGCACTACCACCAAGAAACTTCCTTCTGAGCTTCCAGGCGGACCTTTCATTTCAATTCTGATCGACAATCTCCAGCTCGAAGACAAATGGGGCCCATCTATTCCTCGTGTCCCGATTGAGTACATAGGTGCCAGACTCGCCGTAGCATGGGGCATCGACCTGTCATTGGATTTTGAGCATTGCAAATCACTCCCTCACCGCATTCCACAGCTAGTTGAACGCCCACCTCCACGAGCTCAAATCGCCGCTGAGATGAATGAGCAGCTGGCACGTATTGAAAAATGGCAGCTAGACTACTCAGCTGGTTCGCTTCAATGGCAGAGAGACCGAGTTGCACATGAGGAGACCCAAATGAGCGATGGGCCATTCTTCAGCAGTTCATGGCCGACCAGTCAGCCAGACACAAGGACGAGCTCGCATGGTGACAGCAGATGGAGCAGCGGTTCGCCATTTCCGCCATTCCCACCCCACCTCCACCCCCTTCCGCGGAACATTGATCAGGTTGTTTCTATCCTTTTCCATTTCTTTTCTTTCTTCTTTTCGGGTTTTCAACCCAATTTTTTTCTGTGTGGATCTGGGGCACTTGTCCTGGTATCCTTTTGATCTTTTTTATTGTTTTTGTTTTTGTAGGAACTTGAGTAGCTACTTCGCGCCACTCTGGACTCTCCGTGCTCATCAGCTACACCAACCATCACCTTCCAGGTTCTTCGTATCTTTCTACTCTAGATTAGTTCTACGAGGACACAGAACCATTTAAGTGTGGGGTAGGAGTCTAGGATTATGCATGATCTTGCTTGCTATCTATGATTTTGTGGTTCAATTTTGAAATCCTCTGGCAGGGAACTGCTCAATTCTTGACTTGTGATGTTAACTTGACTTCAATTTTGTACAATGACGTCTAGATCGTTCCACTTAGAACTTGTAACCAACATGTTGGCACTGATGTCAAATGAGTCTAGGTCAGAACAGATCATAAATCACTCCTGTAGTTGAATTTACATCAATGGACTTGTTAATGACAAAGCTCGATAGCACCGTTCTAGGATGATAAATGCTAGCCCCTCCCATGTGTTTCACTCCATTTTTGTTCACCTGTGATTGTGGCTAGAGAATAGACAAAAATCCAATTCAAAATCTTGTGTAAAAAGTTATAACTAGCTAGGTCAAGCAGTTAATTGGTTGAAACAAGCATTGGAGTTGTTCAAAGTAATGGGATTTTTAAAGTGCGGAAAAATAAAGCTGGGCAAGCCCGACACCTAAGTGAAGTGTTCGGGTTGAGCACTAGCATTAGCACAAATACTGTGAGCTAGGCAGGTCCAACACTAAGTAAGTGTTTGGTATCGAGCACTAGTATGCAGTAAATCCATTGAAAAAAAAGCAATCCTAGCTAGAACATGTAACGTACAGATCTAGAAACGGATGAGGTCGAATCGATAGCCACGTCATTTTTCCTACCTCCGCACTCACATCATGGTTAGAGCTTAAAGTCTTTTTGACTAGAATTGGTGTTATCGAAGTAGGTTAGCTATGATTAATTGTCTTGCTTAAGCCACTACTTGAAGTGTGCAGAAATTAGTAAGATCAGGATCTTGTTTGGTTGATGTTCTGGCATGTGTAGGTCACTCTTTCTACATGGAACGGTCTAAGCCAAATAGTCAGAATTGAATCTCAGGTTAATCTCGTGTCATTTGTGAAGTTGAGTGTGTTCTAGTTCAGATTGCTTGAGGACAAGCAAAAGCTTAAGTGTGGGGTATTTTGATGACACTCGATTTGACGTGATTATCAGCCTCATTTAAGTGACATTTCCTTGCTTAAGACATGGTTTTTAGGGTAGAGATAACGAATATTCAATCAATTGCCCTATTTCGTGCCATTTGTGTTTCCTTGGCCCGTTTCGGGTCTATTTGATAGTTTTCTAGTGTTTTTATGTTAGCACAGGTTTTTGCCATCAAATACGGTAGCCAAGGACGTGTCTTAGACGTTGGAACCCCAAAGAATTACACCCAAATCAACCAGAAAAGTCATTAAACTCAAAGAGATTCCCGCTTCATTTTTCACACAGATTTTCGGCGAAAATACCATTGGATTTCGCCGAAAATATAAGAAGGAATCCACTGTCCGATCAAGAGGAAGTTTTTGGCGAAAACCTTGGGATATTTTCACCAAAAACCTAAGCCAAATCACCAGGAGAAACAGACGGATGAAGCCACATTTGAACAGATATTTTTGCCGAACATACTCCTGGATTTTTGGCGAAAATCCCAGTGGAAAAGCAGCAATCGTCGTTTAGGTATAAATACTGAAACAGGCGGCTAAATCATATTATCACTTACACACACACTAAAAAATTAAGACGAAGACAAGAGAGAGAAAAGAGTTCGAGGAGCCAGGAACGGATCGTGACGCCATCCATCCATCTCGCAGAGCCAGTGCTAGGAGTTGAAGATCCAGCAGATTGAAGCTGCAAGGAGTCATCGAAATTAGGTTTTACAGTTCTTCTCTGTCTTCCCTGCCTGAGATGTATTCTTCGTTCTTCTTTGATTCTTCTGTATTGAATATGAGTAGCTAAACTCGTATAGCTTAGATTAGATGAACCCTAAGTGACCCAGGGCTTTTAAGTGGTCACGGATCGGCGGTGATTAGATTCGAAATTCATTCAGTTTCCCCTTTATGTTTGATTTGTTTTTTGTTCTCTGTGTTTCTTGTCTGGTTTGGCCACCTAGATTAGATTCTTGTTAAGCTAAGGATAGAAGCGAACGCTCGCCTTACTTTAGAACATCAAGTTGAACAATTAACCTTATAATTGGAGTGTGCCTTTCGTAGGAACCGATTAGGGTTAATCCACTGCAAGAGTAACTCATAAATCATTAGAATTTGCACCAGTTAAGTTAAGTCGTTGCGAGAGGCGACCGTACCCGGGCGACTAATTAATCGTGGTAGCTAGATCGGATAGAGCGAACGTTCACCAGTCTTAAACCTAAGGGTCAGGAGTTACGGTGGTGTTTGAGAACTGAATGAACTAGAATAAAAAATCACTGGTCTGTTGACTGCTGTTGCTCTGGCAATCTAAGGGGGATTCGAAGTCTAAGCTTGCCTGTCATCTCTGTTTTCAACCAATTTCCAATCTGTTTTTAGTTGCAATTTTTAATTTCTCTACATTTCTTAGTATAGAAGTCGTGGAACTCACTCCACGCACAACGTGTTTAACCTTAAATTAAATTGCCAACATCTTTGAGTAAGGAAGTAGAGGAGACCTGTGGAATACGATCTACCCTAGCTTTTGTTAGCTTTGTTAGTTATTTGTTTGAACCCGCACAACGATTTAAGGTTCATCAATTAGGGATGACAATGATTCCTCCTTTCTTCGGGTTGACTTGAGTCGGACTGACCCAAGGACTGTCGGCAATAGGATAGATGATACCGGCGTCCAAAACTTAAGGACTTCTTTCTTCACAACTTCCTGCATCAGAGGGTTTAATCGGCATTGTGGTTATCTGACCGGTTTGACCTCTTCATCCATAACTATCCAATGCCTGCAGAAGGTTTTAGAGATGCCTCTGATGTCGGCCAACTGCCAGGCAATAGCCCGGACATGCTTCTTTAGTAGCCTAATCAGTTGCTCTTTCTGTTCGGGAGATAGGTTCGAATTGATGATGACTGGCAGCTGGCATTCCTTCCCCAGGAATGCATACTCCAGATGGTCATGCAGCTCCTTTAGGGTTAGCTCTGGCGGATTCTCATATGAAGTAGTGATCCGACTCGATGCTGGCTCAATATGTGTAGGCGCATGAATAGGTGTGAATGTCGCCTTCTGCTCGTCTAACTCATCTTGCCATAGGCGCTGCTCTGGGTCTTCTAGTGCACTGTCAATTCTTGAAATCAAACACAACTCTAGTGGATCACTAGATAAAGCATTAGTAACGAAGTTGGCCGAGGCCAACTCTAGGGGATCAACAGTATAACATTTATCATCATGAGCAACAGAATATCTCATGCTATCTTTAATGTGGAATGCAACACTCTCCTGTCCTACACTTAAAATTAACAGGCCTTGTTTGCAGTTAATATTTGCACCAGCAGTAGTTAAGAAAGGTCGACCTAGGATAAGTGTTCCGTCTAACTCGCGAGTATCTAAAACAACGAAATCTGCAATTATAGTAAACGGACCACAGCAAACAGCTACATCTTCTATTATACCCCTAGGTAGCTTGACAGACCTATCAGCTAACACGAGATGCAAAGTAATCGGTTTTAACTGCCCTAGGTTCAGCTTTTCATATAGATAAACAGGCATAACATTAATAGAAGCACCAGAATCAGCCAGACTACGATCAATTTTAATACCATTAATGATGCACGGTAATGTAAAAGGACCGGGATCAGAACACTTAGCTGGGGGTGGTGGCGGCTGTCATATGGGAGATGGAGCACCAAAGAGAGAAGCGCATTCGTTAGTGAGCGTGACAGAATACGCGTCTCCATTCTTCACTTTCTTCACGAGATCCTTAAAGAACTTCCCAAGCGGTGGTATGATCTCCATAGCTTCAGTTACTGATATTTTGATCTCTGCAGTCTTAAGAACATTGTACCACTTCTTGTACTGAGTATCGTGATCCTTAGCCTTGCTCATTGCAGCTTTTGGGAAGGGAATCCGAGGTATATATGGCGCCAAGACGGGCTCAGGAGCTATCTTGGGAGGAGGGGTTGGTGCTGCTTCTTCTTCTTTTGTTATATCTTCAATTTCTGGCATATCCATGGCAACACTGGTATTGGTATCACGTCAGGTTCTGGAGCCTTTGGATCAGTTGTTTGCTTACCACTCCTGGTGGTAATAGCTTAAGCGTGTTCACTCTTTGCACCGAAGTCTGCTTGAAATGCAGCTTGATTAAGGAAAGGATTGCTAGTGAAAAGTCTTGTCATATTGCTTATAGCATCCTCTATCCTTTGGCTTTGAGCTCTCTGTCCTTGATTGAGTGCGGCTAGAGCTTTTAACTGAATGTCGTGGTCGTCGAGTCTGCTCATGATCTAATCAAACTTCTTCTCATAATCTATGTTCTATGGTAATACGGCTTTGCTTAGAACTGTTGCTGTCCTCCAATGAATCCCGGAGGTCTCTGATAAGGATCTACTAAACGGTTACTCTGGCTCTGTGGCATGTAGTTTCTGTAACCGGCGTAGCCTTTTTGATTGTTGGCGAAGCCTTGATCAATGAAGTTTACCTCTTCTGCAGACCAGACTTCTGTTTTGCCGAAGTTGAGGCAGCTTCCACCGTTATGAGCACAGGATCCACGCCATCCACAGTCAGCCGAAAAGATGGTAGCTGACGGGGGATCGAGAGGGATACCAACTGCTTGTAGATGTTTATGTACCTCTGCCTTGATCTGCTCTGCAATGCTCAACTGACTCTTGGTTCCTTCTCTTTGCCTATCCCAGTTTTTGGATTTCAAAGCACAGCTAGCAAAATGCAGAAGAGCATCTTGAGGAGTGAGGGCGGTGCAGTCTCCGCCAGCTAGGGAGTTGACCCACTTTGAAGATTCTTCGCGCATACCACGAGCAAAGAATTCAGCCAGTTGTCTTTGTTCATACCCATGGTGAGGGAAGTTGAAGAGAAGGGATTGGAATTCATTCCAAGTGTCGTACAGGCTTGCATCTTCTCTTTGAGTGAACCTGGAGATGCGGTCTTTATAAGCAATTGTCCTTGCTGGAGGGAAGTATTCCTCAACAAAATCTGGAGCTAATGTCTCCCAGTTAGTGTAGTGACCTGGCGGTTTGCTTCCAAGCCACTGCTTAGCTGCACCTCTGAGAGAAAACAGAAAAGCTCAGAGACATAAAGCGTTCTTGTTGAGGTTCCCAGACTTGAAAGTTTCACAGACAGCCAGGAAGTCAGCTATATGTGTGCAGGGATTATCATCTGGCTTTCCTTCGAATTGTACGTCCCTAGAGATCAGTTCTAGGAGAGGAATTTTAATCTCATAGTCAGGATCGTTATCATTGGAAAGCACGGTAATGGGGGACCGAACGTTAGATGCGCGTGGCTTACTGTAGTCCGCAACACTCTTAGGAGCAGCCATTGCGGAAGGGGAAGATGGAAGTGATCCGATTCTGTACCTTCTATGATCTGCAAGAGACAAAAACAAACACAACCGGTGTAAAATCGAAGTGTGATGGGAAATGAAAGATGGAAAGGTAGAGGAATAAAAATGCCAACTCTTCTTTCAACGAAATAGAAGAGTCCCCAGCAACGGCGCCAATTTGATGAACTGCAGAATAGCGGTCGATCAAATACTACCAAGCTATGAAGCTAGGGTAGATCGTATTCCACGGGTCTCCTCTACTTCCTTACTCAAATATGTTGGCAATTAAATTCAAGGTTAAACACTTAGTGCGTGGTGTGATTTCCACGACTTCTATACTAAAATGCAAAGATAAATTGAAATGAAATTAAAACGAAGAAGAATTGAGTGATTGACTAAGACAGACGACAGACAATCTTAAATTTCGAATCCCCCTTAGATCACCAGAGCAACAGCAATCAACAGACCAGCGATTTTCGATTCTAGTTCATTAAATTCACAGACACCATCATAACTCCTGACCCTTAGGTTTAAGACTGGCGAACGTTCGCTCTATCCGATCTAGCTACCACGATTAATTAGCCGCCCGGGTACGATCGCCTCTCGCAACAACTTAACTAACTGGTGCAAATTCTAATGATTAATGAGTTACTCTTGCAATGGATCAACCCTAATTGGTTCCTACGAAAGGCACACTCCAATGATTAGGTTAATTGTTCGATTTGGTGTTTTAAAGTAAGGCGAGCGTTCGCTTCTATCCTTAGCTTAACAAGAATCTAATCTAGGTGGCCAAACCAGACAAGAAATGCAGAGAACAAAGAACAAATCAAACATGAAGGAGAAACTGAATGAATTTCGAATCTAATCACCGCCGATCCGTGACCGCTTTAAGCCCTGGGTCACTTAGGGTTCATCTAATCTAAGCTATATGAGTTTAGCTGCTCATATTCAATACAGAAGAATCGAAGACAAACAAAGAATACATCTCAGGGAGGGAAGACAGAGAAGAACTGTAAAACCTAATTTCGATGACTCCTTGCAGCTTCAATCTGCTGGATCTTCAACTCTTAGCCCTGGCTCTCCGAGATGGATGGATGGCGTCACGATCCGTTCCTGGCTCCTCAAACTCTATCTACTCGTTCTCTCTCTAACCTCTATCTTGGGATTTTCGTCCAAGTGTAAAATTGTGTTGTTTGTTTAGCCGCTGATTTTGTATTTAAACCTAACCGAGCGACTGCTGATTTTCAATTGATTTTTCGCCAAAATACAAGGAGATTTTCAGCGAAAATACCTGTTGAAAAGTCGGCTTGATCCGTCTGTTTCTTCCGGCTGAAATGGCTTCGGGTTCTCGACGAAAACTTCCCAAGGTTTTCGCCGAAAACTTCTTCTTGGGAGGGGCAGTTGATTTCTTCTTGTATTTTCGGCAAAAACTAAAGGGTATTTTTGCCGAAAATCTGCGTGTAAAATAGAGCAGGAATTCCTTTTGAGTTGAATGTCTTTTCTGGTTATTCGGGTGTGATTATTCGGGGTTCCGGTGCCTTAGACACGTCCTTGGCTACCGTATTTGATGGCGAACACCTGTGCTAACACGAAAACACTAGGAAACCATCAAATAGACCCGAAATGGGCCAAGGTAACACAAAAGGCATGAGATGGATAGGTTGAGTGAATATTCACTATTCTACCCTAAAAACCGTGTCTTAAGCAATGAAATGTCGCTTAAATGAGGCTGATAATCACGTTAATTAGAGTGTCATCATTTCTATCTTGTCTTCATCCACCCTAATACCTGCTGAACTAACAACAAAGCCAAGGAAAACAAGGCGATCTGTGAAAAAGGTGCACTTGGCCATGTTAGCATAGAGGTGTTCTTTCCTTAGGGTTTCTAAGATAGTTTTTAGATGCCCTAGATGATCATCTAGGTTCTTTGAGTAGATAAGGATGCTATCAAAGTATACCATGACAAATTTAACGATCTAGGATCTAAGTACTTTATTCATTAATCTCATGAAAGTACTAGGAGCTTTCATTAATCCAAAGGGCATGACCATCCACTCATGCAATCCTAGTTTGGTTTTGGAAGCCATTTTCCATTCATCACCTTCCTTCATTCGGATTTGGTGGTAGCCAGACTTAAGATCAATTTTTGAGAAGATGGTAGATCCATGTAACTCATCAAGCATATCATCTAATCAAGGAATAGGGCGTGGATACTTAACTGTTATGTTGTTGATGGCTC
Organism: Linum lewisii; assembly: GCA_034768395.1. NCBI lineage: Eukaryota > Viridiplantae > Streptophyta > Magnoliopsida > Malpighiales > Linaceae > Linum > Linum lewisii. Next base: position 18,367,176 of record CM068303.1, read on the forward strand.
GGCAGTCAACACACATCCTCCATGTTCCTTCTTTCTTGGGGACTAGGATGACTGGCACGGCACAAGGACTCATACTTTCTCTGACATATCCCTTGTCTGTCAGCTCCTCTACTTTAGCTTGGATCTCCTTGGTTTCTTCTGGATTGGTGTTGTAGGCTGGTTTGTTTGGCAAGGCAGCTCCGGGCACAAAGTCTATTTGGTGTTCAAATCCTCTGAGTGGGGGCAGCCCACTTGGGATTTCATCAGGAAAGACATCCTTAAATTCCTGTAAGAGTGAGACAACAACACTATGCAATGAAGTATTAGGGTTAGAGATCAAGCATTCCTTATAGAGGATGACCACGAGGGGTTTTCTGGCAACTAGGGTTTGTTTGATCTCACTAAGGGTGGCTAACATATTTTCTTTCCTCTCAGCCTTACTCTTTTGAGCTCTAGGATCTTGAAATTCTGTTTTTGCACTCAAGGAACCACTTGTTTGTTCTCTCTTGTCTTGAGCTCTCTTTGTTTTTTTCACGGATATGGCCCTCCTATCTATTTGATCTTGAAGAATTTCTGTGGGTGATAGGGGCTTTAGTATGTACTTCGTTTCTCCATGAATTAGGTTGCACCGGTTGGTCCTCCCATCATGTTTGGAGTACCTATCGAACTGCCAAGGCCTACCAAGCAAGATGTGGGCAGCTTCTATGGGTACCACATCACCACAGCGTACCTCCCTATGTAAAAAGGAGCATGAGCTTGACAGGTCACCCTTAATTCTTTACAGTTACTAAGCCAACGTAGCTTATAGGGTGTTGGATGTTTGAGGATGGGGAGGCCAAGGCCTTCCACTAGATCAGTGCTTACCACATTGGTGCAACTTCCTCCATCAATTACCATACTACATATTTTATTTTTCATCACACACCTGGTGTGGAAAAGATTATCTCGTTGTTCCCAACCTTCTTCCACAACTTGGGCACTAAGAACCCTTCGGGAGACCGCAGAGAACTGGCGGGCGTGCAGCTTTGGGGCTGGGCAGGGAGCTTGTACCAGGGCTGAGCGCGTTGGGGCTAGGTGGTGCTCTAGTACTGGTCCGAAGTGTGGGTTGGGGCTCGGGCCTAGGGATCACCGGGGCCTGTGCTAGGGCGCGGGCCATTAACTGCGCGATCACTCTCGTCGGGGCTGGGTTTACATATGGGTCGGGTGTGGAGCTTTGTCTCAACGCGGGGCTGGAGCCAGATGCCAGGATCAGGTGCCGATCTGGGATAGGGCTGGGCACCAAACTGGTCGGGTGTTGGACCGGTGTTATGTTGATGCTGGGTGCTGGCGCCGAGTGCTGGGCGGGAGCTGACGTGGAGCGCTGGGCCGGTACTGATGTTGGGCCCAGGGTCGAGAGCGGTGCAGGTGCGGGTGTAGGTCGCGGTGCTGGGGCTGGCGCTGGGCTGGTGTCGGGCTGGGTGATGCTCCGGCAGTGAACGAGGAGTGTTCAGGCTTCCCTTTCTAATCTTTCCAGTGTGGCTTGGACTTGACTTAGAACCTGTGAGATGCTTTCAACCGTGTCTTCTAGCTTAGCTAGCCTCTTTTCTGCCATGGTTAGAAAGAAACAACAAAAACAAGAAATAGGACCTCTCAAGTATCTCGAATGAACCTCACTCTCGCTTGATCTTACCTCTCTTGTTTTACATTTAAGGGCGACACTCAAAGAGATTAGAACAAGTAAAATTCAACTTCAAGCAGTTGCAAGTTTCTTCAAGGCTTCCAAGTATCAACTTACCAAACCCATGGCACCTTAGACCTGAACTCTAGGGCTCCCTCCTTTAGCTAGCAAGTACTTCTTGACGAAGAGATCAGCTAGAAGGTAGGACCGGTGGGTGGCATCAATTTTGCGCAACGAAAGCTTTATTTTTCCTATCCCCTCTTCTTAAAATTAAACTTACAACAAAATGAAATAACTTGGAAAGGGTGGCCTTGGTTTCTTTTTTTCTTAGCTTTTTGATATTTTCTTGATGGCTTTTGATGGCCACCGATTTTTCTTTGCCTTACAATGAAATATCAATACAAGAAATTTAAAGAGATGGGCATTTTCGAAACAATTTTCTAATATTAATGAAAAGTAAAGATATGAATCCAAGAATGAACTTGGAGATTGGGATAGAGTTGGTCCTCGTGTTGAAACGTGCTCTGATACCAACTGATGTGAACAGCTGCAACCGTGGGCAGACGACCCTTGAACACCATAAGCTGATCTCCTAGCAATGAGTAGAAACCTTCGGAACCAGGGCGGATTATGAATTTGAACCTCTAGCTATAAGGGGAGCTAGGAACCACAAGTATCAAGTCGAGGGCGCCACGTCAAGAGATGGATGCACTTGATGATAAGCCAACCTTAAGCGATGCAACAACGAGCAAAGGCTTGAAGGGAATAGAACAAAGTTCTGAACAAGGGGTTTATTTATTCAAAGTTGTGATTACAAAGGGTGGTCGGCGGCCTCTATATATAGGAAGGGATTCGTGAACAAGCTCTACGAATCCTACTTAGACTCTAACTTCTAAATTATTAAAATAAACAAGAGTCCTAGTTGGATCACTAAAAGGACCAAAATATACCTAATTATCTGACACTAGAAAGGAAAACAAAATAGAAGAGTCTTGGGTGGCAAGTAAACCCCTAAATAACTAATCTGGCAGAATCTGGAGAAACCCTAATCCGGCACCCAGTGTGTTTTCCGAATTCGGCGCCAGATTAGGTGAGCAGCCTCCTCAATAGGTGGCATCTTCACGGTGACTTCTCCAACTCCTTCAGGGACTGGTGGTTGAGCTTCCTGGGCTTCTAGGGTTTCCAAGGCCACTGGAAAATCAGAAAAGGCCTGAGGCATTTGATGGCTTGGCCCAAAGCGCTCTGGTGTAGCACTCCGGACTAGGCCCAACGCCTGTACTTCGTCAGGCTTGGGCCTTCGGGAGTTCTTCCCAGGCCTTCTGACTTCTGCTTTGGGCCATCATTAGAGCGTGTCTCGGTCCTCGGGCTCAAACTCTAGCCTGAAGACATCCCGAGACACACTCTAAAGATGTCTTGAGACAGAAGACAGAAAGCCTGGGCAGAACTCCCGAAGTCAGGCCCGATCCGGCGCCGGACCGAGCGTAGAGCACTACAATGGATCGACCTAGGTAGAATTTCCACCGGCCCTAGAAGCCCAGCAAGCGTAACCACTCGTCCTTGGAAGAATTAAGGAAGTTGCCACGAAGTTGCCACCCGTTTGCGAAAAAATCACCTAATCTGAGCCGGCATAGGAAACATGCCCGGGCGCCGGATTAGCATAAATAGGCTAATTCCTTCGGCCCCAAGACTCTTTTTGACTTGTTTTGTGTCTTCCTTTCTAGTTAAACTATTTAGGAATAATTTAGCTTATTTTAGGCTTTAGATTATTTAATTAGCTGAATAGGAAGTAGCTATTAAGGAGGATTAGGAGAGCTTGTTCCCTAACTCCTTCTATAAATAGAGGTCGTCGGCCACCCTTGTAAACTCCCCTTTGATTAGATAATCTCTTAAACTTTTATTTTCTTCTTGCATTATATGCAATTCTCTTTTCGACTTTCATGGAATTGACTATCGTCAAGATTGGCTTATCGTCTAGGGTATTCACCCCTTGAAATGGCGCCATCGATTTGATACTTCTGGTTCCTAGCTCCCTTATAGCTGGTGGGTCCATCCCAGTTCCGAAGGTTCATCTCGTTGCTAGGAGCATCAACTTGCGGTGGTTAGGGTCCTCTGCCCACGGTTGCAGTGGTTCACATCAGTTGGATCCAAGTTCACTCTTGGATCCATATCCTTTATTTTTCTTGCTCTTAGAAAATTAGCTTCAAAAATTCCCTATCTGTTTCAGTTTCTTATACTTTAAGATTCGTGTAAGGCAGAAAAAGCTAGGTGGCCATCATACCATCAAGAATTTTTTTATAGAAGTTAAAAAAAAATACAAAAATACTTCAAAACAAGCAAGGCCACCCTTGCCCAAATTATTTTTGTTGTAAGAGCATTCTTAAGAAGAGGGGATAGAGAGAAAAACAAAGTTTTCTTTGCTTATACACACAAGCTAGCACTACCTCCCCGTTGGAAATTTCCCATAAGAAAGTACTCACTAGCTACAAAGAAAGCCCTAAGAGTTCAAGTCTTGGAGTCACCGATCGGTAAGTCCTTCCTTGATAGCTTTAAAGAAACTTGCAACTGCTTTAGTTGAAATTTACTTGTTCTGATTTCTTTTGAGTGTTACTACTAATTCTAAACACGAGAGGAAAAATCAAGAGGGAGTGAGGTTCAATTAAGAGAATTGTGAGTCCATATCCCTTGTTTTCGTGTGTTTTTACTAACCACGAATTGACGTGATTATCAACATCATTTAGGCGACATTTCCTTGCTCAAGACATGGTTTTTAGGGTAGAATAACGAATATTCAATCAATTGCCCTATCTCGTGCCATTTGTGTTACCTTGGCCCGTTTCGGGTCTATTTGATGGTTTTCTAGTGGTTTTATGTTAGCACAGGTTTTTGCCGTCAAATAAAGTAGCCAACGATGTGTCTAAGGCGTCGGAACCTCGAGGAATTGCACCAGAATCGATCCAAGGAGCCAATCAAGTCAAAACAATTCCTGCCCCGGTTTACAAAGGAGTTTTTCCCGAAAATCCCTTAGTGTTTTCGGCAAAAATACATGCACAAATCCACTGATGTCAACTGAAGGGTGTTTTCAGCGAAAACACTAAGTTTTTGCCGAGAACTGTTGGAACGAAAATCACAGAAGAAATCAACCGGCGGGCTTCCCATTTACACTAAGATTTTCGGCGAAAATTTCTTATGATTTTTGGTGAAAATTCTAGTTAAAATCCTGCGGTATTAGGGTTAAGTATAAATACTCAATTGGCGGCCCTAAATTAGGATATACCTCATAATAATCATAAACACCAACTAATACCGAACTTCAGAATTCTCTCAAGTTCTGGAGCAGAGAGTTTAGAGTTTGAAGAGCCGGAAAGAGATCGTGACGCCATCCCTTCCATCTCGAAGACTCGGAGCTAGGATTGCAGTTTACCGAAGATCGAAGTTTGCCAGAGTCGTCTTAATTAGGTTTTTCAGATTCTTTTCTGTTCTTCCTCTAGATGATGAACTCTTTCTTTGTCTTTGATTCTTTTGTGATAAACATGAGTAGCTAAACTCTTAGAGCATAGACTAGATGAACCCTAAGTGACCTAGGGCTTTAAAGCGGTCACGGATCGGCGGTGATTAGATTCAAAGTTCAATCAGTTTCTCTTTCATCTTTGATTTGTTCTTCATTGTTCATGTTTCTTGTCTGGATTGATCACCTAGATTAGATTCTTGTTAAGCTAAGGATAGAAGCGAATGCTCGCCTTGCTTTAAAACATCAAATTGAACAATTAACCTTATAATTGGAGCGTGCCTTTCGTAGGAACCGGTTAGGGTTAATCCACTGCAAGAGTAACTCATAAATCATTAGTAATTCCGCTAGTTAAGTTAAGTCGTTGCGAGAGGCGACCGTACCCGGGCGACTAATTAATCTTGGTAGCTAGAACGGATAGAGCGAACGTTCGCCGGTCTTAAACCTAAGGGTCAGGAGTTATGATGGTGTCTTAGAATTGATTGAATGAGAATCAAAATCCGCTTATCTATTGATTGCCAATGCTCTGGGGAACGAAGGGGGATTCAAAGTCTAAGTTCGTCTGTCATCTCTGTTTTAACCAACCAATTTCCAATCTGTTTTAGTTCAATTTTAATTTCTATGCATCTCTTAGAATTAGAAGTCGTGGAACTCACACCACGCACGAAGTGTTTAACCTGAGTAATTTGCTAGCTTATTTGAGTAGTCAATCATTAGAAGGCCCGTGGAATACGATCTACCCTAGCTTGTTAGCTTTGTTAGTTTATTTGATTGAGTCGTCAACGACAGGGGCTCATCAAAAGCCCTAAGAGTTCAAGTCTTGGTGTCATCGATCGATAAGTCCTTCGTTGATAGCTTTAAAGAAACTTGCAACTACTTTAGTTGAAATTTACTTGTTCTGATTTCTTTTGAGTGTTACTACTAATTCTAAACACGAGAGGAAAAATCAAGAGGGCGTGAGGTTCAATCGAGAGAATTGTGAGGCCATATGCCTTGTTTTTGTGTGTTTTTACTAACCATGGCAGATAAAAGGTTAGCCAAGCTAGAAGCCACGGTAGCCAGTGTTTCCCACATCCTGAGCCAAGTCCAAGCCACCTGCCCCGGAGCAGCACAGGCCCAGCCCTGAGCCAGCGCTCAGCACAGCCCTAGACAAGCACTTGCTCAGCCCCGACCCAGCACCACTCTCAGGCCCGGATCGACTTCAGCCCAGCCCCGGGCCAGTGGTCCACCCTGCGCCTACCCAGCATCACCCCAGGCCACCCTGCCACCCAGTCACGATGCCGTTCAGGCCCGGCTCTAAGACCGTCCGGAGTCCCGTCCTACCCTGGATCAGCACCGAACCCAAACTCCGACGCCATCTCCGCATCCGGTGAGAGCTCCATGCCCGAGCCACCCAACGTCCTAGACCCTACAAGAATCATCACCCGGTCAATGGCCCGTGCCCTTTCTCAAGCCCCGGTCTCCCCCAGGCCTGAGCCCCAGCCCAAGCCGCTCAGCCCCGGAATGCCATGTCCACCGAAGCACGCCCGTCAGTTCTTTGCCCTCTCCTGACACATCCTTCATGCCCAAATCATGGAGGAAGGTTGGGTGCAATGAGATAACCTCTTCTATACCAGGTGCGTAATTAAAAATAAAATTTGTAGTATGGTAATTGATGGAGGAAGTTGTACCAACACCGTGAGCACCGATTTAGTGGAGGGTCTTGGCCTTCCAACCCTAAAACATCTAGAACCCTATAAGCTACACTGGCTTAGAAACTATAAGAAAATAAGGGTAACCCGTCTATCTCACATCCCCTTTTGCATAGGAAGATACACTGATATCATCCTATGTGATATGGTGCCCATAGAAGCTGCCCACATACTACTTGGGAGACCTTAACAATTCGATAGGCATTCCAAACATGATGGGAGGACCAACAAGTAGAGTCTTATCCATGGAGACACGAAGTACATCTTAAAGCCCTCGTCCCCCACTGATGACACTCGATTAGACGTGATTATCAGCCTCATTTAAGTGACATTTCCTTGTTTAAGACATGGTTTTTAGGGTAGAATAGCGAATATTCACTCAAATATTCTATCTCATGCCATTTGTGTTACTTTGGCCCGTTTCGGGTCTATTTGATGGTTTTCTAGTGTTTTCATGTTAGCACAGGTTTTTGCCATCAAATAAAGTAGCCAAGGACGTGTCTAAAGCGTTGGAACCTTGAGGAATCGCACCAGAATCAATCCAAGGAGTCAATCAAGTCGAACCAAATTCTGCTCCCATTTACAAAGAAGTTTTCGCGAAAATCCCTTGGAGTTTTTGGCGAAAACTCATGAAGAAATTGGCAGAGCTTTCAATAAGAAGTTTTTGGCGAAAAACTTCAAGTTTTTGGCGAAAAACTTCAAGTTTTCGCTAAGAACCCGGCGTTCGAAAATCACAGGAGAAACAGCGGCGATCACCCCATTTACAAAGGAATTTTCGGCGAAAATTCCATCATATTTTCGGTGAAAATTCCAGGCAAATCCGGCGGTATTAGGGTTAAGTATAAATACTTAACCGGCGGCCCTAAAGGAGGATATCACATAGCTCATAATACCAACTAATACCAAATACTTCAACGATTCTCAAGAGTTCTGGAGTAGAGTTAGAGTTCGAAGACCCAGGAAGAGATCATTACGCCATCCCTTTCATCTCGAAGACTCGGAGCTAGGCTTGCAGATTACCGGAGATCGAAGCTCTGCCGGAGTCGTCTTAATTAGGTTTTTTCAGATATTTTTCTGTTCTTCCTTTGTTTGAGATCAACTCTATCTTTGTCTTTGATTCTTTTTATATGAACAAGAGTAGCTAAACTCGTAGAGCTTAGACTAGATGAACCCTAAGTGACCCAGGGCTTTAAAGCGGTCACAGATCGGCGGTGATTAGATTCAAAGTTCAATCAGTTTCTCTTTCATGTTTGATTTGTTCTTCATTGTTCATGTTTCTTGTTTGGATTGATCACCTAGATTAGATTCTTGTTATGCTAAGGATAGAAGCGAATGCTCGCCTTACTTTAAACATCAAATCAAACAATTAACCTAATCATTGGAGTGTGCCTTTCGTAGGAACCAGTTAGGGTTAATCCACTGCTAGAGTAACTCATAAATCGTTAGTAATTGCACCAGTTAGTTAAGTCATTGCGAGAGGCGATCGTACCCGGGCGGCTAATTAATCTTGGTAGCTAGATCGGATAGAGTCAACGTTCGCCAGTCTTAAACCTAAGGTTAAGGAGTTATGGTGGTGTCTTAGAATTGATTGAATGAGAATCGAAATCCGCTGATCTGTTGATTGCCAATGCTCTGGTGAACAAAGGGGGATTCAAAGTCTAAGCTTGTCTGTCATCTTTGTTTAATCAACTAATCTTTCAATCTATTTTCAGTTTTAATTTTTAATATCCATGCATTTCTTAGAATTAGAAGTCGTGGAACTCACACCACGCATAAAGTGTTAAACCTGAGTAATTTGACTTTATATTTGAGTAATCAATCTTTAGAAGACCCGTGGAATACGATCTACTTAGCTTGTTAGCTTGGTAGTATTTGATCACCGCTCTGCAGCGCTCATCAAATTGGCGCCGTTGCCGGGGAATTTCTTTTGATTGTTCGAAAGAAGAACTAGCATCTTATTCTTCTACTTTAAATCTTTCACCTTTCCATCCACTTCGATTTTACACTGGTTGTGTTTGTTTTTGTTATTTGTAGGTTGTTCACAGGTGTATGCACCGCCGCCCGCTCACAGGCTCTCAAACTGCCAAGGACAACAAGGCTAAGAGTGTAGAGAGACCAGGCAGTTCTGCTCCACCGAGACAATCACAGATTCCGAAGAGAGGCAGAACCAATCCACTTACATCCGTCACTCCGATCAAGATCGACGAACTGAAGGAGAGTTCTTCATCTCCATCCTCACCGTCATCTTCGTCTGCTTCATACACCGAGTCACTTTCACCTCCTCCATCTCCTACAATGACTGATCAGTTACCACCACCACCATCACCAGGCTTAAGACATGGTTTTTGGGGTAGAATAACGAATATTCAATCAATTGCTCTATTTCATGCCATTTGTGTTACTTTGGCTCGTTTCGGGTCTATTTGATGGTTTTCTAGTGTTTCTATGTTAGCACAGGTTTTTGCCATCAAATAAGTAGCCAAGAACGTGTCGAAGGCGTTGGAACCTCGAGGAATCGCACCGGAATCGATCCAAGGAGTCAACCAAGTCGAACCAAACCCTGCCCCATTTTACACTGAAGTTTTCGCTGAAAACCCTTGGAGTTTTCGATGAAAACACAAGCACAAATCGGCAGAGATCACCAAGGCAACTTTTCGGCGAAAACACTAAGTATTCGCCGAGAACCCCGACGTCCGAAAATCATAGGAGAATTCAGCCGGCGATCAGTCAATTTACAAAGAGATTTTCGCCGAAAACCCCTTCATATTTTCGGTGAAAATCTCATGCAAAATCGGCAGTATTAGGGTTAAGTATAAATACTTAACCGGCGGCCCTAAATCAAGATACATCAGAATTTCCAACTAATACCATATACTTCAAAATTCTCCTGAGTTTTGGAGCAGAGAGTTAGAGTTCGAAGAGCCAGGAAGAGATCGTGACGCCATCCCTTTCATCTCGAAGACTCGGAGCTAGGATTGCAGTTTACTGGAAGATCAAAGTTCTGCCGGAGTCGTCTTAATTAGGTTTTTCAGATCCTTTTCTGTTCTTCCTCTGTTCAAGATGAACTCTATCTTTGTCTTTGATTCTTTTGTGAAAAACATGAGTAGCTAAACTCTTAGAGCTTTAGACTAGATGAACCCTAAGTGACCCAGGGCTTTAAAGCGATCACGGATCGGCGGTGATTCGATTCAAAGTTCAATCAGTTTCTCTTTCATGTTTGATTTGTTCTTCGTTGTTTATGTTTCTTGTCTGGATTGATCACCTAGATTAGATTCTGGTTAAGCTAAGGATAGAAGCGAACGCTCGCCTTACTTTAAAACATCAAGTCGAACAATTAACCTAATCATTGGAGTGTGCCTTTCGTAGGAACCAATTAGGGTTAATTGATGACACTCGATTTGACGTGATTTTCATCCCCATTTAAGCGACATTTCATGCCCCTTTGATGCCATTCTGATGAATATTTGGTGAAAATGTGTTTATTATGTAATTATAGGCTCCTAGTGCATACATTGTCCATTTATTGGCTATTTTAACCTTTTTTTAGCTTTTATGTTGAGCCTCCAGGTTACCACATTATAGAGGACTCTCTCACGAGTCCAGCGCTTCAAACGGGGACCAAATTGGAGTTCAAACAGAGCGGGAATCATCGAAACAAGTTGGAGCTGGTTTTTAACTAACATTTTCGGCGAAAATCTGGTGATGTTTTCGGCGAAAATTCCTTTGAAAATCCGGGCAGAAACCCTAATTTTCAACCTTTTCCAACTTGTAAAGGGTTTCTGGGGTTATATATAGACTTTTTGAAGCCAGATTAGATACACACGAATTTTGGCTGATTAGCCACGACCTTAGGGTCAATAAATAGAGTTTAGAGAGTTCGAAGATCGGTGGAGAGATCGTGACGCCATCCTTCCACCTCGGAGAGCTCGGAGCTTAAAGTTGAAGATCCAGGAGATCGAAGCTTCACCGGAGTCATCAGAATTAGGTTTTTCAGTTCTTATCTGTTCTTCCTTTGTATGATGATTTCCTTTGTTGCCTTTGATTCTTCTGTTATCGTTATGAGTAGCTGAACTTGTAGAGCTTAGATTAGATGAACCCTAAGTGACCTAGGGCTTTAAAGCGGTCACGAATCGGTGGTAATTAGATTCGAAGTTCAATCAGTTTCTCTTTGCATGGTTGTTTTGTTCGTCATTGTTTATGTTTCTCTTCTGGTTGGTCGCCTAGATTATGTTTATCCAAGCTAGGGTTAGTCGCCAGACAGCTTCCCTGCTTTGGCGCATAAACTTGTCTTCCTTGATCACCTAGTTTAGATTCTTGTTAAGCTGAGAATAGAAGCGAACTCTCGCCTCTCTTTAAAATATCAATTCAACCAATTAACCTAATCATTGGAGTGTGCCTTTCGTACGAACCAGTTAGGGTTAATCCACTGCAAGAGTAACTCATAAATCGTTAGTAATTGCACCAGTTAATTAAGTTGTTGCGAGGCAACCGTACCGGGCGGCTAGTTAATCTTGGTAGCTAGAACGGATAGAGCGAACGTTCGCCGGTCTTAAACCTAAGGGTCAGGAGTTATGGTGGTGTATAGAAACCGATTGAATTAGAATTGAAAACCGTTGGTCTTGTGATTGCCGTTGCCTTGGTGATCTAAGGGGGATTCGAAATCTAAGCTCGTCTATCGTCCTGTTAGTCAACCTTTTAATATTTCTGCCTTTTATTTTCCTTTGTTCATTAGATTAGAAGTCGGGGAACTCACACCACGCACAACCTGTATAAACCTGAGTAATTTGCCAACATATTTGAGTAGACAAGAAGAAGAGACCTCGAGTAGAATACGATCTAGTCTACCTTGGTAGATTAGTTATTTGATACCGCTAAAATTGCAGCATCATTAATCCACTGCAAGAGTAACTCATGAATCATTAGTAATTGCACCAATTAAGTTAAGTCGTTGCGAGAGGTGACCGTACCCGGGCGGCTAATTAATCTTGGTAGCTAGATCGGGTAGAGTGAACGTTCGCCAGTCTTAAACCTAAGGGTAAGGAGTTATGGTGGTGTCTTAGAATTGGTTGAACGAGGATCAAAATTCGCTGATCTGTTGATTGCCAATGCTCTACTGAACGAAGGGGGATTCAAAGTCTAAGTTTGTCTGTCATCTTTGTCTTAATCAACCAATCTTCCAGTCTGTTTTCAGTTTTCAATTGTAATTTCCGTGCATTTCTTAGAATTAGAAGTCGTGGAACTCACACCACACACGAAGTGTTTAAACTTGAATAACTTGCCTTTATATTTGAGTAAACGATCATTAGAAGACCCGTGGAATATGATCTACCCTAGATTCCAGCTTGGTAGTATTTGATCAACCGCTCTGCAGCGATCATCAAATTGGCGCCGTTGCCGGGGACTTCTTTTGATTGTTCGAAAGAAGAACTGGCATTTTAGTCTTCTACCTTCCATATTTCATTTTTTCATCCACTTCGATTTTACACTGGTTTTGTTTGTTTTTGTTCTTTGTAGGTTGTTCACAGGTGTATGCATCGCCGCCCTTGGACTCGCTCTCAAACCGACAAGGATAAGAGTGTAGAGAAGCCAGGCAGTTCTGCTCCACCTCGACAATCACAAATTACAAGGAGAAGCAGAACCAATCCACCTCCATCCGCCACTCTGATCAAGATCGAGGAACTGAAGGAGAGTTCATCATCTTCATCTTCACCGTCATCTTCATCCGCTTCATACACCGAGTCACTTTCACCTCCCCCATCTCCTACCATGGATAATCAGTGACCACCACCACCACCACCTGGCGGAAATCAACCACCACCACCGCCAATTGCACAGAAGAGTCTAGCTGACTACAATAAGCCGAGCGCGACTAGCGTTCGATCTTCCATTGCCGTGCCGCGCGTTGAAGGAGATCCTGACTATGAGATCAAGATTCCATTCTTGACTATGATCTCTAGGGATCTACAGTTTGAAGGCAGGCCACTAGACAATCTGTGCACACATCTGGTGGATTTCCTTGATCTCTGCAGCACTTTCAAGAACGGAAATCTCGACAAGAACACTCTTTGCTTGAGAGCCTTCTCATTCTCTCTGAAAGGCACAGCTAAGAGGTGGCTTACTGGCAAACCACCTGGCTACTATACCGACTGGGATACTCTTGTCAGGACTTCGTCGAAGAGTACTTCCCTCCTGCCAGAACAACAGCTATCAAGGACAACATCACCAGATTCTCTCAGAAGGAAGGCGTAAGCTTATATGATACTTGGAATCAATTCCAAGAACATCTCTACAACTGTCGTCATCACGATTTCGAGCAAAGGCAGTTAGCTGAAATCTTTGCTCGAGGTCTTCGAGAAGAATCTGCCAAATGGGTCAATTCCCTAGCGGAAGGGGATGCACTACTCTTACACCTGAAGCTGCTCTTCTTCATTTCGCGAACTGTGCTTCCAAGTCGAGGAACCGGGAATGACAATCTGAAGGATCAAGAAGCAAGCTCAATCTCGAAGCTACTATCAAGGCAGAGGTAGAGAAACATATGAAGAAGTCTACCACACCAATCAAGCCGCCAGCAGCTTCTGTCTATGTTGCTGATTGCGAATGGTGTGGAGCTTGTGCACATAATGGAGGCCGATGCCAGAATTTTGGTAAGACAGAAGTCTGGTCCACCGAAGAAGTCAGTTTTGTTCAACAAGGCTTCAACAACAATCAGAATGGTTATATTGGCTACCGCAACTTCAGGCAGCAAGGGAATTATCAAGACAGACCTCCCTACAATACTGGCGCCAACCATAACCAGAACCAGAATAACCGACCAGCTGGTCCAGCTCAGGATCAGAAGCCTAACCATCCGTCGGGAGGTTTCTATCAGCCGCCACATCGTAATTCGGGTAACTATGGAATTGCTCCTGGCAATCGCCAGAATCAATATTTGAATAATACCTACACAGGGCAGCACCACCAGTAGGAGAACAACGTCAGTGACCTTGACAAGAAGCTCAGTTAGATCATTACCAGACTTGACGATCACGACAGTCAGTTCAAGGCTCAAGCTCTCCTCAATCAAGAACAGATCGCATCCGGTCAAAGAATTGAGCAGGCAGTAAACCACATCTCGAGCATGCTAGCATCTGGACGACCATTTGGCCAACTTCCGAGCCAGACAGAGCCGAATCTGAGAAAAGAGCAAGCCAAGATGGTAACTGTTCAAGATTTTACAAGCTCATCTACTAATGCTTCCTCTGATTTATGCAGGATCCCTGAAACTCCAGAGAAGAAGGAAGCACAGAAAGTGGAGCCTAAGGAGTATGATCCTCCTCTTGCCCGTACTATGTGGTGAACGCGCAGTCGTTGTGATACGTTTCACACAAATAACTAACAAAGCTACAAAAGCTAGGGTAGATCGTATTCCAAGGGTCTTCTAAGATTGACTACTTCAAAACTGGCAAAATACTCGAATGCAGACAAGTAGTGCGTGGTGTGAGTTCCACGACTTCTAATTCTAAGAAATGCAGAGAAATTAAAACAAATTAAACTAAAGCAGATTGGAAATTAGGGTTTGAAAACAGAGATGACAAACGAACTTAGACTTTGAATCCCCCGTCGTTCCCCAGAGCATTGGCAATCAACAGATCAGCGGATTTCGATTCTCATTCAATCAATTACTAAGACACCACCATAACTCCTTACCCTTAGGTTTAAGACCGGCGAACGTTCGCTCTATTCATTCTAACTACCAAGATTAACTAGCCGCCCGGGTACGGTCGCCTCTCGCAACGACTTAACTAACTGGTGCAATTACTAATGATTAATGAGTTACTCTTGCAGTGGATTAACCCTAACCGGTTCCTACGAAAGGCACGCTCCAATTATAAGGTTAATTGTTCAATTCAATGTTCTAAAGTAAGGCGAGCGTTCGCTTCTATCCTTAGCTTAACCAGAATCTAATCTAGGTGATCAATCCAGACAAGAAACATGAACAATGAAGAATAAATCAAACATGAAAGAGAACTGATTGAATTTCGAATCTAATCACCGTCGATCCGTGACGGCTTTAAAGCCCTGGGTCACTTAGGGTTCATCTAGTCTAAGCTCTAATGAGTTTAGCTACTCATGTTTATCACAAAAGAATCTAAGACAAAGAAAGAGTTCATCATTCAGAGGAAGAACAGAAAAGAATCTGAAAAACCTAATTTAGACGACTCTGGCAGACTTCGATCTTCGGTAAACTACACTCCTAGCTCCGGTTCTCCGAGATGAAAGGGATGGCGTCACGATCTCTTTCCGGCTCTTCGAACTCTAACTCTTCGCTCCAGAACTCCAGAGAATCCTTGGAAAACGTTATGAAAGATATTATTGTTGTTGTATCTGTTCTTTGGGCCGCCGGGTTAAGTATTTACACTTAACCCTAATCAGCCAGATTTCTTATAATATTTTGCCGAAAATATTGAGGAACTTTCGGCGAAAATTCCTTTGCAAATGAAGGGTCCGCCGGCTGATTCTCCTGAACTTTCTTCTCGGTTCGAAAACTTCCTTCTTTCGCCGAAAATTCCTTCAGTTGCCAACAGCCGATTTTGATGATATTTTCGCCAAAAATACAAGGGTATTTTCGGCGAAAATTCCTTTGTAAATCGGGCAGGGATTTGTTTGAACTTGGTTGGCTCCTTTGATCAATCTCGGTGCAATCCTTCGAGATTCCAACGCCTTAGACACGTCCTTGGTTACTTATTCGATGGCAAAAACCTGTGCTAACATAAAAACACTAGAAAACCATCAAATAGACCCGAAACGGGCCAAGGTAACACAAATGTGATGAGATAGGGCAATCGATTGAATATTCGTTATTCTACCCTAAAAACCATGTCTTAAGCAAAGAAATGTCGCTTAAATGAGGCTGATAATCACATCAAATCGAGTGTCATCAAATACCCCACACTTAAGCTTTTGCTTGTCCTCAAGCAAATTGAATAGAAACGCTCATGTTCATAAATGATAAGATCGATTAAATTGGAGCTCAATCAAACACAATGAATTATTATACAGCTAATTCCTAGAACAAGAAACCTAACATGCATACAGATCAACCAAACTATCTGGTCTCACTAATAAACTGCACACGACAAGTAATTAGCAACCAATTATGCACGAATTTGACCTGACCGGCCAGACTCCTCACACAGGATATATATAGTACAATGGGAACTCTCACTCTCTGTGTTTAAGGACGTGTTTCTGCTCTCGATCATTTTCTGTTACCGAATTCTGTCATAGGTTTGCAATTCGACCACATCTCCACCACTGTGACAACACGAGTATCTAGTCAAGAAGGACTTCCCTGCTAGGACCGTAATGAATTCTACACTACTCGGGTTTATAATGAGATGGATGATGGGAATGTATGATGATGGCTTTGTGCGGTGTAGCTTTCGACTAACTTCCCTCGAATCTAATCTATGGCTTCCTACCGTCTAACCAAACACGGGTGGAATAATGAACGCTCGTCCTATGATACCCTCAAGCAACCTAGCACTTATTCTTTTTCTTTACACTATTTTTCTTTTCTTTTGAACTTTTCTTTTGACTTCGTTCTACCATTTGTAGGGAGAGGAACGTTTTATTGAACTAAAACTTTAAAACTTTTCTGATTTTCCTTTTCTTACTTTACTTTTTTTTTTGAAATTTCTTTTCTTTTCTTACTTTTTTCTTTTGTTTCTTTTGTGCCGATTTTTCTTTTAGTTGCTAGAGGGATTTACACGTCTGGGCATATTAGCTCAGACCACCTGTTTAATGGCTATAGGAAGGTTACCACAAACCGACTTCCGGTAGGTCAATCTATAACTACAACCACAGGGGATCAACGGGGAATGAAAGAAATGGGAAATGGCTGTAATGTATTATCGAACCGAAAGAACATGCCAAGCTCAAGGGTCTAAACCTAATGGATTTATCGTTTGGTAGGCTATCTGGCTAAGTAGCTGAATCTAGGTGCCCCTATCCTTTTAGAACTCGTGTCATCGTGTGGTCTCGAGTAGGTCTCATGCAAATTCTAACTCATTCAAGCAAACAGAAAACCACTCAGAAAGAATTAAAATTGCAAGTTACGTGCAATGGATCAAAAGCTCACAGTTGGTTTGCTAGTCGAATTCGGTGATTTTCATGCAATCAAGGCTACAAACTACAAGTGTGATTTAAAAATTCTGTTCCGACTAGGCAATTTAGCATCAAAGTAAACAAGTTGGTTCTCAAGTTCTAGGTTAAGCAGTCTAAGCATCATTATGAAGGTTTGAACAACAACTTAACATCAAAAATCAAGAACTAAGCATTCTAATGCTAGAGAGACTGGAACGGAATCACGAGGCACACACAAAACACAATTCAAGGGCAATCAAGTTCATGCAAGGTTCTCTAGCATCCTACCCCACACTTAAATCGGACTGTGTCCTCACAGGACTAATTCTAGAGTTCAGAGTGAAGTAGAAGAACCTGGACCAAGGTGATTGGTGTAGGGGATGAGCACGGGTCCTCGGGGCAGAGGGAATCTACCCAAGCGAAGCAAAGGGAATCTACCGATTGCCTGCAAAACAAAAACAAATGAAACATAAAAAGGAAATCGGGACAAGTGTCCTGGATCCACACAGAAAAAAGCTGGACCGAAATCCGAAAAGAATAAATAAAAAGAAAGAACAAGGAAAAGGACACCACCTGATCATGGCTGGTCAGGGGTGTTGGGGGGTGGAAAGTGGAGGTGCTCGCCGAGCTGACGTTGCCACGCCAGCTGTGCCTCATACCGCCTGTCGGCGCGGCGCATATGCTGCTGCATAATAGTCCATCTCGCCTCCTGAGTGGCATTGTCAGTGATGCGCCACTCCTGCAGTCGCTCGTACAACTCACCAATGTCCGCGGGGTGCGGTCGGTGTTGAGGGTGAGGTGCCTGGTATGGATCGGGAATGTGCGGCAGCGACTGGTGAGCATATCCTGCCTGGTGATGCGGCGAGGGTATATAGTCTTGGAATTCCGGCGGCGGCTGGGGCTGTTGCTGCTCCGTATCATCTTCTTCCTCCGACTTGACCACAGGCTGGAGTGAAGGATCTGCTGCTACATGGCGACTGAGGTCCAGTTCTAAGTCGTACTCAACCGCTAAGTCTCCTCCAACAGTCCTAACTTGGCGTCGTGGAATGTTCGGGCCATATTCATGGCTGATGCCGAAGGAGAGGATGAGCTGACCTATGAAGTTACCCCCAGGAGTCTACGAGGTGGCGTCCTCTTCCTGGTCTTCTGGCGGAAGATGCATGCCAGCACCCAGCCGGGGTGGAGAGAGTAGCTCTCTCGGTTGGCTCGAATAAGCATAAGCTCCTCCTTCAGGATATGGTGGCGATCCTTATCTGGAACATATAAAAGCGACCTACGCCAAACCATATGACTAAATTTAAAGAGAGGGTGAGAGAGGGACTTAACTAAGTCATGGCCCGTGAGGCGATCACCAGGCACTCTAGTCATGTGGCTCCAGAGCGCATGGTACTCCTCATCGTCATCATCGTCGCCCCAGCCTAGGTGATGATCGTGATAATGCTCGTAGGGGATGCCTAGATGAGCAGCAAACTCATCGTAGGTGAGCTGCCTGTACACCCCACCAAGATAAAAGGTCACAACCTTCTGGCCTGCTTCCTCTTGTGCTCGTCCAGATCAAAGGTCGCCCAGAATTCCTGGAGAGCAATGTCTGGGAAATCGGCAGCTATGGTGGTCAGCTCTAGGAGACCGGCCGGTGCTAGGGCGTCATGCACATTCCGGTAGTAGTCCTCATCGTGCTCGTTCAGGGACTCCATGGAAGGAGGGCGCACGTCAGCTCTCCGAATGTGCTCGATCTTCTAGAAGCACTCGAAGTAGAAGTCAGGTAGACGGGCGATAGTGCGATGGTACCCAGCCCGGCGGGGTAGTGCGGGTGGAGGACCCAGAACGGCAGGTGTGACGGGGGCGGCAGCTCCGGAGCTCGAGGCGCCATCAAGTCGCGCCTTAGTCCTGCGCTCATAAGTGGTGTTCCTAAAACCAGAATGAAACCAGATTAGTCAGACTTAAACCCTACCCCACACTTAGTAGAAAAACTCAATTTCACAAAGAAATGAGGAAAACCGAGTGGGGGGTAAGCAAAGCAGAGTAACCGGTAATCATAGACAGTACAATACATGCTTAGGAACAGCCAGAATCGGATAAGCACAATCAGAGTTCAAAGAGTCAAACCGACATTCAGAAAGTCAATATTATAGCATAATGAACCCTAATCATGGCAAGACTATCACAACTTGGAGAATGACGGTAAAATATGATCTCAAATGGCAAGCACGATGATCTTAACGAGAATGAACACATACGACAGCCAAACGATCAAATACAGTTCATGGTCAAACTGACATTTCTCACAAGTCAACATAACAAAGAATCTATCGTATGCAAAGCAACACATGATCAAATGATATGGAAATTAAGCACGGTACTCCCTAAGCATGCTAGAACAGTTCAACAAGTTCAGCTAACCTAGTTCTCACGAAATCAGTCGACACGCAAATCGAGGCAAACCGAAAAGTCAACAGAAAGTCAACCCCAACAAAATTCAGCAATCCATATGTCAAAAGATCCGTATTGAAAAGTTCTACAACTTACCTTGAAGCCATGGATGCTAGAAATGAATGGTTTGGGAGGAATCGGTGAAAAAATCGAAGATTCTGGGTTTGGGAGAACCAGAGCTGTAGAGCTCCGATTCGGCTGTTCTAGAGCTCAACACGATCGGAAAAGAGAGGGGAGTAGAGCGGCGGCGGTCGGCGGCGGCGGTGGCGGCGGCAAACGGGTGGCGGCGAGAAATAGTGGTGGCGGTCGGCGATTTTGAAAAACAAAGGGGAGGGGGTTTTGTTTTCGGGTTTGGAACGAAAATGAAATAAGGGAAGAGAGAGGATAAAACCGAATTTTTAAGTGAAAAGAAATTGGCTGATTTTCAAAGGGATTTTTGGCGAAAATAAAAGGGTGTTTTCGTCGAAAATAAACGTTCAAATGCACTGCCGGTTTTCAAAGATCATTTCGCCGAAAATTCCCATATGATTTCGCCGAAATTAAGAGTTAAAATGACCATATTTTCGAACCGAAAATATGAAACAGGAGACCGGGTTTGAAAATTCAAAAGGCGATTTCGCCAAAAATAGGGGTGATTTCGCCGAAAATTTTGAACTACTCGGGTGAAAATATTTTCGCAAATCCGGCCAACTCTAGAAAATCACAGTTAAATCCACAAAAATCGGAACAACCTCAATCAACTTTCAACTTACTCTATGACACATAGACTCTACACGAAAAATAAGAAAACAAACAAACTGACACTTTTGGCTCCCCCGAACTGACTCTAAAATAATAAGTTCGACAAAAATTAAAAACGGGACTCCAGCCGTGGGTTGCCTCCCACGAAGCGCTCTTTTATTAACGTCCTTGAGCTGGACGATACCTGGATGGTATTAGGAGACATCCCAACTCAGATTCTCCTTAATGCTCGCGTCGGAGTTCATGAAGTACAACTTCGGGGCTTCTCCGGTAAGCGTGAATCTCTTCCCGTTCGCATGCAAGAGCTTGGTATGTCCATCGGGAAGATGATCGATGAACTTGAATGGTCCGAACAGTTCTCTGGAGAGGTCATCCTTCTTGAGTGTTACGATGGAAGGAATGAGGACTGTCGGCTTCGTCTTCTTCTTATTCTCCGGCTTGTTATCACAGGATCGGTGATCGTCAGTACTTCTTCAGGAGATGCTTTCAGCTTCTCCCTCCATACTTGTTCCGGCGCCGGTTTCTCGGAACGATTTGGTGGTGCAGCTGGCTCGGTGGAAGACGGCGGAATTTTTGGCCTCCAGACCATTTGGATGTTCGTCTTCTTGTTCTTTCCTTGAGGTCTGCTCAGTTTTGTGCTAGGTGGCTTAGAAGAGGCTTGCAGTTCCTTCTTCTTTTTCTTCAGCGGCTTCTGAACCGAAGTTTTTGGCTTCTTCTTAATAACCTGTTCAATATCTGCAGCAACAACTGATCTAGAGACACTGGAAGAAGCATTAGTAACGGAGTTGACCGGAGTCAACTCCACAAATTCAACAGCTAGGCAGTGAGATTCTTCATTCTTAGAGTCATATTTCATGCCATTTTTAAGACGGAACGTTTTCGTTTCTTTACCGACCTTTAGAGTTAAAGAACCATTTGGAACATTAATATTGATTCCAGTAGTAGCCATGAAAGGTCGACCTATGAGAATGGTAGAATCATCTGTACTAGTATCCATAATCACATAGTCAGCTAAGAACATGAACGAACCACATTTAGTAACAACGTCTTTTATTTCTCCTCTAGGAGTTTTAAGTGATCTATCAGCAAAGACAAGTTGCATACTAGGCGGTTCAAGTTCTCCTAGGTTCAATTTTTCAAACAGGCTCATAGGCATGACATTAACAGACGCTCCTAGATCGACTAAACAACGTTCAATCTCAACATCATTGATGACCAAAGGTAAAGTAAAAGAACCAGGATCAGATAACTTAGCTGGATATGGAGAGGCAGGTTTCTTAATACGAATGTCAGGATATCCTTCCTTGTTCCCCTTCATGCCAGTCTCAATCCTTGCATTTGGCAGTAATGCTCTTGGAAAAGGAGGCTTCACGACGTACGGTGCAAGAGGAGGATCATCCTCCTTAGGCGCTGGTTCCTGTTCTTCTTCTTCCTCCGGAGTTTCAGCGATCCTGCGTAAGACAGAACAAGCATAAGCAATTAATTTTGGGAGATTTCGAGCGGTTACCATCTTGGCTTGCTCCTTTCTCGGAATCGGCTCTGTCTGGCTTGGAAGTTGGCCAAATGGTCGACCAGATGCTAGCATGCTCGAGATGTTGTTCACGGCTTGCTCAATTCTTTGTCCAGATGCTATCTGTTCTTGATTTAGAAGAGCTTGAGCTTTGAACTAACTGTCATGATCATCGAGTCTGGTGATGATCTGGCTGAGCTTCTTATCCAGGTCACTGACATTGTTCTCTCTTTGATGCTGCTACCCTGGATAGGTATTATTAAGATATTGATTCTGGCGATTGCCAGGAGCAGTTCCATAATTACTCGGATTGCGATGCGGCGGCTGGTAGACACCTGCCGGCGGAAGGTTGGGCTTCTGATCCTGAGCTAGACCAGCCGGGCGGTTATTCTGGTTCTGGTTATGGTTAGCGCCAGCATTGTAGGGAGGTCTGTCTTGATAGTTCCCTTGCTGTCTGAAGTTACGGTAGCCAGCATAACCATTCTGATTATTAACGAAGCCTTGTTGAATGAAATTTACCTCTTCGGCAGACCAGACTTCTGCCTTACCAAAATTCTGACAACGGCCTCCGTTATGTGCGCAAGCTCCACACCACTCGCAATCGGCAACGTAGACAGAGGCTGCCGGCGGCTTGATCGGCGTGGTAGACTTCTTCAAATGCTTCTCTACCTCTGCTTTGATTGTAGCTTCGAGATCTAGCTTGCTCCTTGATCCTTCAAATTGTCGTTCCCAGTTCCTTGACTTGGAAGCACAGTTTGCGAAGTGAAGAAGAGCAACTTCAGGTGTTAGTGTAGTGCAATCCCCTTCAGCTAGAGAATTGACCCACTTGGCAGATTCTTCTCGAATTCCTCAAGCAAAAATTTCAGCTAACTGCCTCTGCTCGAATCCATGATGAGGGCAGGTGTAGAGAAGTTCTTGGAATCGATTCCAAGTATCATACAAGCTTTCTCCTTCTTTCTGGGAGAATCTGGCGATGCTGTCCTTGATAGCAGTTGTTCTGGCCGGAGGGAAGTATTCTTCAACGAAGTCCTGAGCCAGAGTATCCCAATTAGTGTAATAGCCAGGTGGTTTGCCAGTAAGCCACCTCTTAGCAGGGCCTTTCAGAGAGAACGAGAAAGCTCTCAGAAAAAGAGTGTTTTTGTCGAGGTTTCCGCTCTTGAAAGTGCTGCAGAGATCAAGGAAGTCTGCAAGATGAGTGCACGGATTGTCTAGGGGCCTGCCTTCAAACTGTAAATCCCTAGAGATCATAGTCAAGAATGGGATCTTGATCTCATAGTCAGGATCTCCTTCAATGCGCAGAACGGCAATTGTAGATTGAACGCTAGTCGCGCTCGGCTTGTTGTAGTAAGCTAGACTTTTTTATGCAGGTGGTGGCGGCGGCAGTTGATCGCCATTCGGTGGTGGTGGTGGTAATCTATCGTCCATGGCAGGAGATGGAGGAGGTGAGAGTGACTCGGTGTATGAAGCGGATGAAGATGACGGTATATGGAGATGAGGAACTCTCCTTCAGTTCCTCGATCTTGATCGGAGTGATGAATGGATTGGATCTGCCTTTCTTCAGAATCTATGATCGTAGAGGTGGAGCAGAACTGCCTGGTCTCTCTGCACTCTTAGCCTTATCGGTTTGAGAGTGAGTCCAAGGACGGTGAGGCATACACCTGTAAACCTACAGATAACAAAGACAAACAAAACCAGTGTAAAATCGAAGTGGATGGTAAGGTGAAAGATGGAAAGTAGAATAATAAATTGCCAGTTCTTCTTTCGAACAATCAAAAGAAGTCCCCGGCAACGGCGCCAATTTGGTGAACGCGCAGTCGTTGTGATGCGTTTCACACAAATAACTAACAAAGCTACAAAAGCTAGGGTAGATCGTATTCCAAGGGTCTTCTAAGATTGACTACTTCAAAACTAGCAAAATACTCGAATGCAGACAAGTAGTGCGTGGTGTGAGTTCCACGACTTCTAATTCTAAGAAATGCAGAGAAATTAAAACAAATTAAACTAAAGCAGATTGGAAATTAGGGTTTGAAAACAGAGATGACAAACGAACTTAGACTTTGAATCCCCCTTCGTTCCCCAGAGCATTGGCAATCAACAGATCAGCGGATTTCGATTCCCATTCAATCAATTACTAAGACACCACCATAACTCCTTACCCTTAGGTTTAAAACCGGCGAACGTTCGCTCTATCCATTCTAACTACCAAGATTAACTAGCCGCCCGGGTATGGTCGCCTCTCGCAACGACTTAATTAACTAGTGCAATTACTAATGATTAATGAGTTACTCTTGCAGTGGATTAACCCTAACCGGTTCCTATGAAAGGCACGCTCCAATTATAAGGTTAATTGTTCAATTCGATGTTCTAAAGTAAGGCGAGCGTTCGCTTAACCAGAATCTAATCTAGGTGATCAATCCAGACAAGAAACATGAACAATGATGAACAAATCAAACATGAAAGAGAACTGATTGAATTTCGAATCTAATCACCGCCGATCCGTGACCGCTTTAAAGCCCTGGGTCACTTAGGGTTCATCTAGTCTAAGCTCTAACGAGTTTAGCTACTCATGTTTATCACAAAAGAATCTAAGACAAAGAAAGAGTTCATCATTCAGAGGAAGAACCGAAAAGAATCTAAAAAACCTAATTTAAACGACTCTGGCAGACTTCAATCTTCGGTAAACTACACTCCTAGCTCTGGTTCTCCGAGATGAAAGGGATGGCGTCACGATCTCTTTCCGGCTCTTCGAACTCTAACTCTTCGCTCCAGAACTCCAGAGAATCCTTGGAAAACGTTATGAAAGATATTATTGTTGTTGTATCTGTTCTTTGGGCGCCGGGTTAAGTATTTATACTTAACCCTAATCAGCCAGATTTCTTCTAATATTTTCGCCGAAAATATTGAGGAATTTTCGGCAAAAATTCCTTTGCAAATGAAGGGTCCGCCGGCTGATTCTCCTTAACTTATTTCTCGGTTCGAAAACTTGATCGATTTCGCCGAAAATTCCTTCAGTTGCCAATAGCCGATTTGTGATGATATTTTCGCCGAAAACACAAGGGTATTTTCGGCGAAAATTCCTTTGTAATCCGGGCAGGAATTTTCTTGAACTTGATTGGCTCCTTTGATCGATCCCGGTGCAATCCTTCGAGATTCCAACGCCTTAGACACGTCCTTGGTTACTTATTCGATGGCAAAAACATGTGCTAATATAAAAACACTAGAAAACCATCAAATAGACCCGAAACCGGCCAAGGTAACACAAATGGCACGAGATAGGGCAATCGATTGAATATTCGTTATTCTACCCTAAAAACCATGTCTTAAGCAAATAAATGTCGCTTAAATGAGGCTGATAATCACGTCAAATCGAGTGTCATCACTATGTGAAGCCCCCTTTTCCAAGAGCATTGCTACCAAATGCAAGGATCAAGACTGGCATGAAGGGAAACAAAGAAGGATATCCTTCTTTCTGTAGCAAGAAACCTTCCTCTCCATATTCAGCTAAGTGCTCTGATCCTGGTTCTTTCACTTTACCTCTTGTCATTAATGATATTGATATAGAACGTTGTTTGGTTGATCTGGGCGCGTCTGTTAATGTTATCCCTATGAGTCTGTATGAGAAATTGAATCTAGGAGAACTTAAACCGACTAGCATACAACTTATCTTTGCTGATAGATCGTTGAAAACCCTAGAGGAGAGATAAAAGACGTTGTTACTAAATGTGTCCTTTCACGTTCTTAGCTGACTATGTGATCATTGTTACTAGTAAAGAGGATTCTACCATTCTTATAGGTCGACCTTTCATGGCAACATCCAGAATGCAAATCAATGTTCCGAATGGTTCTTTGACTTTGAGGGTTGGTAAGGAAACGACAACATTCCGTCTTAAGGACGGAATAAAATATGCTCCTAGGAAGGAAGAATCTCACTGTCTAGCTGTTGAAACCGTGGAGTTGACTCCGGTCAACTCCATTACTGACATCTCTTCTAGTGTTCCTAGATCGATTGTCGTTGCAGGTGTTGAACAGATTACAAAGCAGAAGCCAAAATCTGCTGCTCAGAAGCCGCAAAAGAAGAAGGAACTGAAAGCCTCTTCTTCACCGCCAAGCAAGAAACCTAGCAGGCCCCAAGGGAAGAACAAGAAGACGAAGACTCAAATGGTCTGGAGACCAGTTGTGCCGCCACCTTCATCCGAGCCAGCTGCATCACCAATTTGTTTCGAGCTCCAGCGCCGGAACAAGTATTGAAGGAGAAGTCGAAAGCACTGATGACACTCGATTTGACGTGATTATCAGCCTCATTTAAGCGACATTTCTTTGCTTAAGACATTGTTTTTAGGGTAGAATAACGAATATTCAATCAATTGCCCTATCTCGTGCCATTTGTGTTACCTTGGCCCTTTTCGGGTCTATTTGATGGTTTTCTAGTGTTTTTGTGTTAGCACAGGTTTTTGCCGTCAAATAACGTAGCCATGGACGTGTCTAAGGCGTAGGACCTCGAGGAATCAAACCGGAATCGATCAAAGGAGCCAATCAAAGTCAAACCAAAAATCTGCCATTCACACTTACAGTTTCGGCGAAAATGACCTCACAGTTTCGGCGAAATCAACAATACAAATCAGCTGATGCCAAGTGAAGACTGATTTCGGCGAAACCATTAAGCTCTTCGGACCAAAAATGTAAGGCAGAGAAAACTGGCCATTTACACAAGCTAGTTTCGCCGAAACTACCCCTATGGTTTCGGCGAAACCATCAGCCCAGCCCGGCCCTAGGGTTAAGTATTTATACTTAACCCGCGGCCCTAGAACAATATACAATTCATATTTTGAGAAACGCAACTTTTGGAGATCAGATTTCTCTAAAGTTCGGGGGCGATGAGTTGGAGTTCGAAGAGCCGGATAGAGATCGTGACGCCATCCCTTCCACCTCGGAGAACCGGAGCTAGGAGTGTAACTTACGAAGATCGGAATCTGTCAGAGTCGTCCGAATTAGGTTTTTCAGATCCTTTTCTGTTCTTCCTTTGAATGATGAACTCTTTCTTTGTCTTTGCTTCTTTTGTAATGATCATGAGTAGCTAAACTCGTTAGAGCTTAGACTAGATGAACCCTAAGTGACCCAGGGCTTTAAAGCGGTCACGGATCGGCGGTGATTAGATTCGAAATTCAATTAGTTCTTTTTCATGTTTGATTCGTTCTTCATTGTTCATGTTTCTTGTCTGGATTGATCACCTAGATTAGATTCTTGTTAAGCTAAGGATAGAAGCGAACGCTCGCCTTACTTTAGAACATCGAATTGAAAATTAACCTTATAATTGGAGCGTGCCTTTCGTAGGAACCGGTTAGGGTTAATTCACTGCAAGAGTAACTCATAAATCACTAGTAATTACACCAGTTAAGTTAAGTCGTTGCGAGAGGCGACCATACCCGGGCGGCTAGTTAATCTTGGTAGTTAGAATGGATAGAGCGAACGTTCGCCGGTCTTAAACCTAAGGGTAAGGAGTTATGGTGGTGTCTTAGTAATTGATTGAATAAGAATCGAAATCCGATGATCTGTTGATTGCCAATGCTCTGGGAACGAAGGGGGATTCAAAGTCTAAGTTCGTCTGTCTTTCTTGTTTCCAAACCCTAATTCTCAATCTGCTTTAGCTTAATTTGTTTTAATTTTTCTGCATTCCTTAGAATTAGAAGTCGTGGAACTCACACCACGCACAACGTGTTTTCCTTGAGTAATTTGTTAGTTCTGAAGTAGCCAATCAATTGAAGGCCCGTGGAATACGATCTATCCTAGCTCTTGAGCTGATAGTTATTTGATAGAACCTGCTCAGCACAACGACGGTTCCATCAAATTGGCGCCGTTGCCGGGGACTTCTTTTGATTGTTAAAAGAAGATCTGGCAATTTATTCTTCTATTTTCCATCTTTCATTTTTCCATCCACTTCGATTTTACACTGGTTTTGTTTATCTTTGTTATCTGTAGGTTTACAGGTGTATGCCTCACCGTCCTTGGACTCGCTCTCAGACCGAACAGGCTAAGATTGCAAGGAATCCAGGCAGTTCTGCTACACCTCTACGATCACAGATTCTGAAGGAAGGCAGATCCAATCCATTCATCACTCCGATCAAGATCGAGGAACCGAAGGAGAGTTCCTCATCTCCGTCTTCACCACACTCTTCATCCGCTTCATACACCGAGACACTTTCACCGCCTCCATCTCCTACCATGACCGATCATTTACCACCACCACCACCAAACGGCGATCAACCACCGCCGCCACCACCACCTGCACAGAAGAGTCTAGCAGACTATAACAAGCCGAGCGCGACTAGCGTTCAATCTGCCATCGCCGTTCCGCGCATTGAAGGAGATCCTGACTATGAGATCAAAATTCCATTCTTGACCATGATCTCTAGGGATTTACAGTTTGAAGGCAGGCCCCTAGATAATCCGTGCATTCATCTCGCAGACTTCCTTGATCTCTGCAGTACTTTTAAAAACGGAAACCTCGACAAAAACACTCTTTGTCTGAGAGCTTTCCCGTTCTCTTTGAAAGGCGCTGCTAAGAGATGGCTTACGGGCAAACCACCTGGCTACTACACTAACTGGGATACTCTGGCTCAGGACTTTGTTGAAGAATACTTCCCTCCGGCCAGAACAACTGCCATCAAGGACATCATCTCCAGATTCTCCCAGAAAGAAGGAGAAAGTTTATATGATACTTGGAATCGTTTCCAAGAACTTCTCTACACCTGCCCTCATCATGGATTCGAGCAGAGACAGTTAGCTGAAATCTTCTCTCGAGGACTTCGAGAAGAATCTGCCAAGTGGGTCAATTCTCTAGCTGAAGGGGATTGCACTACACTCACTCCGGAAGCTGCCCTTCTGCACTTCGCAAACTGTGCCTCCAAGTCAAGGAACTGGGAGCGACAATATGAAGGATCGAGGAGCAAGCTAGATTTCGAAGCAGCTATCAAGGCAGAGGTAGAGAAGCATTTGAAGAAGTCTACCACACCAATCAAGCCACCGGCAGCTTCTGTCTATGTTGCCGATTGTGAATGGTGTGGAGCTTGCGCACATAACGGAGGCCGTTGCCAGAACTTTGGTAAGACAGACGTCTGGTAATCAGAACGGTTAATAATCAAGACAGACCTCCCTACAATGCTGGCGCCAATCATAACCAGAACCAGAAGAACCGCCCGGCTGGTCCAGCTCAGGATCAGAAGCCTAATCATCCGCCGGCAGGTGTCTACCAGCCGCCGCATCGCAATCCGGGTAACTATGGAACTGCTCCTGGCAATCGCCAGAACCAATACTTCAATAATACCTATCCAGGACAGCAACAACAAAGAGAGAACAATGTCAGTGACCTGTATAGGAAGCTCAGCCAGATCATCACAAGACTCGATGATCACGACAGTCAGTTCAAGGCTCAAGCTCTTCTCAATCAAGAACAAATAGCATCTGGACAACGGATTGAGCAAGTCATGAACAACATCTCAAGCATGCTAGCATCTGGTCGACCATTTGGCCAGCTTCCAAGCCAGACAGAGCCAAACCTGAGAAAAGAACAGGCTAAAATGGTAACTGCTCGAAAACTTCTGAAATTAATTGCTGATGCTTTTTCTGTTTTACGCAGGATCACTGAAACTCCGGAAGAAGAGGAAGAAAAACCAGTGCCTAAGGATGATCCTCCTCTTGCACCATACGTCGTGAAGCCTCCTTTTCCTAGAGCACTGCTGCCAAACGCAAGGATCGAGACTGGTATGAAGGGGAACAAGGAAGGATACCCCGACATTCGTATTAAGAAACCTGTCTCTCCATATCCAGCTAAGTTATCTGATCCTGGTTCTTTTACTTTGCCTTTGGTCATCAATGATGTTGAAATTGAACGTTGCTTAGTTGATCTAGGAGCATCTGTTAATGTCATGCCTGTAAGTCTATATGAAAAGTTAAACCTAGGGGAACTTGAACCGCCCAGTATGCAACTTGTCTTTGCTGATAGATCGCTTAAAACCCCTAAGGGGAAATCAAAGACGTTGTTACAAAATGTGGTCCGTTCACATTTCTAGCTGACTATGTGATTATGGATACCGGTACAGAAGATTCAACCATTCTTATAGGTCGCCCTTTCATGGCTACTACTGGAATGAATATTAACGTTCCTAATGGTTCTTTGACTCTAAGAATTGGTAAAGAAACAAAAACTTTCCGTCTTAAAGATGACATGAAACATGACTCTAGGAATGAAGAATCTCACTGCTTAGCTGTTGAAACTGTGGAGTTGACTCCGGTCAACTCCATTACTAATGCGTCTTCCAGTGTCTCTCGATCAGTTGTTGCTGCAGGTATTAAGCAGGTTATAAAGAAGAAGCCAGAAGCTTCAGTTCAGAAGCCACCTAAGAACAAGAAGGAACTACAAACCTCTTGAAAACTGCCACACAAGGAGTCGGGTAGATCAAGGAGGAAGAATCACAAGGAGAAGCAAGTTCAAATGGTTTGGAGACCAAAAGCTCTACCATCCTCCACCGAGCCAGCTGCACCACCATTTCGTTCCGAGAAACCGGCGCCGGAACAAGTATGGAGGGAGAAGCCAAAAGCCTCTCCTAAGGAAGTACTAACGATCACCGATCCTGGTGATACCAAGCCGAAGACTGAAGTTAAGAAGAAGCCGACAGTCCTCATTCCTTCCATCGTCATACTCAAGAAGGATGATCTCTCTAGAGAGCTGTTCGAACCATTCAAGTTCGTTGATCATCTTCCCGACGGACGTACCAAGCTTTTCAATGCAAACGGGAAGAAATTCACGTTTACCGGAGAAGTCCCGAAGCTGTACTTCATGAACTCCGATGCTAGCGTGAAGGAGAATCTAAGTTGGGATGTCTCCTAATACCGTCCAGGTATCGTCCAGCTCAAGGACGTTAATACAAGAGCGCTTCGTGGGAGGCAACCCACGGCTGGAGTCAGTTTTATTTTGTTTCAACCTTGGTATTTTAGATTCGGTTCGGGAGAGCCAAAAGTGTCAGTTTGTTTGTGTTCTTATTTTTCTTGTAGACTTTGCGTGTCATAGAGTCAGTCGCAAGTTGATTGAGGTCGTTCCGATTTTTTTGGATTTAACTGTGATTTTCTGAAGTTGGCCTGATTTACAAAAATATTTTAAACCCTAACAGTTCAAAATTTTCGGCGAAACCAACCCTGTTTTCGGCGAAACCAACTTTTGATTTTCGACCCATCCTTCCTGTTCATCATTTTCGGTTGGAAAAATAACTATTTTCGGCGAAGCCATTTGAACTAAAATTTTTGGCGAAACTGAGCTTCATTTTCGGCGAAACCGCCTTTTCAAATCGGTCAGTTCATTTTAACGAGTAGTTTCGGCGAAACCACCCCCTACTTTCGCCGAAACCAATTTGCAAAATCACTTAATTTATCCTTTAAAAAACCGGTCTTCCTCTCTCTCCTTCCTTCCCTTCACTCACCTTCGTTCATATCACCGAAACCCCCCCTTATCTATTTAAAATCGCCGCCGACCCTCCACTTAAACCCACCGTCACCGCCGTTTCACCCGCCGCCGCCGTCGCCGACCGCCGCTGCCGTCGCCGACCTCCGCCACTCACTCCTCCTCCTCATTTCGATCCTAACGAGCCCTAGAACA
Organism: Linum lewisii; assembly: GCA_034768395.1. Classification (NCBI taxonomy): domain Eukaryota; kingdom Viridiplantae; phylum Streptophyta; class Magnoliopsida; order Malpighiales; family Linaceae; genus Linum; species Linum lewisii. The sequence continues at coordinate 18,398,460 of CM068303.1, forward strand.
ACCAAATCGGAGCTTTGCAGCTCCAGTTCACCGAAAACCTAGTTTTCAACGTTTTTCACCGATTCCTCCCAACCCGTTCAGTTTTTGCTTCCATGGCTTCAAGGTAAAGTGCATAAATTTCAATACGAATCTTTTGACATATGGATCGCTGAATTTCATCGGGGTTGACTTTCAGTTGACTTTTCGGTTTACCTCGTTTTGCGTGCCGACTGTTTCGTGTGAACTAGGATTGACTGAACTTATAGAACTGTTCTAGGATGCTTAGGGAGTTCCGTGCTTAATTTCCATATCATTTGGTCATGTGTTGCTATGCGTACGATTGATTCGTTGTTTTGTTGACTTGTGAGATATGTCGGTTTGCCGTTGACTTGTTGTTGATCGTTTGGCTATCATAAGTGTTCATTCTTGTTCATATTATCGTGCCGCCATTTGAAATCGTATGATGCCGTCAATTTCCAAGTTGTGATAGTCTTGCCATGATAAGGGTTCAATATGACTTAGTGTTGACTTTCTAAAATATCGGTTTGACTTTTTGAACTCTGATTGCGCTTCCCTGATTATAGCTGTACTTAAGACATGTGCTCTATTGTCTATGATTACCGGTTACTCCGCTTTACTTACCCCACTTAGTTTCCCTCGTTTCTTTGTGAAATTGAGTTTTTTCTACTAAGTGTGGGGTAAGGTTTTGGTCGACTAATCTGGTTTCATTCTGGTTTTAGGAACACTTTTGAGCGCAGGACTAAGGCACGCCTTGATGGCGCCTCGAGCTTAGGAGCTGCCGCTCCCGTCACACCCGCCATTCTAGGTCCTCCACCTGCACTCCCTCGCCATGCTGGATACCATCCCACCATCGCTCGTCTTTCGGATTTCTACTTTGAGAACTTCCAGAAGATCGCACACATCCGGGGAGCTGACGTGCGTCCTTTATCCATGGAGTCGCTCCAAGAGCATAATGAGGACTACTTCCGGAATGTGCATGACGCCTTAGCACCGGCCGGTCTCCTAGAGCTGACCACCATAGCCGCCGAGTTCCCAGACATTGCTCTCCAGGAGTTCTGGGTGACATTTGACTTGGACGAGCATAAGAAGAGACGGGGCCAGAAGGTGATCACTTTCTTTCTTGGTGGGGTGTATAGGCAGCTCACCTACGATGAGTTTGCCGCTCATCTGGGCATCCCCTACGAGCACTATCACGATCACCACCTCGGTTGGGGCGAGGATGATGACGACGAGGCATTGCACGCCCTCTGGAGCCACATGACAGGCGTGCCTGGCGATCGCCTCAGGAAGAACAACTCAGTTAAGTCTCTCTCTCACCCGCTCTATAAGTTTATTCATATGGTTTGGCGGAGGTCACTTTTCTATGACAGAGACAAGGATCGCCACCATATCCTTAAGGAGGAGCTCATGCTTCATCGAGCCATCCGAGAGAGCTACCCTCTCCACCCCGGCTGGGTGCTAGCTCACATCTTCAGTCAGAGGACCAAGAGGAAGAAGCAACCACGCAAACTCTTGGGAGGCAACTTCATAGGTCAGCTCATCCTCTCCTTCGGCATCGGCCATGAATATGGCCCTCACATTCCACGACATCCAGTTCGGACCGTTGGAGGAGACTTGGCGGTCGAGTACGACTTAGAACTCGATCTCTGTCCCCATGTAGCAGCAGATCCTCCACTCCAACCTGCGGTCGAGTCGGAGGACGAAGATGATGCTGAGGAGCAGCACCCGCAGCCGCCGCCTGAGTTTCAAGATTATATACCCTCGCCACACCATCCGGCAGGGTACATCCACCAGTCGCCGCCGCGCATTCCCGATCCACATCTGGCACCTACTCATCAGCCCCGACCGCACCCCGTGGACATTGGTGAGTTGTACGAGCGACTACAGGAGTGGCGCATCACCGACAACGCCACTCAAGAGGCTAGGTGGACTATTATGCAACAACACATGCGCCGCGCCGACCGGCAATATGAGTGACAGCTGGAGTGGCAGCGACAGCTCGGTGATTACTTCCACTTCCCCCACCCCGACACCTCTGACCAGTGATGATCAGGTGGTGTCCTTTTCCTTATCCTTTCTTTTTATTTATTCTTTTCGGACTTCGGTCCAAATTTTTTCAGTGTGGATCCGGGGCACTTGTCCCGGTTTCCTTTTTATGTTTTATTTGTTTTTGTTTTGTAGGCAGTTGGGAGATTCCCTTTGCTTCACTTGGGTAGATTACCTCCGCTTCGAGGACCCGTGCTCATCCCCTACACCAATCATCTCGTTCCAGGTTCTTCCATTCCACTCTGAACTCTAGAATTAGTCCTGTGAGGACACAGTCCGATTTAAGTGTGGGGTAGGATGCTAGAGAACCTTGCATGAACTTGATTGCCCTTGATTGTGTTTTGTATGCCTCGTGAGTCCATTCCAGTCTCTCTAGCATTAGAATGGCTCAGTTCTTGATTTTTGATGTTAGGTTGTTGTCCAACCTTTCATAATGATGCTTAGACTGCTTAACCTAGAACTTGAGAACCAACTTGTATGCTTTGATGCTAAATTGCCTGGTCAGAACAGAATTTTAAAATCACACTTGTAGTTTGTAGCCTTGATTGCATGAAAATGACCGAATCCGACTAGCAAACCAACTGTGAGCTTTTGATCCATTGCACGTAACTTGCAATTTAAATTCTTTCTGAGTGGTTTTCTGTTTACTTGAATGAGTTAGAATTTGCATGAGACCTACTCGAGACCACACGATGACACGAGTTCTAGAAGGATAGGGGCACCTAGATTTAGCTACTAAGCCAGATAGCCTACCTTAACGATAAAATCCACTAGGTTTAGACCCTTGAGCTTGGCCTGTTCTTTCGGTTCGATAATACATTACAGCCATTTCCCATTTCTTTCATTCCCCGTTGATCCCCTGTGATTGTAGTTCAAGATTGACCTACCGGAAGTCGGTTTGTGGTAACCTGCCTATAGCCATTAAACAGGTGGTCTTAGCTAATATGTCCAGACGTGTAAACCCCTCTAGCAACTAAAAGAAAAATCGGCACAAAAGAAAAAGTAAAGAAAAAAAAAGAAGAAAGAAAATTTTCGAAAAAGAGAAAAGAAGAAAAATCAGAAAAAGTTCAAAGTTTAGTTCAAATAAAACGTTCTTCTCCCTACAAATGGAAGAACGAAGTCGTAAGAAAAGTTGAAAAAAATGTGTATGCAAAAGAAAAAGAATAAGTGCTAGGTTGCTTGAGGGTATCATAGGACGAGCGTTCATCATTCCACCAGTGTTTGGTTAGACGGTAGGAAGCCATAGATTAGATTCGAGGGAAGTTAGTCGAAAGCTACACCGCACCAAGCCATCATCATTCATTCCCATCATCCATCTCATTATAAGCCCAAGTAGTGTAGATTTAATTACGGTCCTAGCAGGGAAGTCCTTCTTGACTAGATATTCGTGTTGTCACAGTGGTGGAGATGTGGTCGAAATGCAAACCTATGACAGAATTCGGTAACAGAAAATGATCGAGAGCAGAAACACGTCCCTAAACACAGATAGTGAGAGTTCCCATTGTACTATATATATCCTGTGTGAGGAGTCTGGTCGGTCAGGTCAAATTCGTGCATAATTGGTTGCTAATTACTTGTCGTGTGCAGTTTATTAGTGAGACCAGGTAATTTGGCTGATCTGTATGCATGTTAGGTTTCTTGTTCTAGGATCGATTTGTCTAATAATTCATTGTGTTTGATTGAGCTTAATTTAATCTATCTTATCATTTATGAACATGAGCGTTTCTATTCAGTTTGCTTGAGGACAAGCAAAAGCTTAAGTGTGGGGTATTTGATGACACTCGATTTGACGTGATTATCAGCCTCATTTAAGCGACATTTCTTTGCTTAAGACATTGTTTTTAGGGTAGAATAACGAATATTCAATCAATTGCCCTATCTCGTGCCATTTGTGTTACCTTGGCCCTTTTTCGGGTCTATTTGATGGTTTTCTAGTGTTTTTGTGTTAGCACAGGTTTTTGCCGTCAAATAACGTAGCCATGGACGTGTCTAAGGCGTAGGAACCTCGAGGAATCAAACCAGAATCGATCAAAGGAGCCAATCAAAGTCAAACCGAAAATCTGCCATTCACACTTACAGTTTCGGTGAAAATGACCTCACAGTTTCGGCGAAATCAACAATACAAATCAGCTGATGCCAAGTGAAGACTGATTTCGGCGAAACCATTAAGCTCTTCGGACCGAAAATGCAAGGCAGAGAAAACTGGCCATTTACACAAGCTAGTTTCGCCGAAACTACCCCTATGGTTTCGGCGAAACCATCAGCCCAGCCCGGCCCAATTAGGGTTAAGTATTTATACTTAACCCGGCGGCCCTAGAACAATATACAATTAATATTTCGAGAAACGCAACTTTTGGAGATCAGATTTCTCTGAAGTTCGGGGGCGAAGAGTTGGAGTTCGAAGAGCCGGATAGAGATCGTGACGCCATCCCTTCCACCTCGGAGAACCGGAGCTAGGAGTGTAACTTACCGAAGATCGGAATCTGTCAGAGTCGTCCGAATTAGGTTTTTCAGATCCTTTTCTGTTCTTCCTTTGAATGATGAACTCTTTCTTTGTCTTTGCTTCTTTTGTAATGATCATGAGTAGCTAAACTCGTTAGAGCTTAGACTAGATGAACCCTAAGTGACCCAGGGCTTTAAAGCGGTCACGGATCGGCGGTGATTAGATTCGAAATTCAATTAGTTCTTTTTCATGTTTGATTCGTTCTTCATTGTTCATGTTTCTTGTCTGGATTGATCACCTAGATTAGATTCTTGTTAAGCTAAGGATAGAAGCGAACGCTCGCCTTACTTTAGAACATTGAATTGAACAATTAACCTTATAATTGGAGCGTGCCTTTCGTAGGAACCGGTTAGGGTTAATTCACTGCAAGAGTAACTCATAAATCGCTAGTAATTACACCAGTTAAGTTAAGTCGTTGCGAGAGGCGACCGTACCCGGGCGGCTAGTTAATCTTGGTAGTTAGAACGGATAGAGCAAACGTTCGCCGGTCTTAAACCTAAGGGTAAGGAGTTATGGTGGTGTCTTAGTAATTGATTGAATAAGAATCGAAATCCGCTGATCTGTTGATTGCCAATGCTCTGGGGAACGAAGGGGGATTCAAAGTCTAAGTTCCTCTGTCTTTCTTGTTTCCAAACCCTAATTCTCAATATGCTTTAGCTTAATTTGTTTTAATTTTTCTGCATTCCTTAGAATTAGAAGTCGTGGAACTCACACCACGCACAACGTGTTTTAACCTGAGTAATTTGCCAGCTTCTTCAAAGTAGTCGATTAGAGGAAACCTCGAGTCGAATACGATCTGCTATACGCTTTTTCTTAGCATTAGTAGTTATTTGGTTGAACGCATCACAACGACACGTTCACCAAATTGGCGCCGTTGCCGGGGACTCTTCTAATTGTTTGAAAGAAGAGTTGGCAAATTATTCTTCTACCTTTCCGCCTTACCATTTATTTTCCTCCATATTTTCATGATTTACCTGGGTAGTGCTTCTTAGTTTTGATTATGCAGGGTAACAGGTGGGATGACCAGTACCGAGAGCGGTACATCAATGAAGCACCATATCCCGATCATTATCGAGAAATGCTACATCAACAACAACAACAAACGACGAGATTTGACTCCCTCTTTGATAAAATCTCTTCAATGCTACAAGGTTACCAAGAGACACACCAACAAGAGCATCGAAGAGGCGCTAGAGATAACCAAGATATGCTTCATGAACATCAACAATGCTCGTCGAGAACCCAATCTGCCTTGGATAATATCTCTTCAATGCTACAAGCTCATCTCGCGACGGACATCAAGCTCGAGCAACCAAAGCAGTTAATGACAGAAGACGCTCAAGAGCTGTTCGAAGAAGAAGATGATGATCCTATCCATGACTATTATGAGCTAGAAGAATCCTTAGCGGTGGTGGTTGATGAAGACATAGAGCCAATCCATCTTGAAGTTGAAGCTGAAGAGGAGCACGAAGAAATCGAGGAGATATCCTCAATTGAGTTTCCGCCAAGTCAACCTATAGATCAAGCCAGAGACGAGCACGTGGGAATCGAAGATGTCAAGGATTTGGAAGTATACACACTCGATCCTGAGAGACCTCTTGATGAGCATCAGGTGGAGAAGATGGAGCTCATTGAACATGCCGCGCCGTACTACCTCTTTCCTTCTCAAGTAGGAGAATTCAAGAAGAACTGGTCATCCAACCAAGATCGCGATCTATTGGAGCACTACCGGTTACATCACCCTGCTGGAGTGCTACATGGCACTCAACCGCTGGACTTGAAGAAGACGATTGACTTCAAGGAACTCCTAAGTTGGGGTCCCTAACAGGTACCGTCCGGCTCAAGGACGTTAAAAGAGAGCGCTTCGTGGGAGGCAACCCACGGCTGGAGTCCATTTTTGAATTTTTGAGTCAGTCTTTTTCGTCGTTCGAGTCAGGTTCGGGGGAGCCAAAGTGTCAGTTTAATTTCCTTTCGTTTTAATTCGTTTTTGGTTGGGTTTTAAAAAAAAAAGTATTTTCGGTGAAAAAAATAATAGATTTCTATCCGAAAACTGCAATTAGTGAACTTCTCATTATTTTTGCCAGTTTTCGAAGATATTTTCGGCGAAAATATTATGAAATTTTCGCCGAAAATTTGTTCTGTTTTGAAAATCAGATTCCTTTTTTCGGCCCGATTCTAACGCATACTTGATCGTCCAAATCGGAGCTCTGTAGTTCCAGTTATGCCCGAAACAAGTTTTTCACGTTTTTAGCCAACTTCGTCGCTTTCCGTCCATTTTCTTGAGTCGTGTCTAAAAGGTTAGTTGTTGGGTTTTCAATTTTGAATCTTTTGACATATTGATTGTTGAATTTCGACGAGTTTAATACCGTTCTACCTCGTTTTGCGTGTCTGCTGTTTCAGTGTGATTTTTTCTGAACTAATTGAGCTTGGATGATCTAGATTGCTCTAGGAGTGTCGTGCCGTGAATTTGAAAAAAAAAAAGAGAGTCAAAATATTTTCAAAATTCCCCTTAACCTTCTTTGTTCGACTTTTATTCTGTGTGGATCTGGGACACTTGTCCCGGTATCCTTTTGATCTTTTTGTTGTTTTTGTTTTTGTTTTTGTAGGAACTTGAGTAGCTACTCCGCTCCGCTCCGGACTCTCCGTGTTCATCCCCTACACCGACCATCACGTCACAGGTTCTTTGTATCTCTCTACTCTAGTTTAGTTCTGTGAGGACACAGAACCGTTTAAGTGTGGGGTAGGAGTCTAGGATTATGCATGGTCTTGCTCGCTATCTATGATTCTGTGGTTCAAATTTGAAATTTCTCTAGCATAGAATTGCTCAATTCTTGACTTGTGATGTTAAATTGACTTTAATTTTGAACAATGACGTCTAGACTGTTCCACTTAGAACCTGTAACGAACGTGTTGGAACTGATATTAAATGAGTCTTGGTCAGAACAGATCATAAATCACTCTTGTAGTTGAACTTGAATTAATTGAATTAATTGGTTTGTTAATAACAAAGCTCGATAACACTGTTCTAAGATGATAAATGCTAGATTCTTCCATGTTTTTCACTCCATATTTGTTCACCTGTGATTGTGGCTAGAGATTAGACGGAAATCCAATTCGAAATCTAGTGTAAAAAGTTATAACTAGCTAGGATCAAGTGGTTAAATCGATAAATCAAGTGTTTGAGTGGTGAAATTCGAGTTGTGCAAATCAATGTAAAGTTCTTTAAAGTGCTGAAAATAAAGCTAGGCAAGCCCGACACCTAAGTGAAGTGTTCGGGCTGAGCACTAGCAAAGGCACAAATACTGTGAGCTAGGCAGGTCCAACACCTAAGTGAAGTGTTTGGTATCGAGCACTAGTATGCAGTAAATAAATTAAAGGAAGAAGTTGAAACTTGAAATAAATTGTGGTTTAAATCAGTCCTAGCTAGAACATGTAACGTACAGATCTAGAAACGGATGAAGTCGAGTCGATAGCCACGTCACTTTTCCTACCTCCGCATCCACATCATGGCTAGAGCTTAAAGTCTTTTTGATTAGAATTGGTGTTATCGTAGTCGGTTAATTATGATTAATTGTTTTGCCAAGAAACGAGCTTTGTTAAAACCACTACTTGAAGTGTGCAGAAATTAGTGAGATTGAAAACTTGTTTGGTTGATGTTCTTGCATGTGTAGGTCACTCTTTCTACGTGGAACAGTCTAAACCAAATTGTTAGAATTGAATCTCGGTTTAATCTCGTGTCATTTGTGAATTTGAGTGTGTTCTAGTTCAGTTTGCTTGAGGACAAGCAAAAGCTTAAGTGTGGGGTATTTGATGACACTCGATTTGACGTGATTATCAGCCTCATTTAAGCGACATTTCTTTGCTTAAGACATGGTTTTTAGGGTAGAATAACGAATATGCAATCAATTGCCCTATCTCGTGCCATTTGTGTTACCTTGGCCCTTTTCGGGTCTATTTGATGGTTTTCTAGTGTTTTTGCGTAACCACAGGTTTTTGCCATCAAATAAAGTAGCCATGGACGTGTCTAAGGCATAGGAGCCTCGAGCAACTGAACCGGAACCGATCAAAGGAGCCAATCAAAGTCAAACCGAAAATCTGCCCATTCACACCCACACATTCGGTGAAACCAAGCCCACATCTTCGGCGAAACCAACAGTGTAAACCAACTGATGTCAAGAGAAGAACATATTCGGCGAAAAGAGCCCAGGGTTTTTGGCGAACTGCAAGGAAAAATCACTGGCGCCAACAGAAGGTATTTTCGGCGAAATTGATTAACTCTTCGGACCGAAAATAGAGTACAGAGAAATCAACCGGCGGAGCCCTGAACTCAAAGCCAGTTTCGTCGAAACTACCCCTATGGTTTCGGTGAAAATATTTTCCTTTTCCGCGGCAGAATCAGAAAACCCTAATCAACCCTATTTAAAGCAGGAGTCGGCAGCCATTCGGAGAGAATCATAATTTACAGAACACATCAATTCATTATTCTTATTTTCTCAAATCAGACTTTTGAGAGTCAGCCGACTCTAGGGTCGATAGATAGAGTTTAGAGAGTTCGAAGATCCGTGGAGAGATCATGACGCCATCCTTCCACCTTGGAGAACTCGGAGCTTAAAGTCGAAGATCCAGGAGATTGAAGCTTCACAGATTCGTCAAATTAGGTTTTGCAGTTCTTCTCTGTTCTTCCTACCTGAGATGTATTCCTTGATTGCTTTCAATTCTCTTGTTTCTGATATGAGTAACTGAACTTGTAGAGCTTAGATTAGATGAACCCTAAGTGACCCAGGGCTTTAAAGCGGTCACGGATTGGCGGTAATTAGATTCGAAGTTCAATCAGTTTCTCTTTGCATGTTTGATTCGTTCTTCATTGTTCATGTTTCTTGTCTGGATTGATCCCCTAGATTAGATTCTTGTTAAGCTAAGGATAGAAGCGAACACTCGCCTTACTTTAGAACATCGAATTGAACAATTAACCTTATAATTAAGCGTGCCTTTCGTAGGAACCGGTTAGGGTTAATCCACTGCAAGAGTAACTCATAAATCACTAGTAATTACACCAATTAATTAAGTCGTTGCTAGAGGCGACCGTACCCGGGCGGCTAGTTAATCTTGGTAGTTAGAACGGATAGAGCGAACGTTCGCCGGTCTTAAACCTAAGGGTAAGGAGTTATGGTGGTGTATAGAAACCGATTGAATTAGAATTGAAAACCGCTGATCTGTTGATTGCCAATGCTCTGGTGATCTAAGGGGGATTCGAAATCTAAGTTCGTCTATCTTCCTGTTAGTCAATATTTTAATCTTTCTGTCTTTTATTTTCCTTTGCTTAATAGATTAGAAGTCGTGGAACTCACACCACGCACAACGTGTTTTAACTTGAGTAATTTGCCAGCTTCTTCAAAGTAGTCGATTAGAGGAACCTCGAGTCGAATACGATCTGCTATACGCTTTTTCTTAGCAATAGTAGTTATTTGGTTGAACGCATCACAACGACACGTTCACCAGTTCATTTGGCTGCCATTGTGTTCATTCACGTTCGTATTATTGTGCTTGCCATCTGAGTTATTCACTATGCCGTCATTTCCCACTTTGTGCTAGTATTGCCATGATTAGGGTTCAATGTACTATTATGTTGACTTTTTGAATGTCGGTTTGACTCCCGAACTCTGATTATGATCATTCCATTCTGGTTGTTCTTAAGCATGTGTTTTAATTGTTTGTGATTACCGGTTAATCTGTTTTGCTTACCCCCACTCGGTTTTCCTTGTTTCTTTGTGAAATTGAGTTTTTCTACTAAGTGTGGGGCAGGGTTTTAGTTTGACTAATCTGGTTTGTTTTCTTGCTTAGGAATGTAACTCATGAGCGCAGGACCAAGCAGAGACTTTACACAGCCTCCAGCTCCAGAGTTCCCGCTCCCGTCACACCCGCCGTCCAGGGCCCTCCACCAGCTTTCCCTGGCCGTGTTGGGTACCATCGAACTATTGCTTGCCTACCCCAGTACTACTTCGAGCGCTACCACCAGCTCGAGCATATTCCTGGAGCTGGTGTTCGCCCACTATCTATGGACTCACTCTTCGGGCACGATGAGGACTGGCACCGGAACGTGCTCAATGCACTGACGCATGCTAGACTGCTGGAGCTAACCACATTAGCCGATGACTTCCCAGACGTCGCTCTCCAGAAGTTTTGGGTGACGTTCGATCTGGACGAGCACAAGAGGAGGCAGCACAAGAAGGTCGTCACCTTCTATCTGGGCAGGGTGCACATGACACTCACCTATGATGAGTTTGCAGCTCATCTAGGTATACCCCGCGAGCACTACGAGGGTCATCACCTCGGCTGGGAGAACAACGATGGTGACGGAGAGGAGTACGATGCGCTCTGGAGCCACATGACTGGAGTGCCCGGCAATCAAACCACAAAGCATAATTCAGTTAAATCTCTCTCTCACCCTCTCTATAAATTCATTCACATGGTTTGGCGTCGTTCTCTTTTGTATACTCCAGAGAAGGACCACCACCATATCAGCGAGAAGAGCTTCTTCTTCATCGCGCCATCTGGGAGAGTCATCCTCTTCATCCCGAATGGGTGCTTGCACGCTTATTCCGCCAGAAGACTCAGAGGTCCAGGCCACCTTGCTCACTCTTGGGAGGCAACTTTGTCGGCTGACTCATCATCTCCTTCGGTCTCAGCCAAGAATATGGCCCGAACATCCCACGACGCAGAGTACAAATCGTCGGAGGTGATTTGGCAGTCGAGTACGACCTCGATCTGGACCTCAGTCCCCAGGTAGCAGCAGATCCTCCCCTCCAGCATATGGACGAGTCAGAGGAAGAAGATGATGCTGAGGAGCAGCAGCCCCAGCCAGAGGCGAGATACCATGATCATATACCCTCGCCACAGCATCAGGCAGGTTATGCACGCCAGTCACCGCCGCCCATTCCAGAGCCACATCAGGCGCCTCACCAGCAGCACCGACCGTATCTCGCGGATGTTGGAGAGCTGTATGAGCGTCTCCAGGAGTGGCGCATCACTGACAAAGCCGCTCAAGAGGCGAGAAGGATTATTATGCAGCAACACATGCACCACTCTGACGAGCGGTATGAGGCACAGCTGGAGTGGCAACGTCAGGTCGGCGACGCCCTACACCTTCCACCCCCTAACGCCCCTGACCAGCCATGATCGGGTGGTGTCCTTTTCCTTGTCCTTTCTTTTTATTTCTTATTTTCGGATTTCAATCCAAATTTTTTTTGTGTGGATCCGGGACACTTGTCCCAGTTTCCTTTTTATCCTTCATTTGTTTTTGTTTTACAGGCAATTGGTAGATTCCCTTTGTTTCGCTTGGGTAGATTCCCTCTGCTCTGAGGATCCGTGCTCATCTCCTACGCCAACCATCTCGGTCCAGGTTCTTCTACTTCACTCCGAACTCTAGATTTAGTCCTGTGTGGACACAGTCCAATTTAAGTGTGGGGTAGGATGCTAGAGAACCTTGCATGAACTTGATTGCCCTTGATTGTGTTTTTGTGTGCCTCGTGATTCCTTTCCAGTCTCTCTAGCATTAGAATGGCTCAGTTCTTGATTTTTGATGTTAAGTTGCTGTTCAATCCTTCATAATGATGCTTAGACTACTTAACCTAGAACTTGAAAACCAACGTGTCTACTTTGATGCTAAATTAACTAGTAAGAACATAATTTTAAAATCACACTTGTAGTTTGTAGCCTTGATTGCATGAAAATGACCGAATCCGACTAGCAAACCAATTGTGAGCTTTTGATCCATTGCACGTAACTTGCAATTTCAATTCTTTTGAGTGATTTTCTATTTGCTTGAATGAGTTAGAATTTGCATGAGACCTACTCGAGACCACACGATAACACGAGTTCTAGAATGATAGGGGCACCTAGATTCAGCTATTAAGCCAAATAGCCTACCAAACGATAAATCCATTAGGTTTAAACCCTTGAGCTTGGCCAGTTCTTTCGGTTCGATAATACATTACATCCATTTCCCATTCTTTCATCCGCCGTTGATCCCTGTGGTTGTAGTTCTAGATTGACCTACCGGAAGTCGGGTTGTGGTAACCTGCCTATAGCCATTAAACAGGTGGTCTTAGCTATTATGTCCGAACGTGTAAACCCCTCTAGCAACTAAAAGAAAGAATCGGCACAAAAGAAAAAAGAAGAGAGCAGAGAAAAGTAGCAAATTTCGAAAAAAATAAGAAAGAAGAAAAAGCAGAAAAATCAGAAAAGTTTCAAGTTTAGTTCAATAAAACGTTCTCCCTACAAATGGAAGAACGAAGTCAAAAGAAAAGTCAAAAAGAAAAAAAAAGTTAAGAAATAAAGTGCTAGGATTGCTTGAGGGTAACATAGGACGAGCATTCACTATTTCACCCGTGTCTGGTTAGACGGTAGGAAGCCATAGGCTAGATTTGAGGGAAGTTAGTCAAAAGCTACACCGCACCAAAGCCATCATCATACATTCCCATCATCCATCGCATCATAAACCCTTGTAGTGTAGAATCCGTTACAGTCCTAGCAAGGAAGTCCTTCTAGACTAGTTACTCGTGTTGTCACAGTGGTGGAGATGTGGTCGAATTGCAAACTTATGACAGAATTCAGTAACAAAAAATGATTGAGAGCAGAAACACGTCCTTAAACACAGAGAGAGTTCCCCATTTACTAAATATTTCCTATGTGAGGAGTCTGGTCGGTCAGGTCAAATTCGTGCATAATTGGTTGCTACTACTTGTCTTGTGCAGTTATTAGTGAGACCAGGTTGTTTGGCTGATCAGTATGCATTAGGTTTCTTGTTCTAGGAATTATCTGTCTAATAATTCGTTGTGTTTGATTTAGCTCCAATTTAATCAATCTTATCAATTGTGAACATGAGCGTTTCTATTCAGTTTGCTTGAGGACAAGCAAAAGCTTAAGTGTGGGGTATTTTGATGACACTCGAATTGACGTGATTATCAGCCTCATTTAAGCGACATTTCCTACCTTAAGACATGTTTTTAGGGTAGAATAACGATATTCAATCAATTGCTCTATCTCGTGCCATTTGTGTTACTTTGGCCCGTTTCGGGTCTATTTGACGGTTTTCTAGTGTTTCTATGTTAGCACAGGTTTTTGCCATCAAATAAGTAGCCAAGGACGTGTCTAAGGCGTTGGAACCTCAAGGAATCGCACCAAAATCGATCCAAGGAGTTAACCAAGTCCAACCAAACCCTGCCCCGTTATCAGCCTCATTTGAGCGACATTTCATTGCTTAAGACACGGCTTTTAGGGTAGAATAACGAATATTCAATCAATTGCCCTATCTCATGCCATTTGTGTTACCTTGGCCCTTTTTGGGTTTATTTGATGGTTTTCTAGTGTTTTTATGTTAGCACAGGTTTTTGCCATCGAATACGGTAGCCAGGGACGTGTCTTAGACGTTGGAACCCGAAGAATCAGACATAAATCTACCACAGAAATCACTCAAGGCAAACGAATTCCTGCCCCATTTACACATATATTTTCGGCGAAAATACCCTTTGGTTTTCGCCGAAAATGGAAGAAGAATCCACTGACCCGATCAAGAGGGAGTTCTCGGCGAAAATACATGAGCATTCTCGGCGAAAACCCGAAGCCAAATCAACCAGGGGAAACAGACGGGTGAAGCCACATTTGAAAAGATACTTTCGCCGAAAATTCCAGTGAAAATCTAGAAACCGCCGGTTAGGTATAAATACTAAAAACACGGGCATTCGACGGAGGACCAACAACACACAACTAGAAGGAGGAGAGAGAAAAACGAGTAGAGAGAGTTCAAGGAGCCAGGAACGGATCGTGACGCCATCCATCCATCTCGGAGAACCGGTGCTAGGAGTTGAAGATTCGACAGATTGAAGCTGCCAGGAGTCATCGAAATTAGGTTTTACAGTTCTTCTCTGTGTACCCTACCTAAGATGTATTCCTTGTCCGCCTTCGATTCTTCTGTATTGAATATGCGTAGCTAAACTCGTGTAGCTTAGATTAGATGAACCCTAAGTGACCCAGGGCCTAAAGCGGTCACGGATCGGCAGTGATTAGATTCGAAATTCATTCAGTTTCATCTTTCATGTTTGATTTGTTCTTTGTTCTCGGTGTTTCTTGTCTGGTTTGGCCACCTAGATTAGATTCTTGTTAAGCTAAGGATAGAAGCGAACGCTCTCCTTACTTTAAAACACCAAATCGAACAATCAACCTTAGAATTGGAGTGTGCCTTTCGTAGGAACCGATTAGGGTTGATCCATTGCAAGAGTAACTCGTTAATCATTAGAATTTGCACCAATTAAGTTAAGTCATTGCGAGAGGCGACCGTACCCGGGCGGCTAATTAATCATGGTAGCTAGATCGGATAGAGCGAACGTTCGCCAGTCTTAAACCTAAGGGTCAGGAGTTATGGTGGTGTTTGTGAACTGAATGAACTAGAATCGAAAATCGCTGGTCTGTTGACTGCTGTTGCTCTGGTAATCTAAGGGGGATTCGAAGTCTAAGTTTATCTGTCATCTTTTTAGTTAATTGATCTTCAATCTTTCTTCGCTTTAATTTCATTTCAATTTTCCCTGCATTTTAGTATAGAAGACGTGGAACTCACACCACGCACAACGTGTTTAACCTTGAATTATTTTGCCAACACCTTTGAGTAAGGAAGTAGAGGAAACCCCTGGAATACGATCTACCCTAGCTTCACAGCTTGGTAGTTATTTGATCGACCGCTATTCTGCAGCTCATCAAATTGGCGCCGTTGCCGGGGAACTCTTCTATTTCATTGAAAGAAGAGTTGGCATTGTTATTCTTCTACCTTTCCATCTTTCATTTTTCATCACACTTCGATTTTAACCCGGTTGTGTTTGTTTTTGTCTCTTGCAGATCATAGCAGGTACAGAAACGGATCACTTCCGTTCCATCTTCCTTTACAGCAATGGTTAATCTTAAAAGTGTTGCGGACTACAGTAAGCCGCGTGCATCCAACTTTCGATCCCCCATCACCGTGCTTTCTAATGACGATGATCCTAACTATGAGATTAAGATTCCTCTCATAGAACTGATCTCTAAGGACGTGCAATTCGAAGGGAGGCCGGATGATAACCCCTGCACCCATCTAGAAGACTTTTTGGCTGTCTGTAACACCTTCAAGTCTGGGAACCTCAACAATAACGCTTTATATCTCTGAGTTTTTCCTTTCTCTCTCAGAGGTGCAGCTAAGCAGTGGCTTGGAAGCAAGCCGCTGGGTCATTACACTAACTGGGAGGCATTAGCTCAAGATTTTGTTGAGGAATACTTTCCTCCTGCAAGGACGACTGCTTATAAAGACCGCATCTCCAGATTCACTCAGAGAGAGGATGCAAGCTTGAATGACACTTGGAATGAATTCCAGTCTCTTCTCTTCGACTGCCCTCACCATGGGTATGAACAAAGATAGCTGGCGGAATTCTTTGATCGTGGTATGCGCAAAGAATCTGCAAACTGGGTCAACTCTCTAGCTGGCGGAGATTGTACCGCCCTTACTCCTCAGGATGCTCTTCTGCATTTTGCTGACTGTGCTTCAAAGTCTAGAAACTGGGAGAGGCAAATAGAAGGAAACAAGAGTCAGAGTCGGATGAGTGTTGTAGAGCAGATTGTAACACCCATCCCAAACCGACCCGAGTTCACCCGTGGTCGAACCGGTTTGAGTGCTACTTGAAGAACCAGCTTTAAAAGAAAAGAGTAAAATGCAGCGGAAACAGAAACAACTCTTAAATACAAGTTCAAAACGAAGGAGGCCTCCACTTAATAAAACCGAAATACAACTGAAATCCGAAATCCGATCACAACCGATCACAAAATCTCAAAAACGATTACAAATCTTCCAACCCAAAAGTGTCAACTTAAATCTAAATTTAAAACAATGGTCACTCCACAATAACTTCCTAATTCTTCAATTCACAACTCCAACCTGCAACTCCTCCGAACTCAACCGAACACCTGAAAGAGAAACTGGGGGGGGATCAGCTTCCTAATGAAACTGAGTAAACCCACTGGGTCTACCTATGCGCCGAACCTAGCCTAGGAGCGATCCCAACTCCGCACACAAACAACACAACGGAATCTGACACAGCCATTAACATTTTAATCCTAGCATGCTAGTAGGTGATCACACAAGAACTTACCTCCACAAGTACACACAATTAATAAGATTCAGCAATGAACACAAGTCATCAATCCTCACTACAACATCACTATCAAGGTTAGAACATGCACACCGGTCAATCTCATACCGCAATATAATAGCATCAACGAAGTCATCATACACCCGATACAACACTCAAATACAATACATCTTCCAACACGGATAGCACCCACTTTCATACTTCAACCACGCAACTCGCAATTCACAGTTTCACAGTTACTAACATCAACCAAGCACAACACTACCAACCCCTGTCCCACAGACTCCACACATCATACTGTCACAACACGACTCGACTCATTAAATTCTAGGTGAGTTATTAGGCGCCTAGGAGTTGCTCCACACCACCACTGCCGGCCAACAATCCCCGGTAATACAACCCAGGGTGATCTACTCAACGTAGACCGATACCACAACCATAATCCCGGGTACTTGACCCGGGTGATCCACTCGACGTAGACCGACTCAACATAAATCCCTGGTAGCTAACCAGAGTGATGCACTCAACGTGAACCGGACACAACTCATCACATCTCAAGGTGGGCAGTGTGGACTCCTACCGGTTCTATCATTCAATCAACACAACCAATTACTCAACACTTGCAACCAACCATCATACTCATCACACAGCTCATTCGCATCATTCAATCCAACCATCGAGTTGCACATCAATTCCCACCACCAATATCAACATCACTCGCATACTTTCCATGTCCCACATTACACCACTTGCACTCATTCACACACCTCAAGAACAATACATACACACATAGCATCTTCACCAACATCACACATACAACCACACATCACAAGTCATTCAAAGCCTCCCACGGCACCAACAGTTTAAGGGTAAACGGCTAGCTCACCGGCCACCCCCACCTGCAAGTACAGGGGAAGCCATGTCATGAGTCGTAGGGTTACCCTCCTGTACATCCTTCATTGGATGACCCCACATTGGTGGGACCATCCACCTGTTCGTCAATTAAGGGCGACCCCACATTGGCAGGACCACCCTCCTGCAACCACAGATTAACAATTCCAGGCAGAAATACACTTACAACATCATACCCCTGCCCTCCTACACTCGTTACTACATCCAATCCATTAAGCATCAAGGTTAATCTTTCCCCCATTCATCGCACATAACAAACAGCCCGCTATCATCATGCAATTCATCATATCATCAAGCATACAGAAACCAACAACAATCGCAAATACTCAACAATCAATCACATAACGAAATTCCCTTTTACTCTCTTTCAATTTCATGCAACGCCCTACACTCTTCTAAGTCAAGTTTCAACTCCTCACGTCGACCAATTCTACCTATCGTACGCTAAACCCTCACCTGACAAGAAGACGAGGCTCTAAAACAACTCCCGGAACCCGAACGACCAAGCTCTACCACTCCAAAGTCGTAGCTCTTCTCCTCCTCACCGACAGCAGCCTACTCCGAACCACCCAGAACCACGATGTGCGATCTCTTCCTCTCGTTGCCACGAACGCGTAGCAACAAACGGATCGCAAATCGGAGCTCTACAACTCCCGGAATCAAGGATTGAAACTAAGGGGTTTTTGGTTCGTCAAAAACGAATTTCGGGGAAAGAGAAAGAAGGGGAAAGTTCTGGATTTCCGTGTAAATTCATCCTTTTATGCACGAAATGTGCGCCTGGCATGTCAAAATGTGCGCCGGCGCACATTGACCCCAAAAAGGAGCACATTTTGAATATTCCGCCGAACGTTTCCTGAATTAATTGAAAAGTGCGCCTGGCACTTCTAAATGTGCGCCTGCGCACTTCAGGGCCTAAAATCAGCACTTTTTGGTACTGTACACTGTTCCCCTCTTTTGCAACTTCAACCCGGCACACACCCAAACGTCCCAGACCTCAAGAGACCCTCTTAAGTACCGTTTCCGGCACTCTAGTCACCCAGACTTGAGTTCTAACCCGTTCGGTTGGGCGGGGATGTTACAAGTCTCCACAACTTCAAAAGATTTCGTCCCCGAAATCACAACCCAACTTGCTCTAG
Source organism: Linum lewisii (assembly GCA_034768395.1). Taxonomy (NCBI): domain Eukaryota; kingdom Viridiplantae; phylum Streptophyta; class Magnoliopsida; order Malpighiales; family Linaceae; genus Linum; species Linum lewisii. The sequence goes on from CM068303.1 coordinate 18,417,224, forward strand.
CAATGCAACCATACATCACAGCAACAAATGCAGCAATACAAGGATCACATCACCTCCCGAAACTCCCTTTTAACGGCTCTAGCAACACACACCTTCTAAGGGCACTACTCCCACACTACTTCAAACTTCTACCTAACAGACACGCACAACCGAACCTCAACGGCACTACTCACAACAAGAACACAACCAAAACACAATCAAACAAAACTCACTCAAGAGCACAACCACAACGCAAGAGCTCAACAAAGCACAACTCACACCAACAAGAGCTATGAAGCTAACACCTTCGACTAAAACTCACACCCTCAAGCACTCTACTCACTTAACCAAATTCTACAAGGCTCTACTCCTCTAACCAATTTCCCAACCTGCTACTACTTCCACTCTCAACTACTCCGCCACCCTCTTCACTACAGGAGGACACAAAATGTTTCAGTTGACCAATTTTCATAAATCACTTTGCATTTCAAATCACTTTCCTTTCAAAATCAAACACCTTTCCTTTCAAAACTTCCCACCCAATTCAAAACGATTTGAAAATCCCTAGAAAGTTGGTCCTGTGTCGGTGCTTCCTCCCTTCCCCCTATGAGGTTAATTACTCCTCTAGAAGAAGAGACAAATCACCAACACAGCAGCAACAACCAGGCTCTGATACCACTTGTAACACCCATCCCAAACCGACCCGAGTTCACCCGTGGTCGAACCAGTTTGAGTGCTACTTGAAGAACCAGCTTTAAAAGAAAAGAGTAAAACGCAACGAAAACAGAAACAACTCTTAAATACAAGTTCAAAACGAAGGAGGCCTCCACTTAATAAAACCGAAATACAACTGAAATCCGAAATCCGATCACAACCGATCACAAAATCTCAAAAACGATTACAAATCTTCCAACCCAAAAGTGTCAACTGAAATCTAAATTTAAAACAATGGTCACTCCACAATAACTTCCTAATTCTTCACTTCACAACTCCAACCTGCAACTCCTCCGAACTCAACCGAACACCTGAAAAGAGAAACTGGGGGGGGATCAGCTTCCTAATGAAACTGAGTGAACCCACTGGGTCTACCTATGCGCCAAACCTAGCCTAGGAGCGATCCCAACTCCGCACACAAACAACACAACGGAATCTGACACAGCCATTAACATTTTAATCCTAGCATGCTACTAGGTGATCACACAAGAACTTACCTCCACAAGTACACACAATTAATAAGATTCAGCAATGAACACAAGTCATCAATCCTCACTACAACATCACTATCAAGGTTAGAACATGCACATCGGTCAATCTCATACCGCAATATAATAGCATCAACGAAGTCATCATACACCCGATACAACACTCAAATACAATACATCTTCCAACACGGATAGCACCCACTTTCATACTTCAACCACACAACTCGCAATTCACAGTTTCACAGTTACTAACATCAACCAAGCACAACACTACCAACCCCTGTCCCACAGACTCCACACATCATACTGTCACAACACGACTCGACTCATTAAATTCTAGGTGAGTTATTAGGCGCCTAGGAGTTGCTCCACACCACCACTGCCGGCCAACAATCCCCGGTAATACAACCCAGGGTGATCTACTCAACGTAGACCGATACCACAACCATAATCCCGGGTACTTGACCCGGGTGATCCACTCGACGTAGACCGACTCAACATAAATCCCTGGTAGCTAACCAGAGTGATTCACTCAACGTGAACCGGACACAACTCATCACATCTCAAGGTGGGCAGTGTGGACTACTACCGGTTCTATCATTCAATCAACACAACCAATTACTCAACACTTGCAACCAACCATCATACTCATCACACAACTCATTCGCATCATTCAATCCAACCATCGAGTTGCACATCAATTCCCACCACCAATATCAACATCACTCGCATACTTTCCATGTCCCACATTACACCACTTGCACTCATTCACACACCTCAAGAACAATACATACACACATAGCATCTTCACCAACATCACACATACAACCACACATCACAAGTCATTCAAAGCCTCCCACGGCACCAACAGTTTAAGGGTAAACGGCTAGCTCACCGGCCACCCCCACCTGCAAGTACAGGGGAAGCCATGTCATGAGTCGTAGGGTTACCCTCCTGTACATCCTTCATTGGATGACCCCACATTGGTGGGACCATCCACCTGTTCGTCAATTAAGGGCGACCCCACATTGGCAGGACCACCCTCCTGCAACCACAGATTAACAATTCCAGGCAGAAATACACTTACAACATCATACCCCTGCCCTCCTACACTCGTTACTACATCCAATCCATTAAGCATCAAGGTTAATCTTTCCCCCATTCATCGCACATAACAAACAGCCCGCTATCATCATGCAATTCATCATATCATCAAGCATACAGCAACCAACAACAATCGCAAATACTCAACAATCAATCACATAACGAAATTCCCTTTTACTCTCTTTCAATTTCATGCAACGCCCTACACTCTTCTAAGTCAAGTTTCAACTCCTCACGTCGACCAATTCTACCTATCGTATGCTAAACCCTCACCTGACAAGAAGACGAGGCTCTAAAACAACTCCCGGAACCCGAACGACCAAGCTCTACCACTCCAAAGTCGTAGCTCTTCTCCTCCTCACCGACAGCAGCCTACTCCGAACCACCCAGAACCACGATGTGCGATCTCTTCCTCTCGTCGCCACGAACGCGTAGCAACAAACGGATCGCAAATCGGAGCTCTACAACTCCCGAAATCAAGGATTGAAACTAAGGGGTTTTTGGTTCGTCAAAAACGAATTTCGGGGAAAGAGAAAGAAGGGGAAAGTTCTGGATTTCCGTGCAAATTCGTCCTTTTATGCACGAAATGTGCGTCTGGCATGTCAAAATGTGCGCCGGCGCACATTGACCCCAAAAAGGAGCACATTTTGAATATTCCGCCGAAAGTTTGCTGAATTAATTGAAAAGTGCGCCTGGCACTTCTAAATGTGCGCCTGCGCACTTCAGGGCCTAAAATCAGCACTTTTTGGTACTGTACACTGTTCCCCTCTTTTGCAACTTCAACCCGGCACACACCCAAACGTCCCTGACCTCAAGAGACCCTCTTAAGTACCGTTTCCGGCACTCTAGTCACCCAGACTTGAGTTCTAACCCGTTCGGTTGGGCGGGGATGTTACACAGATCAAGGCAGAGGTCCAGAAACATCTACAAGTAGCTGGTATTCCCCTCGATCCCCCCGTCAGCCACCACCTTTTCAGTTGATTGTGGATGGTGTGGGTCCTGTGCTCATAATGGTGGAAGCTACCTCAACTTCGGCAAGACAGATGTCTGGTCTACAGAAGAGATAAACTTCATTGATTAGGGTTTCGCTAACAATCAGAAAGGCTATGCCGGTTACAAAACTACGTGCCACGGAACCAGAGCAACCGGTTAGTAGATCCTTATTATAGACCTCCGGGATTCATTGGAGGACAACACCAGTCTCAAGCAAAGCCGTACTACAATAGAGACATAGACTATGAGAAGAAGTTCGATCAGATTATGAGCAGACTTGACAACCACGATATTCAACTAAAAGGTCAAGCTGCACTCAATCAAGGACAGAGAGCTCAGAGCCAGAGGATAGAGGATGCTATAAGTAATATGACTAAACTCTTTACTAGCAATCCTCTCCTTAATCCAGAAGCATTTCAAGTAGACTCCGGTACAAAGAGCGAACAAGCTCAAGCCATTACCACCATTTGCGGCAAGCAAACAACTGATCCCAAGGCTCCTGAACCTAAAGTAATACCAGATACCAGTGCCGCCATGGATATGCCAAAAATTGAGGATATCACAGAAGAGGAAGAAGAAGCATCTGCTCCTCCTCCTCCTCCACCCAGGACAACTCCTGGGCCTGTTTTGGCGCCATATGTTCCTCGGATTCCCTTCCCAAAAGCTGCAAGGAGCAAGGCTAAGGATCACGACACTCAGTACAACAAGTGGTACAATGTTCTTAAGACTGTAGAGATCAAGATACCAGTGACTGAAGCTGTGGAAATCATACCACCACTTGGAAAGTTCTTTAAGGATCTCGTGAAGAAAGTGAAGAACCGGGAGGCGTACTCTATCATGCCTACTAATGAATGTGCGTCTATTCTCGGTGCGCCATCTCCCATTCGACAGCCACCACCACCCCCAGCTAAGTGTCCTGATTCCGGTTCTTTTACATTACCGTGCATTATTAATGGCATTAAAATTGATCGCAGTCTGGTTGATTCTGGTGCTTCTATTAATGTTATGCCTGTTTATCTATATGAAAAGCTGAATCTAGGGCAATTAAAACCAATTACTCTACATCTTGTGTTAGTCGATAGGTCTGTCAAACTACCTAGAGGTATAGTAGAAGATGTAGCTATTTGTTGTGGTCCGTTTACTATAATTGCAGATTTCGTTGTTTAGATACTCGTGAGTTAGACGGAACACTTATCCTAGGTCGACCTTTCTTAGCAACTGCTGGTGTAAATATTAACTGCAAACAAGGCCTGTTAACTTTAAGTGTAGGACAAGAGAGTGTCGCATTCCACATTAAAGATAGCATGAGGTATTCTGTTGCTCAAGATGATAACTGTTATACTATTGATCCCCTAGAGTTGGCCTCGGCCGACTCCTTTACTAATGCTTATATCTACTGATCCGCTAGAGTTGTGTTTGATTTCAGGGATTGACAATGCGTTAGAAGATCTAGAGCAACGCCTATGGCAAGATGAGTTAGACGAGCAGAAAGCGACATTCACCCCATCACCGCGCCTACACATATTGAGCCAGCATCAAGTCGGATTACTACCTCATACGAGGATCCGCCAGAACTTACTTTGAAGGAGCTGCCTGACCACCTAGAATACGCATTTCTGGGGAAGGACTGTCAGTTACCAGTCATCATCAGTTCGAATCTATCTCCCGAGCAGAAAGAGCAATTGATTAGGCTACTCAAGAAGCATGTCCGAGCTATTGCCTGGCAGTTAGCAGACATCAGAGGCATCTCTGAAACCTTCTGCAAACATCGGATAGTCGTTGATGAAGAATTCAAACCAGTTAGACAGCCACAACGCCGACTTAACCCTTTGATGCAGGAAGTTGTGAAGAAAGAAGTACTCAAGCTTCTAAATGCCGGTATCATTTATCCTATCGCCGACAGTCCTTGGGTCAGTCCGACTCAAGTTGTTCCAAAGAAAGGATGAACTCATCCCTACCCGCACAGTTACCGGATGGAGAGTCTGTATCGATTATCGACGACTCAATGATGCCACCAAGAAAGATCACTTCCCACTGTCGTTCATTGATCAGATGCTTGAACGATTAGCTGGTCATGAATACTACTGTTTCTTAGACGGGATGTCCGGCTACTTTCAGATCCCCATTGAGCTTGATGATCAAGAGAAGACAACCTTCACATGCCCGTTTGGTACGTTTGCTTATCGTCGTATTCCTTTTGGTTTATGTAACCCGTTACCTTTCAGAGATGCATGCTTGCTATATTTGGAGATCTGGTAGAGAATGTGGTGGAGGTGTCATGGACGACTTCTCCATCTATGGAGATTCATTTTCAAAATGTCTGGCTAATCTGGATAAGGTGCTAGCTCGTTGTGAGGAGACCAACCTAGCTCTTAGTTGGGAGAAGTGTCACTTCATGGTTACAGAAGGTATTGTTATGGGCCACAGGATATCTAAGACAGTATAGAAGTCGATCGTGCCAAGCTTGAGACCATTGCCAGCTTACCACCGCCGACCTCAGTTAAGACAGTGCGAAGTTTCCTTGGTCATGCTGGATTTTACCGAAGATTCATCAGAGATTTCTCCAAGATCACTCTTCCAATGACGAAGCTTCTTGAGAAAGATGTTCCTTTCGTCTTTGATAAAGCTTGTCTTGAAGCTTTTGAAACCTTGAAGACTCAACTCACCACTGCACCAATTCTTACAGCAGCGGATTGGAATCTTCCATTCGAGATTATGTGCGATGCTAGCGACTTCGCCGTTGGCGCGGTTCTTGGTCAAAGGAAGGAGAAGAGATTTCATCCTATCTACTTTGCGAGCAAGACACTCAATGATGCTCAGCGAAACTACACTACTACGGAAAAAGAGCTTCTAGCTATCATCTTCTCCTTTGACAAGTTTAGACAGTATCTGGTTCTGTCACATATCATCGTTTACACGGATCATGCTGCCCTGCGCCATTTATCAGCCAAGCAGGACTCGAAGCCACGTCTCATCCGATGGATCCTTCTCCTCCAAGAGTTCGACATTGAAATTAAAGATAAGAAGGGAGCAGAGAATCTAGCAGCGGATCATCTTTCCCGACTGGAGGAATCGCAAACAGGTAAGTCTACTACCCCTATCAATGATTCTTTCCCTGACGAGCTGTTGCGTGTTGAAACATATGAACATGTTAACAACATAGCTATCGAGCCCTGGGCAATCCCTCACGCTCAAGATCTTAGTGATAACGCCGATTCAGAGGAGCCTTGGTATGCAACTCTGGCTAACTTTCTCTCACACGGCATTATACCTCCTGAGCTGGATTTCAACGCACGAAAGAAGCTCTTTAAAGAAGCCAAGTCATACTTCTGGGATGAGCCTTTCTTATACCGCATCAGTCTTGACGGAATGATCCAGAGATGTGTCTCTTACACTGAAGCAGCTGACATTATGCGTATGTGCCATGAAGGACAGTTCGAAGGACACTTTGGAGGCAACCGCACGGCGAGAAAGGTACTCGAAATAGGTTTTTACTGGCCTTCAATCTTTAGTGACTGCTACGTTTTTACTCGACGTTGTGATGCATGCCAGCGATCAGGTAACATCTCTAACCGCAATGAGATGCCCTAAATTCTTTCTTTAACTATTGAATTTTTTTATGTTTGGGGAATCGATTTTATGGGTCCGTTCACACCCTCCAACGGAAAAAGTATATCCTTGTAGCCGTTGATTATGTTTCTAAGTGGGCTGAGGCTGAAGCTTTACCCACTAATGATTCTAGAGTGGTGGGTCGATTCCTTACCCGTCTTTCCACGCGTTTCGGTTCACCGCACTTCATCATAAGCGATAGGGGTACCCATTTCCATGGACAATTCGACCGGGTGTGCAAACGCTTTGGCGTCACCCACCGAATGTCCACAGCTTATCATCCTCAAGCGAATGGTCAAGCGAAAGTGACAAACCGTGAGCTCAAGCGGATTCTTGATAGGACAGTTGGCCGGTCTCGCAAGGACTGGTCATCTAAGCTCAATGATGCCTTATGGGCTTATCAAACTGCCTATAAGACTCCATCGGTACCTCACCATATCAGCTGGTCTATGGCAAGGCATGTCATTTACTAGTTGAGCTTGAGCACAAGGCATTCTGGGCTAACAAAGAGTTGAATATGAGCTATGCAGTAGCAGGTAATAACCGCCATAACCAGATCGCTGAGCTTGAGGAGCACTGGTGAACCTGTCGTTGATGATTCACACAAATAACTAACAAAGCTAACAAAAGCTAGGGTAGATCGTATTCGAAGGGCCTTCTATGATTGACTACTCCAAAAACTAGCAAAATACTCAAATGTAAACACTTCGTGCGTGGTGTGAGTTCCACGACTTCTAACTCTAAGAAATGCGGAGAAAATTAAAAATTAAACTAAAGCAGATTGGAAATTAGGGTTGAAAACAAGGATGACAGACGAACTTAGACTTTGAATCCCCCTTCGTTCCCCAGAGCATTGGCAATCAACAGATCAGCGGATTTCGATTCTCATTCAATCAATTACTAAGACACCACCATAACTCCTGACCCTTAAGTTTAAGAATGGCGAATGTTCGCTCTATCCGTTCTAACTACCAAGATTAACTAGCCGCCCAGGTACGGTCGCCTCTCGCAACGACTTAATTAACTGGTGTAATTACTAATGATTTATGAGTTACTCTTGCAGTGGATTAACCCTAACCGGTTCCTACGAAAGGCACGCTCTAATTATAAGGTTAATTGTTCAATTCGATGTTCTAAAGTAAGGCGAGCGTTCGCTTCTATCCTTAGCTTAACAAGAATCTAATCTAGGTGATCAATCCAGACAAGAAACATGAACAATGAAGAACAAATCAAACATGAAAGAGAAACTGATTGAACTTTGAATCTAATCACCGCGCCGATCTGTGACCGCTTTAAAGCCCTGGGTCACTTAGGGTTCATCTAGTCTAAGCTCTAACGAGTTTAGCTACTCATGTTTATCACAAAAGAATCTAAGACAAAGAAAGAGTTATCATCATCAGAGGAAGAACAAAAAGAATCTGAAAAACCTAATTTAGACGACTCTGACAGACTTTGATCTTCAGTAAACTACACTCCTAGCTCCGAGTCTCCGAGATGGAAGGGATGGCGTCACGATCTCTTTCCGGCTCTTCGAACTCTAACTCTTCACTCCAGAACTTCAGAGAATTCTTCAAATTCTGATTTTGAAAAGTATATTATGATGTGTGTTTTTTGTTTGGGCCGCTGGTTAAGTATTTATACTTAACCCTAATCAGCCGGATTTCTTCTATTATTTTCGCCGAAAATATTGAGGAATTTTCAAATGAAGGGTCCGCCGGCTGATTCTCCTGTGATTTTCGTTTCGGTTCAAAAACTCAATGGTTTCGCCGAAAACTCCTTCAGCGGACATCAGTTGATTTGTGCTCATATTTTCGCCGAAAATCCTAGGGTATTTTCGGCGAAAATTCCTTTGTAAACCGGGCAGGAATTTTCGGAACTTTGATTAACTCCTTTGATCGATCCCGATGCAATCCTTCGAGATTCCAACGCCTTAGACACGTCCTTGGTTACTTATTCGATGGCAAAAACCTGTGCTAACATAAAAACACTAGAAAACCATCAAATAGACCCGGAACGAGCCAAGGTAACACAAATGGCACGAGATAGGGCAATCGATTGAATATTCGTTATTCTACCCTAAAAACCATGTCTTAAGCAAAGAAATGTCGCTTAAATGAGGCTGATAATCACGTCAAATCGAGTGTCATCAAATACCCCACACTAAGCTTTTGCTTGTCCTCAAGCAAACTGAATAGAAACGCTCATGTTCACAAATGATAAGATCAATTAAATTGGAGCTCAATCAAACACAATGAATTATTAGACAGATCGATCCTAGAACAAGAAACCTAACATGGATACAGATTAGCCAAACTGCCTGGTCTCACTAATAAACTGCACACGACAAGTAATTAGCAACTAATTACGCACGAATTTGACCTGACCGACCAGACTCCTCACACAGGAAATATATAGTACAATGGGAACTCTCACTCTCTGTGTTTAAGGACCTGTTTCTGCTCTCAATCATTTCCTGTTACCGAATTCTGTCATAGGTTTGCATTTCGACCACATCTCCACCACTGTGACAACACGAGTATCTAGTCAAGAAGGACTTCCCTGCTAGGACCGTAATGAAATCTACACTACTTGAGTTTATGATGCGATGGATGATGGGAATGTATGATGATGGCTTTGTGCGGTGTAGCTTTCGACTAACTTCCCTCAAATCTAATTTATGGCTCCCTACCGTCTAACCAAACACGGGTGGAATGATGAACGCTCGTCCTATGATACCCTCAAGCAACCTAGCACTTATTCTTTTTCTTTACACGATTTTTTTCTTTTCAACTTTTCTTTTGACTTCGTTCTTCCATTTGTAGGGAGAAGAACGTTTTATTGAACTAGAAACTTTGAAACTTTTCTGATATTTCTTTTCTTCACTTTTTTCGAAATTTTCTTTTTTTTTCTTACTTTACTTTTTTTTCTTTTGTGCCGATTTTCTTTTAGTTGCTAGAGGGATTTACACGTCTGGACATATTAGCTAAGACCGCCTGTTTAATGGCTATAGGCACGTTACCACAAACCGACTTCCGGTAGGTCAATCTAGAACTACAACCACAGGGGATCAACGGGGAATGAAAGAAATGGGAAATGGCTGTAATGTATTATCGAACCGAAAGAACAGACCAAGCTCAAGGGTCTAAACCTAATGGATTTTATCGTTTGGTAGGCTATCTAGCCAAGTAGCTGAATCTAGGTGCCCCTATCCTTCTAGAACTCGTGTCATCGTGTGGTCTCGAGTAGGTCTCATGCAAATTCTAACTCATTCAAGCAAACAGAAAACCACTCAGAAAGAATTAAAATTGCAAGTTACGTGCAATGGATCAAAAGCTCACAGTTGGTTTGCTAGTCGGATTCGGTCATTTTCATGCAATCGAGGCTACAAACTACAAGTGTGATTTTAAAAATTCTGTTCTGACCAGGCAATTCAGCATCAAAGTATACAAGTTGGTTCTCAAGTTCTAGGTTAAGCAGTCTAAGCATCATTATGAAGGTTTGAGCAACAACTTAACATCAAAAATCAAGAACTGAGCCATTCTAATGCTAGAGAGACTGGAATGGAATCAGGAGGCACACATAAAACACAATCAAGGGCAATCAAGTTCATGCAAGGTTCTCTAGCATCCACCCCACACTTAAATCGGACTGTGTCCTCACAGGACTAAAATTAGAGTTCAGAGTGAAGTAGAAGAACCTGGACTGAGATGATTGGCGTAGGGGATGAGCACGGGTCCTCGGAGCGGAGGGAATCTACCCAAGCGAAGCAAAGGGAATCTCCCTACTGCCTACAAAACAAAAACAAATGAAACATAAAAAGGAAACCGGGACAAGTGTCCCGGATCCGCACAGAAAAAAGGTGGATCGAAATCCGAAAAGAATAAATAAAAATAAAGGACAAGGAAAAGGACACCACCTGATCAGGCTGGTCAGGTGTGTTGGGGGGTGGAAAGTGGAGGTGCTCGCCGAGCTGACGTTACCACGCCAGCTGTGCCTCATATCGCCTGTCGGCGCGGCGCATATGCTGTAGCATAATAGTCCATCTCTCCTCTTGAGTGGCGTTGTCGGTGATGCGCCACTCCTGCAGTCACTCATACAGCTCACCAACGTCTGCTGGGTGCGGTCGGTGCTGAGGGTGAGGCGCCTGGTATGGATCTGGAATGTGCGGCGGTGACTGGTGTGCATACCCTGCCTGATGATGTGGCGAGGGTATATAGTCTTGGAATTCTGGCGGCGGCTGGGGCTGCTGCTGCTCAGTGTCATCCTCTTCCTCTGACTCGACCACATGCTGGGGAGGAGGATCTGCTGCCACCTGGGGACTGAGGTCCAGCTCTAAGTCGTACTCAACCGCTAAGTCTCCTCCAACGGTCCTAACGTGGTGTCGTGGAATGTTCGGGCTGTATTCATGGCTGATGCCGAAGGAGATGATGAGCTGACCTATGAAGTTACCTCCCAGGAGCGCACGAGGTAGCTTCCACCTCTTGGTCTTCTGGCGGAAAATGCGAGCAAGCACCCAACCGGGGTGAAGAGGGTAGCTCTCTCGGATGGCTCGGAGAAGCATAAGCTCCTCCTTGAGGATATGGTGGCGATCCTTATCCGGAACATATAAAAGGGATCTACGCCTAACCATATGAATAAATTTAAAGAGAGGGTGAGAGAGGGACTTAACTGAGTCATGGCCCGTGAGGCGATCACCAGGCACTCTAGTCATGTGGCTCCAGAGAGCGTGGTACTCCTCGTCGTCATCATCGTCGCCCCAGCCGAGGTGATGTCCATGATAGTGCTCGTAGGGGATGCCTAGATGAGCAGCAAACTCATCGTAGGTGAGCGTCCTGTACACCCCGCCAAGATAGAAGGTAAAAACCTTCTGGCCTTACCTCCTCTTATGCTCATCCAGATCAAAGGTCGCCCAGAACTCCTGAACGGCGATGTCTGAAAAGTCGGCAGCTATGGTGGTCAGCTCCAGGAGGCCGGCCAGTGCTAGGGCGTCATGCACGTTCTGGTAGTAGTCCTCGTCATGCTCGTTCAGGGACTCCATGGAAAGAGGGCGTACCTTAGCTCCCCGGATGTGCTCGATCTTCTGGAAGCACTCGAAGTAGAAGTCAGGAAGACGGGCGATAGTGCGATGGTACCCAGCCTAGCGAGGTAGTGCTGGAGGAGGACCTTGAATGGCGGGTGTGACGGGAGCGGGGGCTCTGGAGGTCGAGGTGGTATCAAGTCGCGCCTTAGTCCTGCGCTCATAAGTGGTGTTCCTAAAACCAGAATGAAACCAGATCAGTCAAACTTAAAACCCTACCCCACACTTAGTAGAAAACTCAATTTCACAAAGAAATGAGGAAAACTGAGTGGGGGTAAGCAAAGCAGAGTAACCGGTAATCATAGACAGTAAAATACATGCTTAGGAACAGCCAGAATCGGATAAGCACAATCAGAGTTCAAAGAGTCAAACCGACATTCAGAAAGTCAACATTATAGCATAATGAACCCTAATCATGGCAAGACTATCAAACAGCGGAGAACGACGGTAAAATATGATCTCAGACGGCAAACACGATAATCTGAACGAGAATGAACACATATGACAGCCAAACGATCAAATACAGTTCATGGTCAAACCGACATTTCTCACAAGTCAACATAACAAAGAATCAATCGTATGCAAAGCAACACATGATCAAATGATATGGAAATTAAGCACGGTACTCCCTAAGCATGCTAGAACAGTTCAACAAGTTCAGCTAACCTAGTTCACACGAAATCAGTCGGCAAGCAAATCGAGGCAAACCAAAAAGTCAACTGAAAGTCAACCCCAACGAAATTCAGCAATCAATATGTCGAAAGATTCATATTGAAAAGTTCTACAACTTACCTTGAAGCCATGGATGCTAAAAACGAACGGTTTGGGAGAAATCGGTGAAAAACTCTGAAAAAAGGTTTCGGTGAACTGGAGCTGTAGAGCTCCGATTTGAATGTTCTAGGGCTCAAAACGATCGGAAAAGAGAGGGGAGTTGAGCGGCGACGGTCGGCGATGGCGGTGGCGGCGGCAAACGGCGGCGGTGGCGGTTTAAAAAGAGTGGCGGTCGGCGGTTTTGAAAAACAAAGGGGAGGGTTTTTTTTTGGTTTGAAATTTTCGAAAATAGGAAAGTGGGGAGAGAGAGAGGGTAGACCGGATTTTAAGTGGAGGATTGGGTGATTTTCAAGAGGATTTTTGGCGAAAATAATAGGGAGTTTTCGCCGAAAATGAACGTTCAAATGCACTGCCGATTTTCAAAAGGATTTTCGCCGAAACACAATTAGTTTTTCGGCAGAAAATATGAAACAGTGAAATTCAGTGAAAATTCAAAAGGCAATTTCGCCGAAAATAGGGGTGCATTTCGCCAAAATTTTGAACTGCTCGGGTGAAAATATTTTCGCAAATCCGGCAAACTTCAGAAAATCACAGTTAAATCCACAAAAATCGGAATGACCTCAATCAACTTGCGACTGACTCTATGACACACAGACTCTACACGAAAAATAATAAATCAAACAAACTGACACTTTTGGCTCCCCCGAACTGACTCTAAAACACTAAGGTTGACACAAAACAAACGGACTCCAGCCGTGGGTTGCCTCCCACGAAGCGCTCTTTTATTAACGTCCTTGAGCTGGACGATACCTGGACGGTATTAGGAGACATCCCAACTCAGATTCTCCTTAACGCTCGCGTCGGAGTTCATGAAGTACAGCTTCGGGGCTTCTCCGGTAAGCGTGAATCTCTTCCCGTTCGCATGCAAGAGCTTGGTACGTCCATCGGGAAGATGATCGATGAACTTGAACGGTCCGAACAGTTCTCTGGAGAGGTCATCCTTCTTGAGTGTTACGATGGAAGGAATGAGGACTGTCAGCTTCGTCTTCTTCTTATTCTCCGGCTTGTTATCACCAGGATCGGTGATCGTCAGTACTTCCTTAGGAGATGCTTTTGGCTTCTCCTTCGATACTTGTTCCGGCGCCGGTTTCTCATAACGAATTGGTGGTGCAGCTGGATCGATGGAAGACGATGGAACTTTTGGTCTCCAGACCATTTGGGTCTTTGTCTTTTTGTTCTTTCCCCGAGGTCTGCTAGGTTTAGTGCTCGGTGGCTTAGAAGAGGCTTGCAGTTCCTTCTTCTTCTTGGGCGGCTTCTGAACAGAAATTTCTGGCTTCTTCTTAATAGCCTGTTCAATACCTGCAACAACAACTGATCTAGAGACACTGGAAGAAGCATTAGTAACGGAGTTGACTGGAGTCAACTCCACAGTGTCAACAACCAGGCAATGAGGTTCTTCATTCTTAGAGTCATATTTCATGCCATCTTTAAGACGGAAAGTTTTCGTTTCTTTACCAACCCTTAGAGTCAAAGAACCATTTGGAATGTTAATATTCATTCCACTAGTAGCCATGAAAGGTCAACCTATGAGAATGGTAGAATCATCTGTACTAGTATCCATAATCACATAGTCAGCTAAGAACGTGAACGAACCACATTTAGTAACAACGTCTTTTATTTCTCCTCTAGGAGTTTTAAGTGATCTATCAGCAAAGACAAGTTGCATACTAGGCGGTTCAAGTTCTCCTAGGTTCAATTTTTCAAACAGGCTCATAGGCATAACATTAACCGACGCTCCTAGATCAACCAAACAACGCTCAATCTCAACATCGTTAATAACCAAGGGTAAAGTAAAAGAACCAGGATCAGAGCACTTAGCTAGATATGGAGAGGCAGGTTTCTTGATACGAATGTCAGGATATCCTTCTGTATTCCCCCTTCATGTCAGTCTCGATACTTGTATTTGGTAGCAATGCTCTAGGAAAAGGAGGCTTCACGACATACGGTGCAAGAGGAGGATCATCCTCCTTAGGCGCCGGTTTCTGTTCTTCCTCTTCCTCTGGAGTTTCAGCGATCCTGCGTAAGACAGAACAAGCATCAGCAATTAAGTTTGGAAGTTTTCGAGCATTTACTGTAACATCCTCGCCCAACCAAGCGGGTATTGGAGCTTGAGTTCGGGTGATTGAGGCATTGAAATAGTGTTCTTGAGGTCCCATCGAAGTTCGGGACGTTCGAATTCGAGTTGGGTCGAGTTAAAACACCTTGGGGGTGCTTTTGATGACACATGGGCCATGTGTCATGCTTTGAGTGTTAAAAATGGGATTTGAGGAGTTCTTCACTTTTTCATTTTCTCCATCTTTCCCCAAACCCGTGTTTGAAGAAACCAAAAACCCATTTGGGTCAAACCTTGATTCCGGGAGTTGTAGAGCTCCGATTGATGATCCGTTTCTTGCTACGCGTTCGTGGCGGCGAGAGGAAGAGATCGCAGGTTGTAGTTCTGGCTGGGTCGGAGTAGGCTGCTGTCAGTGAGGAGGAGAGGAGCTACGACTTGGAGTTGTAGAGCTTGGTCGTTCGGGTTTCGGGAGTCGTTTTAGAGTCTCGTCTTCTCTTCCAGGTGAGGGCTTAGCGTTGTGTAGATAGTTTGGATGATGTGATGAGTTCCAATTTTGACTTAGATGAACCCTAGGTGATGCATGAAAATGATGAGTGTAAAAGGGGTAAATTGTGTTGTGAATGTGCTTGGTTGTTTATGATTGCCGTGGTGGATTGTCGTTGTTGATTGTCATGGTGTGGGTTTGGGTATGGACTGAAATGAATTGATTAATGAATTGACATAGAAATGAGGGATAGGGTGATGGGGAAATGTGTGCCAGTGCCTTGATGTTATAAATTGCCAGTTGTGGTTGCAGGAGAGTAGCCCTGCCAATGTGGGGTTGCTCTGAGTATGAAGAACAAGTGGGTGACCCCTAGACTCATGACATGGCTTCCCCTGTACTTGCAGGTGGGGGTGGCCGGTGAGCTAGCCAGTTACCTTGATTAAGTGTTGTGTTGAATGTGTTGATTGTGGATTTGAATGTGAGGTGTTGGAAAGTGATGTGGAAATTGTAGAAGTGATGGGATGTGATTTGTGGGAACTGTGAACTGAGGTGAAATTGTTGAATGTGAATGATAGAAACTGAAGGAGCCTGCACTGCCCCCTAAAACTGCACTATGGGTGCTAAGTGCCTCTTCGGGGGAAAGAGGTGCGGTCACGTCTTCAAGGGAAAGGCGTGATTTGTTTGGTTGAGTCAAGTTTACGATTCCTTCAAGGGAAAGGTTTCGTGGTATCCTTCAAGGGAGAGGATGCGTTTTGGACCTCTCCAGGGGAGAGAGGTGCGTCAGGCCGGCAGGGGTGGTGCGGGGAAAACTCCTTATTGGCGCCTAATAACTCACCTAGACAAGTTGAATGTGATTGTGGTGTGTTTGTGATTTGGGTGATTGGAGTGTGGTGATTATGTTGCTTGTGAAGTGAATTGATTCTTGTTCTATTTTATTCTACTGTACGAATTGTGCTTGAGAACAAGAACTGACCAACGTGATCACCTAGACTGTTTTTAGGGAATTAAAACACGGAAAGGGGTTAGGTTGGTTCCATTGTTGGATGTCTTGTGCGGAGTTGGAACCGCTCCATAGAATAGGCCAACGTGTAGGTAGGCCCGGTGGGTTCACTCAATTTCAATAGGAAATTGATCCCTTTCTCCCTTTCAGGATCCCGTGACTAGTGAGAGTGGTGTGGGTGATCAGTGTTGAGGGCGGATTTCGAGAAGTTCTGGACTGAAGCTATGAGGTGAAGACTGGAGCCTTCTTGGAGTTGACCTGTTTCATATTTCAGTTGACTTTGAATATTTTGGGAGTTTTCTATGGATTTATGTAACTTCTGAGTGTGTGTTGGATTTTATGGTTTATGTTGAGATGGGTTGTACACTGTTCCATTGTTGTTTTCACGGATTACTGGAGGCCTCTTTGTTGATTTAAATAAAGGTTTGGTTTTAGTTACGTTTTAAATTGTTTTGTTTATTGGTAATACTCAAGAACGGTTCAACCATGGGTTTCACCGGGTTGATTCGGGACGGGTGTTACAAGTGGTATCAGAGCCTGGTTAGTTGTTGCTTTGTGGGTGAATTGTCTCTTCTTCTAGAGGAGTAATTAACCTCATAGGGAGAAGGGATGAAGCATCGGCACGGGACCAACTTTCTAGGGGTTTTTGTAATTGTTTTAATCAGGTTGGGGAAGGGTTTTGAAAGAAAACTATTTGAAAAGATTTGATTTAGGAGCGGTCAACTGAAATGTTTAATGTCCTCCTGTAGTGAGAACCAGTCGATAGGAAGTCCTTCCGTTGGTCACTCCGGACATGGAGTAATGGGGCGTCGGTTTCGACCATCGGATTTGAAGGGTTGGAACTTCAGTGAGTTTGCTGGGGAAGTGGCTGATCCGGCTATGGCTGAAATGTGGATTAAGGAGTGCAACTTCAAGTTCTTGAGGGCTGGATTTGAGGATGGGATGAGGTTGCAAGCCATGACCTTTCTGCTTAAGGGTCATGCCCTAGAGTGGTGGGAGTCCTTGCCAGAGAGTCAGGTGTATCCACCTGAGTTGGGGTTTGAGGAGTTTCTAGGGATGTTCCGTGATCAGTTTTGTCCGGATATATGGAGAGAGGCAAAGGCTAAGGAGTTCCTAGAGCTCGTACAGGGTGAGAGGACGGTTATGCAGTACTATATGGAGTTCACCAATCTGTCCCAGTGGTACAATGAGCAGGTTAACCGAGAACAGAAGTTGATTCGCCGGTTTAAAAGGGGACTGAGATGGGAGATTCAGGAGGGTGTCACATCTGGCGACATGGGAAGTTTGGTTACGGTGAAAGGGGCTGCCATGGAGAGGGAACACTTGGAGCTGGGGAAGAAAGAGGACCGGAAGAGGAAGGCGACAGCACCGCCTTCTCAGTCTGTGGCTCAGAGCCAGGCCATTAAGCGACCTCAGCAGTCATACTCAGGGTTCAGGAGCGCTCAGTCAGCTCCGATGCAGGGAACGGTGACTTGTTTCACCTGTGGGAACCCGGGGCACAAGAGTGCAACCTGTAAGATGAGGAATGCTGGTTCGACGCGATCGGGAGGGGCGTCCTCTGGACTTCCCATCTGTGGCACGTGTGGGAAACCTCATTTTGGCACGTGTCATCTGTTGAGGACTGCCTCAGTGACATGCTACACTTGCGGGCAGCGTGGGCACCGGAGCAATGTTTGCCCAACCAGGAGTGTGGCGCCAACCCAGTCTGTGGGATCGGTGCAAGGACCCAGAGCTCCATCAGGGGGCCATGGAGGTGGAGGAGGAGGCAGCTATGGTAGAGGGACCACGGGTGCCGGACGAGGAACGGGTGCTAATGCCATGCATGTGGGAACTGGAGGAGATCAAGGGCGGCTGTATGCTCTCACCAGGGGTGCGGCAGAGAATGCTAATGACGTGGTAACCGGTATGATCTCTATCTCAGATCTTTCCGCTTACGCTTTGTTTGATTCGGGCTCGACCCATTCCTTTGTGTCTGAGAAATGTTTGAGAAGTTTGGGTGTTGTAGCTAGTAGCCTGGGCGTTAGTTGGGATGTCAGAACCCCTTTGGGGATTTCTGTTCGGGTAGATAGTGTGTGTAGGGGTTGTAAGGTGTTAGTTGGAGGTGTAGAGTTTCTGGCGGATTTGGTGGTGCTCCCTTTCAACGAATTCGACGTCATCCTAGGAATGGATTGGTTGGCTAGGCATGGGGCCTTGCTTGATTGTCGGAAGAAGGAGGTGTTGCTTCAGGTGGAAGGTGTTGGCCAGGTGGTGTTCAAGGGTGTTAGAAAGAGGGAGACAGCACCTATGGGATTAATTTCAGCAATGCAAGCTTTCTCTTTGGTTCGAGAGGGGTGTGAGGCTCTGTTGGTTCAGGTATCGGTTGAGCAGAGTGAGGAGTTGGAAAAGGTGCCGGTAGCTCGGGAGTTTGCTGATGTGTTTGAGGAATTACCTGGTGGACCGATTGAGCGTGAGGTGGAGTTCAGCATAGAGTTGATTCCTGGAACTGCTCCTATCTCCATCCCACCCTATCGTATGGCACCAGCTGAATTGAAGGAGTTGAAGGAGCAATTGCAGGAGCTCTTGGATAAGGGGTTCATCCGCCCAAGTGTATCCCCGTGGGGAGCACCAGTGTTGTTTGTGAAGAAGAAGGACGGGTCAATGAGGATGTGCATCGATTATAGGCGGTTGAACAAGGCAACGATCAAGAATTGTTACCCACTTCCAAGGATAGACGATCTCTTTGATCAATTGGAAGGGGCTGAGGTGTTCTCAAAGATAGACTTGAGGTCGGGTTATCACCAGTTGAAGGTGGAGGCCGGGTCGGTGCCAATGACAGCCTTTAGGACTCGGTATGGGCACTACGAATTCCTGGTGATGCCCTTCGGTCTCACTAATGCTCCGGCTGCGTTCATGGCTCTCATGAACAAGGTTTTTCATGAATACTTGGACAAGTTCGTGATAGTGTTCATCGATGATATTCTCATCTATTCCAAGAATGAGAAGGAGCATGAGGAGCATCTGAGGATTGTTTTCCATAAGTTGAGGGAGCAGCAACTTTTTGCCAAGTTCTCGAAGTGTGCCTTTTGGTTGGAAGAGGTGTTGTTTCTTGGACATGTGGTCTCTAAGAGAGGTGTGGAGGTTGACCCGAAGAAGATTGAAGCGGTGGTTAACTGGTCACCACCTAAGGATGTGTCGCAACTAAGGAGCTTCTTGGGTTTGGCTGGTTATTATCGAAGGTTTTTCGAGGGATTCTCCACTATAGCCTCCCCTCTACATAAGTTGTTGAGGAAGGAGTCAAAGTATGAGTGGAGTGAGGCGTGCCAGAAAAGCTTCGAGGAGTTGAAGAAGCGGTTGACTTCGGCTCCGGTGTTGACCTTGCCGGTGGAAGGTGGCGAATATGTGATATTTAGTGATGCTTCACTGCAAGGGTTGGGGTGTGTGTTGATGCAGAATGGGAAGGTGGTTGCTTATGCCTCACGTCAGCTTAGAGTGCATGAGGTGAACTATCCGACCCACGACTTGGAGTTAGCAGCAGTGGTGTTCGCTTTGAAGTTGTGGAGGCACTATCTGTATGGTGAGACGTTTAGAATCATGACCAATCATAAGAGCCTTAAGCACCTTATGGATCAAAAGGAGTTGAATGGTCGACAACGGCGTTGGATGGAGCTCTTGAAGGACTATGACTGCACCATTGACTACCATCCCGGTAAGGCTAATGTGGTTGCAGATGCATTGAGTCGGAAAGAGTTAGTTGATCTTAGGGCGTTGAGAGTGGAAATGCAGATGGATGATGTGGGAAGTTTGCTTGCTAAGCTTAGTATCCGACCCATGCTGGATGATAGGATTGGTGAGGAGCAACTCAAGGATGCTACTTTAGTGGCTATTCGAGGGGAAGTTGAAAAGGGATTGAATAATGGGTTTGAGGTAGTTGGCGGGCTGTTGAGGTGCAAGGGTCGAGTGTGTGTGCCGGAGGTGGAGGAGTTGAGGAGGGGGATATTAGAGGAGGCTCACTCTTCGATGTATTCTATGCACCCCGGAATGACTAAGATGTACAATGACCTGAAGTTGAGTTTTTGGTGGCCGGGAATGAAGAAGGACGTGGCACGTTTTGTGGTGACTTGTCTGGTTTGCCAGAAGGCAAAGGCGGAGCATAGAGCTCCGGGAGGGTTACTCCAATCTCTACCAATTCCGGAGTGGAAGTTCGTGGACATCACCATGGACTTTGTGTCGGGTTTTCCGCCAACTAGAGAGGGTAAAGATGCCGTGTGGGTAATAGTCGATCGTTTGACAAAGGTTGCTCATTTCATACCCATTCGGTTTAAGCCAAATGTGGAGGAGTTGGCCAAGTTGTATATAGAGGAAATAGTAAGGTTGCATGGGGTTCCTCAGTCCATCGTCTCTGATCGTGATCCGAGTTTCACATCTCACTTTTGGGAGGGGCTGCATACGGCGTTGGGAACTAAGCTGAAATTCTCAACGGCGTATCACCCCCAGACTGATGGGCAATCGGAGAGGATGATTCTAACTTTGGAGGAGTTATTGAGGAGTTGTGCGATGGAATTCCAAACTCCATGGACTGAATTGCTACCTTTGGTTGAGTTCGCCTACAATAACTCATATCATAGTAGTTTGAAGTCTGCTCCTTTTGAGGCTTTGTATGGGAGGAAATGTAGGACACCATTGTGTTGGGATGAAGAAGGTGCGAGAGTGTTGTCGGGTCCTCAAGTTGTGCAAGAGACGGCTGATCGTATTAAGGTAATCAAGGATAGGTTGAGAGCGGCACAGGATAGGCAAAAGGCGTATGCAGATGGTCGTACAAGAGAGCTGAGTTTTGATGTTGGGGAGAAGGTATTTTTGAAGGTGTCGCCATGGAAGGGGCTGATGCGTTTTGGTAGGAAAGGAAAGTTGGCACCTCGATACATTGGTCCTTACGAGATTCTAGCTAAGTCGGGTCCGGTGGCGTATGTGCTGGCACTGCCGAAGGAGTTGGAAAGGATGCACAACGTGTTTCATGTGAGTATGCTTAAGCAGTATCATGGAGACCCTGCACATGTGATTCAGCCGGAGGAAGTGGAGATCGAGCAAGATTTGACTTATGAGGAGAAGCCGGTTGCTATAGTGGATAGGCAAGTTCGGGTTTTGAGGAATAAGCAGATTCCGCAGCTCAAGGTGGTATGGAGGAACCACGAGAGTGAGTCGGCTACTTGGGAGACCGAGGAGGGTATGAGGCGGCGGTACCAGAAATTAGTGGAAGCTTATGCTTTAGGTATTTACGTCCCTTGATGTGTGTTCTTGTGTTTGCTCGTTGTGGTGAGAGTCTCGAGGGGGTCTAGGGTGTGTTTGGTGATGGTCTAGTGTGGGGAGTTGGTGTAGGAGTGTTGGGTGGTTTGAAGGAGGGCTGTTAGATCGTCGTTAGGGATTTTGGGGGTTAATAGGATGTTTGGATTGCTGCAATTCTTGCTGTACTCTCCGAATCGTGTTGCTAGGATGAGTTGGGGATGATTTCGGGGATGAAATCCTTGAAGTTGTGGAGACTTGTAACATCCTCGCCCAACCAAGCGGGTATTGGAGCTTGAGTTCGGGTGATTGAGGCATTGAAATAGTGTTCTTGAGGTCCCATCGAAGTTCGGGACGTTCGAATTCGAGTTGGGTCGAGTTAAAACACCTTGGGGGTGCTTTTGATGACACGTGGGCCATGTGTCATGCTTTGAGTGTTAAAAATGGGATTTGAGGAGTTCTTCACTTTTTCATTTTCTCCATCTTTCCCCAAACCCGTGTTTGAAGAAACCAAAAACCCATTTGGGTCAAACCTTGATTCCGGGAGTTGTAGAGCTCCGATTGATGATCTGTTTCTTGCTACGCGTTCGTGGTGGCGATAGGAAGAGATCGCTGGTCGTAGTTCTGGCTGGGTCGGAGTAGGCTGCTGTCAGTGAGGAGGAGAGGAGCTACGACTTGGAGTTGTAGAGCTTGGTCGTTCGGGTTTCGGGAGTCATTTTAGAGTCTCGTCTTCTCTTCCAGGTGAGGGCTTAGCGTTGTGTAGATAGTTTGGATGATGTGAGGAGTTCCAATTTTGACTTAGATGAACCCTAGGTGATGCATGAAAATGATGAGTGTAAAAGGGGTAAATTGTGTTGTGAATGTGCTTGGTTGTTTATGATTGCCGTGGTGGATTGTCGTTGTTGATTGCCGTGGTGTGGGTTTGGGTATGGACTGAAATGAATTGACGTAGAAATGAGGGATAGGGTGATGGGGAAATGTGTGCCAGTGCCTTGATGTTATAAATTGCCAGTTGTGGTTGCAGGAGAGTAGCCCTGCCAATGTGGGGTTGCTCTGAGTATGACGAACAGGTGGGTGACCCCTAGACTCATGACATGGCTTCCCCTATACTTGCAGGTGGGGGTGGCCGGTGAGCTAGCCGGTTACCTTGATTAAGTGTTGTGTTGAATGTGTTGATTGTGGATTTGAATGTGAGGTGTTGGAAAGTGATGTGGAAATTGTAGAAGTGATGGGATGTGATTTGTGGGAATTGTGAACTGAGGTGAAATTGTTGAATGTGAATGATAGAAACTGAAGGAGCCTGCACTGCCCCCTAAAACTGCACTATGGGTGCTAAGTGCCTCTTCGGGGGAAAGAGGTGCGGTCACGTCTTCAAGGGAAAGGCGTGATTTGTTTGGTTGAGTCAAGTTTACGATTCCTTCAAGGGAAAGGTTTCGTGGTATCCTTCAAGGGAGAGGATGCGTTTTGGACCTCTCCAGGGGAGAGAGGTGCGTCAGGCCGGCAGGGCTGGTGCGGGGAAAACTCCTTATTGGCGCCTAATAACTCACCTAGACAAGTTGAATGTGATTGTGGTGTGTTTGTGATTTGGGTGATTGGAGTGTGGTGATTATGTTGCTTGTGAAGTGAATTGATACTTGTTCTATTTTATTCTACTGTACGAATTGTGCTTGAGAACAAGAACTGACCAACGTGTTCACCTAGACTGTTTTTAGGGAATTAAAACACGGAAAGGGGTTAGGTTGGTTCCATTGTTGGATGTCTTGTGCGGAGTTGGAACCGCTCCATAGAATAGGCCAACGTGTAGGTAGGCCCGGTGGGTTCACTCAATTTCAATAGGAAATTGATCCCTTTCTCCCTTTCAAGATCCCGTGGCTAGTGAGAGTGGTGTGGGTGATCAGTGTTGAGGGCGGATTTCGAGAAGTTCTGGACTGAAGCTATGAGGTGAAGACTGGAGCCTTCTTGGAGTTGACCTGTTTCATATTTCAGTTGACTTTGAATATTTTGGGAGTTTTCTATGGATTTATGTAACTTCTGAGTGTGTGTTGGATTTTATGGTTTATGTTGAGATGGGTTGTACACTGTTCCATTGTGGTTTTCACGGATTACTGGAGGCCTCTTTGTTGATTTAAATAAAGGTTTGGTTTTAGTTACGTTTTAAATTGTTTTGTTTATTGGTAATACTCAAGAACGGTTCAACCATGGGTTTCACCGGGTTGATTCGGGATGGGTGTTACAGTTACCATCTTGCCTTGCTCCTTTCTCGGATTTGGCTCTGTCTGGCTTGGAAGTTGGCCAAATGGTCGACCAGATGCTAGCATGCTGAGATGTTGTTCACGGCTTGCTCAATTCTTTGTCCGGATGCTATCTGTTCTTGATTGAGAAGAGATTGAGCCTTGAACTAATTGTCGTGATTATCGAGTCTTGTAATGATCTGGCTAAGATTCTTATCCAGGTCACTAACATTGTTTTCTCTTTGATGCTGCTGCCCTGGATAGGTATTATTAAGATATTGATTCTGGCGATTGCCAGGAGCAGTTCCATAATTACCCGGATTTCGATGTGGCGGCTGGTAGACACCTGTCGGTGGATGGTTAGGTTTCTGATCCTGAGCTGGACCAGCTGGGCGGTTATTTTGGTTCTGGTTATGGTTGGCGCCATTATTGTAGGGAGGTCTGTCTTGATAGTTCCCTTGCTGCCTGAAGTTGCGGTAGCCAGCATAACCATTCATATTATTAACGAAGCCTTGTTGAACGAAATTTACCTCTTCGGCAGACCAGACTTCTGCCTTACCAAAATTCTGACAATGGCCTCCGTTATGTGCGCAAGCTCCACACCATTCGCAATCGGCAAGATAGACAGAAGCTACTGGCGGTTTGATTGGTGTGGTAGACTTCTTCAAATGTTTCTCTACCTCTGCCTTGATAGTAGCTTCGAGATCGAGCTTGCTCCTTGATCCTTCAGATTGTCGTTCCCAGTTCCTCAACTTGGAAGCACAGTTTGCGAAGTGAAGGAGAGCAGCTTCAGGTGTGAGTGTAGTGCAATCCCCTTCAGCTAGAGAATTGACCCACTTGGCAGATTCTTCTCGAAGTCCTCGAGCAAAGATTTCAGCTAACTGCTTCTACTCGAATCCATGATGCGGACAGTTGTAGAGAAGTTCTTGGAATCGATTCCAAGTATCATATAAGCTTTCTCCTTCTTTCTGGGAGAATCTGGCAATGCTGTCCTTGATGGCAGTTGTTCTGGCAGGAGGAAAGTATTCTTCAACGAAGTCCTGAGCCAGACTATCCCAATCAGTGTAATAGCCAGGTGGTTTGCCAGTAAGCCACCTGTTAGCAGGGCCTTTCAAAGATAACAGGAAAGCTCTCATACAAAGAGTGTTTTTGTCGAGGTTTCCGTTCTTGAAAGTACTGCAGAGATCAAGGAAGTCTGCAAGATGAGTGCATGAATTGTCTAGGGGCCTGCCTTCAAAACTGTAAATCCCTAGAGATCATAGTCAAGAATGGAATCTTGATCTCATAGTCAGGATCTCCTTCAATGCGTGGAACGGCAATGGCAGATCGAACGCTAGTCGCGCTCGGCTTGTTATAATCAGCTAGACTTTTTCTGTGCAGGTGGTGGTGGTGGTAACTGATCATCCATGGTAGGAGATGTAGGAGGTGAGAGTGACTCGGTGTATGAAATAGATGAAGGTGACGGTGAAGACGGAGATGAGGAACTCTCCTTCAGTTCCTCGATCTTGATCGGAGTGATGGGTGGATTGGATCTGCTTCTCTTCAAAATCTGCGATCGTAGAGGTGGAGCAGAACTGCCTGGTCTCTCTGCACTCTTAGCCTGTTTGGTTTGAGAGCGAGTCCAAGGACGGTGAGGCATACACCTGTAAACCTACAGAAAACAAAGACAAACAAAACCAGTGTAAAATCGAAGTGGATGGAAAAGTGAAAGATGGAAAATAGAAGAATAAATTTGCCAGTTCTTCTTTCGAACAATCAAAAGAAGTCCCAGGCAACGGCGTCAATTTGGTGAACCTGTCGTTGGTGATTCACACAAATAACTAACAAAGCTAACAAAAGCTAGGGTAGATCGTATTCCAAGGGCCTTCTATGATTGACTACTCCAAAAACTAGCCAAATACTCGAATGTAAACACTTCGTGCGTGGTGTGAGTTCCACGACTTCTAACTCTAAGAAATGCGGAGAAAATTAAAAATTAAACTAAAGCAGATTGGAAATTAGGGTTGAAAACAAGGATGACAGATGAACTTAGACTTTGAATCCCCCTTCGTTCCCCAGAGCATTGGCAATCAACAGATCAGCGGATTTCGATTCTCATTCAATCAATTACTAAGACACCACCATAACTCCTGACCCTTAGGTTTAAGAATGGCGAACGTTCGCTCTATCCGTTCCAACTACCAAGATTAACTAGCCGCCCGGGTACGGTCACCTCTCGCAACGACTTAATTAACTGGTGTAATTACTAATGATTTATGAGTTACTCTTGCAGTGGATTAACCCTAACCGGTTCCTACGAAAGGCACGCTCCAATTATAAGGTTAATCGTTCAATTCGATGTTCTAAAGTAAGGCGAGCGTTTGCTTCTATCCTTAGCTTAACAAGAATCTAATCTAGGTGATCAATCCAGACAAGAAACATGAACAATGAAGAACAAATCAAACATGAAAGAGAAACTGATTGAACTTCGAATCTAATCACCGCCGATCCGTGACCGCTTTAAAGCCCTGGGTCACTTAGGGTTCATCTAGTCTAAGCTCTAATGAGTTTAGCTACTCATGTTTATCACAAAAGAATCTAAGACAAAGAAAGAGTTCATCATCTAGAGGAAGAACATAAAAGAATCTGAAAAACCTAATTTAGACGACTCTGACAGACTTCGATCTTCAGTAAACTACACTCCTAGCTCCGAGTCTCCGAGATGGAAGGGATGGCGTCACGATCTCTTTCCGGCTCTTCGAACTCTAACTCTTCGCTCCAGAACTTCAGAGAATTCTTCAAATTCTGAATTCGAAAAGTATATTATGATGTGTGTTTTTTGTTTGGGCCGCCGGTTAAGTATTTATACTTAACCCTAATCAGCCGGATTTCTTCTATTATTTTCGCCAAAAATATTGAGGAATTTTCGGTGAAATTCCTTTGCAAATGAAGGGTCCGCCAGCTGATTCTCCTGTGATTTTCGTTTCAGTTCAAAAACTCAATGGTTTTGCCGAAAACTCCTTCAGTCGGACATCAGTTGATTTGTGCTGGTATTTTCGCCGAAAATCCTAGGGTATTTTCGGTGAAAATTCCTTTGTAAACCGGGCAGGAATTTTCTGAATTTTGATTAACTCCTTTGATTGATCCCGGTGCAATCCTTCGAGATTCCAACGGCTTAGATACGTCCTTGGTTACTTATTTGATGGCAAAAACCTGTGCTAACATAAAAACACTAGAAAACCATCAAGTAGACCCGAAACGGGCCAAGGTAAGACAAATGGCACGAGATAGGGCAATCGATTGAATATTCGTTATTCTACCCTAAAAACCATGTCTTAAGCAAAGAAATGTCGCTTAAATGAGGCTGATAATCACGTCAAATCGAGTGTCATCAAGCACCGCCTCCACGCTTATGAGAGCACGAAGCTATACAAAGAACGCACGAAGAGAATTCATGACTCTCAATTGAAGACGATCAAGCAGTTTTACCCTGGAGAAGAAGTTCTCTTGTATAACTCTCGATTGAAGCTTTTTCCGGGTAAGTTGAAATCCCGATGGTCCGGCCCTTATACTGTGGTCCGACAGACACCCTTAGGCAGCGTCTACATTAAATTGCACGGTCAAGAGCCGTTTGTGGTCAACGGGCATAGGCTTAAGAAGTACCTGCAAGGATTAGCGGTCTATTCCATCGACGTGCACTACTTCACGACGGATCCGTGATCTGAATCTAGGTATCGTCTGGCTCACGGACGTTAAACAAGAGCGCTTCGTGGGAGGCAACCCACGGCTTGAGTAAGTTTTTTTTCATTTTGAGTCGTATTGTTTGAAAAAAAAGAGAGAAAAATTAAAAATAAATAAAACACTGCCGCCATTTTCAAGCACATTTTCGGCGAAAATGTACCATTATTTTCGCCAAAAACTCCTGTTCAAAACAAACTTATCTTCATTTACACTGAGATTTTCCCAAAAATCTATCAACTTTTTCACCGAAAATTTGCCCCCTTTTCACCGGTATATAAGGCCCTTCGGTTTTTGTTTTCGCGAAATCACAACACCCCATCCGAAAAAATCCCCTTCAGCACTCTCTCTCTCTGAGCTCGCCGCCGCCGCCTCCCAACCGTTCGCCGCTCCCCCTTGACCGCCGACCGGCCGCCACCGCCTCTTTGCCAGCCGCCGCCCCTCTCCTTTGCTCAGCCTTTTCGAAACCTTAGAATCGGAGCTCCATCGCTCCGGTTCCTCCCGACCCAGTTTTCAAGTTCTTCATCGTTTCCTCAAATTTCCAATCGTTTTATCGAGTCATGTCTTCACGGTTAGTTGTTCAGCCCTTGAATGTGAATCTTTTGGCTTTTTGACTTTCGGTTTTTCGGCATGGTTGACTTTGGTTGACTTTTTGGTTCTCCCTCGATTTTTCATGATTGCTTTGTCGGTGTCAATTGGCTAGGTTTTGGCATTCCCTTGTGACCTTTTTTTGCTCGTAATGTGTTGTCTGTGCGTTCGTGTTCATGAATCATTCCATTCCTCATGCCTGCTTAATTGATTGACAGCTCTCTCCTGCTATATCTCGATTCGATGTTCTCTCGATTTTATTGGCTTACCCCGCTTGTCAACCTAAGTGTGGGGTAGAAGTCTTGTCTTCTGATGCTGGGTTTTTCCTGAGTTGTGTTTTAAAGGGCTCCCAAACGTTTTAAGACTACCAGTGCAGATAGAGCGCAGCGATCCTCAACTCGCCAGAACAGGACACCACCCTCCCGACGACCCGCGCCAGCTGCACAACCATCGAGGGCAGTAGCCATTATCCCCGAGGATGCACCAACCCCTGTGACTCATATCTCATCTATTCCGGCACCTGCCAATGGGGCCCTACATCCTTTCATTGCAGCTCTGGAGCCGCACCAACTAGAGATCTTTCAGAAGATCAAAGACATTCCTCCGGCCAAGGTGGCAGTTCTTTCTCTAGACAGTCTCAAGGCGCACAATCCGGCTTGGCACTCCACCATTGACACCGCCCTTCATAAAGCCGGTTTACGAGTGCTGACCGCTCATGGTTTTTCCTACCCGCTTGTCGCTCTTCATGAGTTCTGGAGTTCATTCCGGCGCCTCACCCCGAAGCCCATACGTGAGCAGAAATTCGTATCCTTCCGCCTCGGTGGTGTCCTCCACGAGAAGTCCATTCTCGAGTTCGGCCGCCTGCTGGATCTGCACGTCGACCTCACTACAACATCCGCTGGCTTCAAGGACACATACTCCATCATGAGTGCTCCTTACCCGGACGTGTGGAGATGGGCCTGCTGCGAAGATGAGATCTCACCTATCGTCAACCCCACGGTCGGTGACATCTTTCACCCTATTCTTAAATTCTTGCATTATGTTTGGGTGCAATCTCTGTGTTATTGCAGCAAGTCGAGCCGTCACCATGTTTCTTTGGAGGAGCTCGTCTTATTCCGTGCTTTAGAGGAGGATTCCAACCTGCATCCCAGATGGTGGCTCACGATTCTTTAACAAGCGCACTACCACCAAGAAGCTTCCTTCTGAGCTTCCAGGGGGGCCTTTCATTTCAATTCTGATCACCAATCTCCAGCTCGGTGACAAATGGGGCCCTGATATTCCTCGTGTCCCGATTGAGCCCATAGGTGCCGACCTCGCCATAGCACGGGGCATCGACCTTTCTTTGGATTTTGAGCATTGCAAATCACTCCCTCACCGCATTCCCTAGCCTGTTGAACGCCCGCCGACGCGAGCGCAACTCACCGCGGAGATGAATGAGCGGCTGTCGCGTATTGAGAAGTGGCAGCTAGACTACTCGGCTGGTTCGCTTCAATGGCAGAAGGACCGAGTAGCACATGAGGAGACTCAGAATGAGCGTTGGTCCATTCTCCAGCAATTCATGGCAAACCACTCCACCGACACACGGATGATACTGCATGGCGACAGCAGCTGGAGCAGCGGCTTGGCATTTCACCTCTCCCGACACCTACTCCACCCCCACCCTCGGAACAGTGATCAGGTTGTTGCTATCCTTCCCTTTTCTTTTCTTTCTTCGTTTCGGATCTCGATCCACTTTTATTCTGTGTGGATCCGGGGCACTTGTCCCGGTATCCTTTTGTTCTTTTTTGTTGTTTGTGTTTTGTAGGATTTTGAGTAGCTACTCCGCCCCGGCCTCTTCGTGCTCGACCATTACACCGCCATCACCTTTTAGGTTCCTCGTATCTCTCTCCTTTAGTTTGGTCCTGTGAGGACATAGAACAGTCTAAGTGTGGGGTGGGATGTTAGAAAACCATGCATGATCATGATTGCCTTTATCTTTGTGTGCCTCGTGATTCCTGTCCTGTCACTCTAGCATAGAACTGCTCAATTCTTGACTTCTTTTGTTAAATTGACTTCAATTTTGAACAATTACGTCTAGACTGTTCCACTTAGAACCTGTAATGAACGTGTCGGAATTGAGATAAAATGAGTCTAGGTTAGAACAGATCATACATCACTCTTGTAGTTGACATTTGAATCAATGAAACAGTTTTACTTGTTAATCATAAAGCTTGTTAACACCGTTCTAAGATCATAAATGCTAGCTTCTTCCGTGTTTTTCACTCCATATTTGATCACCTGTGATTGTGGCTTGAGATTAGACGGAATTCCAATTCAAAATCTTGTGTGAAAAGTTATAACTAGCTAGGATTAAGTGGCTAAATGGTTAAATCAAGTAATTGAGTTAATCGAATCAATGTTAAGTTCATTAAAGTGCTGAAAATAAAGCTAGGCAAGCCCGACACCTAAGTGAAGTGTTCGGGTTGAGCACTAGCAAAGGCACTCAAGGGACGTGTCTTAGACGTTGGAACCCGAAGAATCACACATAAATCTACCGGAGAAATCGCTCAAGGCAAACGAATTCCTGCCCCATTTACACATATATTTTCGGCGAAAATACCCTTTGGTTTTGGCCGAAAATGGAAGAAGAATCCACTGACCCGATCAAGAGGGAGTTCTTGGCGAAAATACATGAGCATTCTCGGTGAAAACCCGAAGCCAAATCAACCAGGAGAAACAGACGGGTGAAGCCACATTTGAACAGATACTTTCGCCGAAAATAACCTTACATTTTCGTCAAAAATTCCAGTGAAAATCCAGAAACCGCCGGTTAGGTATAAATACTGAAAACAGGGCATTCGATGGAGGACCAACAACACACAACTAGAAGGAGGAGAGAGAAAAACGAGTAGAGAGAGTTCAAGGAGCCAGGAACGGATCGTGACGCCATCCATCCATCTCGGAGAACCGGTGCTAGGAGTTGAAGATTCGGCAGATTGAAGCTGCCAGGAGTCATCGAAATTAGGTTTTACAGTTCTTCTCTGTCTACCCTACCTAAGATGTATTCCTTGTCCGCCATTGATTCTCCTGTATTGAATATGCGTAGCTAAACTCGTGTAGCTTAGATTAGAAGAACCCTAAGTGACCCAGGGCTTAAAGCGGTCACGGATCGGCAGTGATTAGATTCGAAATTCATTCAGTTTCATCTTTCATGTTTTATTTGTTCTTTGTTCTCGGTGTTTCTTGTCTGGTTTGGCCACCTAGATTAGATTCTTGTTAAGCTAAGGATAGAAGCGAATGCTCGCCTTACTTTAAAACACCAAATCGAACAATCAACCTTATAATTGGAGTGTGCCTTTCGTAGGAACCGATTAGGGTTGGTCCATTGCTAGAGTAACTCATTAATCACTAGAATTTGCACCAGTTAAGTTAAGTCGTTGCGAGAGGCGACTGTACCCGGGCTGCTAATTAATCGTGGTAGCTAGATCGGATAGAGCGAACGTTCGCCAGTCTTAAACCTAAGGGTCAGGAGTTATGGTGGTGTTTGTGAACTGAATGAACTAGAATCGAAAATCGCTGGTCTGTTGACTGCTGTTGCTCTGGTAATCTAAGGGGGATTCGAAGTCTAAGTTTATCTGTCATCTTTTTAGTTAATCGATCTTCAATCTTTCTTCGCTTTAATTTCATTTCAATTTTTCCCTGCATTTTAGTATAGAAGACGTGGAACTCACAGCACGCACAACGTGTTTAACCTTGAATTATTTTGCCAACACCTTTGAGTAAGGAAGTAGAGGAAACCCCTGGAATACGATCTACCCTAGCTTCACAGCTTGGTAGTTATTTGATCGACCACTATTCTGCAGCTCATCAAAACCATTGGAGTTTTCGGTGAAAACACAAGCACAAATCGGCAGAGCTCACCAAGGCAACTTTTCGGCGAAAACACTAAGTTTTCGCCGAGAACCCCGGCATCCGAAAATCACAGGAGAATTCAGCCGGCGATCAGTCAATTTACAAAGAGATTTTCGCCAAAAACCCCTTTATATTTTCGGCGAAAATGTCAGGCAAAATCGGCAGTATTAGGGTTAAGTATAAATACTTAACCGGCGGCCCTAAATCAAGATACATTAGAATTTCCAACTAATACCATATACTTCAGAATTCTCCTGAGTTTTGGAGCAGAGAGTTAGAGTTCGAAGAGCCAGGAAGAGATCGTGACACCATCCCTTTCATCTCGAAGACTCGGAGCTAGGATTGCAGTTTACCGGAAGATCGAAGTTCTGCCGGAGTCGTCTTAATTAGGTTTTTCAGATCCTTTTCTGTTCTTCCTCTGTTCAAGATGAACTCTATCTTTGTCTTTGATTCTTTTGTGAAAAACATGAGTAGCTCAACTCTTAGAGCTTAGACTAGATGAATCCTAAGTGACCCATTGCTTTAAAGCGGTCACGGATCGGCGGTGATTAGATTCAAAGTTCAATCAGTTTCTCTTTCATGTTTGATTTGTTCTTCGTTGTTTATGTTTCTTGTCTGGATTGATCACCTAGATTAGATTCTGGTTAAGCTAAGGATAGAAGTGAACGCTCGCCTTACTTTAAAACATCAAGTCAAACAATTAACCTAATCATTGGAGTGTGCCTTTCGTAGGAACCAATTAGGGTTAATCCACTGCAAGAGTAACTCATGAATCATTAGTAATTGCACCTATTAAGTTAAGTCGTTGCGAGAGGCGACCATACCCGGGCGGCTAATTAATCTTGGTAGCTAGATCGGATAGAGCGAACATTCGCCAGTCTTAAACCTAAGGGCAAGGAGTTATGGTGGTGTCTTAGAATTGGTTGAACGTTAATTGAAATTTGCTGATCTGTTGATTGCCAATGCTCTGGTGAACGAAGGGGGATTCAAAGTCTAAGTTTGTCTGTCATCTTTGTCTTAATCAACCAATCTTCCAATCTGTTTTCAGTTTTCATTTTAATTTCCGTGCATTTCTTAGAATTAGAAGTCGTGGAACTCACACCACGCACAAAGTGTTTAAACTTGAATGACTTGCCTTTATATTTGAGTAAACGATCTTTAGAACACCCGGGGAATACGATCTACCCTAGCTTCCAGCTTGGTAGTATTTGATCAACCGCTCTGCAGCGATCATCAGTCTGTCAAACTGCCTAGGGGTGTGATAGAAGACGTAGCTGTTTGCTGTGGCCCTTTTACCATAATTGTAGATTTTGTTGTTCTAGACACCCGTGAGTTAGACGGAACGCTTATCCTAGGTCGACCCTTCTTAACAACTGCTGGTGCAAATATTAACTGCAAACAAGGCCTGTTGACTTTAAGTGTAGGACAGGAAAGTGTTACATTCCGCATTAAAGATAGCATGCTATACTCTGTTGCTCAAGATGATAACTGTTATACTGTTGATCCCCTAGAGTGGGCCTCGGCCAACTTCGTTACTAATGCCTTATCTAGTGATCCGCTAGAGTTTTGTTTGATTTTCGGAATTGACAGTGCATTACAAGAACCAGAGCAGCGCCTATGGCAAGATGAGTTAGACGAGCAGAAGGCGACATTCACACCCATTAATGCGCCTACACACATCGAGCCAGCATCGAGTCGGATCACTACTTCATATGAGAATCCGCCAGAACTCACCTTAAAGGAGCTGCCTGACCATTTAGAGTATGCATTCGTCGGGAAGGAATGCCAGCTGCCACTCATCATCAATTCAAATCTATCTCCCGAGCAGAAAGAGCAACTGATCAGGCTACTCAAGAAGCATGTCTGAGCCATTACCTGGCAGTTGGCCGACATCAGAGGCATCTCTGAAACCTTCTGCAAGCATCAAATAGTTGTAGATGAAGATTTCAAACCGGTCAGACAACCGCAATGCCGATTAAACCCTCTGATGCGGGAAGTTGTGAAGAAGGAAGTCCTCAAGCTTCTGGATGCCGGTATCATCTATCCTATTGCTGATAGTACTTGGGTCAGTCTGACTCAAGTCATCCCGAAGAAAGATGGAATCACAGTCATCCCTAATCCGAAGGGTGAGCTCATTCCAACTTGCACGGTTACCGGATGGAGAGTCTGTATCGATTATCAACGACTCAATGATGCTACCAAGAAGGATCACTTCCCACTGCCATTCATTGACCAGATGCTAGAACGGTTGGGTGGTCATGATTACTACTGCTTCTTAGATGGGATGTCCGGTTACTTTCAGATACCCATCGAGCTCGACGATCAAGAGAAGACGACCTTCACCTGCCTTTGGCACGTTCGCTTATCGTCGCATTCCCTTTGGTTTATGTAATGCTCATGCCACTTTTCAGAGATGCATGCTGGCTATATTTGGAGATATGGTAGAGAATGTGGTGGAGGTATTCATGGACGATTTCTCCGTCTATGGAGACTCATTTTCCAAATGTCTGGCCAATCTGGACAAGGTGCTAGCTCGTTGTGAGGAAACCAACTTAGCTCTTAGTTGGGAGAAGTGTCACTTCATGGTTACCGAAGGCATTGTTCTTGGCCATAGGATCTCTAAGCTCAGTATAGAAGTTGATCGTGCCAAGCTTGATACCATCGCCAGCTTGCCGCCACTGACTTCGGTTAAAACTGTTCGAAGCTTCCTCGGTCATGCTAGATTCTACTGGAGATTCATCAAAGACTTCACCAAAATCACTCTTCTAATGACGAAGCTTCTTGACAAAGATGTTCCTTTCATTTTTGATAAAGCTTGTCTTGCAGCCTTTGAGACTCTGAAGACTAGACTCACCACCGCACCGATCCTTACAGCACCAGATTGGAATCTCCCATTCGAGATCATGTGCGATGCTAGCGACTTCGCCGTTGGCGCGGTTCTTGGTCAGAGAAAGGGGAAGAGATTTCATACTATATATTTTGCTAGCAAGACGCTAAATGATGCTCAAAGGAACTACACTACTACAAAGAATGAACTCTTGGCCATCGTTTTCTCCTTTGAACCGTTCAGACAGTACCTTGTTCTTGCACATACCATCGTCTATACAGATGATGCTGCTTTGCGCCATCTGTTAGCCAAGCAGGATTCGAAGCCACGTCTCATCCGATGGATCCTTCTTCTCCAAGAGATTAAAGATAAGAAGGGAGCTGAGAACCTGGCAGCCGATCACCTCTCACGACACGAGGAATCACAGACAGGTAAGTCTACTACTACCCCTATCAATGATTCTTTCCCTGATGAGTTGTTGCGTGTCAAAACGTATGAACAGGTTAACAACATAGCTATCGAGCCCTGGGCAATCCCTCATGCTCAAGAGTTGAGTAACGCAGCCGATTCAGAAGAACACTGGTATGAAACCGTGGCTAATTATCTCTCTCACGGTGTCGTACCTCCTGAGCTGGATTATAATGCACGTAAGAAGCTCTTCAAAGAAGCCCAGTCATACTTCTGGGATTAGCCGTTCTTATACCGTATTAGTATTGACGGAATGATCCAAAGATGTGTCTCCTACATCGAAGCGGCTGACATCATGTGTAAGTGTCATGAAGGCCAATTTGGAGGACATTTTGGCGGCAACCGCACTGCGAGACAGGTACTTGAAACTGGTTTTTACTGGCCTTTAATCTTTAGTGATTGTGATGCTTTTGCTCGTCATTGTGATGTGTGCCAGCGATCAGGTAACATCTCTAACCGTAATGAGATGCCCCAATTTGTTTCTTTAACTGTGGAAATCTTTGACGTTTGGGGAATTGATTTTATGGGTCTGTTCACACCCTCTAACGGAAACAAGTACATCCTTCTGGCCGTTCATTATGTTTCTAAGTGGGCTGAAGCTGAAGCTCTACCCACTAACGATTCAAGAGTGGTGGGCCGGTTCCTTACACATCTTTTCATGCGTTTTGGTTCACTCCGCTTCATCATAAGCGATAGGGGTACCCACTTCCATGGACAATTCGAGCGGGTGTGCAAACGTTTGGCCTCTCCCACTGAATGTCCACAGCCTACCATCCTCAGGCTAATGGGCAGGCAGAAGTGACAAACCGTGAGCTCAAGCGGATTCTTGATAGGACAGTTGGCCGGTCTCGTAAGGACTGGTCATCTAAGCTCAATGATGCCTTATGGGCTTATCAAACTGCCTACAAGACTCCCATCGGTACCTCACCGTATCAGCTGGTATATGGCAAGGCATGCCATTTGCCATTTGAGCTTGATCACAAGGCGTTTTGGGCTAATAAAGAGTTGAATATGAGCCATGCAGTAGCAGGTAATAAGCTTGAAGAACACCATCTCCATGCATATGAGAGCACGAAGCTATACAAGGAGCGCACGAAGAGAATTCATGACTCTCAATTGAAGACGATCAAGCAGTTCTACACTGGAGATGAAGTACTCTTATATAACTCTTGATTGAAACTCTTCCCGGGTAAACTGAAATCCCGATGGTCCGGCCCTTACACTGTGGTGCGGCAGACATCCTTGGGCAGCGTCTTAATTAAATTGCATGATCAACAAGAGCCGTTTATGGTCACCGGTCACAAGCTCAAGAGATACCTGCAATGATTAGCTATTTCTTTCATCGACGTGCACTACTTTACGTCAGAACCATGACATGAATCCAGGTATCGTCCAGCTCACGGACGTTAAACAAGAGCGCTTCGTGGGAGGCAACCCACAGATGGAGTCAGTTGTTTTCGTTTCGAGTCGTTTTCCTTTTAAAACCCTTTAAAAAAAACTGTCGTGCCAATTTTCAAGCAAATTTTTGGCGAAAACTTCCCCAGATTTTCGCCAAAAACTCCAGTTTTAAAACAAACCTGATCCTCCTGTTTCTCGCCGCCAACACTTCTCGCCGAAATGTTTTTGGTTTTCAAGGAAATTTTTGCCAGAAATCCTCCCCTCTTTTCGCCAAAAATCTGGGTTAGGGAACCGGCTATTTAACCTTGTTTCAAACTCTGGTTTCGTGAACCCCCCCTCTTGGAACTGATTTTCGCCGAACCACCCCTTCTTTTGATCGCCCGAGACCGCCGCCGCCTAATACCCGACCACCGCCGCCAAGCCACCGCCGTCTCTCTCTGTTTGCCCCCACCCAGGCCGCTCTTCCTTTGGTTGAGCTCAACCTCCAACCCTAGAATCGGAGCTCCACAGCTTCGGTTCAACCCAAACAAGTTTTTTCGAGCTTCTCATCAATTTCCCGGATTTCCAATCGTTTTCTCGAGTCATGTCTTCACGGTTAGTTGTTCAGCCCTTGATTTTTTAATCTTTTGGCTTTTTGACTTTTGGTTTTCATCATGGTTGACTTTTTGGATTTTCCTCGATTTGCATGATTGCTGTTTCGGTGTCATTTGGCTAGGTTTTGGCGATTCCTTTTGATCTTTTTGGCCTCATGAATTGTTGTTTGTGCGATCGTGCTAATGGATTCTTTCGTGCTCTGTGATTATCGGTCCGCGTTATTTTTCATGCTTGATTGATTGAATGTCGTTTTCCTCCCTACGTGCTGGTCGTGCCTTCGCTGCTATGTTTCGTTCGGTGATCTCTCGGTTATTTGCTTGCCCCCACTTGTCAACCTAAGTGTGGGGTAGGAGTCTTGTCTTCTGACTTTGGTCTCCCTAAGTTGTTTTTTGACAGGGCTCCCAAACGATTCAAGGCCACCAGTACAGATAGAGCGCAGCGATCCTCGGCTCGTCAGACCAGGGCTCCACCCTCTAAGCCGGCCACACTACTTGCACCGATACCGGCGGTCGTGACCATCACCCCACAGGCAGTACCGACCCCTGTGATTCCTATCTTTTGTGTTCCTGCACCCGCCATTGGAGCCTTACATCCTTTCATCGCTGCCCTTGAGCCACACCAACTGGAGGTATATCAGAAGATCAGAGACAATCCCCCGGCTAAGGTGGCAGTTCTTTCTTTAGACAAGGACCACAATCCGGCTTGGCACTCCACCATCGACCGTGCCCTTAATCAAGCCGGTTTGCGAGCTCTGACCACTCTTGGTTTGCCCTATCCTCTAGTCGCCCTTCAAGAGTTTTGGAGTTCATTCCGGCGCCTCACTCCGAAGCCCATAAGCGGTCAGAAATTCGTATCCTTTCGCCTCGGTGGTGTTCTCCACGAGAAGTCCACCCATGAGTTCGGCCGCCTGCTGGATCCGCACGCCAATCTCCAGGGTACATTCCTTGGTTTCGCGGACACCTACTCCATCACGCGTGCTCCTTACCCAGAAGTGTGGAAGTGGGCCTCTGGCCTAACCGAGATCAAACCTATCGTCAACCCCACGGTGGGTGATATCACTCACCCTATTCTTAAATTCTTGCATTATGTGTGGGTGCAGTCTTTGTGTTATTGCAACAGGACGAGCCGTCACCATGTTTCTTTGGAGGAGCTCGTGCTGTTCCGTGCTTTAGAGGAGGACGCCAACCTCCATCCCGATGGTGGCTTGCACGATTCTTCCACAAACGCACTACCACCAAGAAACTTCCTTCTGAGCTTCCGGGCGGAACTTTCATTTCATCTCTGATCGACAATCTCCAGCTCGGTGACAAATGGGGCCCCGATATTCCTCGTGTCCTAATTGAGCACATAGGTGCCGAACTCGCCATAGCACGGGGCATCGACTATCATTGGATTTCGAGAATTGCATATCGCTTCCTCACCGCCTCCCACAGCCAGTTGCACGCCCACCGCCGCGGCCGCTGATACCCACTGAAATTAACGAGAGGCTGGCGCGTATTGAGCAATGGCAGCTAGACTACTCTGCTGGTTCACTTCAATGGCAGAAGGACCGAGTGGCGTATAAAGAGACGTAGAATGCGTGATGGGCCACTCTACAACATTTCATGACCGACCAGACAGCCAGACACAGGGATGAGCTCGCATGGCGACAGCAGATGGAGCAGCGGCTTGGCATTTCAACCCCACCTCTACCCCCACCTTCAGAACAGTGATCAGGTTGTTTCTACCCTTCCCTTTTCTTTTCTTTCTTCTTTTTGGATTTCGATACAACTTTTTCTGTGTGGATCCGGGGCACTTGTCCTGGTATCCTTTTGATCTTTTGTTGTTTGTGTTTTGTAGGAACTTGAGAAGCTACTCCGCTCTACTCCGGGCTCTTCGCGTTCATCCACTACACCACCTATCACCCTCCAGGTTCTTCGTATCTCTTAACCTCTTTTTAGTCTTGTGAGGACACAGAACAGTTTATGTGTGGGGATGGATGTTAGGATTATGCATGATCTTGCTGGATTTTCTGTGACTCTGTTGCGCAATTTTGAATCCCTCTAGCATGGAATTGCTCAATTCTTGACTTGTGATGTTAAATTGACTTCAATTTTGAACAATGACGTCTAGACTGTTCCACTTAGAACTTGTAACCAACGTGTTGGCACTGATATCGAATGAGTCTAGGTTAGAACAGATCATAAATCACTCTTGTAGTTGAAACTTGAATCAATTAAACCGATTGACTTGTTAATAACAAAGCTCGATAACACCATTCTAAGATGATAAATGCTAGCTTCTCCCATGTTTCTCACTCCATATTTGTTCACCTGTGATTGTGGCTTGAGAATAGGCGGAAATCCAATTCGAAATCTTGTGTAAAAAGTTATAACTAGCTAGGATCAAGTGGCTAAATTGTTAAATCAAGTAATAAAGTTGTGCAAATCAACGCTAAGTTCTTTAAAGTGCTGAAAATAAAGCTAGGCAAGCCCGACACCTAAGTGAAGTGTTGAGATTGAGCACTAGCATAGGCACAAATCCTGTGAGCTAGGCAGGTCCAACACCTAAGTGAAGTGTTTGGTATCGAGCACTAGTATGCAGTAAATAAATAAATTAAATGGAAGAAGTTGAACTTGAAATAAATCATTGTTTAAATTAGTCCTAGCTAGAACATGTAACGTACAGATCTAGAAACGGATGAAGTCGAGTCGATAGCCACGTCACTTTTCCTACCTCCGCATCCACATCATGGCTAGAGCTTAAAGTTTTTTTATTAGAATTGGTGTTATCGTAGTCGGTTAATCGTAATTAATTGTTTTGCCAAGAAATGAGCTTTGTTAAAACCACTACTTGAAGTGTGCAGAAATTAGTGAGATCGAAAACTTGTTTGGTTGATGTTCTTACATGTGTAGGTTAAGTTTCTACGTGGAACAGTCTAAACCAAATCGTTAGAATTGAATCTCAGTTTAAACTCGTGTCATTTGTGAATTTGAGTGTGTTCTAGTTCAGTTTGCTTGAGGACAAGCAAAAGCTTAAGTGTGGGGTATTTTGATGACACTCGATTTGACGTGATTATCAACCTCATTTAAGCGACATTACCTTGCTTGAAACGTGGTTTTAGGGGTAAAATAGCGAATATTCACTCAACTACCCTATTTCCTACCGATTTCGTTACTTTGGCCCTTTTTGGGTCTATTTGATGGTTTTCTAGTATTTTTGTGAAAGCACAGGTTTTTGCCATCATTTATGTAGCCACGGACGTGTTCAAGACCTCAAGGAGTGAACCAGAATCGAACCAGAAATCAAACTAGAGTCTGAACCGAAGATCCAACTGTCCAGCACAATGTTTTCGCCGAAAACACTATGAAGTTTTCGGCGAAAATACCTTCAGAAACCCACAGGCGGAATGAGCTGAATTACACTGAAGTTTTCGGCGAAAATACTATAAAGTTTTCGCCGAAAAGTTATGAAGAAATCAGCCGACAGAAGCAGCAATTTACAAAGGAATTTTCGGCGAAAATTCCCTTAGGTTTCGGTGAAAATTCCTTCACAAATCCGGCGAGTTAGGGTTTAAGTATGAATACTTAAACCGGCGGCCCAAAGAAAAGATCAATCATTATTCATATTTTCACAAATCAGACTTTTGAGAGTCAGTCGACTCTAGGGTCGATAGATAGAGTTTAGAGAGTTCGAAGATCCATGGAGAGATCGTGACGCCATCCTTCCACCTCAGAGAACTCGGAGCTTAAAGTTGAAGTTCCAGGAGATCGAAGTTTCGCTGGAGTTGTCAGAATTAGGTTTTTCAGTTCTTACCTGTTCTTCCTCTGTATGATGATCTTCTTTGTTGCCTTTGATTCTTCTGTTATCATTATGAGTAGCTAAACTTGTAGAGCTTAGATTAGATGAACCCTAAGTGACCTAGGGCTTTAAAGCGGTCACGGATTGGCGGTAATTAGATTCGAAGTTCAATCAGTTTCTCTTTGCATGGTTGTTTTGTTCTTGATTGTTTATGTTTCTTTTCTGGTTGGTCGCCTAGATTAGGTTTTTGCAAGCTAGGGTTAGTCGCTAGACGGTTCCCTGCTTTGGCGCTTAAACTTGTCTTCCTTGATCACCTAGTTTAGATTCTTGTTAAGCTGAGGATAGAAGCGAACGCTCGCCTCTCTTTAAAACATCAATTCAACCGGTTAACCTTATAATTGGAGTGTGCCTTTCGTAGGAACCGATTAGGGTTAATCTGCTTCAAGAGTAACTCATAAATCATTAGTAATTGCACCAGTTAATTAAGTCATTGCGAGAGGCGACCGTACCCGGGCGGCTAGTTAATCTTGGTAGGTAGATCGGATAGAGCGAACATTCGCCAGTCTTAAACCTAAGGGTCAGGAGTTATGGTGGTGTATAGAAACCGATTGAATTAGAATTGAAAACCGCTGGTCTTGTGATTGTCGTTGCCTTGGTGATCTAAGGGGGATTCGAAATCTAAGCTCGTCTATCTTCTCGTTAGTCAACCTTTTAATATTTCTGCCTTTTATTTTCCTTTGTTCATTAGATTAGAAGTCGTGGAACTCACACCACGAACTAAGTGTTTAAACCTGAGTAATTTGTCAGCTTCTTTGAGTAGTTGATTAGTAGAAACCCTGTGGAATACGATCTAGTCTACTTTGGTAGGTTAGTTATTTGATACCGCTAAAACTGCAACATCAAATTGGCGCCATTGTCGGGGACTCTTCTAATTGTTTGAAAGGAGAGTTGGCAAATTATTCTTCTACCTTTCCGCCTACCATTTATTTTCCCTCCATATTTCCATGATTTACCTGGGTAGTGCTTCTTAGTTTTGATCATGCAGGATTACAGGTGGGATGACCGGTACCGAGAGTGGCACATCAATAAAGCACCATATCTCGAAGACTCTCAAGAGATGTCAAGCACCCAAGCCGTCGTGGACAGCCTCCAGTCAATGGACGATGCTGTTGATGCAATGAACATCGTGCTCAAGGACTAGTGCAATTGAAGGGAGAAGATGTTCATGAGCATTTCGAAGAAGAGCTAGAAGCTACACACCACCAACAAAATCACCAAGATGTGTATATACCGGCTCATCAGCATCGACAACAGACGGCAAGAGTAGAATCCACCTTGGATGATCTCCTTTCGAAGCTACAAGCTCGTAACATGGTTGATGTCGAGCTCGAGCAACCAAATCCACTAATGGAAGAAGATGCTCAAGAGCCGTACGAAGATGAACATGACAATCTCACCCATGACTATTGCGAGCTAGAAGCATCTGATGAAGAATCCTTGGTGGTGGTGGTTGTTGAAGACAAAGAGCCAATCCATCTTGAAGTTGAAGCCGAAGAGGAGCACGAAGAAATCTAGGAGATATCCTCAATAGAGCTTCCGCCGAGCCAACCTATAGATCAAGCCAGAGACGAGCACGTGGGGATCGAAGACGTCAAGGGTTTGGAAGCATACATACTCGATCCTGATATACCTCTAGATGATCATAAAGTGGAGAAGATGGAGCTCATTGACCATGCCGCACCATACTACCTATTTCCTCGTCCAGAAGGAGAATTCGAGAAGAACTGGTCATCCAACCAGAATCGCAATCTATTGGAGCACTACCGGCTACATCACCCTACTGGAGTGCTACATGGCACTCAACCGCTGGCCTTGAAGAAGACGATTGACTTGAAGGAACTCCTAAGTTGGGGTCCCTAACAGGTACCGTCCGGCTCAGAGACGTTAAAAGAGAGCGCTTCGTGGGAGGCAACCCACGGCTGGAGTCCGTTTTTGAATTATTGAGTCAGTCTTTTTCGTTGTTCGAGTCGGTTTTGGGGAGCCAAAGTGTCAGTTTTCTTTTATTTTTGTCTGTTTTAATTTTTTGTGTCAGGTCAAATTTTCGTCGAAAATTCCTAAAATTTTTCGGCGAAAACCTTAGTCTGTTTGAGTCTGTTCTGTTTTTGAAGTAGTTTTCGCCGAAAACTTCTAAAGTTTTCGCCGAAAATGTTTAGTTAAGTCGTCTGTCTTTGTATTCAAAGTAGTTTTCGCCGAAACTTCACCATTTTGGGAAAACTTTAGTTGGGTCAGAAAATTTTCGAAAACCTTTTCAAAAAAAAAAAGTCAAAATATTTTCAAAATTCCCCTAACCATCTTTGTTCGACTTTTTATTATGTGTAGATCTGGGACACTTGTCCCGGTATTCTTTTGATCTTTTTGTTGTTTTTGTTTTTGTAGGAACTTGAGTAGCTACTTCGCTCCACTCCGGACTCTCCGTGTTCATCCCCTACACCGACCATCTTGTCACAGGTTCTTTGTATCTCTCTACTCTAGATTAGTTCTGTGAGGACACAGAACCGTTTAAGTGTGGGGTAGGATGTTAGAAAACCATGCATGATCTTGATTGCCTATATCTTTGTGTGCCTCGTGATTCCTGTCCAATCACTCTAGCATAGAATTGCTCAATTCTTGACTTTTGATGTTAAATTGTCTTCAATTTTGAACAATGACGTCTAGACTGTTCCACTTAGAACCTGTAACCAACGTGTCGGAACTGATATCAAATGAGTCTAGGTCAGAACATATCATAAATAACTCTTGTAGTTGAACTGGAATTAATTGAATTGATTGATTTGTTAATAACCAAGCTCGATAACACCGTTCTAAGATGATAAATGCTAGCTTCTCCCATGTTTTTCACTCCATATTTGATCACCTGTGATTGTGGCTTGAGATTAGGCGGAAATCCAATTCGAAATCTTGTGTAAAAAGTTATAACTAGCTAGGATTAAGTGGATAAATTGTTAAATCAAGTAATTGAGTTGTTCAAATCAATGTAAAGTTCTTTAAAGTGCTGAAAATAAAGCTAGGCAAGCCCGACACCTAAGTGAAGTGTTCGGGTTGAGCACTAGCATAAGCACAAATACTGTGAGCTAGGCAGGTCCAACACCTAAGTGAAGTGTTTGGTATCGAGCACTAGTATGCAGTACATAAATAAATTAAATGGAAGAAGTTGAACTTGAAATAAATCATTGTTTAAATTAGTCCTAGCTAGAACATGTAACGTACAGATCTAGAAACGGATGAAGTCGAGTCGATAGCCACGTCACTTTTCCTACCTCCGCATCCAC
Organism: Linum lewisii; assembly: GCA_034768395.1. Lineage (NCBI taxonomy): Eukaryota > Viridiplantae > Streptophyta > Magnoliopsida > Malpighiales > Linaceae > Linum > Linum lewisii. The sequence continues at coordinate 18,461,635 of CM068303.1, forward strand.
ATCATGGCTAGAGCTTAAAGTTTTTTTTATTAGAATTGGTGTTATCGTAGTCGGTTAATCGTAATTAATTGTTTTGCCAAGAAACGAGCTTTGTTAAAACCACTACTTGAAGTGTGCAGAAATTAGTGAGATCAAAAACTTGTTTGGTTGATGTTCTTACATGTGTAGGTTAAGTTTCTACGTGGAACAGTCTAAACCAAATCGTTAGAATTGAATCTCAGTTTAATCTCGTGTCATTTGTGAATTTGAGTGTGTTCTAGTTCAGTTTGCATGAGGACAAGCAAAAGCTTAAGTGTGGGGTATTTTGATGACACTCGATTTGACGTGATTATCAGCCTCATTTAAGCGACATTCCCTTGCTTGAAACGTGGTTTTAGGGGTAAAATAGCGAATATTCACTCAACTACCCTATTTCCTACCGATTTGGTTACTTTGGCCCTTTTTGGGTCTATTTGATGGTTTTCTAGTATTTTTGTGAAAGCACAGGTTTTTGCCATCATTTATGTAGCCACGGACGTGTTCAAGACCTCCAGGAGTGAACCAAAATCGAACCGGAAATTAAACCAGAGTCAGAACCAAAGATCCAACTGCCCAGCACAATGTTTTCGCCGAAAACACTATGAAGTTTTCGGCGAAAATACCTTCAGAAACCCACAGGCGGAATGAGCTGAATTACACTGAAGTTTTCGGCGAAAATACTATAAAGTTTTCGCCGAAAAGTTATGAAGAAATCAGCCGACAGAAGCAGCAATTTACAAAGGAATTTTCGGCGAAAATTCCCTTAGGTTTTCGGCGAAAATTCCTTCACAAATCCGACGACTTAGGGTTTAAGTATATTTTCTCATTAGTCAACTTCAAGGGGGATTCGAAATCTAAGTTCGTCTATTTTCTCGTTAGTCAACCTTTTACTTTTCTGTCTTTTATTTTCCTTTGTTCATTAGATTAGAAGTCGTGGAACTCACACCACGCACTAAGTGCTTAAACCTGAATAAATTGTCAGCTTCTTTGAGTAGTCAATTAGTAGAAACCCTGTGGAATACGATCTACCCTAGCTTCACAGCTTGGTAGTATTTGATACCTCCAAAACTGAAGCTATCAAATTCACGCCGTTGCCGGGGACTCTTCTAATTGTTTGAAAGAAGAGTTGGCAAATTATTCTTCTACCTTTCCGCCTTACCATTTATTTTTTCCTCCATATTTTCATGATTTACCTGGGTAGTCCTTCTTAGTTTTGATTATGCAGGGTAACAGGTGGGATGACCGGTACCGAGAGCGGTACATCAATGAAGCACCATATCCCGAAGATTATCAAGAGTTGTTACATCATCAACAACAACAAACGGCGAGAGTTGACTCCTTCTTTGATAATATCTTTTCAGTGCTAGAAGCTCACCAAGAGATACACCAACAAGAGCATCGAACAGACGCTAGAGATAACCAAGAGATGCTTCATGAACATCAACAATGCTCGTCGAAAACCCAATCTGCCTTGGATAATATCTATTCAATGCTACAAGCTCATCTCGCGATGGACATCAAGCTCGAGCAACCAAAGCAGTTAATGACAGAAGACGCTCAAGAGCTGTTCGAAAAAGAAGATGATGATCCTATCCATGACTAATATGAGCTAGAAGAATCCTTGGCAGTGGTGGTTGATGAAGACATACAGCCAATCCATCTTGAAGTTGAAGCCGAAGAGGAGCACATAGAGATTGAGGAGATACCCTCACCTACACTTCCGCCGAGTCAACCTGTAGAGAAGATGGAGCTCATTGATCATGCCGCGCTGTACCACCTCTTTCCTCCTCGAGTAGGAGAATTCAAGAAGAACTGGTCATCCAACCAAGATCGCGATCTATTGGAGCACCACCGGCTATATCACCCTTCTAGAGTGCTACATGGCACTCAACCGCTGGCCTTGAAGAAGACGATTGAATTCAAGGAACTTCTGAGTTGGGGTCCCTAACAGGTACCATCCGGCTCAAGGACTTTAAAAGAGAGCGCTTCGTGGGAGGCAACCCACGGCTGGAGTCAGTTATTTTCATTTTGAGTCGTTTTGTTTTAAAACCCCTCTTAAAAAAAACACTGCCGCCATTTTCAAATAGATTTTCGACGAAAATGTACCATTATTTTTGCCGAAAATCCCTTTTTAAAACTGACCTGTTTCTCCTGTTCCAACTTTTCGAACTGAAAACAACTTAACTTTTCGTCGAACCGCATTTTGATTTTACAAAACATTTTCGCCGAAAATTTTTAATTATTTTCGCCGAAAATTTTCAATCATTTTCGCCAAAAATCTTGTGTTTTCCGCCGACTATTTATACCGGTTTTCGACTTCTGATTTTCACCCCGCCCTCGGAACAGTAATCAGGTTGTTTCTATCCTTTCCATTTCTTTTCTTTCTTCTTTTCGGATCTCGATCCACTTTTCTTCTGTGTGGATCCGGGGCACTTGTCCGGTATCCTTTTGATCTTTTTGTTATTTTTGTTTTGTAGAAACTCGAGTAGCTACTCCGCTCCGCTCCGGACTCTCCGTGTTCATCCGCTAAACCGACCATCACCTTCCAGGTTCTTCGTATCTCTCTACTCTAGATTAGCTCTGTGAGGACACAGAACCGTTTAAGTGTGGGGTAGGAGTCTAGGATTATGCATGATCTTGCTTGCTATCTATGATTCTGTGGTTCAAATTTGAAAATTCTTGAAAATTATTATGCATGATCTTGCTTGCTATCTATGATTCTGTGGTTCAAATTTGAAATTTCTCTAGCATAGAATTGCTCAATTCTTGACTTTTGATGTGAAATTGACTTCAATTTTAAACAATGACGTCTAGACTGTTCCACTTAGAACCTGTAACCAAAGTGTTGGCACTGATATTAAATGAGTCTAGGTCAGAACAGATCATAAATCACTCTTGTAGTTGAAACTTGAATCAATTAAACTGATTGACTTGTTAATAACAAAACTCGATAACACCGTTCTAAGATGATAAATGCTAGCTTCTTCCATGTTTTTCACTCCATATTTGATCACCTGTGATTGTGGCTTGAGATTAGACGGAAATCCAATTCGAAATATTGTGTAAAAAGTTATAACTAGCTAGGATCAAGTGACTAAATGGTTAAATCAAGTAATTGAATTGTTCAAATGAAATGTTAAGTTCTTTAAAGTGCTGAAAATAAAGCTAGGCAAGCCCGACACCTAAGTGAAGTGTTCGGGTTGAGCACTATCATAAGCACAAATACTGTGAGCTAGGCAGGTCCAACACCTAAGTGAAGTGTTTGGTATCGAGCACTAGTATGCAGTAAATAAATTGAAGGAAAAAGTCAAAACTTGAAATAAATTGTTGTTTAAATCGGTCCTAGCTAGAACATGTAACGTGCTGATCTAGAAACGGATGAAGTCGAGTCAATAGCCACGTCACTTTTCCTACCTCCGCATCCACATCATGGCTAGAGCTTAAAGTCTTTTTGATTAGAATTGGTGTTATCATAGTCGGTTAATCATTGATTAATTGTTTTCCCAAGAAACGTGCTTTGTTAATACTACTACTTGAAGTGTACAGAAATTAGTGAGATCAAAAACTTGTTTGGTTGATGTTCTTACATGTGTAGGTCACTTTTTCTACGTGGAACAGTCTAAACCAAATTGTTAGAATTGAATCTCGGTTTAATCTCGTGTCATTTGTGAATTTGAGTGTGTTCTAGTTCAATTTTCCTGAGGACAAGCAAAAGCTTAAGTGTGGGGTATTGATGACACTTGATTTGACGTGATTATCAGCCTCATTTAAGCGACATTTCCTTACTTGAAACGTGGTTTTAGGGGTAAAATAGCGAATATTCACTCAACTACCCTATTTCCTATCGATTTGGTTACTTTGGCCCTTTTTGGGTCAATTTGATGGTTTTCTAGTGTTTTTGTGATAGCACAGATTTTTGCCATCATTTACGTAGCCATGGACGTATTCAAGACCTCAAGGAGTGAACCAGAAATCAAACCGGATTCAGAACCGAAGATCCAACTGCCCAGCACAATATTTTCGCCGAAAATACTACACAGTTTTTCGGCGAAAATACCTTCAGAAAACCCACAGACGGAATGAGCTGAATTGCACTGAAGTTTTCGGTGAAAATACTATAATGTTTTTGCCGAAAAGTTATGAAGAAATCAGCCGACGGAAGCAGCAATTTACAAAGGAATTTTTGGCGAAAATAATCCCTTATTTTCGGCGAAAATAATAGAACAAATCCGGCGACTTAGGGTTTAAGTATAAATACTTAAACCGGCGGCCCAGGAAAGGGAATTCATTCATCATTATTCATCTTTTCACAATCAGACTTTTGAGAGTCAGCCGACTCTAGGGTCGATAGATAGAGTTTAGAGAGTTCGAAGATCCGTGGAGAGATCGTGACGCCATCCTTCCACCTCGGAGAACTCGGAGCTTAAAGTTGAAGATCCAGGAGATTGAAGCTTCGCGGGAGTCGTCAGAATTAGGTTTTTCAGTTCTTATATGTTCTTCCTCTGTATGATGATCTTCATTGTTGCCTTTGATTCTCTTGTTTCTGATATGAGTAACTGAACTCGTAGAGCTTAGATTAGATGAACCCTAAGTGACCCAGGGCTTTAAAGTGGTCACGGATGGCGGTGATTAGATTCGAAATTCAATCAGTTCTTTTTCATGTTTGATTTGTTCTTCATTGTTCATGTTTCTTGTCTGGATTGATCACCTAGATTAGATTCTGGTTAGCTAAGGATAGAAGCGAACGCTCGCCTTACTGTAGAACATCGAATTGAAAATTAACCTTATAATTGGAGCGTGCCTTTCGTAGGAACCGGTTAGGGTTAATTCACTGCAAGAGTAACTCATTAATCATTAGTAATTGCACCAGTTAATTAAGTCGTTGCGAGAGGCGACCGTACCCGGGCGGCTAGTTAATCTTGGTAGTTAGAACGGATAGAGCGAACGTTCGCCGGTCTTAAACCTAAGGGTAAGGAGTTATGGTGGTGTCTTAGTAATTGATTGAATGAGAATTGAAATCCGCTGATCTGTTGATTGCCAATGCTCTGGTGATCTAAGGGGGATTCGAAATCTAAGTTCGTCTATCTTCTCGTTAGTCAACCTTTTACTTTTCTGTCTTTTATTTTCCTTTGTTCATTAGATTAGAAGTCGTGGAACTCACACCACGCACTAAGTGCTTAAACCTGAATAAATTGTCAGCTTCTTTGAGTAGTCAATTAGTAGAAACCCTGTGGAATACGATCTACCCTAGCTTCACAGCTTGGTAGTATTTGATACCGCTAAAACTGCAGCTATCACATGGCAATCAAGCACAAAGTTGGGAACCAATTTGTAACACCCGTCCTGAACTGACCCGGGTTGAACCCATGGTCGAACCGGCTAAGGGTATCACTCGAAGATATAACAATAAAATAAAGGGGAAAACAACATTGAAATCGAATTAAAACTTAGAACAAACGTAAGTCAGAAGCGCCTCCGTTATTCAAAATCCAAAACTTATTACAAACATACAATTCAAACCAAGAATCCTTTACAATCCTGAAGTTCAAATCAGTTGATACAAAATAACCCAACCCAAAATAGTCAACATAAATCCAAAAGATGGTCAACTCCTGGTCCAAGCCTCCGAAGATCTTCTCCACGCCAACAACACCTCGACACTCGACACACAAAGAAGCTCCTGAACTTTAACTCGCACGCTCTAACCACGCGCACCTGAAAAGAGAAACTGTGGGGGATCAGTTTCCTAATGAGACTGAGTGAACCCATTGGGTTTAACTATGCGTCGAACCTATCAAAAAAGAGTGATTCCAAACTCCTCAAGTAGCGCCAACAATGGAATCAGACTCAACCTTTACTAGTTTTAATTCCCTAGAACAGTCTAAATGATCATGTAGGTGCATTCCTCAATCCGACGTTCACAAACACAATAACAACAATATAACCAGAGTCATCAATTCACAAGTACAACAATATAACCAAGTCAGCATGCACACGGTTCTTCCTCACTTTACAATTCATCTCACTACTACGATTGAACCATTCAACACACAAATCAATCATACACATTCACATTGCACACATTCACAGCTCACAACCTCAATTTACTAAGTGAGTTATTAAACTTCCCTAAACCATCTAGTTATTACCCAAGAGTTGATCCCATGCTAGCAACTCACAATTCATATCATCAACGTAAGCATAAACCATTCAACTTCAATTCCACAGCTCATCACATCAACACAACTCAGTTCACAACACAATCCAACACAGACCACATCACAGCATATATCAAATTACCAACACATACAACACATCACATACACACACTCAACACATCACACTTCATTTAGCTATGTGAATTAATTAGGCGCCATAAGGAGTTGTTCCCCCGCTACCCCCCCGGCCAGACGCACCTCCCTACCGCATGGGAGGTCCTCATGCTCCCCTTTCGCATGGGGAACACGTCACAATAACCACAATTCCACTCCCCGTTGGGAGGCTAATCTACCAGTTCGTCGGTAGGCCCTAACCACCAGTCTCTCGATGGGTGAAACATAATTACATGGGGTAACGTTGGCTCCTTCCGGTTCTATCATTCCGATCCTATTTAACACAATCACAACAATCAATTATATGCACCAACGAATACTGCACTATGAGAGAGAGTGGGAAAGGTAGAGAGAGAGAGAGAGAGTGGAGAGTTTAGGTCGGTGAGTGTTCTGGGGGTAGGTCTTAGGTCGGATTGATGTTGCCGTGAGTCTCAGATTAGGAATGTTAGGGTCTCCGTTGAAGCATCAGATGGTCGGTTTGGGTCGGTGTGTAGGCTGGTTGCTTGGAAGAACTCAGCTTCTCACTTCATCTTCCTCGATCGTTCTCAGGTTCTATGGCTGGAAAGTGTTCTGCAGATAGCTTCCTTCAAAAGGTGGAGTTTCCCTCCTGATTGTGGATCCTCCTCTGCCCGTCGGTCAATTTTGATCTCGGTAGTGGAGAGCCCAGGTGGTTGGTTTCTCAAGATCTCAGAATCATGTTTCAATGGTAAAATTTTCTTTGTTCTGGTTCCATCGCTCTCTGCCTCCGAGGGGTGGAAGAAGTTTCTTCTCCTCTGCCAGAGTTGGATTGCAGCGGCGTTGGCTCCGCCTCCTCCCCAACCTCCGACTACTCCTTCCCAACCCCCAACAACCAGGTTGTCCTTTAAAACCTTTGCTGAGGTGGTGAGAGGTCCCTCCCTTTCTCTCCAAGGTCGATGTTTGGCTTCCAATTGGAAAGGGCTTTCCGGAGTCAAGGTGGAGGAAGAGGGGATTGATGATAGAATCGCCTATCTTGAATGCTGCATGGTATTTAGATTCTGCTCTCAGGAGGAGATTGACTGGAAGCGTTTTCGTCTTTGGGCCTCTCGCAATTGGGATTCTCCTCTGGATGCTCCCATTCATCAGTTGGATGACGGTTTATGGCTCTTGTTCTGCGATTCTAAGCTTAAGGTCGAAAGGATCCTGACTCTTAATAGGAGGATCTTTGGGAACGTATTTATTCACCTTGATAAATGGATTCCAAATGCCGGACGTTCCAAGGTTCTCCTCGGTGAGGGTTTTCTTTCTGCTATAGTCAGTGGAATCCCCCTCCATCTGCGCTCGTCCGACCTATTTCATCAGTTGGGTTCGGTGTGTGGAGATTACATCGGCTTTGAGGAATGTGGCTCTCTCTCTTCTGTCCGGCTCAAGTTCAATCGGAATGGACCGGTGCCGGAAGCCATTCCGATCAGCTATAAGGGAGAAAATTTCTTAGTTCGGGTGCTTCCAGTCGAGTCAGAGCCGTCGAGGAGCGGCCACTCATCCTTGGTGTCGATCCCTCCTCTCAGTTTGAGTTCTCCAGATCAGTTTGAGATAGGTTCCTCGTCAACGTTGCCGCCGTCTCCATCCGGGGAGAATTCTCCACAAGAGGTCCTCCCCTTCACGTTTCTCGAGGATAAGGCAGAAGGTCAACTTCACCTTCCACTTGTCGAGGTTCCTTCTGTTGTTGTCAGGCCGCCTCGGGTTTCTCAGACTTTTGTGGGTTTAAGGTTAGATGGCAACGACGGTTTGTGGCTGTTTAATTCTTCTGGTCAAGATGGAACTATCAAGCGAAGGTATTTCAGTCCAGGTTTTATTCCTTTTGGGCCTGGGTTTGGGCCTAAGTGGAATCCTTTGTCCAGCTTTTTCAGATGGAATGGATGGGCCGATAGCCTTAGCCCCTCGTGGTTGGTTGGAGCCGACTTTTCCTTCTCTTTCTCTATTGCCCCTCCAGCCTCTAAGCTCTTTTCTAATAATCTAGCCACTCTTCCTCCGTTTCCCCCTCACTTTCCCCTTCGGTTTTCCCCTCTTCGTCCTCTTTGGATCTCCCATTCAACTCTTCTCCAGTTTTTCCTTCTTTGGAACCCTCGACACCTCCTTTTTTGGGGAAGGATGTTTCCGATCCCTCTTTCCTCTCCTGGCGATTTCGAAGCTCTGTCCTCGTCGGTGGGGGAATTGGCTTCTCTTTTCGGACTGGAAGTGGAAGGGTGTAAAGAGAAGGGCTCTTTAGCAGCCTTTAAAGCTTGTGTGGAGGTCTTCAACAGAAAAGGGGGTTTGAGTGGTCAAAGTCGCACAGAAAAGGAATGGCGGAAACTGGGGACGAGTCCTGATTCCTTTGTCTCGGGGCCTCGACTCTCTAGACGACAAAGATGTGATTTGGCTTCAGCTTCCTCCAATGAGTTTTAACATTCTATCTTGGAATGTGCGAGGACTGGGTTTTCGTGATAAACGTTTCAGGATCAGACAACGGATTAAAGGTTTGAATCCCTCGATTTTCTATTTACAAGAAACCAAATTAGATGGTTTCGATGATCGTATGTTGAGGAGCTTGATCTCCGGGATAGATTGGCAGTGGTCTTTTAAACCGGCTCTCGGCTCGGTAGGTGGTCTCTTGACCTGCTGGACAGATTCGAGATTCGAGATTGAAGGAGAGTGGGTTGGGTCTTTCTCCCTTATTTCAATCTTTCGATCTCGAGTTGATAACTTCAGATGGGTTTTGGTGAACGCATATGGCCCTTGTGATCATGGTAGGAAGCTTGATTTTCTTGAGGATGGTGGAACCTCCCAGTTTGCTTAGTGGGCGATTTCAATCTCATCCGTTCTCCGGACGACTCGACGAGCTCCTCCTCTAACAGGTTAGAGATGCAGTGGATCAATGATTGGTGTAATGATCTGAGTTTGATCGAGTTACCTCTGAAAGGTGCCTCCTATACTTGGTCAAATTTTCGGTCTCCACCGACACAGTCCCGTATTGACAGAGTCTTCATTTTGACTAGTTGGGAAGCTCATTTTCTGGGTTGTTATCTTGTTGCTCAAGTCAGAACTAACTCGGATCATCGTCCTCTGCTCATTGAATGTTGTGCAGTGCCTCGAGTGCGGAGGCCGTGGCGATTCGAGAACATGTGGCTTCTACACGAAGCTTTTTCTCCAATGCTTGAGGAGTTTTGGGTGCGCAGCTATGGTCCTTCGGCTGGCCTATTTGATTTGAGTAAGAAGCTCAGAAAGTTGAAAGATCTCCTGAGGGATTAGAACAAAGAGGTATTTAAGAGAATTGAGACACAAATTGAGGCCCGCCTGTCGGAAGTCGAATCTTTGGATTTATTAGAGGATAGTGGCAGCCTCTCTGAATCCGATAGACTGATTCGAATAGCTCTGAAATGTGACCTAGACAAGCTTTGGAAGATGGAGGAAATCAGTTGGGCGCAAAAGGCTAAGGAAAATTGGCTAAAATTGGGAGATCGAAATACCCGATTCTTCCACCGGGTCGCGAATGCAAAAAGACGTTACAACACTTTAGACAGAATGGTGGTCAACGGGGTTCCGGTTCAGGGTCAACGTGATCATAAAGGGGCTGCGGTATCCTTCTACAAGGCCTTATATACTGATCCCATCAAAAGTCGCCCTTTTCTGACTAATCTGGCGTTCAATTCAATCTCTGCAGAATTGTCTAGCTCTTTAGTAGCTCCTTTCAGCTTAGATGAGATTTGGGCAGTGGTTAAGAAGTGTGATGGTAATAAATCCCCAGGGCCGGACGGCTTTCCCATGGAATTTTACAAAGCTCATTGGGATGTTATTAAGCATGATGTCTTTAATGCACTTGCGGAGTTTGCGGAGGACCCCAAACTTCCCCGATGCATCAATAGCACTTTCATTGCTCTTATTCCCAAGAAGGAGGTCATGGAGGAGTTCAAGGATCTTCGACCCATTAGCCTCGTCGGAGGAATCTATAAAATCCTCTCTAAGCTCTTGGCAAATAGATTCAAGCTTGCTATTTCTCAGGTTATTTCTGTCCAGCAATGTGCTTTTGTGAATGGCAGGCAGATTCTTGATGCGGTTTTAATTGCCAATGAATTAGTAGACTCTAGAATGAGAAGCAACAAGCCAGGTCTGATTTTCAAACTGGATATTGAGAAGGCATTTGATCACGTCAATTGGGGTTGTTTGCTCAAGGTGTTACAGATTATCGGTTTTAATCAGAAATGGCTTTCTTGGATCTCGGCTTGCATTTCCTCTGCGAGCTTCTCCATTCTGGTCAACGGGGAGGCGGCAGGGTTCTTCGGAAGCTCTAGGGGTCTAAGGCAGGGAGACTCTTTATCCCCTTTGTTCTTCATCTCTGTCATGGATATTCTTTCCAAGATGCTTTCGACTGCTCAAAAGGAAGGCCTGGTGAATGGTTTCTCGATGAATCATTTCAACGAGAGGGGGAAAGGGAATCACATTTTCTACGCGGATGACTCCTTAGTCTTCTGTGACGCTTCTGCAGAGCAAGTTCGCTCCCTCACAGCCATTTTAATCTGCTTTGAGTGCATTTCAGGGCTGAAAATTAACTACCACAAATCCTCCATGTTCCCGGTTGGTCAAGTTCAGGAAAAGGTCCTTCTTGCTAGCATCTTTGGCTGTCCTTTAGCCTCTTTCCCGACCACTTATCTGGGATTACCTTTGGGCTCGAAAGGCTTCTCAGTTAAGCTGTGGGATCCGGTCGTGCTCAACCTGACACGGAAGCTTGATTCTTGGAAAGCCAAATTCCTTTCTTTTGGGGGTCGACTTACTCTCATCAAAAGTGTGCTTTCCTCTCTCCCGGTTTACTATTTATCTCTATTCAAAGCGCCTAGCTCCGTTATCGGAAGATTGGAGAGTATCCAGAACAACTTCTTGTGGTCTGGAGTGTCAGATAAGGAGAAGATACATTGGATTAATTGGACCCTGGTGAAAACTCCAAGGAAGCTTGGTGGACTTGGAATTCAGGACTTAAGGTCCCTCAACACCGCATTACTTTGCAAGTGGCATTGGAGATTTGCTTTTGAGCGTATGGCGTGGTGGCGGGTTTTGATTATCACTAAGTTTGGGTCCGGAATTTCAGATTGGCAACCAGTTTGCTCTTTCCGCTCGGCTGGTCACTCCTTGTGGAAATGGGTGGTCTCCTATAGTTCGATCTTCTGGTCTTTCGGCTCCATCGATCCGGGGGGAGGGATATGTGTTTTTTGGTTCGATTATTGGGTGAGGGGGTGAGATTAGTGAGTGAGTTTCCAAGAATTGTTGCAGCTGCTCAATTCTTGGATGCGTCAGTTTCTAATGTTTTCTCGTTTGCAGACAGGACCAGATTGTTTATCCCGCTACGCTTTCAGTTGCGAGGTGGGGCTTTGGAAGAATGGTACAGGTTAATTCTTCATCTTGCTTCCATCCTGCCTGAGCAGTTTACGGAAGGTCCGGCTTACTTATCTTGGTCACTTCAAGCTGATGGAAGGTTCTCAGTTTCATCCCTCCGAAGGTATCTTGTGGCAAAAAATTTTAATGGCTTCACTGATTTTCCAGCCGACATCATTTGGCAATCGGCTGTCCCCTCCAAGATTTCGTGCTTAAGTTGGAAGATCTATTTCAAGAAGCTCCCAACCATCGACAATCTGCAGAGGAAAGGAATCAGTTTGGCAAACAGGTGTGTGCTTTGTTTTTCTGAACTGGAGACAGTGGACCATTTATTTCTTAGTTATGACTATTCTTCCGAAGTTTGGGCTCGTATCAGTTCAAAGATTTCCCTCCACGGTCCCTTTGTTCCTTCAATTGAGGAGTTTATCCAGGGGTGGAAAGGTTTGAACTGTACATCGAGTTTCTCTTCGGTGATGAAAGTTTTACTACATGCGATTTTGTGGTTCTTGTGGAAAGAGCGTAATGACAAGATATTCAGAGATGTCTCCTCTTCTCCCCTTCTCACCCTTCGTAAGCTTAGTTTACACGTTGGGGATTGGCTCTTGGCTGATGGAAGCTTTCAGATGGTAGATCTGGTTGCTTGGAGAAGGATGCTTTTTGATAACGGTTAATTATGGTTAGAGCAGGATTTTTGTAGGCTTTAATGCTCTTTTGTTAGGAATTGAGTCTTTCTCGGCTGGCAAGTAGTAGGCAATAGTTTTGCCTCCTCTGTACTTGTTCCTGCTTTGCTTTGTAAAAAACTTAGTCTTTTGGCTGCTTCTTTTCGTATATAATACATACAAATTTCATCAAAAAAAAAAACACAATCACAACAATCACACACACCAACCAAGAAATTCCATTTAACCAACTCCATTCACTCAATTCCACTTCCCAATTCCATGTACCAATTCCATACACCAATTCCATTTCACAATTCCACTATGCAATTACACAACACAGCTACATATCATAATTCCACATCACAATTCCAGTCAACCAATTCCACGTATCAAATTCATGTTACAACTCTACTCTAAACCACAACCGACAACGATAGGTACAAATACAGAAATTCAGCTCATCCCATCCTATCTCACATTTCTAGTTCAATTTCGTTAGCCATCATCTTTCATCCCAACCCCACATCACACGTCAATTGGCACAATCATCACACAACAATCACAAGACAGTTATTCAATTTTACTCTCAAGGTTTCATGCAAGACCTAGTTCTATTCCAAGTCCAGTTTCAACTCCTCACTCCCATTTCTAGCCACCTAGTCAACCGTACATTCACACAAGTCGATCATCCACTCAACAATTCAACTCAACACACATAACAACACAATTACATTAACGCGAATTTACCATTTCACCTCCTAGTTGAAGCAAATCCTAAATTAATTTACATAGTCCGCCTAATCCATTGACTTGATTTCCACACATAAATCATCCAATCCCGACATCCTAGTTCTCCTATTACTCAAAAAAAAAACATCCTAGTTCTCCTCATACATTTCCCAAAACACATTCAAGACTCCAACCTTAGTGCAATAGCCACATGTCACGCTATCAGTCATCGTCACGCATAGCATCAATTTCACTCAAATCAATCCCACAACATCAATCTACCAATTCATGTAATCACACCACCCAATTCCATTACTCAATTCCCTTAACCGATTCTATGTCATAAACCAACACCCCAATCACATTATAGACTCCTCATTACACATATCATCCATATCACCCAAATCAACACATAGCATACACTGCATCCCAACATACATAGCATCAACTCATCCAATCTCACATTCACAATCACATTCCACTACATACAACATTTCACATAACACAAATAGTTTAAGGGCAAACGGCTAGCTTACCGGCCACCCCCACCTGCAAGTACAAGGGTAGCCATGTCGTGAGTCTAAGGGTTACCCTCTTGTTCATCCTTCATAAGACTACCCCACATTGACAGGGACATCCAGCTGTTCATCATTTATAGGGCGACCCAACATTGGCAGGACCACCCTCCTGCAACCACAGTTGACATCACAAAGTATGCATATACAATTTGACATGATCACACTCATTACTACATACGATCGGTTTATCATCATTGTTAATTATTTCCCCAATCAAACACATCACAAACAGCCCACAATCATCAACCAATCCATCAATTAACAAACATCCAACAATCATCAAACATCATATTTCACAGAATAGTCAATTGCAAAACAGTTTTCCCCTTTTACTCTCTTTCAATTTCCATGCAAATCCTACATTCAACTAAGTCAGAATTGTAACTCCTCACGCCGACCATTACTACCTATCGTACGCTAAACCCTCACCTGAGAAGAAGATGAGGCTCTAAAACAACTTCTAGAACTCTAACATCCAAGCTCTATGGCTCCAAACTGTAGCTACTTCCCTTTGCCACCAGAAATTAGTCAGGTGCCGACACTTTATGGTGCTGAATTGTGCTGAATCAAATCTCAGCCGTCCATGAAATAATCAATGGCTATGATTAAATATATGTAGTGGAAGTGTCAGAAGGGCAAAATAGTAATCTCGTCAATGTGTTAAAGTGATGGAGAAAGTGATGGGAAAGTAGGAAAGAGAGTACTCAATTCTTCTATTCTCTTTCTTCTAATGATAAAAAATTAACATAACACTTACGATTTAAATGATTTTTCATTAATTTTAACATAAAAAATCTTCTAATTAAATTAATAATCTAATGATATCACTCTTGATAGTGTTTTTGAAATTAATATCAGTTGTTAGGAATACGTATCATTTATGTTAGGAATTCGTATCAGTTATGTTAGAAATTCATATCAGTTATGTTAGGAATTCGTATCAGTTATGTTAGGAATTTGTATGATGTTACGAATTTAGTTGATTCAAGTACAAATAAGGATTCGTATGGTTTTATAGCATGTTTCGTAACGTTTTGAGAACCAATTTTGTATCGGGTTATAGCAAGTTTCGTACGGGTTTAAGTTCATGTTTCGTAACGTTTGAGATATACTTTCGTATTAGTTATGTGGGCATAAAATAGACTATTCTACTTGAAGTTCTAACCCTTGTCCATTTTTCTCCCCCTTATTTGCAAATCTCTCTCTCTTTGGCCTTTCGTCTTCATTTTCTGATCCCTTCTATTAAACCGTTCATTGGCCTTCCTCTTCTCCCCCTTAATGTTTTCAGAGCCAGTATTACGTAGTATGGTCCAAATGGATACGAATAAGATCCCAAAGTATATGTTTTGTGAATTATTAGAGTATATATTACCTAATTTCGTAACACTTTATGTCATTATTCACAATGTAATACTTGGTACTTAATTCGTAACACTTGGAATACTTGGTACTTAATTCGTAACACTTGATGTCATGATACACAATGTAATACCTGGTACTTAATTCGTAACACTTGTAATACTTGGTACTTAATTTGTAACACTTGATGTCATGATACACAATGTAATACTTGGTAATTAATTCGAAAGTAACATGAAGAACACATTCTCTTTCTTCTTCCTCTTCTTTTCTTCTTCTTCTTTCTTCTCCTTCTTCTTCTTCTTCTTCTTCTTCCTTCTTCTTTCTTCTCCTTCCTTCTTCTTCCTTCTTCTTGTTTTCTCTATTCAGATCTAGATTCTTCTTCTTCGTCTTCTCCTTCCTTCTTCTTCGTCTTTCTCCTTCCTTCTTCTTCCTTCTTCTTCTTTTTCTATTCAAGAATAAAAAAGAAGAGAAAAAGAGAGGAAAATGAATGATTTTTGAATTTTGAAAATGGAGGGAGAAACAACACGAAAGTATTACGAAAATAACATGAAGAGCACGAAGTGTTACGAAACAGCTACGAAAGTAGTTGGGAGAAAAAAGGAGAGAGAAAAAGAGAGGGAAATAAATGATTTTGATTTTTGAAAATGGAGAGAGAAACAATGACGGGTTGTCACGAAAATATTACGAAAGTAACATGAAGAACACGAAAGTGTTACGAAACAACTATGAAGTATATGAGAGAAAAAAGAGAGAGAAGTATAAAAAGGAGAGGAAAAGAGAGGGAAATAAATGATTTTGAATTTTTAAAATGGAGGGAGAAACAACACGAAAATATTACGAAAGTAACATGAAGAACACGAAAGTGTTACGAAATAACTACGAAGTATTTGACAGAAAAGGGAGAGAGAAATATAAAAAAGAGAGAAAAAGAGAGGGAAATGAATGATTTTGAATTTTTCAAAATGGAGGGAGAAACAACACGAAAGTATTACGAAAGTAACATGAAGAGCACGAAAGTGTTACGAAACAGCTACGAAAGTATTTGAGAGAAAAAAAGGAGAGAGAAAAAAACAGGGAAAATAAAGGATTTTGATTTTTGAAAATGGAGAGAGAAACAAAAAAAAAGAGAGAATCTAAAATTGTGTATCATGATAGAAAAAAAAGGAGTGAGAAAAATGAGAGAGAAATAAAAAAAAGGAGAGAAAAAGAGAGGGAAATGAATGATTTTGAATTTTGAAAATGGATGGAGAAACAACACGAAAGTATTACGAAAGTAACATGAAGAGCACAAAAGTTTTACGAAACACCTACGAATGTATTTGAGAGAAAAAAGGAGAGAGAAAAAGAGAGGGAAATAAAGGATTACGAAAGTAACATAAAGAGCACGAAAGTGTTACGAAACAGCTACGAAAGTACTATGAAAATTGATAAAAAATATTACAAAAACTGATATTATAAAACAACAACGAAAGTATTACGGAAACGGTTAAAGACATTACGAAACCCCAACATATCTCAACCAAATGTTACGGAATCAATTTTTGGCACCCTCAAACAAGAAAAGAACATGAAGAACACGAAAAATATGAAAATACAAAGATTCATACACATTATGAGGGTTGTATGCACTCCCCCAACGTTTTCATGCTTAGATCTAACTCCGACGTGCTATTTCCCGGCATAATGAACACACAAATCTCCTCTTTGTTCATGAAAAATTGAGAGAAAAAGGAGAGAGAAATGGAGATTTTTTAATTTTGAAAATGGAGAGAGAAACAATGGTGGTTTCTCAATTATATAGTGACATTTTTATGTCAGATTTGTACTATTCACGTGTCAGATTCGTAATACATATTTTTACCAAAATACCCCTCATGAATTGGGTTCAGCACGGTGCTGAATGACCCCATTCAACATAATACCATTAGCCTCTGCCCCCGACAGTGCTCAAGCCGGAAATAACAAAAACCGAGATATGTGATCTCTTCCTCTCATTGCCAGGAGCGCGTAGCAAGAAATAGATCATCAATCGGACCTCTGTAGCTCCCTGAATCAAGGTTTGAAGTTGGGGGAAGTTTGGTTCGTCAAAGGGATTTTCGGGAGGAAAGATAGAGAGGGAAGTTGACGATTTCCGTCAAAAACCCATTTTTTTATAGTCATACCATGATACATGGCGTGTATATCTAATACACGGCCGTGTATCATGATACACGGCATGTATCATGATCTGCCAACTTCGAAGAATTTTTCACGTACTCGCTTGTAACTTCGACCCAACTCAATTATGAAGGTCTCAGACTTCGTTGGGCCTTGATGGACGCGTTTTTGACGCACGTGTAGTCAAATATATATCAAGCACAAAGCAAGATAGATCATATTCCACAGGGTTTCTTCTAATCGTCTACTCAAATGAGTCGGCAAATTACTCAGGTTTAAAACAAGTTTGCGTGGTGTGAGTTCCACGACTTCTATTCTAAGAAAGCAGGGAATTAAAAAGGAAATAAGACAAACGACAAATTGAAAGGTTGTTTGACTTAACAAGACGACAGACAAACTTAGATTTCGAATCCCCCTAAGATCAACAGAACATTGGCTATCACAAGACCAGCGATTTTCAATCCTAATTCTTTCAGTTCTCAGACACCACCATATCTCCTGACCCTTAGGTTTAAGACTGACGAATGTTCGCTCTATCCGATCTAACTCCAAAGATTAATTGACCGCCCGTGCGTTCGCTTCTGCGACAGAAACTAACTGGCGTGATTACTAGTGATTAATGAGCGAGCAAAAAAAAAACTAGTGATTAATGAGTTACTCTAGTAGTGGATTAACCATAACTGGTTCCTACAAAGAGAAATTGTTCCAATGAATAGGTGATGACACTCGATTTGACGTGATTATCAGCCTCATTTAAGCGACATTTCTTGGCTTAAGACATGGTTTTTAGGGTAGAATAGCGAATATTCACTCATCTGCTTTATCTCGTGCCATTGGTGTTACTTTGGCTCGTTTCGGGTCTATTTGATGGTTTTCTAGTGTTTTCATGATAGCACAGGTCTTTGCCATCAAATAAAGTAGCCAAGTACGTGTCTAAGGCATTGGAACCTCGAAAGACCGCACAAGAATCGATCCAAGGAGTCAATCAAGTCAACACAAATCCCGCCCCGTTTTACACATAAGTTTTCGACGAAAAGACCTGAGGTTTTTGCCAAAAACTACAGAATAAATGGGCAAAGCAATACAAGAAGAAGTTTTCGGCGAAAAGTCAAGTTCTCGCCGAAAACTCTAAATGGAAAACTTACAGGAGATCAGTCGACGGAAGCCAGCAATTTTCGAAGAAGTTTTCGGCGAAAACTTTAGAAGTTTTCGCCAAAAAATCAAGGCCAAATCCGGCGCTGATATTATACTTAACCGGCGGCTAAAAAGAGGATACCTTTTCATGATAGAACTTTCACGAGTTCCAGACCTATGAAGTTCGAGAGATTGTTTTGAGAGTTTAAAGAGCCAGGAAGAGATCGTGACGCCATCTTTCCACCTCGGAGACTTGGAGCTGAGAGTTGAAGATCCTTGAGATTGAAGCTTCACGGATTCGTCAATTAGGTTTTACAGTTCTTCTCTGTTCTTCCTACCTGAGATTTATTCCTTGTTTGTCTCTAATTCTCTTGTATCTAATATGAGTAGCTAAACTTGTAGAGCTTAGATTAGATGAACCCTAAGTGACCTAGGGCTTTAAAGCGGTCACGGATCGGCGATAATTAGATTCAAAGTTCAATCAGTTTCTTTTTGCATGGTTGTTTTGTTCTTGACTGTTTATGTTTCTTTTCTGGATGATCACCTAGATAAGGTTTGTGTTGAGTTAGGGTTTGTCGCCAGACAACTTCCTTGCTTTAAAACATTAAAAACTTGTCTTTCTTGATCACCTAGATTAGATTCTTGTTAAGCTGAGGATAGTAGCGAATGTTTGCCTCACTTTAGAACCTCAATTCAACCAGTTAACCTATTCATTGGAGTGTGCCTTTCGTAGGAACCAGTTAGGGTTAATCCGCTTCAAGAGTAACTCATTAATCATTAGTAACTGCACCAGTTAGTTTTGTCATCGCAAGAATCGACCGTACTCGGGCGGCTAATCAATCTTGGTAGTTAGAACGGATAGAGCGAACATTCGCCAGTCTTAAACCTAAGGGTAAGGAGTTATGGTGGTGTATAGAAATTGATTGAATGAGAATTGAAAACCGCTGGTCTTGTGATTGTTGTTGCCTTGGTGATCTAAGGGGGATTCGAAATCTAAGCTTGTCTATCGTCTGTCTAAACCAACCAATCATTCTGTCTTTTAATTTCATTTTAATTTTCCTGCATCTTAGTCTAGAAGTCGTGGAACTCACACCACGCACAACGTGTTTAAACCTGAATAAATTGCCTTCATATTTGAGTAGACAATTATTAGAAGACCCGTGGAATACGATCTGCTTAGCTTCTAGCTTGGTAGTATTTGATCACTATTCTGCAGCTCATCAAATTGGTGCCGTTGCCGGGGATTTCTTATAATTGTTTGAAAGAAGAGTTGGCACTTTATTCTTCTACCTTTCCATCTTTCATATTTTATCACACTTCGATTTTACGCCGGTTATGTTTGCTTTTGTTGCTTGTAGGTTGTTTTACAGGTTTATGAACCGCTTGCTCACTCATTCTCAGTTTAAGCCGGGTAGTTCTGCTCCGCCAAAGCAACCGCAAGTTCCGAAGCAAGTCAGAATCGTTCCGCCTACAACCCCTACCCCTATTAAGATCGAGGAGTTGAAGGAGAACTCCTCATCTTCGTCCTCTTCATCCACTACTTCAGATTCACCACCACCTTCTCCTTCCGTAATGGCTGCTCAACGCACCATGGCGGATTACAATAAACCGAGTGCGGCTAATGTTTGGTCTAGCATCGCTGTGCCGCACAATGATGACGATCCTGACTATGAGATCACGATCCCCTTCCTGGAAATGACCTCTAGGAATGTTCAGTTCGAAGGGAATCCGTAAGATAACCCACACACACATCTGGCGGACTTCCCAGCCATGTGCGAGACGTTCAAGAGTGGGAACCTCGATAAGAACACATTATGCTTACGAGTCTTCCCATTCTCCCTTAGAGGCGTCGCCAAGAGATGGCTTAGTAGCAAGCCACCTGGCCACTACACCGATTGGGATAGTCTAGCTCAAGACTTCGTAGAGGAATACTTCCCTCCTTCAAGAACTACAGCTTACAAGGACAGCATTGCCAGATTTGTACAGAAGAGAGGAGTAAGCTTATATGATGCTTGGAACGAATTCCAAGAGCTTCTCTAGCTGAGATCTTTGCCCGAGGGATGAACGAAGAATAAGCTAAATGGGTCAACTCCTTAGTTGATGGAGAGTACACTGCACTCGCACCAGAAGCTGCTCTTCTTCACTTTGCAAACTACACATCTAAGTCCAGGAATTGGGAGAGACAGTTTGGAGGAGCTAAGAGCCAACCAAGCATTGAAGATCAGATCAAGATCGAGGTACGGAAACAAATAAAGAAGAATTTTGGTACAGCAGATGTCTGGTCTATAGAGGAAGTGAATTTTATTGATCAAGATCTCCCTGGATTCACCGGAGGACAGCAGCCTCAGACTTATACATTTGAGAATACTTGGGAAATCGAGATAGACAAGAAGCTCGACCTGATCTTGGCAAGACTCGATGACCATGAGGAGAAATTCAAGCTTCAAGCCGTCTTAAATCAAGATCATGAAGCTCGAGGTCGGCGAGTGGAGAGTGCGGTGAATAGCATGGCTAGCATGCTAGCTAGTATCCCCTTCTTTAATCAATCATCGGTTCAAGAGGACTCTACCATTAGGAAGGAGCACGTCAAGCCCATCTCCACAAGAAGTGGCAAGCAATTAGCTGGTCTTGCAGCTCCTTATCCGGCCATAATTCCTGATGCTATAGCCATTGACAAGCCAGAGATTGAGGAGGAGGATAAAGAAGAAGAGGAGGAGGTGACTGCCCCGCCTCCCTTAACCAAGACATCACCTGCGCCACCTCTTCCTCCATATCAGCCTCGGATTTCATTTCCTAAGGCTGCGCAATCACAGGAGAAAGATCATGATACCTGGTACAGAAAGTGGTATGGATACTTGAAGAACACATATATCAAGATACCAGTTACTGATGCTATCCAGATGATACCGGGGGTTGGAAAAGTCGTGAAATATCTTGTGAAGAACAAGAACAAGGGAGAGTTGTCTTCCATCTCCCTCGAGAAAGAATGCTCCGCGATCCATAGCCAGACGACCGCAATACCTCCCCCAGCTAAGTGTCGCGATCCTAGTGCTTTTACTTTGCCTTGCACTATTAATGATGTGAAAATTGATCGTAGTTTAATTGATCTAGGTTCTTCCATTAATGTCATGCCTACCTGCTTGTATGAGAAATTGAACCTAGGAGAATTAAAACTGATTAGCATGCATCTAGTGTTTGCCGACAGATCTGTTAAATTACCTAGGGGATTAATAGAAGACGTGGTTGTCAATTGTGGTCCCTTCACTATTCTAGCTGATTTTGTTGTTATGGATACCCGAGAGGAAGATGTCACTCTTCTCCTAGGCCGGCCATTCATGGCAACAATCGGCATTACCATTAATGTCCCGAATGGCTCGTTGACATTAAGGGTCGGCAAGAATACCATGACATTCCGTCTCAAGGACGGTATGCAAGTCCTTGTCAAAGAAGAGGCACATTGCTTATCTGTTGAAGCTGTGGAGTTGGCTTCGGTCAACTCCGTTACTAATAAAAAATCTAGAGTTTCTTCAAAAATATGCTTGCCAGGTGTTGGACAGGTCCCTAATCTGAAGAATGAGCTGCCGGCACAGAAGCCGAGAAAGAAGGAGGACCCGACAACATCCCCTCAATCGCCAAAAGTTAAAGATCCTGGCGAGATAAAGAAGGAGAATAAAGAGAAGGATGCCCCTTTGAAAGAACTGTTCGGGCCATTGAAATTTTTGGTCATCTTCCCGAAGAACGAACCAAGCTAATTCACGCGAACGGGAAGAAGTTCACACTTGCCAGAGGATCCCCAAAGTTGTATTTCATGAACTCTGACTCGAGCCTAAGAGAAATCTAGGGTTGGGATGTCTCTTGATCACCGTCCAGGTATCGTCCGGCTAAAGGACGTTAAGCAAGAGCGCTTCATGGGAGACAACCCACGGCTGGAGTCTGTTTTTGAATTTTTGAGTCAGTCTTTTCGTCGTTCGAATCAGATTCGGGGGAGCCAAAGTGTCAGTTTAATTTCCTTTCGTTTTGATTTGTTTTCTGATAAGTTTTTGAAAAAAAACAGTTTTTAAATAAGTACTCGGCAAAAACTTAAAGTTTTCGCCGAAAACTTAAAGTTTTCGCCGAATACTTTGCTTAAATTTTTGAACAGTGGCGTCTGTTTTATTTTTGCATGTTTTCAAAGATGTTTTCGCCGAAAACTTGTGTCTATTCTTAAAATCAGTTTTCTTTTTTCGGTCCGATTCCAATGCATACTTGATCGCCCAAATCGGAGCTTCATCGCTTTCCATCCATTTTCTAGAGTCATGTCTTAAAAGTTAGTTGTTGGGTTTTTAATTTCGAATCCGTTGACATGCTGATTATTGATTTTCGATGAGTTCCATTTCGGTTGACTTTTCGGTCCACCTCTTTTTGCGTGCCTGCTGTTCCGGTGTGATTTTTTTGTTGATCTGATTGAACTTAGACGTTCTAGATTGCTCTATGAGTGTTGTGCCATGGATTTGTGCCGTTTTCCAAAAAATCAAAAAATTTTCAAAATTCCCCTAAACCGTCTTTGTTCGACTTTTATTCTGTGTGGATCCGGGACACTTGTCCCGATATCCTTTTGATCTTTTTGTTGTTTTTGTTTTGTAGGAACTTGGGTAGCTACTTCGCTTTACTCCAGACGCTCCGTGTTCATCCCCTACACCGACCATATCATTCCAGGTTCTTCATATCTCTCTACTCTGGTTTAGTCCTATGAGGACACAGAACGGTTTAAGTGTGGGGTAGGATGCTAGAGAACCTTGCATAAACTTGATTGCCCTTAATTGTGTTTTTGTGTGTTCCGTGGTGCCTTTTCAGTTTCTCTAGCATTAGAATTGCTCGGTTCTTGATTTTTGATGTTAAGTTGTTGTTCAATCTGTCATAATGATGCTTAGACTACTTAACCTAGAACTTGAGAACCGACGTGTATACTTTGATACTAAATTGCCTGGTCAGAACAAATTTTCAAAACCATTGCATGAAAATGACCGAATCCAACTAGCAAACCAAATGTGAGCTTTTGATCCATTGCACATAACCTGCAATTTTAATTCGTTTTGAGTGGTTTTCTGTTGTTCTTGAATGAATTAGAATTCGCATGAGACCTATTCGAGACCACACGATGACACGAGTTCTAGAATGATAGGGGCACCTAGATTCAGCTACTAAGCCAGATTGCCTACCTAACGTTAAATCTATTAGGTTTAAACCCTTGAGCTTGGCTTGTTCTTTCGGCTCGATATACATTACAGCCATTCCCCATTCTTTCATTTCCCGTTGATCCCTTGTGGTTTTAGTTCTAGATTAGCCTAGCGAAAGTGGGTTTGTGGTAACTTGCCTATAGCCATTAAATAGGTGGTCTTAGCTATTATGTCTAGACGTTTAAACCCCTCTAGCAACTAAAAGAAAGAATCGGCACAAAAGAAAAAAATAGAAAAAGAAGAAAATAAGAAAAATTTGGAAAAAAAATATTGAAAAAGAGTTCAAAAGTTTTCAAGTTTATGGTTCAGTTCAATAATGTTCTTCTCCCTACATATGGAAGAACGAAATCAAAAGAAAATTCAGAAAAAAAATGTGTAAAGAAAATAAAGTGCTAGGTTGCTTGAGGGTATCATAGGACGAGCGTACACTATTCCACTCGTGTTTGGTTAGACGGTAGGAAGCCATAGGCTAGATTCGAGGGAAGTTAGTCGAAAGCTACACCGCACCAAAGCCATCATCCATCTCATCATGAACCCTTGTAGTGTAGAATTCATTACAGTCCTAAGCAGGGAAGTCCTTCTTGACTAGTTACTCGTGTTGTCACAGTGGTGGAGATGTGGTCGAATAGCAAACCTATGACAGAATTCACTAACAAAAATGATTGAGAGCAGAAACACATCCCTAAACACAGAGAGCGAGAGTCCCCCTTGTACTAAATATTATTTGTGTGAGGAGTCTGGTCGGTCAGGTCAAATTTGTGCATGATTGGTTACTACTTCTTACTGTGTAGTTTTTAGTGAGACCAGGTTATTTAGCTGATCAGTATGCATGTTAGGTTTCTTATTCAAGAAGTAGTTGTCTAATAATTCATTGTGTAAGCTTGAACTTCAATTAAATCGATCTTATCATTTGTGAATATGAGCATTTTCTATTCAGTTTGCTTGAGGACAAGCAAAAGCTTAAGTGTGGGGTATTTGATGACGTGACTATCAGCCTCATTTAAGCTACATTTCTTGGCTTAAGACATGGGTTTTAGGGTAGAATAGCGAATATTCACTCATCTGCTCTATCTCATGCCATTGGTGTTACTTTGGCCCATTTCGGGTCTATTTGATGGTTTTCTAGTGTTTTCATGATAACACAGGTTTTTGCCATCAAATAAACTAGCCAAGGACGTGTCTAAGGCATTGGAACCTCGAGGAACCGCACCAGAATCGATCCAAGGAGTCAATCAAGTCAACACAAATCCTGCCCCGTTTTACACATAAGTTTTAGCGAAAAGACCTGAGGTTTTCGCTGAAAACTACAGAAGAAATCGGCAGAGCAATACAAGAAGAAGTTTTTGGCGAAAAGTCAAGTTCTCGCAGAAAAGTCTAAATGGGAAACTCACAGGAGATCAGTCGACGGAAGCCAACAATTTTCGAAGAAGTTTTCGGCGAAAATTTCAGAAGTTTTTGCCAAAAAATCCAGGCCAAATCCGGCGCTGATAAGTTAAGTATAAATACTTAACCAGCGGCTAAAAAGAGGATACCTTTTCATAATAGAACTTTCACGAGTTCCAGACCTAAGAAGTTCGAGAGAGAGTTTTGAGAGTTCAAAGAGCCAGGAAGAGATCGTGACCCCATCTTTCCACCCCGGAGACTCGGAGCTGAGAGTTGAAGATCCTTGAGATTGAAGCTTCACGGATTCGTCAAATTAGGTTTTACAGTTCTTCTCTGTTCTTCCTACCTGAGATGTATTCCTTGTTTGTCTTTAATTATCTTGTATCTAATATGAGTAGCTAAACTTGTAGAGCTTAGCTTAGATGAACCCTAAGTGGCCCAGGGTTTAAAGTGGTCACGGATCGGCGGTAATTAGATTCAAAGGTCAATCAGTGTCTCTTTGCATGGTTGTTTTGTTCCTGACTGTTTATGTTTCTTTTCTGGTTGATCGCCTATATTAGGGTTGTGTTGATTTAGGGTTTGTCGCTAGACAACTTCCTTGCTTTAAAACATTAAAAACTTATCTTCTTTATCACCTAGATTAGATTCTTGTTAAGCTGAGGATAGTAGCGAATGTTCGCCTCACTTTAGAACCTCAATTCAACTAGTTAACCTATTCATTGGAGTGTGCCTTTCGTAGGAACCAGTTAGGGTTAATCCACTTCAAGAGTAACTCATTAATCATTAGTAATTGCACCAATTAGTTTTGTCGTCGCAAGAAGTGACCGTACTCGGGAGGCTAATTAATCTTGGTAGTTAGAACGGATAGAGCAAACGTTCGCCGATCTTAAACCTAAGGGTAAGGAGTTAAGGTGGTGTATAGAAATTTATTGAATGAGAATTGAAAACCGCTGGTTTTGTGATTGCTATTGCCTTGGTGATCTAAGAGGGATTCGAAATCTAAGCTTGTCTGTCGTCTATCTAAACCAACCAATCATTCTGTCTTTTAATTTTATTTTAATTTTCCTGCATCTTAGTCTAGAAGTCGTGGAACTCACACCACGCACAACGTGTTTAAACCTGAATAAATTGCCTTCATATTTGAGTAGTCAATTATTAGAAGACCCGTGGAATACGATCTGCTTAGCTTCTAGCTTGGTAGTATTTGATCACTATTCTGCAGCTCATCAATAGGTTAACTGTTGATTTGGTGTTTTGAAGTGAGGCGAACGTTCGCTACTATCCTCAGCTTAACTAGAATCATAACTAGGTGATCAAGCTAGAAAAGAAACACAAAACAATTAAGAATAAACCAAACATGCAAGAGAAACTGGTTGAAACTGGATTTAATTACCGCCGCGCTTTAAAGCCTTGGGTCAATTTGGGTTCATCTAATCTAAGCTTTATGAGTTTAGCTACTCATATTCAAAACAAAAGAATCAAAGACAAATAAAGAATACATCTTTAACCAGGAAGAACATAGAAGAACTGTAAAACCTAATTTCAAACGAATCTGTGAAGCTTCAATCTCTTAGATCTTCAACTCCTAGCACCAAGTTCTCTTAGTGATCACGATCTCTTCCTGGCTCCTCGAACTCTCTAAACTCTCTCTCGAACTTTTAAAGACTGGAATTTAATCCACAGAATAGGTATATCTTCAATGTGGCCACCGGTTTAGTATTTATAGGGTTTAGGATTCCAGCCAAAAAAAGGAATTAGTTTTGAATTTCCAGCCTAAAACTTTAGATGACACTTTGGTTGGATTCTACTATCTTCGTCTGTGAATTTCATACATAGTTTTCGGCAAAGACTTCATTCTTTTCACCAAAAACTTTAGTTACAGCCGGGGCAGTGATTTCTTCTAGCTTGGTTGATTTCTGAATTGATATCGGGCCATCCCTTGAGGTTCATTTGCTTCCCGATCTCGACCGTGGCTATGTATTTGACGGAAAAAACCTGTGCATTCTCAAAAGCACTAGAAAACCATCAAATAGACCCATAACGGGCCAAAGTAACCGAAATGGCATGAATTAGAGCATTTAGGTGCAAACATGCTAAATTCCCCTAAAACCCGAGATTCAAGCAAGGAAATGTAGCTTAAATGGGGCTGATAAACTCGTAAAATCGAGTGTCATCAGCTAACATTTGACGAACTTAAACCTAAGGGTCAGGAGTTAAGGTGGTGTCTGAGAACTGAATGAATTAGGATTGAAAACCGCTGGTCTTGTGATCGCCAATGCTCTAGTGATCTTAGGGGGATTCGAGTCTAAGCTTGTCTGTCATCTCGTAAAGTCAAAACCCAATCAATCTGTCTTTTATTTCATTTCAATTTCCTTGCATTATAGTTTAGAAGTTGTGGAACTCACACCACGCACAATCTGTTTAAACCCGAATAGATTCCCAATTCCTTTGAGTAGTCAATTAGAGGAAAGCTCGAGAGATTCGATCTACCTTACTTTTTAAGTAAGGTAGTTATTTGACAACATGCGAAAATGTGTTCATCAGCCATCAAATGGCTCGGTCCTTTTCCGATTTCCCAGCGGCCTTGGAAGTCCTAGAAGCCTAGGAAGCTCATCCACCAGTCCTTGAAGGAGTTGGAGAAGTCATTGTGAAGATGCCACCTATTTAGGAGGCTGCTCACCTAATCGGGCTGGATTAGGGTTTCTCTGGATTTCGCCGGATTAGTTATTTAGGGGTTTACTTTCCACCCAAGACTCATCTATTTTGTTTTCCATTCTAGTGTCAGATAATTAGGTATATTTCGGTCCTTTTAGTGATCTAACTAGGACTCTTGTTTATTTTAATAATTTAGGAGTTAGAGTGTAAGGAGGATTCGTAGAGCTTGTTCACGAATCCCTTCCTATATATAGAGGCCATCGGCCACCCTTTGTAATCACAACTTTGAATAAATAAACCCCTTTTTTCAGAACTTTGTTTTATTCCCTTCAAGCCTTTGTTCATTGTTGCATCGCTTAAGGTTGGCTTATTGTTAAGAGCATCCATCTCTTGACGTGGCGCCCTCGACTTGATACTTGTGGTTCCTAGCTCCCCTTAGAGCTAGAGGGTCAAAGTCCTAATCTACCCCGGTTCCAAGGTTTCTACTCGTTGCTAGGAGATCAGCTTGTGGTGTTCAAGGGTCGTCTACCCACTGTTGCAGCGGTTCACATCAATAGTGGTGTCGTTAGTTGGGGAATTGAAAGTGTGGAATTATGGAATGTGGAATGTGATTTATGGTTGTGACATGATAATGTGAAAGTGGAATGGTAGGTTTAAATGGATGAGTTGGTATGAGATGATGTCATGTAGCTTTGTTGTAGTGAATGTTTCTGGTTGTGAATGGAAATTAGAACCAAAAAGAGCCTACACTACCCCACCATTGAGTATTGGTGCCACAGAGGTGGACCACCTCGTTAACTACATTGATTATTTATGTGTTGTTTGAGTCTGGGTGCCACGATAGTGGACCACTTAATCTTGAGGATGGGGCTTAGTTGTTTCCCTTACATGGGAAGTCATGAAGATGATGAGTTGGGCCATGGATTCTTCTTTTAAGTATGTATCTTGGAACTCCCAAGAGAGGGGGTGCATCTTGAGGCCGACAGTGGTGGTGTAGGGGAACTCCATCGCGCCTTAATAAACACATAATTAATTTGTTATATGATTGTCAAGTTGTGTGTGTTGTGCATGAATATGAGTGTTAGACTGTGATGTGGTATGTGTCTATGCGTGGTTGTCGTTTGGTTGATGGTTGATTGTTAAGGTGTATGATGTATCTTCTGAACTAATTATTGTGATTACTGTAAATGATGTGTTGTTGAGATTGGGAATGATGAATGTTAGTATAGAGAACTGCACTTGGGTGATAACTTAGACTACATAGAGATGATAAGTATGAATGGATGAATTGTGAACGTTGTTGAGAATTACTAATATGGTTAATTATGATCTTATAAGCATGATAAGGTAGCGACTTGTGTTTGATCACCTAGTAATACTATTAGGGATTAATAATTGGTTAGGCGTAGGTTGTATCCCATTGCTAGTGTTGATTGTGGAGTGTTGGGATAACTCCTTGAGGTTTAGTTCGACACATTGTTAGGCCATGAGGGATCACTCAGTTTCATTAGGAAACTGATCCCGTCTCATTTCTTTGTGGCTAGGTGCTGGAGTTGGTGGTAGGTTGCAGTTGGTGCTTGTCGAGGTGTTGGAAGGATTATGATGTAGAGTTTGGCGCCTGGACCAGAAGTTGACTTTGTTGTCATTTTAGTTGACTTTTTTTTTACTTTTGGGGTTATTTTGTACGAGATTTGATTTATTGATTTGAGATTGTATCGACTATTTTCTACTTGGATTTACAGAAATGGAGGACTCCACTTATTTAATTTATCGTTGATTAATGCACTTATCATTTCCATTGTTTCTAGTTCGCTAGTACACTCATTCCCAATATAACCATGGGTTTAACCCTATTAGTTCTCGGGTGGGTGTTACAAGTGGTATTAGAGCCTAGTTGGTCGCTGCTGGATTGGTGGGTAGTCTTCTTTACTAGAGGAGTAATTAACCTGATAAGAAGAGAAGATGAAACACTAATATAGGACTGATCTTTCAGGGCTTTCAAACTGTTTTAAATCGGGATGGGAGTTTTGAAAAAGAAAGTGAATTTGAAACTCAAGGATCTGAGAGCCTGTCAACAGAAACATTTTGTGTCCTCCTATAGTTAGTCAAGCCAAACCTTGGGAAGTCAGTCATCTAGCCAGTCTGGGGATGGGACAGTAGCCCGTAGGTTTCAAACTTTGGATTTGAAAGATTGGTAGTTAAGTCAGTTTTCCAGGGTGGTAGCTAATCCCAAAACTACTGAATTATGGCTCGAGGAGTGTGGATTTAAGTTCGTGTAGATGAGAGCAGGTGTTGAATTCAAGCTGCGAGCCTTGACGTTCTTCTTGAAGTGTCATGCTTTAGAATGGTGGAAAGCTATGTCATAGAGTCGAGTGCTCCCGCCTAGGATTGGTGATGACACTCGATTTGACGTGACTATCAGCCTCATTTAAGCGAAATTTCCTTGCTTAAGACAAGGTTTTTAGGGTAGAATAACGAATATTCAATCAATTGCCCTATCTCGTGCCATTTGTGTTACCTTGGCCCGTTTCGGGTCTATTTGATGGTTTTCTAGTGTTTTTATGTTAGCACAGGTTTTTGTCGTCAAATAAAGTAGCCAAGGTCATGTCTAATGCGTTGGAACCTCGAGGAATTGCACCGGAATCGATCAAAGGAGCCAATCAAGTTCAGAAAATTCTTGCCCGGTTTACAAAGGAATTTTCGCCGAAAATACACTAGGATTTTGCGAAAAATATCAGCACAAATCGACCGCCGCCGGCTGAAGGAAATTTTCGGCGAAACCGTTAAGTTTTCGACCCGAAACGAGAATCACAGGAGAATGCAACCAAAGGGCCATCCATTTACACTAGGATTTTCGGCGAAAATACCTTGTTATTTTCGGCGAAAATATCAGGCAAATCCGGCGACTTAGGGTTTAAGTATAAATACTTAAACCGGCGGCCCAAATCAGAGGACACACATCATTATTCATATTTTCACAAATCAGACTTTTGAGAGTCAGCCGACTCTAGGGTCGATAGATAGAGTTTAGAGAGTTCGAAGATCCGTGGAGAGATCGTGACGCCATCCTTCTACCTCGGAGAACTCGGAGCTTAAAGTTGAAGATCCAGGAGATTGAAGCTTCGCGGGAGTCGTCAGAATTAGGTTTTTCAGTTCTTATCTGTTCTTCCTCTGTATGATGATCTTCTTTGTTGCCTTGATTCTTCTGTTATCGTCATGAGTAGCTAAACTTGTAGAGCTTAGATTAGATGAACCCTAAGTGACCCAGGGCTTTAAAGCGGTCACGGATCGGCGGTGATTAGATTCGAAGTTCAATCAGTTTCTCTTTCATGTTTGGTTTGTTCTTCATTGTGCATGTTTCTTGTCTGGATTGATCACCTAGATTAGATTCTTGTTAAGCTAAGGATAGAAGCGAACGCTCGCCTTACTTTAGAACATCAAATTGAACAATTAACCTTATAATTGGAGCGTTCCTTTCGTAGGAACCGATTAGGGTTAATCCACTGCAAGAGTAACTCATAAATCGTTAGTAATTGCACCAGTTAATTAAGTCGTTGCGAGAGGCGACCGTACCCGGGCGGCTAGTTAATCTTGGTAGTTAGATCGGATAGAGCGAACGTTCGCCAGTCTTAAACCTAAGGGTAAGGAGTTATGGTGGTGTATAGAAACCGATTGAATTAGAATTGAAAACCGCTGATCTGTTGATTGCCAATGCTCTGGTGATCTAAGGGGGATTCAAATCTAAGTTCGTCTATCTTCTCGTTAGTCAACCTTTTACTTTTCTGTCTTTTATTTTCCTGCTTTATTATATTAGAAGTCATGGAACTCACACCACGCACTAAGTGTTTAAACCTGAGTAATTTGCCAGCTTCTTTGAGTAGTCGATTAGTAGAAACCCTGTGGAATACGATCTAGTCTACTTCGGTAGGTTAGTTATTTGATACCGCTAAAACTGCAGCATCAAATTGGCGCCGTTGCCTGGGACTCTTCTAATTGTTTGAAAGAAGAGTTGGCAAATTATTCTTCTACCTTTCCGCCTTACCGTTTATTTTCCTCCATATTTTCATGATTTACCTGGGTAGTGTTTTTGAGTTTTAATTATGCAGGATTACAGGTGGGATGACCAGTACCAAGGGTGGTACATCAATGAAGCACATATATTGAAGACTCCCAAGAGATGGATTTACACACTTATGAGCATCAACAATGGATGGCAAGCACCCAAGCCGCGATCGAAACCTCCAATCAATGGACGATGCTATTGATGCATGGAACGCCGCGCTCAAGCGACTAGGGCAATTGAAGGGAGAAGATGCTCTAGAACATTTCAAAGAAGAGCCTGAAGCTACACACCACCAACAAAATCACCAAGCGGTGTATATACCGGCTCATCAGCATCGACAACAGACGGCAAGAGTAGAAACTGCCTTGGATGATCTCCTTTCGAAGCTACAAGCCCGTAACATGGTGGATGTCGAGCTCGAGCAACCAAATCCACTAATGGAAGAAGATGCTCAAGAGCCGTACGAAGATGAACATGACATTCTCACCCATAACTATTGCGAGCTAGAAGCATCTGATGAAGAATCCTTGGTGGTGGTGGTTGATGAAGACAAAGAGCCAATCCATCTTGAAGTTGAAGCTGAAGAGGAGCACGAAGAAATCAAGGAGATATCCTCAATAGAGCTTCCGCCGAGCCAACCAATAGATCAAGCCAGAGACGAGCACGTGGGAATCAAAGACGTCAAGGGTTTGGAAGCATACATACTCGATCCCAAGAGACCTCTTGATGAGCATCAGGTGGAGAAGATGGAGCTCATTGACCATGCCACGCCATACTACCTCTTTCCTCCTCCAGAAGGAGAATCAAGAAGAACTGGTCATCCAACCAGAACCGCGATCTACTAGAGCACTACCGGCTACATCACCCTGCTGGAGTGCTACATGGCACTCAACCGCTATCCTTGAAGAAGATGATTGACTTCAAGGAACTCCTAAGTTGGGGTCCCTAACAGGTACCGTCCGGCTCAAGGATGTTAAAAGAGAGCGCTTCGTGGGAGGCAACCCACGGCTGGAGTCCGTTTTGAAGTTTTGAGTCAGTCTTTTCCTTTTTCGTTTCGACTATTATTCTGTGTGGATCCGGACACTTGTCCCGGTATCCTTTTGATCTTTTTGTTGTTTTTGTTTTGTAGGAATTTGAGTAGCTACTCCGCTCCGCTCCGGGCTATCCGTGCTCATCTACTACACCGACCATCTCATTCAGGTTTTTCGTATATCTCTACTCTAGTTTAGTCCTGTGAGGACACAGTACGATT
This sequence comes from Linum lewisii, assembly GCA_034768395.1. Classification (NCBI taxonomy): domain Eukaryota; kingdom Viridiplantae; phylum Streptophyta; class Magnoliopsida; order Malpighiales; family Linaceae; genus Linum; species Linum lewisii. The sequence continues at coordinate 18,494,537 of CM068303.1, forward strand.
TAAGTGTGGGGTAGGATGCTAGAGAACCTTGCTTGAACTTGATTGCCCTTAATTGTGAGTTGTGTGTTTCTCGGTGCCTTTCCAGTTTCTCTAGCATTAGAATTGCTCAATTCTTGACTCGTGATGTTAAATTGACTTCAATTTTGAACAATGACGTCTAGACTATTCCACTTAGAACCTGTAACCAACGTGTCAGAACTGATATTAAATGAGTCTAGGTCAGAACAGATCACAAATCACTCTTGTAGTTGAACTTGAATTAATTGAATTAATTGGTTTGTTAATAACAAAGCTCGATAACACCATTCTAAGATGATAAATGCTAGCTTCTCCCATGTTTTCACTCCATATTTGTTCACCTGTGATTGTGGCTAGAGATTAGACGGAAATCCAATTCGAAATCTTGTGTAAAAAGTTATAACTAGCTAGGACCAAGTGGCTAAATTGTTGAATCAAGCAATTGAGTTGTTCAAATCAATGTTAAGTTTTTTAAAGTGCTGAAAATAAAGCTAGGCAAGCCCGACACCTAAGTGAAGTGTTCGGGTTGAGCACTAGCGTAAGCACAAATACTGTGAGCTAGGCAGGTCCACAACCTAAGTGAAGTGTTTGGTATTGAGCACTAGTATGCAGTAAATAAATCAAAGGAAGTAGTTGAAACTTGAATAAATTGTTGTTTAAATTGGTCCTAGCTAGAAAATGTAACGTACAGATCTAGAAACGGATGAAGTCCAGTCGATAGCCACGTCACTTTTCCTTCCTCCACATCCACATCATGGCTAGAGCTTAAAGTCTTTTTGATTAGAATTGGTGTTATCGTAGAGCTTAAAACTACTACTTGATGTGTGCAGAGATTGGTGAGATCGAAAATTTATTTGGTTGATGTTCTTACATGTGTAGGTCACTTTTTCTACGTGGAACAGTCTAAACCAAATTGCTAGAATTGAATCTCAGTTTAATCTCGTGTCATTTGTGAATTTGAGTGTGTTCTAGTTCAGTTTGCTTGAGGACAAGCAAAAGCTTAAGTGTGGGGTATTTGATGACACTCGATTTGACGTGATTATCAGCCTCATTTAAGCGACATTTCCTTGCTTAAGACATGGTTTTTAGGGTAGAATAACGAATATTCAATCAATTGCCCTATCTCGTGCCATTTGTGTTACCTTGGCCCGTTTCGGGTCTATTTGATGGTTTTCTAGTGTTTTTATGTTAGCACAGGTTTTTGCCGTCAAATAAAGTAGCAAGGTCATGTCTAAGGCGTTGGAACCTCGAGGAATTGCACCGGAATCGATCAAAGGAGCCAATCAAGTTAAGAAAATTCCTGCCCGGGTTTACAAAGGAATTTTCGCCGAAAATACACTAGGATTTTCGGCGAAAATATCAGCACAAATCGACCGCCACCGGCTGAAGGAAATTTTTGGCGAAACCGTTAAGTTTTCGACCTGAAACGAGAATCACAAGAGAATGCAACAGAAGGCCATCCATTTACACTAGGATTTTCGGCGAAAATACCTTGTTATTTTCGGTGAAAATATCAGGCAAATCCGGCGACTTAGGGTTTAAGTATAAATACTTAAACCGGCGGCCCAAATCAGAGGACACACATCATTATTCATATTTTACAAATCAGACTTTTAAGAGTCAGCCGACTCTAGGGTCGATAGATTCATTTAGAGAGTTTGAAGATCCGTGGAGAGATCGTGACGCCATCCTTGTACCTCAGAGAACTCGGAGCTTAAAGTTGAAGATCCAGGAGATTGAAGCTTCGCGGGAGTCGTCAGAATTAGGTTTTTCAGTTCTTATCTATTCTTCCTCTGTATGATGATCTTCTTTGTTGCCTTTGATTCTTTTGTTATCGTCATGAGTAGCTAAACTTGTAGAGCTTAGATTAGATGAACCCTAAGTGACCCAGTGCTTTAAAGCGATCACGGATCGGCGGTGATTAGATTCGAAGTTCAATCAGTTTCTCTTTCATGTTTGGTTTGTTCTTCATTGTGCATGTTTCTTGTCTGGATTGATCACCTAGATTAGATTCTTGTTAAGCTAAGGATAGAAGCGAACGCTCGCCTTACTTTAGAACATCAAATTGAACAATTAACCTTATAATTGGAGCGTTTCTTTCGTAGGAACCGATTAGGGTTAATCCACTGCAAGAGTAACTCATAAATCGTTAGTAATTGCACCAGTTAATTAAGTCGTTGTGAGAGGTGACCGTACTCGGGCGGCTAGTTAATCTTGGTAGTTAGATCGATAGAGCGAACATTCGCCAGTCTTAAACCTAAGGGTAAGGAGTTATGGTGGTGTATAGAAACCGATTGAATTAGAATTGAAAACCGCTGATTTGTTGATTGCCAATGCTCTGGTGATCTAAGGGGGATTCGAAATCTAAGTTCGTCTATCTTCTCGTTAGTCAACCTATTATTTTTCTGTCTTTTATTTTCCTGCTTTATTAGATTAGAAGTCGTGGAACTCACACCATGCAGTAAGTGTTTAAACCTGAGTAATTTGCCAGCTTCTTTTGAGTAGTCGATTAGTAGAAACCCTGTGGAATATGATCTAGTCTACTTCGGTAGGTTAGTTATTTGATACCGCTAAAACTGCAGCATCAATTGGTTTTGAAGAGTTTGTTGAGGAATTCCAGAATTAGTTCTGTCTGGATATTTGGCACGAGGAATTGTTCAAGGATTTTTTGGACCTGGATCAAGGTGAGAAGTTGGTGCTAGCCTACTTCATCGAATTCACTCTCTCTCGAAGTGGTTTGATGAGGAGACAACCAGGAAGAGAAATCTCATTAGCATATTCTTCAATGAACTGGGAAGTAAGATTTCAGGAAGGTGTTTCCTCTTGTGACATGGCTAGCTTGGTGTCGGTTAAGGCAACTTCCTTAAGGAGGGAGAGGTTATAATCGAGGAAGAAGGAAGGTCGAAGAAGGAAGGCGTCTGACTAGCTGTCTCACTCGATCCCTCACAACCCTGTCGCTTAGAGGCAAGGTTGGACCATTTCTGTTGGAGGAGCTTGCAGTAAACTCTGCAGCAGAGTGTGGTGACCTGTTATATCTGTGGTCGGCCCAGTCATAAGAGTGTTGCGTGCAATGCTAGAGGTGTGAATCTTGTTGGGGCTGGAGAGGTGTCGTCTGGTTTGTCAATCTATGGTATTTGTGGGAGGTCCCACTGTGGAAAATGTCATTTGTTGATGCCAACTCCGTTTGTGTGTTACATTTGTGGTTAGCTAGGCCAGAAGAGTACTTATTCACTTGGGAGGAGAGCTATATCTTCCACATGTTTGAAAGAAGAGTTGGCAATTTATTCTTCTACTTTCAATCTTTCATATTTCCATACACTTTGATTTTACATCGGTTGTGCTTGTTTGAGTTGCTTGCAGGTTGTTCATAAGTTTATGCATCACCGCCCTCTCACTCGCTCTCTAACCAAAACTGACAAAGCTAAGAGTGTAGAGAAGCCGGGTAGTTATGCTCCACCTAAGCAATCGCGAATTCCGAAGCAATCCACTACTGTCCCGCCTTCATTGCTTGAGGGTATCATAAGACGAGCGTACACTATTCCACCTGTGTATAGTTAGAAGGTAGGAATCCATAGGCTAGATTCGAGGGAAGTTAGTTGATGACACTCGATTTGACGTGATTATCAGCCTCATTTAAGCGATATTTCCTTGCTTAAGACATGGTTTTAGGGTAGAATAGTTAATATTTAATCGATTGCCCTATCTCGTGCCATTTGTGTTACCTTGGCCCGTTTTGGGTCTATTTGATGGTTTTCTAGTGTTTTTATGTTAGCACAGGTTTTTGCCATCAAATAAGTAGCCAAGGACATGTCTAAGGTGTTGGAACCTCGAGGAATTGCACCGAAATTGATCTAAGGAGCCAATCAAGTCAAAACAATTCCTGCCCCGATTTACAAAGGAATTTTCACCGAAAATCCTTAAGTATTTTCAGCGAAAATATCAGCACAAATTGGCGATGCTCATCAACAGAAGTTTTCGGCAAAAACAGGAAATTTTCGACCGAGAACTAGGGGACCGAAATTTACAGGAGAAATCAGCCGGTGGACCTTCCAATTACAAAGGAATTTTTGCCGAAAATTCCTCAATATTTTCGGCGAAAATACCAGTTAAAATCTGGCTAAATTAGGGTTAAGTATAAATACTTAACCGGCGGCCCAATAAAGAATATACCTCATAATTTACAACAATACATCAGAATTTAGAGAATCCTCTCAAGTTCTGGAGCGAAGAGTCAGAGTTCGAAGAGCCGAAAAGAGATCGTGACGCCATCCCTTCCACCTCGAAGACTCGGAGCTAGGATTACAGTCTACCGGAAGATCGAAGTTTTGCTGGAGTCGTCTAATTAGGTTTCTCAGATTCTTTTCTGTTCTTCTTTTGAATGATGAACTCTTTCATTGTCTTTGATTCTTTTGTAATGAATATGCGTAGCTAAACTCTTAGAGCTTAGACTAGATGAACCCTAAGTGACCCAGGGCTTTAAAGCGGTCACCGATCGGCGGTGATTAGATTCGAAGTTCAATCAGTTTCTCTTTCATGTTTGGTTTGTTCTTCATTGTTCATGTTTCTTGTCTGGATTGATCACCTAGATTAGATTCTTGTGAAGCAAAGGATAGAAGCGAACGCTCGCCTTACTTTAGAACATCAAATTGAACAATTAACCTTATAATTGGAGTGTGCCTTTCGTAGGAACCGGTTAGGGTTAATCCACTGCAAGAGTAACTCATTAATCGTTAGTAATTCCACCAGTTAAGTTAAGTCGTTGCGAGAGGCGACCGTACCCGGGTGACTAATTAATCTTGGTAGCTAGAACGGATAGAGCGAACGTTCGCCGGTCTTAAACCTAAGGGTAAGGAGTTATGGTGGTGTATTAGAATTGATTGAATGAGAATCAAAATCCGCTGATCTGTTGATTGCCAATGCTCTGGGGAACGAAGGGGGATTCAAAGTCTAAGTTCGTCTGTCATCACTGTTTTTAATCAACCAATTTCCAATCTGTCTTTAGTTTAAATTTTTAATTTCTCTGCATTTCTTAGATTAGAAGTCTGGAACTCACACCACGCACGAAGTGCTTAAACCCGAATATTTTGCTAGCTTATTTGAGTAGTCAATCATAGAAGACCCATGGAATACGATCTACCCTAGCTTGTTAGCTTTGTTAGTTATTTGTTTGAACCCGACCAACGATCATAGGTTCATCAAATTGGCGCCGTTGCCGGGGACTTCTTTTGATTGTTTGAAAGAAGAACTGGCAATTTATTCTTCTACTTTCCATCTTTCATTTTTCCACCCACTTCGATTTTACACTGGTTCTTGTTTGTTTTCGTTATTTGTAGGTTGTTTACAGGTGTATGCATCGCCGCCCTTGGACTCGCTCTCAAACCGACAAGGCTAAGTGTATAGAGAGACCAGGCAGTTCTGCTCCACCTCGACAATCACAGATTTCAAGGAGAGGCAAAACCAATCCACCTCCACCCGTCACTCCGATTAAGATTGAGGAACTGAAGGATAGTCCCTCATCTTCACCGTTACCATCACCTACATCCGTCTCATACACCGAGTCACTTTCACCTCCTCCATCTCCTATCATGGCTGATCAATTACCACCACCACCACCACCAGGCGGAAATCCACCACCACCGCCGCCTGCACAGAAAAGTCTAGCTGATTATAACAAGCCGAGCGCGACTAGCATTCGATCTGCCATTGCCGTACCGCGCATTGAAGGAGATCTTGACTATGAGATCAAGATTCAATTCTTGACTATGATCTCTAGGGATCTACAGTTCGAAGGTAGACCCCTAGACAATTCGTGCACTCATCTTGTAGATTTCCTTGATCTCTGCAGCACTTTTAAGAACAGAAACCTCGACAAGAATACTCTTTGTTTGAGAGCTTTCCCATTCTCTCCGAAAGGCGCTGCTAAGAGGTGGCTTACTGGCAAACCACCTGGATATTACACTAATTGGGATACTCTGGCTCAGGACTTCGTTGAAGAATACTTTCCTCCTGCCAGAACAACCGCCATCAAGGACAGCATTGCCAGGTTCTCCTAGAAAGAAGGAGAAAGCTTATATGATTATTGGAATCGATTCCAAGAAGTCCTCTACAACTGCCCTCATCATGGATTTGAGCAGAGGCAGTTAGCTGAAATCTTTGCTCGAGGTCTTCGAGAAGAATCTGCCAAGTGGGTCAATTCTCTAGCTGAAGGGGATTGCACTACTCTGACACCTGAAGCTGCTCTTCTTCACTTCGCAAACTGTGCTTCCAAGTCAAGGAACTGGGAACGAAAATCTGAAGGATCAAGGAGCAAGCTCAATCTTGAAGCAACTATCAAGCCAAAAGTAGAGAAGCCTTTGAAGAAGTCTACCACACCAGCCAAACCGCCGGCAGCTTCCGTCTATGTTGCCGATTGCGAATGGTGTGGAGCTTGCACACATAACGGAGGCCGTTGCCAGAATTTTGGTAAGACAGAAGTCTGGTCCGCCGAAGAGGTAAACTTCGTCCAACAAGGCTTCGTTAATAATCAGAATGGTTATGCTGGCTACCGCAACTTCAGGCAGCAAGGGAACTATCAAGACAGACCTCCCTACAATGCTGGCGCTGTCCATAACCAAAACCAGAATAACCCCCGGCTGGTCCGGCTCAGGATCAGAAGCCTAACCATCCGCTGGCAGGTGTCTACCAGCCGCCGCATCGCAATCCGGGTAACTATGGAACTGCTCCTGGCAATCGCCAGAATCAATACCTGAATAACACCTATCCAGGGCAGCAGTACCATAAGGAAAAATATGTCAGTGACCTGGACAAGAAGCTTAGTCAGATCATTACCAGACTCGACGATCATGACAGTCAGTTTAAAGCTCAAGCTCTTATCAATCAGGAACAGATAGCAGCCGGTCAAAGAATTGAGCAAGCTGTGAATAACATCTCGAGCATGCTAGCATCTGGTCGACCATTTGGCCAACTTCCGAGCCAGACAGAGCCGAATGCGAGAAAGGAGCAAGCCAAGATGGTATCTGTTAGAAAATTTCCAAGTTTAATTGCTGATGCTTGTGCTGTTTTACGCAGGATCGCTGAATCTCCAGAGGAGAAGGAAGCACTGGAACCGGCGCCTAAGGAAGAAGATCCTCCTCTTGCACCGTACGTCGTGAAGCCTCCTTTTCCAAGAGCATTGCTGCTAAATGCAAGGATCGAGACTGGCATGAAGGGGAATAAAGAAGGATATCCTGATGCTCATATTAAGAAACCGTCCTCTCCATATCCAGCTAAGTGCTTTGATCCTGGTTCTTTTACTCTACCTCTTGTCATTAATGATGTTGAGATAGAACGTTGTTTGGTTGATCTTGGCGCGTCTGTTAATGTGATGCCTATGAGTCTATATGAAAAATTGAACTTAGGAGAACTTGAACCGCCTAGTATGCAACTTATCTTTGCTGATAGATCACTTAAAACTCCTAGGGGAGAAATCAAAGACGTTGTTACTAAATGTGGTCCTTTCACGTTCTTAGCTGACTTTGTTATCATTGACACTAGTAAAGATGATTCTACCATTCTTATAGGACGACCTTTCATGGCTACTACCGGAATGCAAATTAATGTTCCAAATGGCTCTTTAACTTTGAGAGTTGGTCAAGAAACTGTCACGTTCCGCCTTAAAGACGGAATGAAATATAATCCTAAGAATGAAGAATTTCATTGTTTAGCTGTTGAAACTGTGGAGTTAACTCCGGTCAACTCCGTTACTGATGTCTCTTTTAGTGTGCCTAGATCAATTGCTGTTGTAGGTGCTGGACAGGTTATCAAGCAGAAACAAAAACCTGTCCCTCAAAAGCCACCAAAGAAGAAGGAACTGAAAGCCTCTTCTGAGCCACCGAGCACAAAACCTAGCAGACCTCGGGGAAAGGATAAGAAGACGAAGACTCACATGGTCTGGAGACCAGTTGTGCCGCCACCGTCTATCGAGCCGCTGCACCACCAATTCGTTCCAAGCTACCGGCGCTGAAACAAGTATGGAAGGAGAAGCCGAAAGCATCTCCTAAGGAAATACTGACGATCACCGATCCTGGTGACATCAAGCCGGAGGTTAAAGAAAAGAAGAAGCCGATCGTTCTCATTCCTTCCACTGTCTTCTTTGTAGAAGATGATCCTTCGACATAACTATTTGGACCATTCAAGATTACTGACCACCTTCCCGACGGACATACAAAGCTCTTACACGCAAACGGGAAGAAATTCATGCTCACCGGAGAATCCCCAAAGCTCTACTTTATGAACTCCGATGCTAGCATTAAGGAGAATCTGAGTTGGGATGTCTCCTAACACCGTCCAGGTATGGTCCAGCTCAAGGACGTTAATAAAAGAGCGCTTCGTGGGAGGCAACCCACGGTTGGAGTCCGTTTTTCATTTGTGTCAACCTTAGTATTTTAGAGTCGGTTCGGGGGAGCCCAAAAGTGTCATTTTGTTTGATTTCATATTTTTCGTGTGTAGTCTGTGTGTCATAGTGTCAGTTTCAAGTCGTTTGAGGTCTTTCCGATTTTTGTGGATTTAACTATGATTTTCTGAAATTTGTCGGGATTGCAAAAATATTTTCCATCCTAGAGTTCAATATTTTCGACGAAAATAACCCATATTTTCGGCGAAAATTCTCTTTGAAATCCCACAGAGTTTTCCAAATGTTCCTGTTTCACATTTTCGACGAAAAAGCACTACTATTTTCGGCGAAAATTTCTTTTGAAAACCGACAGTCCTTTTAACTAAAATTTTCGGCGAAAACTTGCACTTATTTTCGCCGAAAATTTCTTTGAAAACCGCCCAATTTTTCACTTAAAATCCGGTCTTAACCTCTCTCTTTCCTCATTTCATTTTCGAACCACAGCCGAAAATCCCCTCCTCTGTTTTATTTCAAACCGCCGATGCCACCTTAACTCGCCGCCGCCGACCAAAGCCGACCGCCGCCGCACCCTTCCCCTCCCTTGTCCGATCACACCAAGCCTTAGAACAGCTGAATCGGAGCTCTACAGCTCTAGTTCACCCAAACCCTAAAAATCTTCATTTTTCACCGATTCCTCCCAAACCGTTCGTTTTTAGCATCCATGGGTTCAAGGTAAGTTGTAGAACTTTTCATTGCGAATCTTTTGACATATTGGATGCTGAATTTTGTTAGGGTTGACTTTCGGTTGACTTTTCAGTTTACCTCGATTTGCGTGCTGACTGATTTCGTGTGAACTAGGTTAGCTGAACTTGTTAACTGTTGTAGCATGCTTAGGGAGTATCGTGCTTAATTGTTATATCGTTCGATCATGTGTTGCTATGCCTAAGTCCTATTCTTTGTGATGTTGACTTTTGAGTAATGTCGGTTTTACCATGAACTGTTTTTGATCATTTGGCTTCCCTATGTGTTCATTCTCGTTCAGATTTGGAATAAACACCGTCATTTCCCGCTTTGTGATAGTCTTGCCATGATTAGGGTTCAATGTTCTATAATGTTGACTTTTTGAAATGTCGGTTTGACTTCTGAACTCTAATTGTGCTAATTCCATTCTGGCTGTCCTAAGCATGTATTTTATTGCTCGTGATTATCGGTTAATCTGCTTTGCTTACCCCCACTCGGTTTTCCTCATTTCTTAGTGAAATTGAGTTTTTCGACTAAGTGTGGGGTAGGGTTTTAGTTTGACTAATCGGGTTTGTTTTCATGTTTAAGAACGCCACTTTTGAGCGCAGGACCAAGGCACGACTTGATGGTGCCTCGAGCTCTGGAGCCCCCGCTCCCGTCAAACCCCCCTTTCGGGGCCCTCCAAGTTTTCCCCCTGGCCGTGTGGTAACCCAGTTGTCCCCCTTTCAGCATACTTTGAGCGCTCCCACGGTTGAGACATGGGCTGATGTTCGCCCCTTATGGAGCGTTGGGCCCGATGAGTTTGGTCCCCCGGAAGTGTCGATCAGATATTGGTTGGGAGGAAGCACCCCCGATTCCCCAGAGTGCCCCAGGAGTTGGGGAAATTGAGTGATGGATAGAGGGGGAGAAGGAAGGTTTATTTATTAGGGGGGTGCACGGGGAAAAGATGGTTGTTTCCCCAGGGCCCTAGAGTTTAAGAATACTTTTGGTGGGGGGGCGAGAGAGAGAGGGGGTACCAGGGGAGACTGATGGAGTGCCCGGGTTTGCCCCGGGGGAAATTTATTAAATCGTTTTACCCCTTTTTTTTAAATATTTTGGTTTTTTGGGTGATGTTTATATGTCCCAAAAAGGACGACCTATTAGCAAGGACGAGTACTTCTTCTTGGAAACGGGAGGAACCCCTTTCCTCCCCATGGGGCTTTTGTATCCCCAAAAGAAAGGTGGGCGTCCCCCCGGACTCGGGAGGAAAATTTTTAGTGGAATTCCTGCCCCGATTTACAAAGGAATTTTCACCGAAAATCCTTAAGTATTTTCAGCGAAAATATCAGCACAAATTGGCGATGCTCATCAACAGAAGTTTTCGGCAAAAACAGGAAATTTTCGACCGAGAACTAGGGGACCGAAATTTACAGGAGAAATCAGCCGGTGGACCTTCCAATTACAAAGGAATTTTTGCCGAAAATTCCTCAATATTTTCGGCGAAAATACCAGTTAAAATCTGGCTAAATTAGGGTTAAGTATAAATACTTAACCGGCGGCCCAATAAAGAATATACCTCATAATTTACAACAATACATCAGAATTTAGAGAATCCTCTCAAGTTCTGGAGCGAAGAGTCAGAGTTCGAAGAGCCGAAAAGAGATCGTGACGCCATCCCTTCCACCTCGAAGACTCGGAGCTAGGATTACAGTCTACCGGAAGATCGAAGTTTTGCTGGAGTCGTCTAATTAGGTTTCTCAGATTCTTTTCTGTTCTTCTTTTGAATGATGAACTCTTTCATTGTCTTTGATTCTTTTGTAATGAATATGCGTAGCTAAACTCTTAGAGCTTAGACTAGATGAACCCTAAGTGACCCAGGGCTTTAAAGCGGTCACCGATCGGCGGTGATTAGATTCGAAGTTCAATCAGTTTCTCTTTCATGTTTGGTTTGTTCTTCATTGTTCATGTTTCTTGTCTGGATTGATCACCTAGATTAGATTCTTGTGAAGCAAAGGATAGAAGCGAACGCTCGCCTTACTTTAGAACATCAAATTGAACAATTAACCTTATAATTGGAGTGTGCCTTTCGTAGGAACCGGTTAGGGTTAATCCACTGCAAGAGTAACTCATTAATCGTTAGTAATTCCACCAGTTAAGTTAAGTCGTTGCGAGAGGCGACCGTACCCGGGTGACTAATTAATCTTGGTAGCTAGAACGGATAGAGCGAACGTTCGCCGGTCTTAAACCTAAGGGTAAGGAGTTATGGTGGTGTATTAGAATTGATTGAATGAGAATCAAAATCCGCTGATCTGTTGATTGCCAATGCTCTGGGGAACGAAGGGGGATTCAAAGTCTAAGTTCGTCTGTCATCACTGTTTTAATCAACCAATTTCCAATCTGTCTTTAGTTTAAATTTTTAATTTCTCTGCATTTCTTAGATTTAGAAGTCATGGAACTCACACCACGCACGAAGTGCTTAAACCCGAATATTTTGCTAGCTTATTTGAGTAGTCAATCATAGAAGACCCATGGAATACGATCTACCCTAGCTTGTTAGCTTTGTTAGTTATTTGTTTGAACCCGACCAACGATCATAGGTTCATCAAATTGGCGCCGTTGCCGGGGACTTCTTTTGATTGTTTGAAAGAAGAACTGGCAATTTATTCTTCTACTTTCCATCTTTCATTTTTCCACCCACTTCGATTTTACACTGGTTCTTGTTTGTTTTCGTTATTTGTAGGTTGTTTACAGGTGTATGCATCGCCGCCCTTGGACTCGCTCTCAAACCGACAAGGCTAAGTGTATAGAGAGACCAGGCAGTTCTGCTCCACCTCGACAATCACAGATTTCAAGGAGAGGCAAAACCAATCCACCTCCACCCGTCACTCCGATTAAGATTGAGGAACTGAAGGATAGTCCCTCATCTTCACCGTTACCATCACCTACATCCGTCTCATACACCGAGTCACTTTCACCTCCTCCATCTCCTATCATGGCTGATCAATTACCACCACCACCACCACCAGGCGGAAATCCACCACCACCGCCGCCTGCACAGAAAAGTCTAGCTGATTATAACAAGCCGAGCGCGACTAGCTTCGATCTGCCATTGCCGTACCGCGCATTGAAGGAGATCTTGACTATGAGATCAAGATTCAATTCTTGACTATGATCTCTAGGGATCTACAGTTCGAAGGAGACCCCTAGACAATTCGTGCACTCATCTTGTAGATTTCCTTGATCTCTGCAGCACTTTTAAGAACAGAAACCTCGACAAGAATACTCTTTGTTTGAGAGCTTTCCCATTCTCTCCGAAAGGCGCTGCTAAGAGGTGGCTTACTGGCAAACCACCTGGATATTACACTAATTGGGATACTCTGGCTCAGGACTTCGTTGAAGAATACTTTCCTCCTGCCAGAACAACCGCCATCAAGGACAGCATTGCCAGGTTCTCCTAGAAAGAAGGAGAAAGCTTATATGATTATTGGAATCGATTCCAAGAAGTCCTCTACAACTGCCCTCATCATGGATTTGAGCAGAGGCAGTTAGCTGAAATCTTTGCTCGAGGTCTTCGAGAAGAATCTGCCAAGTGGGTCAATTCTCTAGCTGAAGGGGATTGCACTACTCTGACACCTGAAGCTGCTCTTCTTCACTTCGCAAACTGTGCTTCCAAGTCAAGGAACTGGGAACGAAAATCTGAAGGATCAAGGAGCAAGCTCAATCTTGAAGCAACTATCAAGCCAAAAGTAGAGAAGCCTTTGAAGAAGTCTACCACACCAGCCAAACCGCCGGCAGCTTCCGTCTATGTTGCCGATTGCGAATGGTGTGGAGCTTGCACACATAACGGAGGCCGTTGCCAGAATTTTGGTAAGACAGAAGTCTGGTCCGCCGAAGAGGTAAACTTCGTCCAACAAGGCTTCGTTAATAATCAGAATGGTTATGCTGGCTACCGCAACTTCAGGCAGCAAGGGAACTATCAAGACAGACCTCCCTACAATGCTGGCGCTGTCCATAACCAAAACCAGAATAACCGCCCGGCTGGTCCGGCTCAGGATCAGAAGCCTAACCATCCGCTGGCAGGTGTCTACCAGCCACCGCATCGCAATCCGGGTAACTATGGAACTGCTCCTGGCAATCGCCAGAATCAATACCTGAATAACACCTATCCAGGCAGCAGTACCATAAGGAAAATAATGTCAGTGACCTGGACAAGAAGCTTAGTCAGATCATTACCAGACTCGACGATCATGACAGTCAGTTTAAAGCTCAAGCTCTTATCAATCAGGAACAGATAGCAGCCGGTCAAAGAATTGAGCAAGCTGTGAATAACATCTCGAGCATGCTAGCATCTGGTCGACCATTTGGCCAACTTCCGAGCCAGACAGAGCCGAATGCGAGAAAGGAGCAAGCCAAGATGGTATCTGTTAGAAAATTTCCAAGTTTAATTGCTGATGCTTGTGCTGTTTTACGCAGGATCGCTGAATCTCCAGAGGAGAAGGAAGCACTGGAACCGGCGCCTAAGGAAGAAGATCCTCCTCTTGCACCGTACGTCGTGAAGCCTCCTTTTCCAAGAGCATTGCTGCTAAATGCAAGGATCGAGACTGGCATGAAGGGGAATAAAGAAGGATATCCTGATGCTCATATTAAGAAACCGTCCTCTCCATATCCAGCTAAGTGCTTTGATCCTGGTTCTTTTACTCTACCTCTTGTCATTAATGATGTTGAGATAGAACGTTGTTTGGTTGATCTTGGCGCGTCTGTTAATGTGATGCCTATGAGTCTATATGAAAAATTGAACTTAGGAGAACTTGAACCGCCTAGTATGCAACTTATCTTTGCTGATAGATCACTTAAAACTCCTAGGGAGAAATCAAAGACGTTGTTACTAAATGTGGTCCTTTCACGTTCTTAGCTGACTTTGTTATCATTGACACTAGTAAAGATGATTCTACCATTCTTATAGGACGACCTTTCATGGCTACTACCGGAATGCAAATTAATGTTCCAAATGGCTCTTTAACTTTGAGAGTTGGTCAAGAAACTGTCACGTTCCGCCTTAAAGACGGAATGAAATATAATCCTAAGAATGAAGAATTTCATTGTTTAGCTGTTGAAACTGTGGAGTTAACTCCGGTCAACTCCGTTACTGATGTCTCTTTAGTGTGCCTAGATCAATTGCTGTTGTAGGTGCTGGACAGGTTATCAAGCAGAAACAAAAACCTGTCCCTCAAAAGCCACCAAAGAAGAAGGAACTGAAAGCCTCTTCTGAGCCACCGAGCACAAAACCTAGCAGACCTCGGGGAAAGGATAAGAAGACGAAGACTCACATGGTCTGGAGACCAGTTGTGCCGCCACCGTCTATCGAGCCGCTGCACCACCAATTCGTTCCAAGCTACCGGCGCTGAAACAAGTATGGAAGGAGAAGCCGAAAGCATCTCCTAAGGAAATACTGACGATCACCGATCCTGGTGACATCAAGCCGGAGGTTAAAGAAAAGAAGAAGCCGATCGTTCTCATTCCTTCCACTGTCTTCTTTGTAGAAGATGATCCTTCGACATAACTATTTGGACCATTCAAGATTACTGACCACCTTCCCGACGGACATACAAAGCTCTTACACGCAAACGGGAAGAAATTCATGCTCACCGAGAATCCCCAAAGCTCTACTTTATGAACTCCGATGCTAGCATTAAGGAGAATCTGAGTTGGGATGTCTCCTAACACCGTCCAGGTATGGTCCAGCTCAAGGACGTTAATAAAAGAGCGCTTCGTGGGAGGCAACCCACGGTTGGAGTCCGTTTTTCATTTGTGTCAACCTTAGTATTTTAGAGTCGGTTCGGGGGAGCCCAAAAGTGTCATTTTGTTTGATTTCATATTTTTCGTGTGTAGTCTGTGTGTCATAGTGTCAGTTTCAAGTCGTTTGAGGTCTTTCCGATTTTTGTGGATTTAACTATGATTTTCTGAAATTTGTCGGGATTGCAAAAATATTTTCCATCCTAGAGTTCAATATTTTCGACGAAAATAACCCATATTTTCGGCGAAAATTCTCTTTGAAATCCCACAGAGTTTTCCAAATGTTCCTGTTTCACATTTTCGACGAAAAAGCACTACTATTTTCGGCGAAAATTTCTTTTGAAAACCGACAGTCCTTTTTAACTAAAATTTTCGGCGAAAACTTGCACTTATTTTCGCCGAAAATTTCTTTGAAAACCGCCCAATTTTTCACTTAAAATCCGGTCTTAACCTCTCTCTTTCCTCATTTCATTTTCGAACCACAGCCGAAAATCCCCTCCTCTGTTTTATTTCAAACCGCCGATGCCACCTTAACTCGCCGCCGCCGACCAAAGCCGACCGCCGCCGCACCCTTCCCCTCCCTTGTCCGATCACACCAAGCCTTAGAACAGCTGAATCGGAGCTCTACAGCTCTAGTTCACCCAAACCCTAAAAATCTTCATTTTTCACCGATTCCTCCCAAACCGTTCGTTTTTAGCATCCATGGCTTCAAGGTAAGTTGTAGAACTTTTCATTGCGAATCTTTTGACATATTGGATGCTGAATTTTGTTAGGGTTGACTTTCGGTTGACTTTTCAGTTTACCTCGATTTGCGTGCTGACTGATTTCGTGTGAACTAGGTTAGCTGAACTTGTTAACTGTTGTAGCATGCTTAGGGAGTATCGTGCTTAATTGTTATATCGTTCGATCATGTGTTGCTATGCCTAAGTCCTATTCTTTGTGATGTTGACTTTTGAGTAATGTCGGTTTTACCATGAACTGTTTTTGATCATTTGGCTTCCCTATGTATTCATTCTCGTTCAGATTGTAACACCGTCATTTCCCGCTTTGTGATAGTCTTGCCATGATTAGGGTTCAATGTTCTATAATGTTGACTTTTTGAAATGTCGGTTTGACTTCTGAACTCTAAATTGTGCTAATTCCATTCTGGCTGTCCTAAGCATGTATTTTATTGCTCGTGATTATCGGTTAATCTGCTTTGCTTACCCCCACTCGGTTTTCCTCATTTCTTAGTGAAATTGAGTTTTTCGACTAAGTGTGGGGTAGGGTTTTAGTTTGACTAATCGGGTTTGTTTTCATGTTTAAGAACGCCACTTTTGAGCGCAGGACCAAGGCACGACTTGATGGTGCCTCGAGCTCTGGAGCCCCCGCTCCCGTCACACCCACCGTTCAGGGCCCTCCATCAGCTTTCCCTGGCCGTGCTGGATATCACCGCACCGTTGCTCGCCTTCCTCAGCACTACTTTGAGCGCTACCAGCGGTTCGAGCACACCCGTGGAGCTGATGTTCGCCCTCTCTCCATGGAGTCGCTCTCAGAGCACGATGACGATTGGTACCGGAACGTGCTCGATGCACTGACTCATTCCGGCCTGCTGGAGCTGACCATGCTCACCGCCGACTTCCCAGACGTCGCTCTCCAGGAGTTCAGGGCGACATTCGAGCTAGATGAGCATAAGAGGAGGCAGCACAGGAAGGTTGTCACCTTCTATCTAGGCGGGGTGCACAGGGAGCTCACATATGATGAGTTTGTTGCTCACCTAGGCGTCCCCTACGAGCATTACCACGATCATCACTTTGGCTGGGGGGACGACGACGACGACGAGGAGTACCATGCGCTCTGGAGTCACATGACTGGAGTGCCAGGCGATCGCCTCGGGGACCATAACTCAGTTAAGTCGCTCTCTCACCCTTTCTTTAAATATATTCATATGGTTTGGCGTAGATCGCTTTTATATGCTCCAGACAAGGACCGCCACCATATTAGCAAGGACGAGCTACTTCTTCTTCGCGCAATCCGGGAGAGATATCCTCTCCATCCCGGATGGGTGCTTGCTCGCCTACTCCGCAAGAAGACTCAGAGGTCCGGTCGTCCCCGCGCACTCCTGGGAGGCAACTTTGTAGGTCGGCTCATCATTTCCTTCGGCCTCAACAATGAATATGGCCCGAACATCCCACGCCGCAGAGTACGCAACGTTGGAGGAGACTTGGCGGTCGAGTACAACATTGATCTGGACGTCAGTCCCCTGGTGCCAGCGGATCCTCCTCTCAAAGATGAGGATGAGTCGGAGAAGAAGATGATACTGAGCAGTAGCCCCAGCCGCAGCCAGAGTTTCATGACCATATACCCTCGCCATATCATCAGGCAGGGTATGAGCACCAGCCGCCGCCGGTCATCCCCGATCCATACCAGGCGCCTCACCCTCACCACCGACCGCACCCCACCGCCGGACATTGGTGAGCTGTATGAGCGACTACAGGAGTGGCGCATCACCGACAATGCCGCTCAAGAGGCGAGATGGACTACTATGCAGCAGCATATGCACCACGCTGATAGGCGGTACGAGGCACAGATGGAGTGGCAACGTCAGCTCGGCGAGTACCTCCACTTCCCACCCCCCGGCGCCCTTGACCAGCCATGATCAGGGGGTGTCCTTTTCCTTGTCCTTTCTTTTTATTTATTCTTTTCGGATTTCGATCCAACTTTTTTCTGTGTGGATCCGGGACACTTGTCCCGGTTTCCTTTTTATGTTTCATTTGTTTTTGTTTTGTAGGCAGTAGGGAGATTCCCTTTGCTTCACTTGGGTAGATTCCCTCCGCTCCGAGGACCCGTGCTCATCCCCTACACCAACCATCTCGGTCCAGGTTCTTTTACTTCACACTGAACTCTCGAATTAGTACTGTGAGGACACAATCCGATTTAAGTGTGCGGTAGGATGCTAGAGAACCTTGCATGAACTTGATTGCCCTTGATTGTGTTTTCTGTGTGCCTCGTGATTCCATTCCAGTCTCTCTAGCATTAGAACGGTTAAGTTATTGTTCAAACTTTCATAATGATGCTTAGACTGCTTAACTTAAAACTTGAGAACCAACGTGTATACTTTGATGCTAAATTGCCTGGTCAGAACAGAATTTTTAAAATCACACTTGTAGTTTGTAGCCTTGATTGCATGAAAATGACCGAATCCGACTAGCAAACCAACTGTGAGCTTTTGATCCATTGCACGTAACTTGCAATTTTAATTCTTTCTGAGTGGTTTTCTGTTTGCTTGAATGAGTTAGAATTTGCATGAGACCTACTCGAGACCACATGATGACACGAGTTCTAGAATGATAGGGGCACCTAGATTCAGCTACTAAGCCATATAGCCTACCTAACGATAAAATCCATTAGGTGTAGACCCTTGAGCTTGGCTTGTTCTTTCGGTTCGATATACATTACAACCATCTCCCATTCTTTCATTCCCCGTTGATCCCCTGTGGTTGTAGTTCTAGATTGACCTACTGGAAGTCGGTTTGTGGTAACCTGCCTATAGCCATTAAACAGGTGGTCTTAGCTATTATGTCCAGACGTGTAAACCCCTCTAACGACTAAAAGAAAAATCGGCATAAAAGAAAAAAAAATCAAGTAAGAAAAGAAGAAGAAAAAGAAGCAAGTTTCGAAAAAAAATGATAAAGAAGAAAAAGCAGAAAAAGTTTCAAAGTTTTAGTTCAATAAAACGTTCTTCTCCCTACAAATGGAAGAACGAAGTCAAAAGAAAAGTCAGAAAAAGTGTGTAAAGAAAAAAGTAAAAAGTGTTAGGTTGCTTGAGGGTATCTGATGAGACGTCGCAGAAGCGGCTGATCAAATACTACAAAGCTAACAAGAGCTAAGCAGATCGTATTCCAGGGGTCTTCTAAGATTGACTACTTCAAAACTGGCAAAATACTCGAAGGCAAACAAGTTGTGCGTGGTGTGAGTTCCACGACTTCTAATTCTAAGAAATGCAGAGACTTAAAACAAATTAAACTAAAGCAGATTGGAAATTAGGGTTTGAAAACAAGGATGACAGACGAACATAGACATTGAATCCCCCTTCGTTCCCAGAGCATTGGCAATCAACAGATCAGCGGATTTCGATTCTCGTTCAATCAATTACTAAGACACCACCATAACTCCTTACCCTTAGGTTTAAGACCGGCGAACGTTCGCTCTATCCATTCTAACTACCAAGATTAACTAGCCGCCCGGGTACGGTCGCCTCTCGCAATGACTTAATTAACTGGTGCAATTACTAATGATTAATGAGTTACTCTTGCAGTGAATTAACCCTAACCGGTTCCTACGAAAGGCACGCTCCAATTATAAGGTTAATTGTTCAATTTGATGTTCTAAAGTAAGGCGAGTGTTCGCTTTTATCCTTAGCTTAACCAGAATCTAATCTAGGTGATCAATCCAGACAAGAAACATGAACAAAGAAGAACAAATCAAACATGAAAAAGAACTGATTGAATTTCGAATCTAATCACCGCCGATCCGTGACCGCTTTAAAGCCCTGGGTCACTTAGGGTTCATCTAGTCTAAGCTCTAATGAGTTTAGCTACTCATGTTTATCACAAAAGAAACAAAGAAAAAAAAGAGTTCATCATCCAGAGGAAAACAGAAAAGAATCTAAAAAACCTAATTTAGACGACTCTGACAGACTTCGATCTTCGGTAGACTACACTCCTAGCTCCGGTTCTCCAAGATGAAAGGGATGGCGTCATGATCTCTTTCCGGCTCTTCGAACTCTAACTCTTCGCTCCAGAACTTCAGAGAAAATCGTAGGATTCTGATTTGAAAAGTATTTTCTGATGTAAATACATCAGAATTTAGAGAATCCTCTCAAGTTCTGGAGCGAAGAGTCAGAGTTCGAAGAGCCGGAAAGAGATCGTGATGCCATCCCTTCCACCTCGAAGACTCGGAGCTAGGATTACAGTCTACCGGAAGATCGAAGTTCTGCTGGAGTCGTCTAATTAGGTTTTTCATATTCTTTTCTGTTCTTCCTTTGAATGATGAACTCTTTCATTGTCTTTGATTCTTTTGTAATGAATATGCGTAGCTAAACTCTTAGAGCTTAGACTAGATGAACCCTAAGTGACCCAGGCTTTAAAGCGGTCACGGATCGGCGGTGATTAGATTCGAAGTTCAATCAGTTTCTCTTTCATGTTTGGTTTGTTCTTCATTGTTCATGTTTCTTGTCTGGATTGATCACCTAGATTAGATTCTTGTTAAGCTAAGGATAGAAGCAAACGCTCGCCTTACTTTAGAACATCTAATTGAACAATTAACCTTATAATTGGAGTGTGCCTTTCGTAGGAACCGGTTAGGGTTAATCCACTGCAAGAGTAACTCAATAATCGTTAGTAATTCCACCAGTTAAGTTAAGTCGTTGCGAGAGGCGACCGTACCCGGGCGACTAATTAATCTTGGTAGCTAGAATGGATAGAGCGAACATTCGCCGGTCTTAAACCTAAGGGTAAGGAGTTATGGTGGTCTCTTAGAATTGATTGAATGAGAATCGAAATCCGCTGATCTGTTGATTGCCAATACTCTAGGGAACGAAGGGGGATTCAAAGTCTAAGTTCGTCTGTCATCTCTGTTTTAATCAAGCAATTTCCAATCTGTCTTTAGTTTAAATTTTTAATTTCTCTGCATTTCTTAGATTTAGAAGTCGTGGAACTCACACCACGCACGAAGTGCTTAAACCTGAATATTTTGCTAGCTTATTTGAGTAGTCAATCATAGAAGACCCGTGGAATACGATCTACCCTAGCTTGTTAGCTTTGTTAGTTATTTATTTGAACCCGAACAATGATCATAGGTTCATCATTAGTCGAAAGCTACACCGCACCAAAGCCAATTCCATCATTCATCCCTTCATCCATCTCATTATAAACCCTTATAGTGTAGGAAT
This sequence comes from Linum lewisii, assembly GCA_034768395.1. Taxonomy (NCBI): domain Eukaryota; kingdom Viridiplantae; phylum Streptophyta; class Magnoliopsida; order Malpighiales; family Linaceae; genus Linum; species Linum lewisii. The sequence goes on from CM068303.1 coordinate 18,515,371, forward strand.
CGTTACAAGTCCCTTGCGAAAGTCCTTTTGACTAGTTACTCGTGTGTCACAGTGGTGGAGATTGTGTTCAAATTGCAAACATATGACATACTTCGGTCGAGAAAGTGATTGAGAGCAGAAACACGTCCCTAAACACAGAAAGTTGGAGTTTCCCATATACTAAATTTTATCTGTGTGAGGAGTCTAGTCGGTCAGATCGGATTCGTGAATAATTTGTGTTTACTACTTGTTTGTGTGCAGATAATTAGTGAGACCAGGTTGTTTGGTTGATGTGTATGCATGTTAGGTCACTTGCTCAAGAAGTAGCGGTTTAATAATTCAATGTGATCGCTTGAACTTTAACTTGATCTATCTCGTCATTTGTGAATTTGAGTGCGCTCTAGTTTAGTTTGCTTGAGGACAGCAAAGGCTTAAGTGTGGGGAATTTGATGACACTCGATTTTACGTGATTATTAGCCTCATTTAAGCTACATTTCCTTGCTTGAATCTCGGGTTTTGGGGTAGTTTAGGGTATTTTCACCTAATTGATCTAATTCTTACCGTTTTTATTACTTTGGCCCGTTATGGGTCTATTTGATGGTTTTCTAGTGTTTTTTAGAATGCATAGGTTTTGCCGTCAAATACGTAGCCACGAACGAGCTCAGGAAGCAAAGGAATCTCAAGGAATGCCCGAGATCAACCCAGAAGTCAACCAAGCCAGAAACCAGCACTGTCCCAGTTTTAACTAAAGTTCTTGGCGAAAAGAAAAAAAGTCTTCGCCGAAAAGTGCTGCCAAAACCCTACTGTCCGTCCAGGGATTTCATGAAGAAGTTTTCAGCGACAAGTCTAAAGTTTTCGCCGAAAACTAATGCAAAAATTGCACAGACGAAGACAGTAGATCCAGCCGGGGTTTCACCTAAAGTGTTCGGCGAAAACTCTCAAAGTTTTCACTGAAAACTATTTCCTTTTTCGGCTGGGATTTTGAAATCCTATAAATACTAAACCGGCGGCTATCAAAGGATATACTTTTTACAATAGACTTTTATCCTAAGACTTTTTCCCCAAGGATTAATTTCCAAGACTGAAAAGTTTGAGAGAGAGTTTATAGAGGTCGAAGAGTCGGGAAGAGATCGTGACGTCATCCTTCCATCTCGAAGAGCTCGGTGCTAGGAATTGAAGATCCAGGAGATCGAAGCTTCACAGATTCATCTGAAATTAGGTTTTACAGTTCTTCTATGTTATTCCTGCTTGAAGATGTATTCTTTGTTTGTCTTCGATTCTTTTGTGTTGAACATAAGTAGCTAAACTCATAGAGCTTAGATTAGATGAACCCTAAGTGACCCGGGGCTTTAAAGTGGTCACGGATCGGCGGTAATTAAATCTAGTTTCAATCAGTTTCTCTTGCATGTTTGGTTTGTTCTTAATTGTTTGTGTGTTTCTTTTCTAGCTTAATCACCTAGTTAAGATTCTAGTTATGCTGAGGATAGTAGCGAACGTTCGCCTCACTTCAAAACACCAAATCAACTGTTAACCTATTCATTGGAACAATTTCTCTTGTAGGAACCAGTTAGGGTTAATCCACTGCTAGAGTAACTCATTAACCAATAGTAATCGCACCAGTTAGTTTTCCGTTGCAGAAGTGAACGCACAGGCGGTCAATTAATCTTGGTAGTTAGATCGGATGAGTGAACGTTCACCAATCTTAAACCAAAGGGTCAGGAGTTATGGTGGTGTCTGAGAACTGAACGAATCAGGATTGAAAACTGCTGGTCTTGTGATCGGTAATGTTCTGGTAATCTTAGGGGGATTCAAAATCTAAGCTTGTCTGTCGTTTTGTCAAGTCAATCAATCGTTCAATTTGTTTTCTGTTTTCATTTCATTTTTCTCTACTAGACTAGAAGTGGTGGAACTCACACCACGCACAACTTGTGTTAATCTGAATAGCTTGCCAACATATTTGAGTAGTCAGTTAGTCGAGACCCATGGAATACGATCTACCTTGCTTTGTGCTTGCAGTATTTGATGACAGTGTGAAAACGCGTTCATCAAATTGGCGATGTTGCTGGGGAAACTCTTCTACCTGTTTGAAAGAAGAGTTGGCAATTTATTCTTCTACTTTTCCATCTTTCATATTTCCATACACTTTGATTTTACACTGGTTGTGCTTTTTTTGTCGCTTGCAGGTTGTTCACAAGTTTATGCATCACTGCCCTCTCACTCGCTCTCTAACCAAAACTGACAAGGCTAAGAGTGTAGAGAAGCCGGGTAGTTCTGCTCCACCTAAGCAACCGCGAATTCTGAAGCAATCCACTACTATCCCACTTTCATCTTTTACTCCAATTAAGATCGAGGAGCCAAAAGAGAGCTCCTCATCTTCCTCCGCTTCATCCACTGCATCGCTCTCGCCACCACCTTCTCCTAGGATGGACGACTAGCTACCGCCTCCTCTACCACCACCGCCGGCTCAGAGAAGTCTTGCTTATTATAACAAGTCGAGCGCGACTAGCGTTAAATCCTCTATCTCTATGCCGCGCAATGAAGGTGATCTCGACTATGAGATTAAGATCCCCTTCCTTGGAATAATCTCTAGGGATGTGCGGTTTGAAGGAAAGTCGCACGATAACCCTTGCACTCACTTGGCGGACTTCATTGCTCTTTGCAAAACCTTCAAGAATGGGAATCTCGAGAAGAACACCTGTGCTTGCGAGCCTTACCATTCTCTCTTCAAGGCCCCGCTAAGAGATGGTTGAATAGCAAGCCTCCCAGTTACTACAGCGACTGGGACAAGTTGGCTCAAGACTTCGTTGAACAATACTTTCCTCCTTCCAGAACAACTGCCTACAAAGATAGCATCTCCAAGTTCATACAGAAGGAAGGAATGAGCTTATACGACGCTTGGAATGAATTCCAAGAGCTCCTCTACAGCTTCTCCCATCACGGTTTCGAGCAAAGGCAACAAGCTGAGACATTTGCTCGAGGAATGAACGAGGAGTCATCCAAATGGGTCAACTCCTTAGCTGAGGGAGATATCACTGCTCTTACACCAGAAGTGGCTATGCTTCACTTCCCTGACTGTGCTTCCAAGTCAAGGAATTGGGAGAGACAAACAGAAGGAGCTCGAAGTGATCTCAACATTGAAGAGCAGATCAAGGCAGAAATCGAGAAGCATCTGAAGAAGGCTAGCACGCCTATTAAACCTCCAACTGCCTCTATTCTTGTTACTGCTATCAATGGTGTGGCACCTGTGCTCACAACGGAGGTCATTGCCAGAATTTTGGTAGAGCAAAAGTCTGGACTGCCGAAGAAGTCGACTTCATCGGTCAAGGCTTCACCAACAACCAACAAGGTTATACTGGCTACCGACAGTTCCGACAACCACAACAATAAGGAAGCTTTCAAGAGCGACCCCCCTACAATTCTGGAGCAAGCTAGAATCAGAATAACCGACTGTCTGGGTTGTTTCAAGACCAGAAGCCTAACAATCAGACCAGAGGGATCTACCAACCACCCCACCGGAACCAAGGCAACTACGGTACAGCTCTTAGCAATCGCCAAAACCAGTATCTGAACAACAAGTATCAAGGCCAGCCTCAGAGACCATCGCCGCATGACAACAAGGATACTGAGTTGGATAAGAAGCTGAACCAGATCATCTCTAGGCTCGATGATCATGATAGCCAATTCAAGGCTCAAGCTCTCCTTAATCAAGAGCAGATTGCTCAAGGCCATCGAGTAAAGAGTCAAGTAAACCACATAACAAACATGATTGCTAATGCCGGACCCTTCGGTCAGTTGCCAAGCCAAACCGTGCAAAACCCGAAGAAGGAGCAAGTCAAGACTGTCTCTACTCGATGCTACAAGAGTTCACCCGCCGCCACTTCTTTTGATTCAGTCATGACTCCGGATGTTGTAATTACTGATACCCCTGAGTTTGAAGAGGAGAAAAAGGTTGCGTCACGCTCCACGTGAATGCCTGAGCCGCCTCTTGCTCCGTATCAACCAAGAATCCCATTCCCAAATGCATTGCGAGGTGGGAGAATCGAGCAGCACAGCTCACAGAAGAAGAAAGAAGCACCCCCACCCCGTCCAAGGAAGAATGCTCCGCCATTCGTGACAAGAAGCTCTCTATACCAATCCCAGCTAAGTGCACTGATCCTGCTTCTTTTACTTTACCTTTAATCATTAATGAAATTAAGGTCGAGCGTAGTCTGGTTTATCTAGGTGCATCCATAAATGTCATGCCTGTGTGTTTAAATGAAAAAACTCAACCTAGGTGAATTAAAACCTACTAGCATGCATTTAGTGTTCGCCGACAAGTCTCTAAAGACGCCTAGGGGGTTAGTTAAGAACGTAATCACTAAGTGCGGTCCTTTCACCTTCTTGGCTGATTACGTAGTCATGGGTACTCGAGAGGAGGATGTTACTCTTCTAATAGGTCGACCTTTTATGGCAACATCCGGCATGATAATCAATGTGACAAACGGATCGTTGACATTAAGGGTCCGAAAAGACACTATAACATTTTGCCTTAAGGACGGTATGAAGTACACCCTCAAGGGAGAAGCTCATTGTCTTTCGGTTGAAACTGTGGAGTTGGCCTCGATCAACTCCGTTACTAATGTAGTCCCTAGTTTTTCTCCAAAGATAGTTGTCTCAGGTACTGCACAGGTTATTAAACAAAAGAAGAAGATGCAAGCAGAGAAGCCAAAGAAGGAGGAACTGAAAGCCTCCCCTTCTAAATCGCCACAAGCTAAAATTTTGAAGCTCATTTGACTGCTTGGTTCATGTCTACTCATGCCTAATGATATTTTAATGTTCCTGAACCTGTGATTGTGCCAATTGATGCTTTGATCGTGGTTAACTTTGCGTAATTGCTAAATTTTGTGGGGTGTCGACTTTCCCTAATATCTCGGTTTGACTTTGAATGTGTGATGTGCATTGGCTGCCCTGTTAGTTTCTTTGCTCACCCTATGATCAATTTGGTTACCGGTTGTTAGATTAGCTTATCCCCACTCGGTTTTCCTCATTTTTTTTTGAAACTAAGTTTTTCAACCAAGTGTGGGGTAAGATTGGTTTGACTAATGTGGTTTCAATTTTTATATCTTTTATGAACAGGGGTAAGAGACCGAGAGTCGCACCCAGTGGTCCAGGGTCCACCTCTACCACTCCCGATGCCGAATCTAGTTCCAGAGCACCCGCTCCTGTCACTCCTGCCGTCCATGGTCCTCCACCGACTTTCCCGAACCACCAGGGGTTCCACCCCTTCATTGACAAGATGTAGGAGCACTATTTTGAGCACTACTAGATGACCCAGCACATCCCTATAGCTGACGTGCGACTTCTCTCCACGGAGTCGATCCATGATCGTGATAAGGATTGGTACGCCAACGTCTCCAACTCTCTAGCAGCTGTAGGACTTCTGGAGCTGACTACCATCACTGACGACTTTCCTCGTGTCGCGCTACGAGACTTGTAGGCCACCTTTGAGCTAGATACGCACAAGAGTAGGCAGCACAAGAAAGTCATCTCCTTCTTCCTCAGTGGGGTGCACAGGGAGTTTACCTAAGACGAATTTGCCGACCACCTCGGCATCCCACCTTAGCACTATCAAGGCCACCACCATGGATGGGAATCCGACAAGGCCAGGGGACCGGTGTACGATGCACTCTTGAGCCACATCACCGGAGTGCCAGGCGCTAAGACCACGGACCATAACTTCATCGGTTTGGTCTCTCACCCTCTCTTTCACTTTATTCATATTGTGTGGCGTAGATCTTTGTTGTTTGCTCCAGAGAGGGACCAACACCCTATAAGCCGAGAGGAGCTTCTCCTCTTCCGAGCTATCCGCGAGGGCTACCAACTTCACTCGGGCTGGGTTCTAGCTCGCCTGTTCCACAAGAAGATCAAATCTGCAAGGCCTCCTTCCTTCCTCCTCGGTGGTAATTTCATTGGTCACCTCGTCACCAGCCTAGGCCTCAACTAGGCGTGGGAGCCTGACGTCCCGCGCCACCAAGTGCACACCATTGGTGGAGACCTGCAGTGGAGTATGACCTGTAATTGGACTATAGTCCACATGAGTTGTCAATTTCCAGCTATCGACAAAGAGCCCGGGTCAGAGGAAGAAGATGATTATGAGGAGGAAGAGCCTCAGCCAGATCCAACATTTCAGCACTAGATACCCGGCACAGCAGTAGCCTGCGGGGTATGCACACCAGCAGCACCCTCACTACCAGGAGCCACTGCAGATGCCTCAGCCGGCAAACCGGCAGCAGCCCGGTGACTATGGGGAGCTGCTTAACCAGATTCGGGGGTGGCAGATCGACCACACCGCCACTCAGGATGCTCGTTGGCTGATCACACAGAGTCACATACGCCAGTAGGACGCCCGATATGAGATGCAATTGGCATCGCAGCAGCAAGTCGAGGACTTCTTCCACATTCCACCTCCTCGCCCACCTGGTGAGTAGTGACCGGGTTTTATCCTTTTCCTTGTCCTTCTTTTTTTTTATTCTTTTCAGATTTTGATCCAATTTTGTATTGTGTGGATACGGGACACTTGTTCCGGTTTCCTTTTGATCTTTTCTTTATTTTTGTTTTGTATGTCCCTTTTGGCAGCTTCTCTCCATGCTCCGGACGCTTCTTAATCATCCCCTACACCAATCATCTCAGTCCAGGTTATTCTATTACTCTCTACTCTCAATTTGGTCCAGTGAGGACACAAGACGGTTTAAGTGTGGGGTACGATGTATAAATTGCATGATCTTGTGTGAATATTCTATGATTTCATGGCTTATCTAATTCCTCTAGCTTAGAATTGCTCGATTCTTGACGTGTGATGTTAAGTTAGTTTTCAATTTTTCACAGTGATGCTTAGACTACTTAACCTAGAACTAGTAATCAACTTGCTACATTGATGCTAAATTGCTTGGTCAGAACAGGAAATTGATATCACGCTTGTAGTATTTCACCTTGATTGCATGATAATGTTCGAATCTGACTAGCAAACCAATAGTGAGCTTTTGATCCTTTGCACATAAACTTGCAATTTCGATTCTTTTTGACTAATTTTCTCATACCTTGAATGAGTTACAATTTGCATTAGACCTATTCGCGGCCACACCATGACATGAGTTCTAGGAGGATAGAGGCACCTAGTTGAAACTACTTAAGCCAGATAGCCAACCTAACATTAAATTCATTAGGTGTAAATCATTGAGCTTGGCCTTTCTTTTGGTTCGTTTATACATTACATCCATTCCCCATGTTGTTCTTTCCCCGTTGATGCCTTGTGGTTGTAGTTCTAGATTAGCCTACCGGAAGTTGGTCTATGGTAACCTGCTTTTAGCCATTAAACAGGTGGTCTTAGCTATTATGTCCAAACGTGTAAACCCCTCTAGCAACTAAAAGAAAATCGGCACAAAGAAAAAATAAGGAAAAATAGAAAATCCAAAAAAAATCCAAAAAATGTTAAAGTTTCAAAGTTAGTAGTTTAGTTCAATAACGTTCTTCTTCCTGCAAATGGAAGAACGAAGTCAATAAAAAAAGAGACGAAAATTCAGAAAAATCGAAAAAAAAAGTGCTAGATTGCTTGAGGGTATCGTAAGACGAGCATACACTATTCCACCCGTGTCTCGTTAGACGGTAGGATGCCATAGGCTAGATTCAAGGGAAGTTAGTCGAAAGCTACACCGCACCAAAGCCAATTCCATCATCCATTCTAGTGTAGGAATCATTACAAGTCCCTTGCGAAAGTCCTTTTGACTAGTAACTCGTGCTGTCACAGTGGTGAAGATTGTGTTCAAACTGCAAACATATGACATACTTCGGTCGAGAAAGTGATTAAGAGCTGAAAGACGTCCCTAAACATAGAGTGCAAGAGTTTCCCATATACTAAATTTTATCTATGTGAGGAGTCTAGTCGGTCAGATCGAATTCATGCATAATTTGTGTTTACTACTTGTTTGTGTGCAAATAATTAGTGAGACCAGGTTGTTTGGTTGACGTATATGCATGTTAGGTCACTTGCTCTAGAAGTAGCGGTTTAATAATTCATTGTGATTGATTGAACTTTAAATTGATCTATCTCGTCATTTGTGAATTTGAGTGCGCTCTAGTTTAGTTTGCTTGAGGACAAGCAAAGTGATGAGAACCGTCGTTGTGATGAGCTGGTTCTATCAAATAACTATCAAGCTCAAGAGCTGGATAGATCGTATTCCACGGGCCTTCAATTGATTGGCTACTTCAGAACTAACAAATTACTCAAGGAAAACACGTTGTGCGTGGTGTGAGTTCCACGACTTCTAATTCTAAGGAATGCAGGAAAATTAAAACAAATTAAGCTAAAGCAGATTGAGAATTAGGGTTTGGAAACAAGAATGGCAGACGAACTTAGACTTTGAATCCCCCTTCGTTCCCCAGAGCATTGGCAATCAACAGATCAGCGGATTTCGATTCTTATTCAATCAATTACTAAAACACCACCATAACCCCTTACCCTTAGGTTTAAGACCGGCGAACGTTCGCACTATCCGTTCTAACTACCAAGATTAACTAGCCGCCCGGGTACGGTCGCCTCTCGCAACGACTTAGCTAACTGGCGTAATTACTAGTGATTAATGAGTTACTCTTGCAGTGGATTAACCCTAACTGGTTCCTACGAAAGGCACACTCCAATTATAAGGTTAATTGTTCAATTTGATGTTCTAAAGTAAGGCGAGCGTTCGCTTCTATCCTTAGCTTAACAAGAATCTAATCTAGGTGATCAATCCAGGCAAGAAACATGAACAATGAAGAACGAATCAAACATGAAAAAGAACTGATTGAATTTCGAATCTAATCACCGCCGATCCGTGACCGCTTTAAAGCCCTGGGTCACTTAGGGTTCATCTAGTCTAAGCTCTGACGAGTTTAGCTACTCATGATCATTACAAAAGAAACAAAGACAAAGAAAGAGTTCATCATTCAAAGGAAGAACAGAAAAGGATCTGAAAAACCTAATTCGGACGACTCTGACAGACTCCGATCTTCGGTAAGTTACACTCCTAGCTCCGGTTCTCCGAGATGGAAGGGATGGCGTCACGATCTCTATCCGGCTCTTCGAACTCCAACTCTTCGCTCCAGAACTTCAGAGAAATCTGATCTCCAAAAGTTGTGTTTTTCGAATTATGAAATTGTATCTCCTATATTGGCAGCCGGGTTAAGTATAAATACTTAACCCTAGTTGGGCCGCGCTGAGATGGTATTTTCGCCGAAACCATAGGGGTAGTTTCGGCGAAAACTCTTGTGTGAATGGACGTCCGCCGACTGATCCTTCTGTTCATCCTTTTCGGTCCAAAAACTCAAAGTTTTCGGCAAAAACTTTCTTCACTTGACATCAGCCGGTTTGCACTAATGTTTTCGCCGAAAACATATACTTAGTTTCGGCGAAATCTCCTTTGTCTTGGCACCAGTCTGAATGCACTAATATTTTTGCCGAAATCCATAGGACATTTTCGGCGAAAGTGTCTTTGTAATCGGGCAGGATTTTGGTTGGACTTTGATTGGTTCCTTTGATCGATTCCGGTTCAGTTCCTCGATGTTCCTATGCCTTAGACACGTCCATGGCTACTTTATTTGACGGCAAAAACCTGTGCTTACGCAAAAACACTAGAAAACCATCAAATAGACTCAAAAAGGGCCAAGGTAACACAAATGGCACGAGATAGGGCAATTGATTGAATATTCGTCATTCTACCCTAAAAACCATGTCTTAAGCAAAGAAATGTCGCTTAAATGAGGCTGATAATCACGTCAAATCGAGTGTCATCACAAAGGCTTAAGTGTGGGGTATTTGATGACACTTGATGACACTCGATTTGACGTGATTATCAGCCTCATTTAAGCGACATTTCCTTGCTTAAGACATGGTTTTTAGGTTAGAATATCGAATATTCACTCAACTGCTCTATCTCGTGCCATTTGCATTACTTTGGCCCGTTTCGGGTCTATTTGATGGTTTTCTAGTGCTTTCATGATAGCACAGGTTTTTGCCTTCAAATAAAGTAGCCAAGGACGTGTCTAAGGCATAGGAACCTCGAGGAACCGCACCGGAACCAATCCAAGAAGTCAATCAAGTCAACATAAATTCTACCCCATTTTACACTATAGTTTTCAGTGAAAACTCCTCAGGTTTTCGGCGAAAAGTCCAGAAGAAATTGGCAGAGCTTGCACGAGGAAGTTTTTGGCGAGAAGTTAAAGTTCTCACCGAAAACTCTGGATTTCAGAATCACAGGAGAATCAGCCGACGGAAGCCACCATTTACAAAGAAGTTTTCGGCGAAAACTCATCAAGTTTTCGCTGAAAAATTCAGGCAAAATCCGACAACTTAGGGTTAAGTATAAATACTTAAACCGGAGTCCCAAATCATGTATACCTCATAATACACATCATAATTCAGAACTTTCACGAGTTTTAGACGGAAAGAGTTCGAGAGAGCAGAGTTTTAGAGTTCGAAGAGCCAGGAAGAGATCGTGACGCCATCCCTTCACCTCGGAGACTTGGAGCTAGGATTGAAGATTACAGGAGAGTGAAGCTTTGCCAGAGTCGTCTTAATTAGGTTTTACAGTTTCTATCTGTTCTATCTTTTCATGGTTTAATTAGGTTTTACAATTTCCAAGATCAACCTCCCTACAATGTCCGTGCCAACCAGAACCAAGGCCAGAATCAGAACAGCCGACCAACTAGTTCAGCTCAGGATCAGAAGCCAAACAATTCGATGGGAGGTGTCTACCAGCCGCCGCACCGGCCAACTATGGAACTGCTCCTGGCAATCGCCAGAATCAATATCTGAACAATACCTATACAGGACAGCAGCATCAGAATGAGAACAACGTTAGTGAACTCGACAAGAAGCTCAATCAGATCATCATCAGACTTGACGATCATGATAGTCAGTTTAAAGCTCAAGCTCTCCTCAACCAAGAACAGATTGCTTCCGGTCAAAGAATAGAGCATGCAGTGAATCAGATCTCTAGCATGCTAGCATCTGGTCGACCATATGGCCAGCTCCCAAGCCAAACCGAGCCGAATCCGAGAAAGGAGCAAGCTAAGATGGTATCTATTCAGGACCCGAAAAACTCACCTACTAATGTTTCTTCTAATTCATACAGGGCCATTGAAGTTCCGGAGAAGAAGGAAGCAAAGGAAGAGGCGCCTAAGGAGTATGATCCTCCTCTTGCTCCATACTACGAGAAGCCTCCTTTTCAAAGGGTGTTGCTACCGAACGCAAGGATCGAGACTGGCATGTGGGGGAACAAAGAAGGATATCCTACCATCCGTAGTAAGAAGCCTTCCTCGCCATATCCAACTAAGTGTTCCGACCCTGGTTCTTTCACGCTACCTCTAGTCATTAATGATATTGAGATAGAAAGTAGTTTGGTTGATCTAGGTGCGTCTGTCAATGTCATGCCTATGAGTTTGTTTGAGAAATTGAATCTAGGAGAACTTGAACTGACTAGCATGCAACTTGTCTTTGCTAATAGATCATTGAAACGCCTAGAGGAGAGATCAAAGATGTAGTTACTAAATGTGGTTCTTTCACTTTCTTAGTTGATTTTGTGATTATAGATACTAGCGAGGAGGATTCTACTATTTTTATAGGTCGACCCTTCATGGCAACAACCGGAATGCAAATCAATGTTCCGAGTGGTTCTTTGACCTTGAGGGTTGGTAAGGAAACGATAACATTCCGCCTTAAGGACGGTATGAAATATACTCCTATGAATGAAGAACCTCACTGTCTTGATGTTGAAATTGTGGAGTTGACTCCGTTCAATTCCGTTACTGTTGTCTCTTCCAGTGTTTCTAGATCAAGTGTTGTTGCAGGTGTTGAACAGATTATCAAGCAGAAACCAGGATCTTCGGCACAAAAGCCACCGAAGAAGAAGGAACTGAAAGCTTCTTCTTGACCGCCAAGCAAGGTACCTAACAGGCTACGGAGGAAGAATCAAAAGAAGACTCAAATGGTCTGGAGGCCAGTTGCTCTGCCATCCTCTCCTGAGCCAGCTACACCACCAATTCTTGCCAAGCCACCGGCGCAGGAGCAAGTGAAGAAGGAGAAGCCAAAAGCATCTCCCAAGGAAGTGCCAAAGATCACGGATCCCGGTGAAATGAAGCCGGAGGTCAAAGAGAAGATAAAGCCAACTGTCCTCATTCCTTCCATTGTAACACTCACGAAGGATGATCTCTCAAGAGAACTATTCGGACCGTTCAAGATCACTGATCATCGTCCCGATGGACGTACCAAGCTCACTCATGCTAACGGAAAGAAATTCACGCTCGACGAAGATACCCCGAAGCTCTACTTCATGAATTCTGACGCAAGCGTTAAGGAGATCCTGAGTTGGGATGTCTCCTAATACCGTCCAGGTATCGTCCAGCTCAAGGACGTTAATCAAGAGCGCTTCGTGGGAGGCAACCCACGGCTGGAGTCAGTTTTTAATTTGTGTCGAACTCAGTGTTTTAGAGTCGGTTCGAAAGAGCCAAAAGTGTCAGTTTGCATGATTTCTTATTTTCGTGTGTAGTTTGTGTGTCATCGTGTCAACCCAAGTTGCTTGAGGTTGTTCCAATTTTTGTCAAATTAACTCTGATTTTCTGAAGTCTAGCGGGATTGCGAAAATGTTTTCAAACGTGCAGGTCAAAGTTTTCGGCAAAAAGCACTTCATTTTTCGGCGAAAACTGCCCTTTAAAACCCACTTTGTTTTCTGACCGATTTTTGATAAACTTTTCAGCGAAAAGTACCCTACTTTTCGGTGAAAATTGACTTTGAAAACCGGCAGACGTTTTGAACTGGATTTTTTGGCAAAAACTTGCACTTCTTTTCGCCGAAAAATCTGAGAAAATCCAAAAAATCTTATCCCCTATTTCTTGTCTTTTTCCCGATCTTCTCTCTCTCTCCCTCACTCTTTTCGAAAGAACGAAACCCCCCTTTCAAAATCACCGCCGACCCATTTTAGCCGCCGCCACGCGATTCCTTCGCTGCTGCCGTTGCCGACCGCCACCACACCATTCCTCTTTCTCTCCCAATCATTCCAAGCCGTAGATCGTCTGAATCAGAGCTCTAGAGCTCCAGTTCCACCGAAACCTAGTTTCTCAAGTTTTTAGCCGATTTCTCATTTTACGTTCATTTTCAGCAGTCATGGCCTCAAGGTAAGTCGTAGAGCTTTTCATTTCGAGTCTTTTGACATGTTGAATGCTGAATTTCATCGTGGTTGACTTTGGTTGACTTTTTCAGTCTACCTCAATATGCGTGCCAACTGTTTCATGAGAATTATGGTTAACTGATTGCTTCGGACTGTTCTAGCATGCTTAGGAAGAATTGTGCTGAATTTTAATACCATTTGATCATATGTTGCTATGCTTAAAGGATGATTCTTTGTGGTGTTGACTTCTTATGAAATGTCGGTATGACCGTGCACTATTTTTGCTCTGTTGGCTGCCATATTTGTCCATTCATGTTCATATCACTGTGTTGGTTGTCAGAGTTGATGTATGCCGTCATTTCTCGATTTGTGCTAGTGATTAGGGTTCAATGTGTTCCAATGTTGACTTTTTGAATGTCGTTTTGACTTCTGAGCTCTAATTGTGATGTGAACATTCCGGCTGGACATATGCATGTTTTGTGATTCATTATGTTTACCGATTACTCGCCTTGCTTACCCCCACTCAGTTTTCCTCATTTCTTTGTGAAATTGAGTTTTTCTACTAAGTGTGGGGTAGGTTCTTAGTTTGACTAATCCGGTTTCGTTTCTTGCTATAGGAATGTCACTCATGAGCGCAGGACTAAGGCTAGACTTGACACCGCCTCTAGCTCCGGAGCACCGGCACCCGTCACACTTGCCATCTCCGGTCCTCCACCAGCATATCCAAGTCGTGTCGGGTACCACCCCACTGTTGCCCGCTGATGACACTCGAATTGACATGATTATCAGCCTCATTTAAGCGACATTTTCTTGCTTAATACATGGTTTTTAGGGTGGAATAACGAATATTCAATCAATTGCTCTATCTCGTGCCATTTGTGTTACTTTGGCCCGTTTCGGGTCTATTTGATGGTTTTCTAGTGTTTCTATGTTAGCACAAGTTTTTGCCGTCAAATAAGTAGCCAAGGCGTGTCTAAGGCGTTGGAATCTCGAGGAATCGCATCGGAATCGATCCAAGAAGCCAATCGAGTCGAACCAAATTCTGCCCCGTTTTACACTGAAGTTTTCGCCGAAAATACCCAGGGTTTTCGGCGAAAATCCATGAACAAATTGGCAGAGCTCACCAAGGCAACTTTTCGGCGAAAACACTAAGTTTTCGCCGAGAACCTGGCGTCCGAAAATCACAGGAGAATTCAGCCGGCGATCAGTCAATTTACAAAGAGATTTTCGCCGAAAATCCCTTCATATTTTTGGCGAAAATGTCAGGCAAAATCAGCAGTATTAGGGTTAAGTATAAATACTTAACCGGCGGCTCGGAGACACAAGATACATCATAATTTCCAACTAATACCAAATACTTGAGAATTCTCCCGAGTTTTGAGCAGAGAGTTAGAGCTCGAAGAGCCAGGAAGAGATCGTGACGACATCCCTTTCATCTCGAAGACTAGGAGCTAGGATTGCAGTTTACCGGAAGATCGAAGTTCTGCCGGAGTCGTCTTCATTAGGTTTTTCAGATCCTTTTATGTTTTTCCTCTGTTCGATGAACTCTATCTTTGTCTTTGATTCTTTTGTGAAAAACATGAGTAGCTAAACTCTTAGAGTTTAGACTAGATGAACCCTAAGTGACCCAGGGCTTTAAAGCGGTCACGGATCGGCGGTGATTAGATTCGAAGTTCAATCAGTTTCTCTTTCATGTTTGATTTGTTCTTCATTGTTCATGTTTCTTGTCTGGATTGATCACCTAGATTAGATTCTTGTTAAGCTAAGGATAGAAGCGAACGCTCGCCTTACTTTAAAACATCAAATCGGACAATTAACCTAATCATTGGAGTGTTCCTTTCGTAGGAACCAATTAGGGTTAATCCACTGCAAGAGTAACTCATAAATCATTAGTAATTGCACCAGTTAAGTTAAGTCGTTGCGAGAGGCGACCGTACCCGGACGGCTAATTAATCTTGGTAGCTAGATCAGATAGAGCCAACGTTCGCCAGTCTTAAACCTAAGGGTAAGGAGTTATGGTGGTGTCTTAGAATTGATTGAACGAGAATCGAAATCTGCTGATCTGTTGATTGCCAATGCTCTGGTGAACGAAGGGGGATTCAAAGTCTAAGCTTGTTTGTCATCTTTGTCTTAATCAACCAATCTTTCAATCTGTTTTCAGTTTTAATTTTTAATTTCCGTGCATTTCTTAGAATTAGAAGTCGTGGAACTCACACCACGCACCAAGTGTTTAAACTTGAATAACTTGCCTTTATATTTGAGTAAACGATCATTAGAAGACCCGTGGAATACGATCTACCCTAGCTTCCAGCTTAGTAGTATTTGATTGAACTCGCACAACGACGGTTCATCAAATTGGCGCCGTTGCCGGGGAACTTCTTTTCATTGTTCGAAAGAAGAACTGGCATTTTATTCTTCTACCTTCCATCTTTCAATTTTCCATCCACTTCGATTTTACACTATTTTTTGTTTGTTTTTGTTATTTGTAGGTTGTTCACAGGTGTATGCATCACCGCCCTTGGACTCGCTCTAAAACCGACAAGACTAAGAGTGTAGAAAGACCAGGCATTTCTACTCCACCTCGACAATCATAGATTCTAAGGAGAAGCAGAACCAATCCACCTCCATCCGTCACTCCGATCAAGATCAAGGAACTGAAGGAGAGTTCCTCATCTTCATCTTCACCGTTGATGTGATCCTTGCCACCCTCGGGCCAACCCCGAGCCGAGAGCCTGAACAAGGCCTCATGCCAAATGCTACGAGCCCTAGACCGACCACAGCCCCTGAAGACCCTCTGGAGACCTTCCAGAAGATGTGGCCGAAGCATAATGAAGAAAGCCTGGCCAGAAGCAGCTGGCACCCGAAGATAGACCCCGGTACGAGCCCTGGACCGGGCCAAATGCCAGAACTGAGCTCCAGGATCGAAGCCTCGATCCCTGTACCAGCAGCAACCCTTGAAGACCCCATGAGAGCATTCCTGAAGACCTGGCAGAAGCATAAAGCAGAAGGCTTGGCCAGAATTGAAGAAGGCCTAGGCGCCGGACCGAGCGCCGGGCACCACAGAAGCGTGCTTTTGGCCCAGCCAACAAATGGCTCGAGCCTTTTGGAAGATTCCAGTTGATATGGATTGCTTGAAGCCCCAGGAACACTCTCCAACAAACGGAACTGAATTTGGAGAAGAACTGAATGAGATAAAGCTCGGCCAAGTCCTAGCAAAGCATGGGTGGAGCATCAAGGAGTGGAGCCCGGATGCTGATCCGAGTCTGCACACGATAAGAGCTACGATCAGGCCAACCCCTGAGCCTGATCCATGGAGGTATTGATGACCATTCATGATACGGGAGATGAAGAGAAGATGTCAAGTACTTCCAAACAAGAAATCCTAATCAAGCTAGGATTTCCCGGTTTTGGACAGATTTCTAGTCTGACGAAGAATGACGGATTTGGGCTACCTGGAGATAGAATTTGGGCTGAAGCCCAACATCAAAGTTGAATCCCATGACGTCTACTAGTGAGCTGCCAAAGGGCTTATTTTTCCTATTTTATTTGGTATTTATTTGGCAATTTCTCCCAGAACTCGTTCTGCTGTTTTTGAGGATTTTCCAGCCTCCTTTTTAGGAGTTCTAGTTTAGGTAGGATTCTTTTCCCTTATAGGATTGGAATCCGAATTTCCCCTCTTTTTAGTCTAGGTTAGGATTAGTTAAAGTCCTCTTTAGGTTTTCTAATTAGGACTCTTTTTATTTCTTTATTTTATTCTTATTTCGGTAGTAGTCTTTAGGGAGGAGAGCTTTTTCCCTCACCTATATAAGGAGGCCGCCGGCCAACCTTTGTACTCAGAACCCCCCTTTTGATTAAATATATTTCAGAACTTATGTTCTTTTCCCTTCGAGTTAATGTGAGGAGCATTGCTTAAGGTTGACTTATCATCAAGAGCATCCATCTCTTGGCGTGGCGTCTACGACTTGATACTTCTGGTTCCTGTAACACCCAACCCGAATCAGCTCGGTGGAACCCGAGGTTGAACCGGAATCGAGTATTACCCAGTGAAAAACGACAGAGATAACAATCAAATCCAAACTTCGAATAAAAGTTTAAGTGAGAGGCCTCCATAAACCATGAAAAACATAAACCGTTTACAACTCCAAATCCAACATAAAACCCATAAAATCCAACGTAACCAGAGAGATACATAAATCCCAGTAAAACCCCCAAAATGTCCAAGTCAACTGAAATATAAAATTAGGTCAACTCCAAGTAGGCACCAGTCTTCACCTCATAGCTGCAGCCAGCACTTCTCGGAATCCACCCTCAACTCTGGCACCACACCACTCGCTCTAGCTACGGGATCCTGAAAGGGAGAAAGGGATCAATTTCCTATTGAAATTGAGTGAACCCACTGGCCCTACCTACACGTTGTCCTACTCTATGGAGCGGTCCCAACTCCGCACAAGACATTCAACAATGGAACCAAACCCAACCCCCTTTCCATATTTTAATTCCCTAAAAACAGTCTAGGTGATCACGTTGGTCAGTTCTTGTTCTCAAGCACAATTCATAACAATAGAATCACACAGAATTAATACCTCAAACCACGGCACACACAGCATCATCACATCACATCCATCAACCAAGTCACTACCACAACCACAAGCACACAAACATACGCATTCATATTAACTAGGTGAGTTATTAGGCGCCAAGGAGTTATCCACACCACCACCCGGCCGGCCGACGCACTTCCCTACCGCATGGGAAGTCCTCGCGCTCCCCTACCGCATGGGGAACGCGTTCTCATTAACCATCATCATCATCATCAATCTCATCATCAATCTCATCACTCCCTTGACACCCATGTCAAGGGGATCCACCCCAATGGATCGGACTCAACAACCAGTACCGCGGGTGGGGTAGTGTGGGCTCCTTCCGGTTCTATTTCCAACATTCAATTCTCAACATCACATTCTCAACTCATACATCACATCTACTACCAACATACAACACAAATCAGCCACATCTCATTCATAGTCCATAGTTCACAACACATCTCGTCCTCCATGCCCCTGTCATGTTCACAGCACACACATCACAATCAATAGGATAACCGGCTAGCTCACCGGCCTCCCCCACCTGCAAGTACAGGGGAAGCCATGTCATGAGTCTAGGGTCACCCACCTGTTCCTCTTATTCAGAGCGACCCCACATTGGCAGGGCAACTCTCCTGCATCACAGCCAGCGATTCATAACATCATAGCACCCGTACCCATTTTCCAACCATCCTAATTCTCATCTCTATGTCAATTCATTACTTAATTCACTTCAGTTCACACCCAACCCCAAACCATAGCAATCGACAACAACAATTAACCACGGCAATCAACAATAGCAATCAAGTACATTCACAGAACAATTTACCCCCCTTTTACGCTCATCATTTTCATGCATAACCTAGGTTTTGTTCTAAGTCCAATTGAAACTCCTCACGCTGTCCAAACTACCTACACAACGCTAGGCCGTCACCTGGAATAGAAGACGAGGCTCTAATCGTCTTCTAGTTCCCCAGAAACTCGATTTCCAACCACCAAACTCGTAGCTCTACCCTTCCTTACTGCTCACGACCTACACCCAGAAACCCAAAATAGAGGTTAGCGATCTCTTCTCCTCTCGCTACGAATCCATAGCAACAAACGGAACTCAATTCCGACCTCTACAGCTCCCGGAATCACCCTACGAAGATTGCTTGAAGTTGGTTCGTCAATGGCTTTCGGGGAGAGAGAAAGGGAAACGAAAATACGGATTTCTGTGCAATTTCCGTCCTTTTATGCACGAAATGTGCGCCTGAAATGTCAAAATGTGCGCGGCGCACATTGACCCCTAAAAGGCGCACATTTTGAATATTCTGCCGAAAGTTTGCTGAATTAATTGAAAAGTGCGCCTGGCACTTCTAAATGTGCGCCTGCGCACATTAGGACCCAAAATCAGCACTTTTGGTACTGTAAACCATTCCCCTCTTTTGCAACTTCAACCCGGCACACACCCAAACGTCCCAGACCTCAAGAGACCCTCTTAAGTACCGTTTCCGGCACTCTAGTCACCCGGACTTGAGTTCTAACCCGTTCGGTTGGGCGGGGATGTTACAGTTCCCAGCTGTTATATAGCTGACGGGTCAAAGTCCTCATCCGCCCCCGGTTCCTGACGGTTCTACCTCGTTGCACGGTCTCAACTTGCGGTGTTCAAGGGTCGTCTGCCCACGGTTGCAGCGTTCACATCAGTTGGTATCAGAGCACGGTTCAGCTCACGGACCACAATCTATCCCAGTCTCCAGGTTCACCTGGATTCATATCCTTTTTATTGCTTTCTTAGAAAATAGATTCGAAAATTCCCTTCTATTTCAGTTCTTGTTTTCAATTTCGAGTTGTAAGAAAAAGAAAAGAAAGCAAGGCCACCTTGCCACGTTATTTCCTTTTGTTGTAAGTTTATTTCTAAGAAGAGGGATAGAAAATTGCTTCCGATTGCTAGTACTAACCATGGCAGATGAGAGATTAGCCAACATGGAAGGCCACCTTCAGAATCTGGACGCTACTATGGCCGCCGTCCAAGAAACCCTAGCCAGGCTTCAAGCCGGGAGAGGACGAGATGAGCGCCGAGAAGACAGCCTGATGCGAACCACCTCCTCTAGGAAGGGATCGACTCAACACCCAAAACTATATTATCAGCCCCACGAGAACCTAACCTTTGAAACCGCGGAGAACCCTTGAAATCCACTAAATATTGACTTAGGAACCCCAAGGTATTCGGTCGAGTTGGTGCCACAAACAAAGGATGATTGCCTTTGATGATAAACCAAAAACCTTAAGTTAAGCAACAACGAGCAAAGACTTGAAGGAAAAGAACTAAGTTCTGAAATTTTCAATAATCAATCAACGTGTCTTACAATGATGGCCGAGGCCTCTATTTATGCTCAAGGGTGGCCTAGGCCGGTTCCAACTCTAAAAAGGAAAAACTAAAATAATCCTAAAAGATAGGCCTAGGAAACTATTAAAATAAACAATGTTGTCCGAATAACAAATTCCTAAACCACAAAAATTGAGAAAAACCCTAATCCAGGCGGATTAGGGCAAGCCGGCTTTCCTTGTCCGGGTGGGACTAGGAAAAGGCTCCGGGCGCGTCGGCGGGCAATCCGGGCGCGGGCAGTGATGACACTCGATTTGACGTGATTATCAGCCTCATTTAAGCGACATTTCCTTGCTTAAGACATGGTTTTTAGGGTAGAATGATGAATATTCAATCGATTGCCCTATCTCGTGCCAATTGTGTTACCTTGGCCCGTTTTTGGTCTATTTGATGGTTTTCTAGTGTTTTTATGTTAGTGATGACACTCGATTTGACGTGATTATCAGCCTCATTTAAGCGACATTTCCTTGCTTAAGACATGGTTTTTAGGGTAGAATAGCGAATATTCAATCAATTGCCCTATCTCGTGCCATCTGTGTTACTTTGGCCCGTTTCGGGTCTATTTGATGGTTTTCTAGTGTTTTATGTTAGCACATGTTTTTGCCGTCAAATAAAGTAGCCAAGCACGTGTCTAAGGCGTTGGAACCTCGAGGAATCACACCGGAATCGATCCAAGGAGCCAATCAAGTTGAACCAAAGTCTGCCCCCATTTACACTAACATTTTCGGCGAAAATGTTAGAACAAATCGACTGATGCCGCTTGAAGGAAGTTTTCAGCGAAAACACAATGTTTTCGGACCAAAACAAAAACTACAGAAGAATCAGCCGGCGGTCGTCTCATTTACACTAATATTTTCGGCGAAAATACCTCAGTATTTTCGGCGAAAATATTGAACTGATCCGGCTAATTTAGGGTTAAGTATAAATACTTAACCGGCGACCCAACAGAAGATATACCACATAATACCAATTAGTTTCAGAATTCTCCCGAGTTCTGGAGCAGAGAGTTTAGAGTTCAAAGAGCCGGAAAGAGATCGTGATGCCATCCCTTCCATCTCGGAGGCTCGGAGCTAGGATTGAAGATTACCGGAGATTGAAGCTTCACGGATTCGTAAAATTAGGTTTTACAGTTCTTCTCTGTTCTTCCTACCTGAGATGTATTCCTTGTTTGTTTTCGATTCTCTTATTTCTAATATGAGTAGCTGAACTCGTAGAGCTTAGATTAGATGAACCCTAAGTGACACAGGGCTTTAAAGCGGTCACAGATCGGCGGTAATTAGATTCGAAGTTCAATCAGTTTCTCTTTGCATGGTTGTTTTGTTCTTGATTGTTGTTCTGCGTTTCTCGTCTAGTTGACGCCTAGATTAGTTTTGTTGTTCTTGTGTTTCTTTTCTGGCTGATCGCCTAGATTAGGGTTTGTGTGAGCTAGGGTTTGTCGCCAGACAGCTTCCCTGCTTTAAACATAAAAACTTGTCTTTCTTGATCATCTAGATTAAATTCTTGTTAAGCTGAGGATAGAAGCGAACGCTCGCCTCACTTTAGAACATCAATTCAACCAGTTAACCTTATAATTGGAGCGTGCCTTTCGTAGGAACCGGTTAGGGTTAATCCACTGCAAGAGTAACTCATAAATCACTAGTAATTGCACCAGTTAGTTAAGTCGTTGCGAGAGGCGACCGTACCCGGGCGGCTAATTAATCTTGGTAGTTAGATCGGATAGAGCGAACGTTCGCCAGTCTTAAACCTAAGGGTCAGGAGTTATGGTGGTGTTTAGAAATTGATTGAATGAGAATTGAAAACCGCTGATCTGTTGATTGCCAATGCTCTGGTGAACGAAGGGGGATTCGAAATCTAAGCTTGTCTGTTGTCTGTTTAAACCTACAAATCATTCTGTCTTTTAATTTCATTTTATTTTTCCTGCATCTTAGTCTAGAAGTCGTGGAACTCACACCACGCACAAAGTGTTTAAACCTGAGTGAATTGCCAGCTTTTTGAGTAGTCAATTGGAAGAAACCCCGTGGAATACGATCTACCCTAGCTTCTACCTTGGTAGTATTTGATACCGCTAAAACTGCAGCATCAAATTGGCGCCGTTGCTGGGGACTCTTCTAATTGTTTGAAAGAAGAGTTGGCATTTTATTCTTCTACTTTCCATCTTTCATTTCCCGTCACACTTCGATTTTCCACCAGTTGTGCTTGTTTTTGTCTCTTGCAGATCATAGCAGGTACAAAAAAAAAGCAAATCACCTCCGATCCACCTTCCCCCTACCGCAATGGCTGCTCAAAAGAGTCTTGCGGATTACAATAAGCCAAGTGCTACTAGTGTTCGTTCTTCCATCTTTGTGCCGCGCGATGAAGACGGTCCTGACTATGAGATCAAGATCCCCTTCCTGGAAATGATCTCTAGGGATTTACAATTTGAAGGCAGGCCATTAGACAATCCGTGCACGCATCTGGCGGATTTCCTTGATCTCTGCAACACTTTCAAGAATGGGAATCTCGACAAGAACACTCTGTGCTTAAGAGCTTTCCCGTTCTCTCTGAAAGGTGCAGCTAAGAGGTGGCTCACTGGAAAACCACCTGGTTACTACACTAACTGGGAGACTCTTGCTCAGGAATTCGTAGAGGAATACTTCCCTCCTTCTAGAACAACTGCTTATAAGAAAAACATCTCAAGGTTCAGACAGAGAGAAGGAGTAAGTTTACATGATGCTTGGAATGAATTCCAGGAACTCCTCCACAGCTGCCCTCATCATGGCTTCACTCAGAGGCAGCTAGCAGAGATATTTGCTTGGGGTATGAACGAAGAGTCATCTGAATGGGTTAACTCCTTAGCTGATGGAGATTACACCGCACTTGCACCGGAAGCTGCTCTTCTTCACTTTGCAAAATGTGCATCTAAGTCGAGAAGCTGGGAGAGACAGTTTGGAGCAGCTAAGAGCCGACCAAGCCGTGAAGATCAGATCAAGATTGAAGTGCAGAAAGAAATGAAGAAGATTTTCGGTAACTGGTCTTCAGAGGAAGTGAACTTTATTGATGAAGGCTTCACCAACAGTCAACAGGGCCACCCCGACTATCCTCAACAACAAGGAAGCTTCCAAGAGCGTCATCCTTACAACCTCGGATACAACCAGAGTCAGAATCAGTACTTGGGCGATAGTTATCAAAATCAACCTCAAAGATCTACATCAAGGAACACAAGGGATATCGAGGTAGCCAAGACGCTCGACCTGATCATGGAAAGGCTCGATAAATATGAAGAAACAGTCAAGCTTCAAGCTGCCATAAATCAAGAACATGAAGCTCGAGGTCAACGAATGGAGAGCATGATAAATAACATGGTCAGCTTGATAACTAGTAGCCCCCTCCTTAATCAATCCTCGGTTCAAGTCGACTCTACCATTAGGAGGGAGCACGTCAAGGCCGTCTCCACAAGAAGCGACAAGCAATCAGCTGCTACTGTAGCTCCTGAACCAGCCATAATCCCCGAAGCTATAACCATTGACAAGCCAAAGATCGAGGAGGAGAATAGAGAAGAAGAAGAGGAGGTGACTGCCCCGCCTTCCCTGACAAAGACAGCACCTGCGCCACCTCTCCCTCCATATCAGCCTCGGATTCCATTTCCTAAGGCTGCACAATCAAAGGAGAAAGATCATGATACCCGGTACAGAAAGTGGCATGGATACTTGAAGAACACGAATATGAATACACCAGTTACTAATGCTATCCAAGTAATACCGGAGGCTGACGAAATCACGAAGGATCCTGCGAAGAACAAGAAGAAGGAAGCGTTGTCTTCCGTATCCCTCGAGGAAGAATGCTCCGCCATCCAGAGCCAGTCGACACCCATACCACCCCCAGCTAAGTGTCGAGATCCCGGTGCTTTTACTTTACCTTGCATTATTAATGATGTGAAGATTAATCGTAGTGTAATTGATCTAGGTGCTTCTATCAATGTTATGCCTACATGCCTGTTTGAGAAATTGAACCTACACTACAAAAAAGTATGTTATTTGTGACCAAATCTTAGCGACGAAAGGATTAAGTCCTCACTTAACCACTTTTTGTGACGCAAAAATCAAGGCGTCAGAAATGTTTAGTCAAACTACTCTTTATTTATGACCATTCGTATGCTCGTCGGTGATTTACAAATTTATGGTCGGTAATAACAAGTTTATGCCTCGAATATATGACGGAATTTTTTTCTGTCCATAATAAAATTTTTTGTCACTATTAAACATAAATTATTTTTTAGTGGTTTATTCATGTATTTGAGATATATGGATTTATTAGGTGGCATAACCTTTGAGATATATGAAGTTCCTAACAGCGATTGACCCGTAACCCGATGAATTAGTGACTTAATGAACCCATGACCTGACTATCCTGACTCATGACTCTTGCACATTTTACACCTCTATTTACAACACTATAATCTGAAGTACACGTCGGTACCAATACCCATACCTTTCCGCCATTGCTCAATACTAGAAATTAGATTCGAAATTATAGGTTAGGAATTTCATTCCTGTAAATCTAATTATACTAAAAAAATATTTGGCTATTCGGCTCTCCGCACAAAACTGAAGTCGTTGGCCTTATGCTTCTTGCCGAGTGGAGCTCGAGGATTCCGATCAGATGCAAATCTGGAGGCTTTGGCTAAAGCTAGAGAAGATGGCATCCCCAATCTCTTCCTCTACAACTATCCATCTTTCTCTGGAGCTTTCTTCGATCTGTTCGCTCACCTCTTCCACTCTCGCCTTTGTCTCCCTTTTTCCATCTTGCCTTTCTCCTCCTTCGTCCACTACAATAATTTTACTGTTTAACAACAGTTTTTTAACAGGGTTTAACAAACCTACTAAATTGCCTATATTTAACAAGGGTTTTTAAACCCCTGTTAAATATGGCGAGTTTAACAAGGGTTCCTAAACCCCTATTAAAGTGGAAGATTTAACAGTGATTTTATGTCTAACCCCTGTTAACGCATATACTAAAAATCCCAACTTATATTGATCTAGACCTCTAATACCTCCCTCGACAAAACCTTACCGTTGAAACTCAGCCAGATTGGCCGAAGCTAAAGCCTCTTCCAGCTCAAGTCGTTGTCGTCTCATCCTCCTCCATTTCCATCCCGACTTGTGAAGATCATTCCTCTTCAGCACCCCTCTCTCGGCACCACCTACTCCTCCTCTTCCACCTCTCTAACCACTTTCTTCTCTCTTCGTCTCACCAAATCGAAGCCTATTTCAAGCTGATCCTTATTATTATCTTTCTATACAGTCTGTATTTTTATGAGATTGTGTGATTTGTTCTAATTTTTCTGTAACATCCCCGCTCAACCAAACGGTTTGGAACTCAAGATCGGTGGACTAGGGTACTGGAATCAGTGCTCTTAAGCTCCCCTTGAGGTTTGGGTCATTCGAGTTTAAGTTGGGTCGAAGTTGCAAAGAGGGGAACGGTGATGCACCAAAAAGTGCCGATTTTGGGCCCTGAAGTGCGCAGGCGCACTTTTGAAAGTGCCAGGCGCACTTCTGTAATATCATTCGGCGGAATTTTGACAAAATTCCAAAAGTGCGCCTTTTTGGGGCCAAAGTGCGCCGGTGCACTTTTTGACATACCAGGCGCATTTTTCGTGCATAAAAGGACGGATGTGCACGAAAATTCATAACTTCTTTCCCCTTTCTCTCTCCCCGAAAAGCCATTGACGAACCTAGTGCGAGCAATCTTCGAAGGGTGATTCCGGGAGCTGTAGAGGTCGGAATTGAGTTCCGTTTGTTGTTATGGTTTCGTAGCGACGAGGAGAAGAGATCGCTAACCTCCATTTTGGGTTTCTGGGTGTAGGTCGTGAGCAGTAAGGAAGGGTAGAGCTACGAGTTTGGTGGTTGGGAATCGAGTTTCTGGGGAACTAGAAGACGATTAGTGCCTCGTCTTCTATTCCAGGTGAGGGCTTAGCGTTGTGTAAGTAGTTTGGACAGCGTGAGGAGCTTCAATTGGACTTAGAACAAAACCTAGGTTACGCATGAAAATGATGAGCGTAAAAGGGGATAAACTGTTCTGTGAATGTACTTGATTGCTATTGATGATTGCCGTGGTTGATTGTTGTTGTTGATTGCTGTGATTTGGGGTTGGGTGTGAACTGAAGTGAATTAAGTAATGGATTGACATAGAAATGAGAATTAGGATGGTTGGGAAATGAGTGCGGGTGCTATGATATTATGAATTGCTGGTTGTGGACGCAGGAGAGTTGCTCTGCCAATGTGGGGTCGCTCTGAATAAGAGGAACAGGTGGGTGACCCCTAGACTCATGACATGGATTCCCCTGTACTTGCAGGTGGGGGAGGCCGGTGAGCTAGCCGGTTATCCTATTGATTGTGATGTGTGTGCTGTGAACATGACAGGGGCATGGAGGACGAGATGTGTTGTGAACTATGGACTATGAATGAGATGTGACTGATTTGTGTTGTATGTTGGTAGTAGATGTGATGTATGAGTTGAGAATGTGATGTTGAGAATTGTATGTTGGAAATAGAACCGGAAGGAGCCCACACTACCCCACCCGAGGTACTGGTTGTTGAGTCTGATCCATTGGGGTGGATCCCCTTGACATGGGTGTCAAGGGAGTGATGAGATTGATGATGAGATTGATGATGATGATGATGGTTAATGAGAACGCGTTCCCCATGCGGTAGGGGAGCGCGAGGACTTCCCATGCGGTAGGGAAGTGCGTCGGCCGGCCGGTGGTGGTGTGGATAACTCCTTGGCGCCTAATAACTCACCTAGATAATATGAACGTGAATGTTTGTGTGCTTGTGGTTGTGGTAGTGACTTGGTTGATGGATGTGATGTGATGATGCTGTGTGTGCCGTGGATTGATGTATTAGTTCTGTGTGATTCCATTGTTATGAATTGTGCTTGAGAACAAGAACTGACCAACGTGATCACCTAGATTGCTTTTAGGGAATTAAAATATGGAAAGGGGGGTTGGGTTTGGTTCCATTGTTGGATGTCTTGTGCGGAGTTGGGACCGCTCCATAGAGTAGGACAACGTGTAGGTAGGCCCAGTGGGTTCACTCAATTTCAATAGGAAATTGATCCCTTTTCCCCTTTCAGGATCTCGTGGCTAGTAGAGGTAGCTAGGGAGTTTGAGTTCGAGGTTGATTTCGTGAAGTTCTGGACGGAAGCCATGAGGTGAAGACTGGGATTACACGGAGTTTACTTTTCTGTTCATTTCAGTTGACTATGGGATTTTGGGGTCCTTTTTTTGTACTTTCTGATTTATGTTGGTTTGGAGGATTTATGATGGATTGGATTGTACTCGGATTTCAGTTTCGCGTTTCTATGGAGGCCTCCCATGTTTTTATTGTCTTTTGATCACCGCCAATTTCACTGTTTTACCCTTGTTTTTACTCGGTAGTACCTAGGACCGGCTCAACCACGGGTTTACTCGGGTTGATTCAGAACGGGTGTTACAAATGGTATCAGAGCCTGGTTTGTCGCTGTTGTACCGGTTGATTATCTTCTCTCTTTGGGGAGTAATTAACCTCGTTGGGAGGGAGGATGAGACATCGGTACGGGACCGACATTCCAAGGGTTTTTGTCAAACTGTTTTAAATGGGTGGGATGTTTTGAAATCAAGTGGTGAATTGAGTTGTTTGAAGTTTCTTGAGCGGTCGACTGAAATGTTTAATGTCCTCCTGTAGTGAATCCAGTCAAGCAAGGGGAAGTAGGTCCACTGGGAACTCGGGTTTTGGAGGAGGAGCTCCTAGGTTTCAGCCGAGTCTGTTGAAGGGATGGAATTTTGGGGAGTTCATTGGGGAAGCAGCTGATCCTGAGGTGGCAGAGCAGTGGCTCCAGGAATGTGAGTACAAGTTCCTGCAAATGGAACTTGAGGAAGGGTTGAAGGTGCAAGCAATGACTTTTCTGCTTAAGGGGCATGCACTGAATTGGTGGAGGTCGATGCCACAGAGTCGAGTGGTTCCGCCAGAGATGGAGTTGGATGAGTTTGTGGAGGTGTTTCGTGATCAGTTTTGCCCGGACCTTTGGCGTGAGGAGAAAGCCAAGGAGTTCATGAGTTTGGAGCAAGGGGAGAAGTCCGTTCTGGCATATTACATAGAGTTCACTTCTCTCTCTAAGTGGTATGATGAGCGGGCCAACCGGGAGAGGAAGCTCATTAACAAGTTCAAGAATGGGTTGAGAGTGGAGATTCAGGAGGGAGTCACCATCGCTGATATGGGGAGTTTAGTGTCGGTTAAGGCGGTGGCGCTAGAGAGGGAGAGGTTGGAGAACCAAAAGAAGGAAGAGAAGAAGAGGAAGGCTACTGCCCCGCCTACTCAGTTTGCCATTCACAGTTACCCAACAAAGAGAACTCAGACTTCCTTTTCTGGGTTCAGGGGCAGCCAGTCAATGCCAACGAGGGGTACGATGACTTGTTTCACTTATGGCCGACCAGGTCATAAGAGTGTGGCTTGCCCTGCTCGTACTAGTGGCACAGTCCGTTCGGGAGGAGCACCATCCGGGTTACCACTATGTGACAAATGTGGGAAGCGTCACTTCGGAGTTTTCCATCTGTTGGCAGGTGTGACCTGTTACACTTGTGGGCAGCGCGGACACAGGAGTCTGAACTGTCCAACCAAGAGAGCTACCCCAACTCAGTCTGTGGGATCGGTACAGGGCCCTAGAGCTCCGTCTGGGAGTTACGGAGGGAGAGGAGGAGGCAGCTTTGGTAGGGGTGCTGGACGAGGGATGGGAGCTAATGCCACACCTGTTGGAGCTGGAGGGGAGCAAGGGAGGCTTTATGCTCTTACCAGGTGTGCGACAGAGAATGCGAACGACGTGGTGACTGGTATGATCTCGATCTTGGGCCTTTCAGTTTATGCTCTGTTTGATTCGGGGTCAACCCATTCCTTTGTATCTGAGAAATGTTTGAGTAGTTTGGGTGTTGTAACTAGTAGTTTGGGTGTTAGTTGGGGCGTCAGAACTCCTTTGGGGACTTCTGTTCGGGTGGATAGAGTGTGTAGAGGGTGTAAAGTGTTAGTGGGAGGTGTAGAGTTCTTGGCTGATTTGGTGGTGCTTCCTTTCAATGAATTCGACGTTATCCTCGGCATGGATTGGTTGGCTAGGCATGGGGCTTTGCTTGATTGTCAGAAGAAGGAGGTGTTGCTTCAGGTGGGAGGTGTCGGCCAGGTGGTGTTCAAGGGTGTTAGGAAGAGGGAGTCTGCACCTATGGGAGTAATTTCAGTAATGCAAGCTTTTTCTCTGATTCAAGAAGGGTGTGAGGCTTTGTTGGTGCAAGTGTCAGTTGAATGGAATGAGGAGTTGGAGAAGGTACCTGTAGCTCGGGAGTTCGCGGATGTGTTTGAGGAACTACCTGGGGCACCGATCGAGCGTGAGGTGGAGTTCAATATAGAGTTGGTCCCTGGAACTGCTCCAATCTCTATTCCACCTTATCGCATGGCACCGGCGGAGTTAAAGGAGTTGAAGGAGCAATTGCAGGAGCTCTTGGATAAGGGGTTCATCCGCCCAAGCGTATCACAGTGGGGGGCACCGGTGTTGTTTGTGAAGAAGAAGGATGGGTCGATGCGGATGTGTATTGACTATAGGCGGTTGAACAAGGCGACGATCAAGAATCGTTACCCACTTCCAAGGATAGACTATCTCTTCAATCAATTGCAAGGGGCTGAAGTGTTCTCGAAGATAGACTTGAGGTCGGGTTATCACCAGTTGAAGGTGGAGGAAGGATCGGTGCCAATGACAGCCTTTAGGACCCGCTATGGACACTATGAGTTTCTGGTGATGCCGTTTGGTCTCACCAATGCTCCCGCCGCGTTCATGGCTCTCATGAACAAGGTCTTCCACGAATATTTGGATAAGTTCGTGATAGTGTTCATCGATGATATCCTCATTTATTCTAAGACTAGGAAGGAGCATGAGGAGCACTTGAGGATTGTTTTTCATAGGTTGAGGGAGCAGCAACTATTTGCCAAGTTCTCGAAGTGTGCCTTTTGGTTAGAAGAAGTATTGTTTCTTGGGCATGTGGTTTCTAAAAGAGGCATGGAGGTTGACCCAAAGAAGATTGAAGCGGTGGTTAATTGGTCTCCACCTAAGGATGTGTCGCAACTGAGGAGCTTCTTGGGGTTAGCTGGTTACTACCGAAGGTTTGTAGAGGGGTTCTCTACCATAGCGTCTCCTCTACATAAGTTGTTGAGGAAGGAGTCGAAGTATGAGTGGAGCGAGGAATGTCAGAGGAGCTTTGAGGAGTTGAAGAAGAAGTTGACTTCAGCTCCGGTGTTGACTTTGCCAATAGAAGGTGGAGAGTATGTGGTGTTTAGTGATGCGTCTTTGCAAGGATTGGGTGTGTTGTTGATGCAGAATGGGAAGGTTGTCGCTTATGCCTCCCGACAACTTAGGGTGCATGAGGTGAACTACCCAACCCATGATTTGGAGTTAGCTGCAGTGGTGTTCGCCTTGAAGTTTTGGAGGCATTATTTGTATGGTGAGACGTTTAAGATCATGACCGATCACAAGAGTCTTAAGCACCTTATGGATCAAAAGGAGCTGAATGGTACGCAACGGCGTTGGGTGGAGCTCTTGAAGGATTATGACTGTACCATTGACTACCATCCTGGTAAAGCTAATGTGGTTGCGGATGCTTTAAGTCGAAAGGAGTTGGTGGATCTTAGAGCTTTAAGGGTAGAGATGCAGTTAGATGATGTGGGAAGTTTGTTTGCCAAGCTCAACATTAGGCCTATGCTGAATGACAGGATTGGTGAGGAGCAGCTCAAGGATGCTACTCTGGTGGCTATTCGAGGGGAAGTTGAAAAAGGCATGGATAATGGATTTGAGGTAGTTCACGGATTGTTGAAATGCAAGGGTCGAGTGTGCGTGCCGGAAGTAGAGGAATTGAGGAAGGGGATTTTGGAGGAGGCTCATTCCTCGATGTATGCTATGCATCCCGGGATGACAAAGATGTACAATGACCTGAAGTTAAGTTTTTGGTGGCCAGGAATGAAGAAGGATGTGGCTCGTTATGTGGCGACTTGTTTGGTTTGTCAGAAGGCTAAGGTGGAGCATAGAGCTCCGGGTGGGTTACTTCAGTCCCTACCTATTCCGGAGTGGAAGTTTGCGGACATCACCATGGACTTTGTATCGGGTTTTCCGCCGACTAGAGAGGGGAAGGATGTCGTGTGGGTAATAGTCGATCGTTTGACGAAAGTTGCGCATTTCGTACCCATTCGGTTTAAGCCTAGTGTGGAGGTGTTGGCAAAGTTATATATAGAAGAGGTGGTAAGGTTGCATGGGGTTCCTCAATCCATCGTCTCTGATCGGGATCCGAGTTTCACGTCTCATTTTTGGGAGGGGCTGCATACAGCATTGGGAACTAAGCTCAAGTTCTCGATGGCGTATCATCCTCAGACTGATGGGCAATCGGAGAGAACGATCCTTACTTTGGAGGAGTTGTTGAGAAGCTGTGCTATGGAGTTTCAAACCCCTTGGACTGAATTGCTACCTTTGATTGAGTTCGCCTATAATAACTCGTATCATAGTAGTTTGAAGTCCGCTCCTTTTGAGGCCTTGTATGGGAGGAAGTGTAGGACGCCTTTGTGTTGGGATGAGGAAGGTGCGAGGGTGTTGTCGGGTCCTCAAGTTGTGCAAGAGACGGCTGATCGGGTTAAGATTATCAAGGAGAGATTGAGAGTGGCTCAAGATAGGCAAAAAGCGTATGCCGACGGTCGTGCTAGAGAGCTGAGTTTCAATGTTGGGGAGAAGGTATTTTTGAAGGTGTCACCGTGGAAAGGGCTGATGCGTTTCTGTAGAAAAGGGAAGTTGGCGCCTCGGTACATCGGTCCTTATGAGATCCTCGCTAAGTCGGGTCCGGTGGCTTATGTGTTGGCTTTGCCGAGGGAGTTGGAAAGGATACACAATGTGTTTCATGTGAGCGTGCTTAGGCGGTATCATGGGGACCCTTCTCATGTAATTCAGCCGGAGGAGGTGGAGATTGAGCAAGACTTGACTTATGAGGAGAAGCCAGTCGCGATCGTGGATAGGCAAGTCCGGGTCTTGAGGAATAAGCAGATTCCGCAGCTCAAGGTGGTATGGAGGAACCATGAGAGCGAGTCGGCTACTTGGGAGACTGAGGAGAGTATGAGGCGGCGGTACCCGGAGTTAGTGGAAGTGTATGATTCAGGTATTAATTCCCCTTGATGTATGCTTTTGTGTTTGCTTGTTGTGGTGTTGGTTCCAAGAAGGTCTAGGGTGTGCTCGGTGAAAGTAGAGTGTTGGGAGTGGGTGTAGGGCTGATGAGTAGTTAAAGGAAGGCTGGTGGTTCGTCGTTAGGAATTTCGGAAGTCAATAGGATACTTGGATTGCTGCAATTTTAGCTGTGTGTTCGGTATCATATTGCTAGGATGAGTTAGGGATGATTTCGGGGACGAAATCCATGAAGTTGTGGAGACTTGTAACATCCCCGCTCAACCAAACGGTTTGGAACTCAAGATCGGTGGACTAGGGTATTGGAATCAGTGCTCTTAAGCTCCCTTGAGGTTTGGGTCATTCGGGTTTAAGTTGGGTCGAAGTTGCAAAGAGGGGAACGGTGATGCACCAAAAAGTGCCGATTTTGGGCCCTGAAGTGCGCAGGCGCACTTTTGAAAGTGCCAGGCGCACTTCTGTAATATCATTCGGCGGAATTTTGACAAAATTCCAAAAGTGCGCCTTTTTGGGGCCAAAGTGCACCGGCGCACTTTTTGACATACCAGGCGCACTTTTCGTGCATAAAAGGATGGATTTGCATGGAAATTCATAACTTCTTTCCCCTTTCTCTCTCCCCGAAAAGCCATTGACGAACCTAGTGCGAGCAATCTTCGAAGGGTGATTCCGGGAGCTGTAGAGGTCAGAATTGAGTTCCGTTTGTTGCTATGGTTTCGTAGCGACTAGGAGAAGAGATCGCTAACCTCCATTTTGGGTTTCTGGGTGTAGGTCGTGAGCAGTAAGGAAGGGTAGAGCTACGAGTTTGGTGGTTGGGAATCGAGTTTCTGGGGAACTAGAAGACGATTAGAGCCTCGTCTTCTATTCCAGGTGAGGGCTTAGCGTTGTGTAAGTAGTTTGAACAGCGTGAGGAGCTTCAATTGGACTTAGAACAAAACCTAGGTTATGCATGAAAATGATGAGCGTAAAAGGGGATAAACTGTTCTGTGAATGTACTTGATTGCTATTGATGATTGTCGTGGTTGATTGTTGTTGTTGATTGCTGTGATTTGGGGTTGGGTGTGAACTGAAGTGAATTAAGTAATGGATTGACATAGAAATGAGAATTAGGATGGTTGGGAAATGAGTGCGGGTGCTATGATATTATGAATTGCTGGTTGTGGACGCAGGAGAGTTGCCCTGCCAATGTGGGGTCGCTCTGAATAAGAGGAACAGGTGGGTGACCCTAGACTCATGACATGGCTTCCCCTGTACTTGCAGGTGGGGGAGGCCGGTGAGCTAGCCGGTTATCCTATTGATTGTGATGTGTGTGCTGTGAACATGACAGGGGCATGGAGGACGAGATGTGTTGTGAACTATGGACTATGAATGAGATGTGACTAATTTGTGTTGTATGTTGGTAGTAGATGTGATGTATGAGTTGAGAATGTGATGTTGAGAATTGTATGTTGGAAATAGAACCGGAAGGAGCCCACACTACCCCACCCGAGGTACTGGTTGTTGAGTCTGATCCATTGGGGTGGATCCCCTTGACATGGGTGTCAAGGGAGTGATGAGATTGATGATGAGATTGATGATGATGATGATGGTTAATGAGAACGCGTTCCCCATGCGGTAGGGGAGTGCGAGGACTTCCCATGCGGTAGGGAAGTGCGTCGGCCGGCCGGTGGTGGTGTGGATAACTCCTTGGCGCCTAATAACTCACCTAGATAATATGAACGTGAATGTTTGTGTGCTTGTGGTTGTGGTAGTGACTTGGTTGATGGATGTGATGTGATGATGCTGTGTGTGCCGTGGATTGATGTATTAGTTCTGTGTGATTCCATTGTTATGAATTGTGCTTGAGAACAAGAACTGACCAACGTGATCACCTAGACTGCTTTTAGGGAATTAAAATATGGAAAGGGGGGTTGGGTTTGGTTCCATTGTTGGATGTCTTGTGCGGAGTTGGGACCGCTCCATAGAGTAGGACAACGTGTAGGTAGGCCCAGTGGGTTCACTCAATTTCAATAGGAAATTGATCCCTTTTCCCCTTTCAGGATCTCGTGGCTAGTAGAGGTAGCTGGGGAGTTTGAGTTCGAGGTTGATTTCGTGAAGTTCTGGACGGAAGCCATGAGGTGAAGACTGGGATTACGCGGAGTTGACTTTTCTGTTCATTTCAGTTGACTATGGGATTTTGGGGTCCTTTTTTATGTACTTTCTGATTTATGTTGGTTTGGAGGATTTATGATGGATTGGATTGTACTCGAATTTCAGTTTCGCGTTTCTATGGAGGCCTCCCATGTTTTTATTGTCTTTTGATCACCGCCAATTTCACTGTTTTACCCTTGTTTTTACTCGGTAGTACCTGGGACCGGCTCAACCACGAGTTTACTCGGGTTGATTCGGAATGGGTGTTACATTTTCTTTCTCGTCCTTTTTCTTCAAGGTTTTGGTGAGGTCAAGAAAAGAAGATATATGGCAGGGAAATATGGGAAGAGGCCTACCACTGCAAAAAGGGCAATGATAAGGACAAGAAGAGGCCTACCTTCATATCTTCCTCGTGATCAAAGATGCTACCAGAGCAGCTCTGCCGAGACCTCTGAATCGTCCGTGGATGTGTTCTTCAGACAGAGATTCCCGGTTACTGGAACTGGAGCGGTAATTCTATAAAATTTTTTTTTCCTGTTCGTTGTTTGTTTTGTTAGTGGGAAGACTGAAGAGAATGAAGCTCATGACATGTGCTTCTGATTCTAGCATCTTGTGGTTTAATTTTAGGAACCTTTAGTTGAATCTGATGCATTATATGCGCTTAGAGCATATTGTTTTATTTGAATTGTTGTTTGGGTTTGGTTTGGAAATGATAAGTTGAAGGGAAGATGTTTATTTGAGTAGATCAGGAGAATGGAGGAGGTAATTGGCAGCTTATTGTAGGGTTTAGCATTTCTATGAACTCGATTATTCATTGGGGAGTCTCTTACTCGGTGATCTTGGCAGGTTCGAAGACTTGCCATTGACACAGATCTCTTTCATTCTGTTTGCTTCGGTGTTCAGCTCTATGGTATGCACATTACTGTTTCATTGGTTTTGTATTTTGAAAATCAGTTGTGCTTTTAATTTTATCTAACTTGCAGTGAATGGGATCAACCTCTAGAATGTATGTGACCCTCTCATTCTGTACTAGTAAAGGTAAACAATGGTTGGTTTGTGATTGATGGTTAATGTCATGATATTCTTTGTGGCTACCTCTCTGCCTCTTATCTTGGTTGTTTTTGGATCATGCTCGTCTTTGGCTTTGTCAAGCTCTTTGTAAGTACTCTTCTATCTCTATTTCTGATTATGTTTGTCTTTTTTCCTTCTAAGTAATTACCCTTCAATTCACTATATCACCATCAGTACATCTTTACGTTGTTCCTTCATTCATTCCTTCTTACCCAATTCTTTGTTTAATATAATAGGGATTCATATTGTTGTCAATCCAAGCTCATGTTCCACAACTGAAGCCACCAAAGTGCAACATCAATACTGTTGGTGGTCTGGGTGATTAACTACCAAGGAAATTATCTCATTGGGGCTTAAGTGTTGACATATCATGCTTAACTTGTGATAGTTGTACAAATGGTATTGATCACATTCTTGTGTCCTTCAATTATGTGCAGGAAGTTAGGGATCTCTGTTTACAGAACTATCATGTTGCTAAATCTTTTTGTCGAGGACTGGAACTATCATATTGGTATGCTTAAAGGTAGCTCTGAGATGCAGAGGAATTGCAGACCAGTTTGGAGGGTTGTTATTAGCCATCTTTGGTATGAACGTTGTGGGTGAAATGTTGGAGCTGCTGCAAATAGTGTAAGGATACTGGTGGACAAGATCAAGAATGACTCAGTTGCTAGATGCATTGTCCCTAATAAAGGGATTTTGTTGGATTGACTTTGTTTGTACAGTTCTCTATTTACTTGAGATGAAGCGGACATGTCTTTTGTAGAGGGAGATACAGATTCGAGGGTAGTAATTTTCTTGTTTCTTGTTGATTTTGTTGCTCTTGTTTGACTGGTTGTATATTGACCAAATATGTGATTGGTTGTATATTGACCAAATACTTTTGTTGTAAGTAATTATTAGTGACGAATATAATTAACGTATTGAAATTTATTACTAAAGTACTAAATGTGACGACTTCTGATTAATTTGGTCATATATTTTTCGATGATACTAGAAGATATATCGCCAAACTATTTTCGTCCTAAACAATTATTAGCGACGAATATAATTGATGTATTGAAATTTGTCATTAAAGTACTAATTGCGATGACTTTTGATTAATTTGGTCAACTATTTTCCGATGATCCTAAAAGATATATCGACCAATTCTGTTCGTCATAAATAACTATTAGCGACGGTTGGTCACAAATATATTATTTGTGGGGAGGGTATTTGCGACGACGTCCGACAACCACAGATGGTCACAAATAACTATTTGCGACGAATTTAGCTATCAGTGACGAATCTTTGTTGTCACAAATAATTGATTTTTTTGTAATGCTAGGAGAGTTGAAACCAATTAGCATGCATTTAGTGTTTGCCGACAGATCTGTTAAACTGCCTAGGGGATTGATAGAAGACGTGATTGTCCGTTGCGATCCTTTTACTATTCGTACGAACTTTGTTGTCATGGATACTCGAGAGGAAGATGTCACTCTTCTCCTAGGCCGACCGTTTATGGCAACAGTCGGCATTAACATCAATGTCCCAAATGGCTCGTTGACATTAAGGGTTGGCAAGAACACCATGACATTCCGCATCAAGGACGGTATGCAAGTCCTAGTCAAAAAAGAGATGCATTGTTTATCTGTTGAAGCTGTGGAGTTGGCTTCGGTTAACTCTAGTTCTAACGAAAACTTTGGAGTTTCTTTAGAAATCTACTTGCCAGGTGTCGGACAGGTCCCTAATTTGAAGAATGAGCTGCCAGCACAAAGGTCGAGAAAGAAGGAGGATTCGACGGCATCCCCTCATGAATCACCAAACGTTAAAGATCCTAGCGAAATAAAGAAGGAGAATGAGGAGAAGACGAAGGCGGTTTGGAAGCCGATTGCTCAGCCCCCGTCTACCGAGCCACCAGGGAAGAATGATCCTCTGAAGGACGCTTCTTCGAAAGAACTATTCAGGCCTTATAAAAATTCTGGTTATCTTCCCGAAGAACGAACCAGGCTGATTCACGTAAATGGGAAGAGGTTCACACTTGCCGGAGGATCCCCAAGGCCATATTTCATGAACTCCAGCTCGGGCCTAAGAGAAATCCTGAGTTAAGATGTCTCCTAACACCGCCCAGGTATCGTCCGGCTCAAGGACGTTAAGCAAGAGCACTTCGTGGGAGGCAACCCACGGCTGGAGTCCGTTTTCTTTTATTTATGTCGAACTTAGTGTTTTAGAGTCGGTTGGGGGAGCCAAAAGTGTCAGTTTGTTTGATCTATTATTTTTCGTGTGTAGTCTGTGTGTCGTAGTGTCAGTTACAAGTCGATTGAGGTCTTTCCGATTTTTGTGGATTTAACTGTGATTTTCTGAAGTTGGCCGGATTTGCGAAAATATTTTCACCCGAGTAGTCAATTTCGCGAATCACCCTATTTTCGGCGAAATCGCCTTTTGAATTTTCGAACCCGGTCTCTTATTTCATATTTTCGGTTCGAAAGGTTAAGTGTTTTTGGCGAAATTTTCTTTGAAAACCGGCAGTGATTTTAGCTTTTAATTTTGGCGAAAACATATGGGAATTTTCGGCGAAATTTTCTTTGAAAACCGGCAGTG
This sequence comes from Linum lewisii, assembly GCA_034768395.1. Classification (NCBI taxonomy): domain Eukaryota; kingdom Viridiplantae; phylum Streptophyta; class Magnoliopsida; order Malpighiales; family Linaceae; genus Linum; species Linum lewisii. The sequence goes on from CM068303.1 coordinate 18,553,458, forward strand.
CATTTGAACGTTTGTTTTCGGCGAAAACACCCTTTTATTTTCACCAAAAATCCTTTTGAAAACCACCCAATCCTCTACTTAAAATTAGTCAAAATATTTTCAAAATTCCCCTAACCGTCTTTGTTCGACTTTTATTATGTGTGGATCCGAGGCATTTGTCCCGGTATCCTTTTGATCTTTTTGTTGTTTTTGTTTTTGTAGGAACTTGAGTAGCTACTCCACTCCGGACTCTCCGTGTTCATCAACTACACCGACCATCTCATTCCAGGTTCTTTGTATATCTGATGACACTCGATTTGACGTGATTATCAGCCTCATTTAAGCGACATTTCTTTGCTTAAGACATGGTTTTTAGGGTAGAATAACGAATATTCAATCGATTGCCCTATCTCGTGCCATTTGTGTTACCTTGGCCCGTTTTGGGTCTATTTGATGGTTTTCTAGTGTTTTTGTGTTAGCACAGGTTTTTGCCGTCAAATAACGTAGCCATGGACGTGTCTAAGGCGTAGGAACCTCGAGGAATCAAACCAGAATCGATCAAAGGAGTCGATCAAGTTCAAGCCGAAATCTGCCCATTCACACTTGCATTTTCGGCGAAAACAGGCTTGCATCTTCGGCGAAATAAATCAACTCTTCGGACCGAAATTCAAGACCAGAGAAATCAGCCCCTGAACTCAAAGGAATTTTCGCCAAAATTCTTAAGGAATATTCGGCGAAAATATTAGGCTGACTCGGCTAATTTAGGGTTAAGTATTTATACTTAACTCGGCGGCCCAAAAAGAGGACAATCATAATTAATCATAATACAACTTTTCGAGATCAGAATTCTCTGAGTTCTTGAGCAAAGAGCTGGAGTTCGAAGAGCCGGATAGAGATCGTGACGCCATCCCTTCCATCTCGGAGAACCGGAGCTAGGAGTGTAACTTACCGAAGATCGAAGTCTGTCAGAGTCGTCTAAATTAGGTTTTTCAGATTCTTTTCTGTTCTTCCTCTGAATGATGAACTCTTTCCTTGTCTTTGTTTCTTTTGTAATAATCATGAGTAGCTAAACCCTTTAGAGCTTAGACTAGATGAACCCTAAGTGACAAAGCGGTCACGGATCGGCGGTGATTAGATTCGAAATTCAATCAGTTCTTTTTCATGTTTGATTCGTTCTTCATTGTTCATGTTTCTTGTCTGGATTGATCACCTAGATTAGATTCTTGTTAAGCTAAGGATAGAAGCGGACGCTCGCCTTACTTTAGAACATCGAATTGAACAATTGACCTTATAATTGGAGTGTGCCTTTCGTAGGAACCGGTTAGGGTTAATTCACTGCAAGAGTAACTCATTAATCACTAGTAATCACACCAATTAATTAAGTCATTGCGAGAGGCGACCGTACCCGGGCGGCTAGTTAATCTTGTAGTTAGAACGGATACACCGAACGTTCGCCGATCTTGAACCTAAGGGTAAGGAGTTATGGTGGTGTCTTAGTAATTAATTGAATGAGAATCGAAATCCGCTGATCTGTTGATTGCCAATGCTCTGGGGAGCGAAGGGGGATTCAAAGTCTAAGTTAGTCTGTCATTCTTGTTTTCAAAACCCTAATTCCCAATCTGCTTTAGTTTAATCCTTTTTAATTTTTCTGCATTCCTTAGAAGTAGAAGTCGTGGAACTCACACCACGCACAACGTGTTTACCTTTGAGTATTTTGCTAGTTCTGAAGTAACCAATCATAGAAAGCCCTCGGAATACGATCTGCTATACGCTTTTTAGCATTAGTAGTTTTTATTTGGCTGAACCGCCCGCATAACAACGACCAGGTGGCGTTCACCAAATTGGCGCCGTTGCCGGGGACTCTTTTGATTGTTCGAAAGAAGAACTGGCAATTTATTCTTCTACTTTCCATCTTTCATTTTTCCACCCACTTCGATTTTACACTGGTTTTGTTTGTCTTTGTTATCTGTAGGTTTACAGGTGTATGCATCACCGTCCTTGGACTCGCTCTCAAACCGAACAAGCTAAGATTGCAGGGAATCCAGGCAGTTCTGCTACACCTCTACGATCACAGATTCTGAAGAAAGGCAGATCCAATCCATTCATCACTCCGATCAAGATCGAGGAACTGAAGGAGAGTTCCTCATCTCCGTCTTCACCGCACTCTTCATCCGCTTCATACACCGCATCACTTTCACCACCTCCATCTCCTACCATGACCGATAGACTACCACCAAATGGCGATCAACCGCCGCCACCACCACCTACACAAAAGAGTCTAGCAGACTATAACAAGCCGAGCGCAACTAGCGTTCGATCTGCCATTGCCGTTCCGCGCATTGAAGGAGATCCTGACTATGAGATCAAGATTCCATTCTTGACCATGATCTCTAGGGATTTACAGTTTGAAGGCAGACCCCTAGACAATCCGTGCACTCATCTTGCAGACTTCCTTGATCTCTGCAGTACTTTTAAGAGCGGAAAACTCGACAAAAACACCCTTTGTCTGAGAGCTTTCCCGTTCTCTCTAAAAGGCGCTGCTAAGAGGTGGCTTACTGGCAAACCACCTGGCTACTACACTAACTGGGATACTCTGGCTCAGGACTTTGTTGAAGAATACTTCCCTCCGACCAGAACAACCGCCATCAAGGACAGTGATGACACTCGATTTGACGTGATTATCAGCCTCATTTAAGCGACATTTCTTTGCTTAAGACATTGTTTTTAGGGTAGAATAACGAATATTCAATCAATTGCCCTATCTCGTGCCATTTGTGTTACCTTGGCCCTTTTCGGGTCTATTTGATGGTTTTCTAGTGTTTTTGTGTTAGCACAGGTTTTTGCCGTCAAATAACGTAGCCATGGACGTGTCTAAGGCGTAGGAACCTCGAGGAATCAAACCGGAATCGATCAAAGGAGCCAATCAAAGTCAAATCGAAAATCTGCCATTCACACTTACAGTTTCGGCGAAAATGACCTCACAGTTTCGGTGAAATCAACAATACAAATCAGCTGATGCCAAGTGAAGACTGATTTCGGCGAAACCATTAAGCTCTTCGGACCGAAAATGCAAGGCAGAGAAAACTGGCCATTTACACAAGCTAGTTTCGCCGAAACTACCCCTATGGTTTCGGCGAAACCATCAGCCCAGCCCGGCCCAATTAGGGTTAAGTATTTATACTTAACCCGATGGCCCTAGAACAACATACAATTCATATTTCGAGAAACGCAACTTTTGGAGATCAGATTTCTCTGAAGTTCGAGGGCAAAGAGTTGGAGTTCGAAGAGCCGGATAGAGATCGTGACGCCATCCCTTCCACCTCGGAGAACCGGAGCTAGGAGTGTAACTTACCGAAGCTCAGAATCTGTCAGAGTCGTCCGAATTAGGTTTTTCAGATCCTTTTCTGTTCTTCCTTTGAATGATGAACTCTTTCTTTGTCTTTGTTTCTTTTGTAATGATCATGAATAGCTAAACTCGTTAGAGCTTAGACTAGATGAACCCTAAGTGACCCAGGGCTTTAAAGCGGTCACGGATCGGCGGTGATTAGATTCGAAATTCAATCAGTTCTTTTCCATGTTTGATTTGTTCTTCATTGTTTATGTTTCTTGTCTGGATTGATCACCTAGATTAGATTCTGGTTAAGCTAAGGATAGAAGCGAACGCTCGCCTTACTTTAGAACATCGAATTGAACAATTAACCTTATAATTGGAGTGTGCCTTTCATAGGAACCGGTTAGGGTTAATCCACTGCAAGAGTAACTCATTAATCACTAGTAATTACACCAGTTAATTAAGTCGTTGCGAGAGGCGACCGTACCCGGGCGGCTAGTTAATCTTGGTAGTTAGAACGGATAGAGCGAACGTTCGCCGGTCTTAAACCTAAGGGTAAGGAGTTATGGTGGTGTCTTAGTAATTGATTGAATAAGAATGGAAATCCGCTGATCTGTTGATTGCCAATGCTCTGGGGAACGAAGGGGGATTCAAAGTCTAAGTTCGTCTGTCTTTCTTGTTTCCAAACCCTAATTCTCAATCTGCTTTAGCTTAATTTGTTTTAATTTTTCTGCATTCCTTAGAATTAGAAGTCGTGGAACTCACACCACGCACAACGTGTTCTCCTTGAGTAATTTGTTAGTTCTGAAGTAGCCAATCAATTGAAGGCCCGTGGAATACGATCTATCCTAGCTCTTGAGCTGATAGTTATTTGATAGAACCTGCTCAGCACAACGACGGTTCCATCAAATTGGCGCCGTTGCCGGGGACTTCTTTTGATTGTTGAAAGAAGATCTGGCAATTTATTCTTCTATTTTCCATCTTTCATTTTTCCATCCACTTCAATTTTACACTGGTTTTGTTTATCTTTGTTATCTGTAGGTTTACAGGTGTATGCCTCACCGTCCTTGGACTCGCTCTCAGACCGAACAAGCTAAGATTGCAGGGAATCCAGGCAGTTCTGCTACACCTCTACGATCACAGATTCTGAAGGAAGGCAGATCCAATCCATTCATCACTCCGATCAAGATCGAGGAACCGAAGGAGAGTTCCTCATCTCCGTCTTCACCACACTCTTCATCCGCTTCATACACCGAGACACTTTCACCGCCTCCATCTCCTACCATGACCGATCATTTACCACCACCACCACCAAACGGCGATCAACCACCGCCGCCACCACCACCTGCATAGAAGAGTCTAGCAGACTATAACAAGCCGAGCGCGACTAGCGTTCGATCTGCCATCGCCGTTCCGTGCATTGAAGGAGATCTTGACTATGAGATCAAAATTCCATTCTTGACCATGATCTCTAGGGATTTACAGTTTGAAGGCAGGCTCCTAGACAATCCGTGCATTCATCTCGCAGACTTCCTTGATCTCTGCAGTACTTTTAAAAACGGAAACCTCGACAAAAACACTCTTTGTCTGAGAGCTTTCCCGTTCTCTTTGAAAGGCGCTGCTAAGAGATGGCTTACGGGCAAACCACCTGGCTACTACACTAACTGGGATACTCTAGCTCAGGACTTTGTTGAAGAATACTTCCCTCCAGCCAGAACCACCGCCATCAAGGACAGCATCACCAGATTCTCCCAGAAAGAAGGAGAAAGTTTATATGATACTTGGAATCATTTCCAAGAACTTCTCTACACCTGCCCTCATCATGGATTCGAGCAGAGACAGTTAGCTGAAATCTTCTCTCGAGGACTTCGAGAAGAATTTGCCAAGTGGGTCAATTCTCTAGCTGAAGGGGATTGCACTACACTCACTCCGGAAGCTGCCCTTCTGCACTTCGCAAACTGTGCCTCCAAGTCAAGGAACTGGGAGCGACAATATGAAGGATCGAGGAGCAAGCTAGATTTTGAAGCAGCTATCAAGGCAGAGGTAGAGAAGCATTTGAAGAAGTCTACCACACCAATCAAGCCACCGGCAGCTTCTGTCTATGTTGCCGATTGTGAATGGTGTGGAGCTTGCGCACATAACGGAGGCCGTTGCCAGAACTTTGGTAAGATAGACGTCTGGTCTGCAGAAGAGGTAAATTTTGTGCAACAAGGCTTCGTCAATAATCAGAACGGTTATGCTGGTTACCGTAACTTCAGACAGTAAGGGAACTATCAAGACAGACCTCCCTACAATGCTGGCGCCAATCATAACCAGAACCAGAACAACCGCCCGGCTGGTCCAGCTCAGGATCAGAAGCCTAATCATCCGCCGGCAGGTGTCTACCAGCCGCCGCATCGCAATCCGGGTAACTATGGAACTGCTCCTGGCAATCGCCAGAACCAATACTTCAATAATACCTATCCAGGACAGCAGCAGCAAAGAGAGAACAATGTCAGTGACCTGGATAGGAAGCTCAGCCAGATCATCACAAGACTCGATGATCACGACAGTCAGTTCAAGGCTCAAGCTCTTCTCAATCAAGAACAAATAGCATCTGGACAACGGATTGAGCAAGTCGTGAACAACATCTCGAGCATGCTAGCATCTGGTCGACCATTTGGCCAGCTTCCAAGCCAGACAGAGCCAAACCCGAGAAAAGAACAGGCTAAAATGGTAACTGCTCAAAAACTTCCGAACTTATTGCTGATGCTTTTTCTGTTTTACGCAGGATCGCTGAAACTCCGGAAGAAGAGGAACAGAAACCAGCGCCTAAGGATGATCCTCCTCTTGCACCATACATCGTGAAGCCTCCTTTTCCTAGAGCACTGCTGCCAAACGCAAGGATCGAGACTGGCATGAAGGGGAACAAGGAAGGATACCCCGACATTCGTATTAAGAAACCTGTCTCTCCATATCCAGCTAAGTTATCTGATCCTGGTTCTTTTACTTTGCCTTTGGTCATCAATGATGTTGAAATTGAACGTTGCTTAGTTGATCTAGGAGCATCTGTTAATGTCATGCATGTAAGTCTATATGAAAAGTTAAACCTAGGGGAACTTGAACCGCCCAGTATGCAACTTGTCTTTGCTGATAGATCGCTTAAAACCCCTAAGGGAGAAATCAAAGACGTTGTTACAAAATGTGGTCCGTTCACATTTCTAGCTGACTATGTGATTATGGATACCGGTACAGAAGATTCAACCATTCTTATAGGTCGCCCTTTCATGGCTACTACTGGAATGAATATTAACGTTCCTAATGGTTCTTTGACTCTAAGAATTGGTAAGAAACAAAAACTTTCCATCTTAAAGATGACATGAAACATGACTCTAGGAATGAAGAATCTCACTGCTTAGCTGTTGAAACTGTGGAGTTGAATCCGGTCAACTCCGTTACTAATGCTTCTTCCAGTGTCTCTTGATCAGTTGTTGCTGCAGGTATTAAGCAGGTTATAAAGAAGAAGCCAGAAGCTTCAGTTCAGAAGCCACCTCTTGCAGTGAATTAACCCTAACCGGTTCCTACGAAAGGCACACTCCAATTATAAGGTTAATTGTTTAATTTGATGTTCTAAAGTAAGGAGAGCGTTCGCTTCTATCCTTAGCTTAACAAGAATCTAATCTAAGTGATCAATCCAGACAAGAAACATGCACAACGAAGAACGAATCAAACATGAAAAAGAACTGATTGAATTTCGAATCTAATCACCGTCGATCCGTGACCGCTTTAAAGCCCTGTGTCACTTAGGGTTCATCTGGTCTAAGCTCTAAAGGGTTTTGCTACTCATGATCATTACAAAAGACACAAAGACAAAGAAAGAGTTCATCATTCAGAGGAAGAACAGAAAAGAATCTGAAAAACCTAATTCAGACGACTCTGACAGACTCCGATCTTTGGTAAGTTGCACTCCTAGCTCCGGTTCTCCGAGGTGGAAGGGATGGCGTCACGATCTCTATCCGGCTCTTCGAACTCCAACTCCTCGCTCCAGAACTTCAGAGAATTCTGATCTCGAAAAGTTGTATTATGATTAATTATGAATCTTTTTTTCTCTTGTGCCGCCAGATTAAGTATAAATACTTAACCCTAGTTGGGTCGGGTTGAGCTGATGGTTTCGCCGAAACCATAGGGATCGTTTGGCAAATTGGCTTTGAGTTCAATGCTCCGCCGGCTGTTCAATGTCTTCGGTCCGAGCAGTTGATTGGTTTCGGCGAAACCATCCTTCTCTTGGCATTAGTTGATTTGAATTGCTGGTTTCGCCGAATATGGAGGCCTGGTTTCGCCGAAACTGTAAGTGTGAATGGCAGATTTTTGGTTTGACTTGATTGGCTCCTTGGGTCGATTCCAGTTTGATTCCTCGAGGTTCCAATGCCTTAGACACGTCCATGGCTACATTATTTGACTGGCAAAAACCTGTGCTAACATGAAAACACTAGAAAACCATCAAATAGACCCGAAACGGGCCAAGGTAACACAAATGGCACGAGATAGGGCAATCGATTGAATATTCGTTATTCTACCCTAAAAAAATGTCTTAAGCAAAGAAATGTCACTTAAATGAGGCTGATAATCACGTCAAATCGAGTGTCATCAAATACCCCACACTTAAGCTTTTGCTTGTCCTCAAGCAAACTGAATAGAAACGCTCATGTTCATAAATGATAAGATCGATTAAATTGGAGCTCAATCAAGCACAATGAATTATTAGACAGATCGATCCTTGATAAAAGCGGGTTTTACCAAGGTCGTATTCCACGGGGTTCTCTCAATGGCCTCTACTCACATTCCTCTTTGACGGTCTATTCATTTGAAAGGAGTTTTGATTTGAAATAGATATTAAAAACTTAAAGGAAACTAAAAGGAAGAAAGAAAAAATAAAGTGGTGCAAATCAAAGACAAAGGGGCTCTCTTGGTGGGTAGTTTCATCATGCTCAAGATGACTAATTGAACAAACAAGTCAATCAAGATCGAGTTTGCATTCAGATGACCATGCATTTCACTTTTATAGACTCGATGCACTCTCGTAGCACCTAATCCCTATCCCAATACCACTCAACTTAGGCTCTCGCTCTCAAGCTAAGTGAAAAAAGGATGCATTCTAAGTGTTTGATGAAATGCCAACACACAAGACCCTCTCTTAAGACTCTATGACCACAAGGCTAGGCACAATACTCTCATATCAATGCCCTAACACTAAGAGATTCACCAAAAAGCCTTTTCAAACTCAATTGAATGAAAATCCACATGCACACGAAGTGTTCGATAAAATGCCCAAGAGAGAAATCAAGTGAAAATGGTTGAAATAAGATGATCTAATCTCTTAGAACACACTCACTTCAATCCCTAGACCTACAATCTATGCAATCCAAGCACTCTCATGCTTCAAATCACAATGAATGGACCAAATCAAGCAAACATGGCATAAAATGGCATTGAGAACAAGTCTAGGAATCATCCTCATACAACCAAGATCAATCATGGCAAGTTCTATACAATCATCTCTCTATCATAGCACAACTAATCTACCCATCCAAGATGAACCCTAGAAAATCAGCCACACATGGCCAAGGGAGTAAAGAGAAAAGAAGGAAGAATGGTCACCAAGAACACCATGGATGAATCCTTGAGATGATCTTCACTTCTCCACTTGTAAGCACTTCTCCCAAGGTTTGTTGGCTTTAATCCTAGCTCCAATGGCTTCAAATTGCTCCAAAAATGTGTTTTAGGGTTTGAGGGTTCGTGGATATGTGTTTGGGGTTCAAGAGATATCATAGAATTGCCCAAAATGGCCAAAAACAAGAGTATATATAGTGCAGGGGACAGTGCACGGCGTGCAGGGTGCACGGCGTGCAAGGCTGCACGGCGTGCACCTTGGAGCTGAATCTTCTTTCGGAGCCTCCTAGACAGCCCGTGCACCAAACCGTGCACGGGGCACGGCGTGCATCATGCACGGCGTGCACCCCTGCACTCTACAGAAAGCTCGATCTTGTAATGGTCATATTCCCTCGTCCGGACTCCAAATGACCTCCGTTTGCTCCTATGCGCTCCTTGTCATCCGTACTTTGATGCCATAACCTGAAAATGCACAGAGGCAACTCCAATAGCCCACGAATTTGGCTCCAAAGTAGCAACCGGACAACAAAATGACACTTTGCACAAAATTTCAATAAAAGCATATAAGTCATGTCATTTCACGAATAAACACGGGTATTTCATAGGTCATTCATAAGCTTAAAATGTACTAATAAAAGTCACATCAAATTCCCCTACGACTAAGCTTTTCTTGTCCTCAAGCAAATGAATTAGAAAACATCCAAGTTCACAAATGACAAGTTCGGTCCATTGAGATTCAAGCAATCACAATTTAGCTTAAACTGTTCCACGAACAAACTAAACCTACACATGCAAGAACATCAACCAAACAAGTCTAAACCTCACTAATTTCTGCACACTTCAAGTAGTGGTTGATTGGGACACAGCAAAACCGACCACGACAACACCAACTCTAATCAAAAGGACTTGAAATCGGGATATGGATCGTAAGTGGTGAGTGATTATGATGTGGCTATCGACTCGACTTCATCCGCTTCTAGATCCGCACTTTACAAAACTCTGGCTAGGATCAAGGGCTACATTTGAGAACTCTTTTTCTTTCTTTTCTTTTCTTTTCATTTCCATTTTTCTTTCTTTTTTTCTTACTGCATACTAGTGCTCGATTCAACACTTCACTTAGGTGTTGAACCTGCCTAGCTCGTAGCCTTTGCCCTTTTGCTTAGTGCTCAACCCGACACTTCACTTAGGTGCCGAGCTTGCCTAGCTTTTCTTTTGAGCATTTTTTTTTTCTTCACAATTTAGCCACTTGATCCTTAGCCCCTTACAACTTCCACACAAGATTTCGAATTGGATTCCGTCTAATCTCAGGCCACAATCACGAAAGATCAAAAAGAGAATGAAAAACATGGAAGAGGGGAAGAAATTCTGATTGCCTTCATCATCCTAGACCGGTGTTATCGAGTGGTATAAAAACACGTATCAAACCAGTCAACCAACATACAAGAGTGATAAAATCTCAGTTCTGGCCCAGACTCATTTGATATTAGTGCTAACATGCTGGTTACAGGTTCTAAGTAGGACAGTCTAAACGTCATTGTGAAAACTTGAAGTCAATTAAACCCAAAAGTCAAGAACCGAACGATTCTACAATAGAGGAATTCGACATTCAATTAAGATCATGCAACACATCAAAACATAGCTTAAGACTTCTACCGACAAATAATCACACCAAACCTCAAACTCCCCTACGACTAACATGAGCATTGTCCTCAATGATCAAGAGAGAGAGGGTAAGGTGGAACGAAGTTACCGCATTGGTAGAGAGGAGCATAGGACGTAATAGAGGTGAAAAAGTTCCATGATGATCCTTGGTGAAGAGTGATCCAAAATGCTTGCCAAACCTTATTCAAAAAGCTAAAACAACACAAAAACCTCAAAGAACAATTAAAAACAAAAGATTAAGGATAACATGGGGTGCCTCCCAATAAGCGCTTGGTTAACGTCTTAAGCTCGACGAAGCACACGGACCAGCTAAGTAAAACCATCCCAACTCATTACCTCTTTGAAATCGAAGTCATTACCTTGGCATGGCACACGGAACTTGAATTGAACCTTACCGAGTTCGGGAGGTGTGAGCTCGGATTTCCCGGATGATGAAGTGTGAGCAATGGAGAAGGGGCCAAACCACTTGGAGTGAATTCTCTCATCGGGTGGCTTCTTAGTCTTGCTAGTCTCACCCATCGGTGCGGCTTCCTTGCCCTTCTCGGGTGGCTTCCCCACACCTTTCTTCTTAGCCTTAGGTGGAGTCTTCTTTACTTCATCCTTTTTCTCCTGCACATCACTAAGAGCAAACAACTCCGCAAGACTATGACGGACAAGGTTAGTGCTATTAGTAGCCGAAGTAAGCTCATGCGGATTCTTAGGATCATGGTGACTAGCATAAGACAAAGTAAACTCCATGCCATTTGAACGGTCAAACATCATGCATTCATTATCGACCCTAAGTGTAAGTTTACCACCGTAGACATCAATCAAAGCACGAGAGGTTGCTAAGAAAGGTCGTCCTAGAATCAAAGGCACATCGGTACCACCCATAGCATCTAGAATAACAAAATCCACAAGGAATTCAAAAGCACCAACCTTAACCAACACATCTTCGACAATACCACGAGGGGATGTCACAGATTTATCCGCTAATTGAACATTCATTTGAGTTGGTTTTAGTTTCCCTAGGCCTAACTTCTTAAACATGCAATATGGCATAACATTGATACTAGCACCCAAATCGGCTAAGCCTCTACTTATTGCATGTTCACCAATAGTGCAAGGAATAGTAAAGCTACCTGGATCCTTAAGCTTTTCCGGTGGCCTCTTAGAGAGAATGGCGGAGCATTGTTCGTTGAGCTTTGCCGAAGTCACATCCGTAAGCTTGCGTTTGTTGGTGAAGATCTCTTTCATGAACTTCGCATATTGAGGCATCTTTGTAATTGCTTCTCCAAAAGGCATTGTGAATTGCACCTTGTCAAGAATCTCAACAAACCTCTTGAAATCTTTTTCCATGGAATCCGGCTTCAAGCGAGAAGGATAAGGTGGTTTAGGCTTGTACGGAGGCACAACCGGTGCGGGAGGAGAGACCGGAGTGGCACTCGTCGTAGCCTCTTGAGAACCAACCGTATTGGTCATCTTAGAAGCTTCTTTAGCCTTGACTCTTCTATCTTTAACCTCAATCTTATCCTTGTCATCATCAGAAACCACGTCTTCAACTATAACCAAATCATCATCTTGAGCACTTACCACCTTAGGTATGGCATCTTGTACTTGCTTACCACTCCTCAAAGTTACCATCATAAGCTCCTCGGGACCCTTGGGATTGACCTCGGTGTTGGCGGGTAAACTACCTTTAGGTCGCTCCGAGAGTGCCTTAGAAATATGTCCTAATTGGTTCTCCAAATTGGCAATTGAAGCTTGTTGATTCTTGATGAGTTGGATCATTGCCGCATTGGTGTCTTCTTGAGAGATCGAAGAACCACCCTCCTTATTTTGAGGAGGCTTGTTGAACCCGGGTGGTCCTTCACCTCTATGGTTGTACATTCCCGGTGGGGTAGGACCTTGGAAACCTTGACTTGGATGTCCACTTTGATTCCATTGATTTCCCCCTTGGTGCCCTTGACCTTGGGGTCCTCCTTGAGTCCCTTGGCTACCTTGGTTTAGGTTACTTCCTTGAGACCATTGGTTGCCTTGATAACCCCTATAACCTTGATAACCTCCTTGATTTCCTTGGTTGTAGCCCTTGCTATAACCACTACCTTGACTCCCTTGGCCTTGGTAACCTTGGTTAGACTTGTTGTACCAAGGTCGGTTATAGTTACCTTGATAGTTACCTTGGGGGCTGAAATTACCATGGAAACCTTGACCTTGTGCGAAGCTTACCTCCTCAAGGTCGCCTTGGCCAAGTTCAGGAGTGGCGGAAGGACAAGCACTAACATCGTGGCCTTGACCTCCACAACCTTCACAACAAAATACCGAAGCAACCGGTGGATTACCCACTTTAGATGGCTTAGGCATACTAAGATTGCTTACTTGTGAAGCCATGGCGTCGATCTTAGACATATGGAGAGCAATCATGGGATCATCTTCATCTCGGTGCCCCGGTAACTTAGGCTTCTTCCCATAGCTAGACGAATCCTTTGGTGCATCAACACTTACATACCGAGAGTCATAGTGAGTGTCGCTTCCATACTTAGACTTAGGAGGTTGTTGTCGAGACCAACTCCTTGTCTTGTTGGCCATCTCCACGAAGAGTTCTAGAGCATCTTCGGGAGTAAGCGACCTTAAGTCACCTCCGGCGGCTTGGTTGATCATCCTTGTATTCTCAAAATCAAGGGACCTAGCAAAGATGTCCGCCAAGCTCCATTCGGCGAAGTTGTGATGAGGACAAGACCGAAGAATGGCTTGGAACCTATTCCAAGTCTCATGGAAGAGCTCTCCCTTGTGTTGTATGAAGTGGTTGATGCGGTCTCGGATTGCATCCGTCATATAGGGAGGAAAGAATTCTTCAAGGAAAGCTTCGGCTAGGCCCTCCCATGTAGTGAATGTTCTACTAGGTTGGTTCTCCAACCAAGACTTGGCTCGACCTTTGAGTGAGAAGGGGAAGAGTCGGAGTCGTATGCAATCCGGGTGAACTTGATCATTCTTAACCGTGTCACAAATCTCCAAGAAGTCCTTGAGATGCCTAGATGGACATTCACCATCAATGCCATTGAACACCACTCCATTTTGAACCATTTGGATCATATTAGGCTTGAGCTCAAAGTTCCTAGCATTGACGGGTCTTCGAACAATGCTAGAGGCTGCCCCTTCAAGAGTAGGACGAGCATAATCCGCCAAGGTACGTCTTGCACCCCTTTGTGAGTGATCATCATCATTAGTGTGGTGTGAATCTACCGATTGATCATCGTCATCCCCGTGTTGAGACATAGTGTCGTGTGAGATGCGATCAACTTCTTCTTCTTCAACTATAGGAGGTGGGGAAGTGGTAGGTGACTTGAGCACTTGTTCTAGTCCTTGGATTCGTGCTTGAAGACGAGTTGAACGCCTCATGCACTAACCCAAAATATTCTGCAAACAAGCACAACAAACACACCCGAGTAATACAACGATGCGGGATAATAAAGTAAACAAAGAGTAAAAGGAAGCAAAAACTAAATTGGAAGGAAGTGAATAGATCGGTCTACTACTAAATGCTTTCAAAGGAATGAGAGAGTCCCCGGCAACGGCGCCAAAAACTTGATAAAAGCGGGTTTTACCAAGGTCGTATTCCACGGGGTTCTCTCAATGGCCTCTACTCACATTCCTCGTAGACGGTCTATTCATTTGAAAGGAGTTTTGATTTGAAATAGATATTAAAAAGTTAAAGGAAACTAAAAGGAAGAAAGAAAAAATAAAGTGGTGCAAATCAAAGACAAAGGGGCTCTCTTGGTGGGTAGTTTCATCATGCTCAAGATGACTAATTGAACAAACAAGTCAATCAAGATCGAGTTTGCATTCGGATGACCATGCATTTCACTTTTATAGACTCGATGCACTCTCGTAGCACCTAATCCCTATCCCAATACCACTCAACTTAGGCTCTCGCTCTCAAGCTAAGTGAAAAAAGGATGCATTCTAAGTGTTTGATGAAATGCCAAGACACAAGACCCTGTCTTAAGACTCTATGACCACAAGGCTAGGCACAACACTCTCATATCAATTCCCTAACACTAAGAGATTCACCAAAAAGCCTTTTCAAACTCAATTGAATGAAAATCCACATGCACACCAAGTGTTCGATAAAATGCCCAAGAGAGAAATCAAGTGAAAATGGATGAAATAAGATGATCTAATCTCTTAGAACACACTCACTTCAATCCCTAGACCTACAATCTATGCAATCCAAGCACTCTCATGCATCAAATCACAATGAATGGACCAAATCAAGCAAACATGGCATAAAATGGCATTGAGAACAAGTCTAGGAATCATCCTCATACAACCAAGATCAATCATGGCAAGTTCTATACAATCATCTCTCTATCATAGCACCTAATCTACCCATCCAAGATGAACCCTAGAAAATCAGCCACACATGGCCAAGGGAGTAAAGAGAAAAGAAGGAAGAATGGTCACCAAGAACACCATGGATGAATCCTTGAGATGATCTTCACTTCTCCACTTGTAAGCACTTCTCCCAAGGTTTGTTGGCTTTAATCCTAGCTCCAATGGCTTCAAATTGCTCCAAAAATGTGTTTAAGGGTTTGAGGGTTCGTGGATATGTGTTTGGGGTTCAAGAGATATCATAGAATTGCCCAAAATGGCCAAAAACAAGAGTATATATAGTGCAGGGGACAGTGCACGGCGTGCACCTATGCACGGCGTGCAGGGTGCACGGCGTGCAAGGCTGCACGGCGTGCACCTTGGAGCTGAATCTTCTTTCGGAGCCTCCTGGACAGCCCGTGCACCAAACTGTGCATGGTGCACGGCGTGCATCATGCACGGCGTGCACATCTGCACGGCGTGCACCCCTGCACTCTGCAGAAAGCTCGATCTTGTAATGCTCATATCTCCCTCGTCCGGACTCCAAATGACCTCCCGTTTGCTCCTATGCGCTCCTTGTCATCCGTACTTTGATGCCATAACCTGAAAATGCACAGAGGCAACTCCAATAGCCCACGAATTTGGCTCCAAAGTAGCAACCGGACAACAAAATGACACTTTGCACAAAATTTCAATAAAAGCATATAAGTCATGTCATTTCACGAATAAACACGGGTATTTCATAGGTCATTCATAAGCTTAAAATGTACTAATAAAAGTCACATCAATCCTAGAACAAGAAACCTAACATGCATACTGATCAGCCAAACTACCTGGTCTCACTAATAAACTGCACACAACAAGTAATTAGCAATCAATCATGCACGAATTTGACCTGACCGACCAGACTTCTCACAAAGGATATATTTAGTACAATGGGGACTTTCACTCTCTGTGTTTAAGGACGTGTTTCTGCTCTCGATCGTTTTCTGTTACCGAATTCTGTCATAGGTTTGCATTTCGACCACATCTCCACCACTGTGACAACACGAGTATCTAGTCAAGAAGGACTTCCCTGCTAGGACCGTAATGAAATCTACACTACTCGGGTTTATAATGAGATGGATGATGGGAATGAATGATGATGGCTTGGTGCGGTGTAGCTTTCGACTAACTTCCCTCGAATCTAATCTATGGCTTCCTACCGTCTAACCAAACACGGGTAGAATAATGAACGCTCGTCCTATGATACCCTCAAGCAACCTAGCACTTATTCTTTTTCTTTTGCATACAAATTTTTTCTTTTCTTTTTTACTTCGTTCTTCCATTTGTAGGGAGAAGGACGTTTTATTGAACTACACTTTGAAACTTTTCTTATTTTTCTAATTTTTCTACTTCTCTCTTTCTTTTTTGAAGCTTGATTCTTTTCTTACTTTACTTTTACTTTTTCTTTTGTGCCGCTTTTTCTTTTAGTTGCTAGAGGGGTTTACACGTCTGGACATATTAGCTAAGACCACCTGTTTAATGGCTATAGGCAGGTTACCACAAACCGACTTCCGGTAGGTCAATCTAGAACTACAACCACAGGGGATCAACGGGGAATGAAAGAAATGGGAAATGGCTGTAATGTATTATCGAACCGAAAGAACAGGCCATGCTCAAGGGTCTAAACCTAGTGGATTTTATCGTTTGGTAGGCTATCTGGCTTAGTAGCTGAATCTAGGTGCCCCTATCCTTCTAGAACTCGTGTCATCGTGTGGTCTCGAGTAGGTCTCATGCAAATTCTAACTCATTCAAGTAAACAGAAAACCACTCAGAAAGAATTTAAATTGCAAGTTACGTGCAATGGATCAAAAGCTCACAGTTGGTTTGCTAGTCGGATTCGGTCATTTTCATGCAATCAAGGCTACAAACTACAAGTGTGATTTTAAAATTCTGTTCTGACCAGGCAATTTAGCATCAAAGCATACAAGTTGGTTCTCAAGTTCTAGGTTAAGCAGTCTAAGCATCATTATGAAAGGTTGAACAACAACTTAACATCAAAAATCAAGAATTGAGCCATTCTAATGCTAGAGAGACTGAAATGGAATCACGAGGCACACAAAACACAATCAAGGGCAATCAAGTTCATGCAAGGTTCTCTAGCATCCTACCCCACACTTAAATCGGACTGTGTCCTCACAGGACTAATTCTAGAGTTCAGAGTGGACTGGAAGAACCTGGAAGAGGACGGTTGAGTTCAGAGGGTAAGCACGGATCCTCGGAGCAGAGGGAAGTGTAACAGAACCTGAAGCAAAGGGAATCTCCCAACTGCCTACAAAACAAAACAACTGAAACATAAAAAGGAAACCGGGACAAGTGCCCCGGATCCACACAGAAAAAAGTTGGATCGAAATCCGAAAATAATAAATAAAAAGAAGACACCAGAAAAGGAATACAACCCGATCACTGCTGGTCCGGTGAACCGGGAGGTGAAAAGTTGAGAAATTCGCCGAGCTGGCGTTGCCGGTGATGCGCCACTCCTGCAGTCGCTCGTATAACTCTCCCACATCCGCGGGGTGATGTCGCGGCTGGTGAGTATGCGCCGAAAATGGATCTGGAATGCGCGGCGGCGACTAGTGGATGTACCCTGCCTGATGGTGTGGCGAGGGTATATAATCTTGAAACTCAGGCGGCGGTTGCTGCTGCTGCTCCTCAGCATCATCTTCGTCCTCCGACTCGACCGCAGGTTGGAGTGGAGGATCTGCTGCTACATGGGGACTGAGGTCGAGTTCTAAGTCGTACTCGACCGCCAAGTCTCCTCCAACGGTCATAATTGGGTGTCGTGGAATGTTAGGGCCATATTCATGGCTGATGCCGAAGGAGAGGATGAGCTGACCTATGAAGTTGCCTTCCAAGAGTTTGCGTGGTAGCTTCCTCCTCTTGGTCCGCTGGCTGAAGATGTGAGCTAGCACCCAGCCGGGGTGGAGAGGGTAGCTCTCTCGGATAGCTCGGTGAAGCACGAGCTCCTCCTTAAGGATATGGTGGCGATCCTTGTCTCTGACATATAAAAGTGACCTCCGCCAAACCATATGAATAAACTTATAGAGCGGGTGAGAGAGAGACTTAACTGAGTTGCTCTTCCCGAGGCGATCGCCAGGCACGCCTGTCATGTGGCTCCAGAGGGCGTGCAACTCCTCGTCGTCATCAACATCGCCCCAGCCGAGGTGGTGATCGTGATAGTGCTCGTAGGGGATGCCCAGATGAGCGGCAAAC
This sequence comes from Linum lewisii, assembly GCA_034768395.1. Classification (NCBI taxonomy): domain Eukaryota; kingdom Viridiplantae; phylum Streptophyta; class Magnoliopsida; order Malpighiales; family Linaceae; genus Linum; species Linum lewisii. The sequence continues at coordinate 18,571,684 of CM068303.1, forward strand.
TCATCGTAGGTGAGCTGCCTGTACACCCCACCAAGAAAGAAGGTGCCTTCTTGCCCCATCTCCTCTTATGCTCGTCCAAGTCAAATGTCACCCAGAACTCCTGGAGAGCAATGTCTGGGAACTCGGCGGCTATGGTGGTCAGCTCTAGGAGACCGGCCGGTGCTAGGGTGTCATGCACGTTCCGGTAGGAATCCTCGTCATACTCCTGGAGTGACTCCATGGATAAAGGACGCACGTCAGCTCCACGGATGTGCTCGATCTTCTGGAAGCTCTCAAAGTAGAAGTCCGGTAGACGGGCGATGGTGGGATGGTATCCAGCATGGCGAGGGAGTGCAGGTGGAGGACCCAGAATGGCGGGTGTGACGGGAGCGGCAGCTCCTGAGCTCGAGGTGCCATCAAGTCGCGCCTTAGTCCTACGCTCAAAGGTGTTCCTAAACCAGAATGAAACCAAATTAGTCGACCAAAACCTTACCCCACACTTAGTAGAAAAACTCAATTTCACAAAGAAACGAGGGAAACTAAGTGGGGTAAGTAAAGCGGAGTAACCGGTAATCATAGACATTAAAATACATACTTCAGAACAGCCAGAATCGGATAATTACAATCAGAGTTCAAAAAGTCAAACCGACATTTAGAAAGTCAACATTTAAGCATATTGGACCCTAATCATGGCAAGACTGTCACAACTCGGAGAATGACGATAAAATAATATTTCAATTGCAAGCACGATAATATGAACAAGAATGAACACTTGGGGCAGCCAAATGATCAACACAGTTCAAAGTCAAACCGACATTTCGCACAAAAGTCAACATAACAAGAAATTAATCGTATGCATAGCAACACATGACCAAATGATATGGAGATTAAGCACGGAACTCCCTAAGCATCCTAGAACAGTTATATAAGTTCAGTCAATCCTAGTTCACACGAAACAGTCGGCACGCAAAACGAGGCAAACCGAAAAGTCAACTGAAAGTCAACCTCGACGAAATCCAGCAATCTATATGTCAAAAGATTCGTATTGAAAAGTTATACAACTTACCTTGAAGTCATGATTGCTAAAAATGAACGAGGTGAGAGGAATTAGTGAAAAACTTGAAAACTGGGGTTTCGGAGAACTTGAGCTGCAAAGCTCCGATTCGAACTTTTTAGGGCTTGGTGGGATCGGAATGAGGAGGGGAGAGGTGCTGCGGCGGTCGGCGGTGGCGGGTGAAATGGCGGCGACGGCGGGTTTTAAAGTGGAGGGTGGTCGGCGATTTCAAAAGGAGAGGGAGGGGGGGTTTCGGGTAGGCTGTGCGAAAATGGGATAAAGAAGAGAGAGGTCGGATTTTAAAGGGAATAATTAAGTGATTTTTCAAATCAGTTTCGGCGAAAGTAGGGGGTGGTTTCTCCGAAACTACAAGTTAACATGGATTGACCGATTTGAAAAGGCGGTTTCGCCGAAAATGGAAGCTCGGTTTCGCCGAAATCTTAGTTGAAATGGTTTTGCCGAAAACAGAAATTTTTCAAACTAAAAATGAGGAACAGGAGAAACAGGTTCGAAATTTGAAAATCAGTTTCACCGAAAACAAGGGTGGTTTCGCCGAAAATTTTGAACTGTTCGGGTTTAAAATATTTTCGCAAATCCGACCAACTTCAGAAAATCACAGTTAAATCCAGAAAAAATCGGAACGACCTCAATCAACTTGCAACTGACTCTATGACACGCAGACTCTACACGAAAAATAATAAATCAAACAAACTGACACTTTTGGCTCTCCCGAACCGACTCTAAAATACCAAGGTTGAAACAAAACAAAACTGACTCCAGCCGTGGGTTGCCTCCCACGAAGCGCTCTTTTATTAACGTCCTTGAGCTGGACGATACCTGGACGGTATTAGGAGACATCCCAACTTAGATTCTCCTTCACGCTTGCGTCGGAGTTCATGAAGTACAGCTTCGGGACTTCTCCGGTAAGCGTGAATCTCTTCCCGTTTGCATGTAGTAGTTTGGTACGTCCGTCGGGAAGATGATCAACGAACTTGAATGGTCCGAACAGCTCTCTAGAGAGGTCATCCTTCTTTAGTGTGACGATGGAAGGAATGAGGACTGTCGGTTTCTCTTTTCTTTCTTCTTCGGCTTGTTATCACCAGGATCGGTGATCGTTAGTACTTCCTTAGGAGATGCTTTCGGCTTCTCCCTCCATACTTGTCCCGGCGCCGGTTTCTCGAAACGAATTGGTGGTGCAGCTAGCTCGGTGGAAGATGGTGGAGCTTTTGGTCTCCAGACCATTTGGGTCTTTGTCTTCTTGTTCTTTCCTCGAGGTCTGCCCGGTGGTTTAGAAGAGGCTTGTAGTTCCTTCTTCTTCTTTTTAAGCGGCTTCTGAACCGAAATTTCTGGTTTTTTCATAGTGACCTGTTTAATACCTGTAGCAACAACTGATCTAGAGACACTGGAAGAAACATTAGAAATGAAGTTGACCGAGGCGAACTCCACAATCTCTACAGATAAACAATTTAATTCTTCCTTAGGAATGTATTTCATCCCGTCCTTGAGACGGAATGTTGCAGTATCCTTCCCCACCCTTACAGTTAGAGAGCCATTAGGAACATTGACATTAATTTCGGCTGTCGCCATGAATGACCGACCCAAGAGAAGGGTAGAATATGTCTCTTGAGTATCCATAACTATATAATCAACGAAAAACCGGAACGGGCCACAGCAAGTGATTACATCCTGGATCATTCCTCTAGGTTCTCTTAGAGTTTTGTCAGCGAACATTAAATTCATTTTGGCAGGTTGTAATTCCCCTAGGTTCAGTTTTTTATATAAACACATAGGCATGACATTTATAGAAGCACCTAGGTCAATTATGCTACGCTCGATTTCAATGTCATTAATGCTCAAAGGTAAAGTAAAAGGACCAGGGTCGGGGCACTTAGCTGGAATAGGTATCAGTGGTGGTTGAGGGATGATAGCCGAGCACTCTCCCTCATTGGAAACAAGAATTTCTTCCTTCTCAAAAGGGCTGGTCTGCTCACTGCTCCTGGTTGTTACGGCCTTAGCGTGCTCGTTCTTCACGGTGGAGCTGTCTGGAGACGGAGCCTGATTGAAGATGGGAATACGAGCCATCGCACTAGCAATTTTGTTTATCATATCCTCAATTCTTTGTCCAGATGCTATCTGTTCTTGATTGAGAAGAGCTTGCGCTTTGAATCTTTCCTCGTGATCATCAAGTCTTGCTGTAATTAGATCAAACTTCCTTGCTATTCTCCTCTCCCAATTGTCCTCATATACAAGATTCGGAGGCTGTTGTACTCTGGTTAATCTGGAAGGATCTTGATAACCATTGTCCATGTATTGATTTCGGCTCTGGTCGAGTTGGAAGTTGTAGGGAGGGCGCTCATAGAAGCCTTCCCGTTGTTGAGGAGGTGTTCTGAACTGACGGTAGTCGGGGTCGCCTCTTTGATCCCTGGTGAAGCTATGATCAATGAAGTTGACTTCCTTGTTAGGCCAGTTATTAGTTGTACCGAGGATCTCTTCCATTTGTTTCTATACTGCGATCTTAATCTGATCTTCACAACTTGGTTGACTCATGGCTGCTCCAAACTGGCTTTCCCTATTTCTGGACTTAGATGCGCAGTCCGCAAAGTGAAGTAGAGCAGCTTCTGGTTCAAGTGCTGTGTAGTTGCCTTTAGCTAAAATGTTGACCCATTCAGCTGTTTCTTCATTCATACCTTTGGCAAAGATTTCGGCTAACTGACTCTGGTTGAATCCATGATGAGGGCATTCAGATAGAAGCTCTTGGAATTCGTTCCAAGCATTGTATAAGCTTACTCCTTCCTTCTGAGAGAAACTAGCGATGCTATCCTTGTAAAATGTCGTTCTTGAAGGAGGATAGTACTCCTCTATGAAGCCCTGGGCTAGATTATCCCAGTCGGTGTTGTAGCCTAGTGGTTTTGAGCTGAGCCACATCTTAGCGTTGCCTTTAAGAGAGAATGGGAATGCCCGCAAGCAAAGATTGTTCTTGTTGAGATTCCCTTTTTAAACGTCTCGCACATGTCAAGGAAGTTCGCCAAATGTGTGCGGGGGTTTTCTTGCAGCTTCCCTTCGAATTGAAGACTCTTAGAGACCATGTTCAGGATGAAGGTTGTGATATCATAATCAGGGTCGTCATCATTGTGCGGCACGACGACGCTAGCTCGGAGGTGAGCTACACTTGGTCTACAGTAATCCGCCACGGTGCGCTGAGCAACTAGTACGGGAGGAGAAGGTGGTGGTTAATCTGAAGTAGTGGATGAAACGGATGAAGATGAGGAGTTCTCCTTCAACTCCTCAATCTTTTGAGGAATATGTGGTGTAGGCGGTGTGGTTATGACTTGCTTCTGAGCTCACGGTTTCTTCGGCGAAGCAGAATTACCCGGCTTAAACTGAGAATGAGCAATCGAGCGGTTCATGAACCTGTAGAACAACCTACAAGCAACAAAAGCAAACATACCGGCGTAAAATCGAAGTGGGTGGAAAACTGAAAGATGGAAAATAGAAGAATAAATTGCCAATTCTTCTTTCAACAATCAAAAGAAGTCCCCGGCAACGGCGCCAATTTGGTGAGACCTCCGGTCGTTGGTCGGGATTCAGCCAAATAAAAACTACTAATGCTAAGAAAAAGCGTATAGCAGATCATATTCCACGGGCCTTCGAATGATTGGCTACTTCAGAACTAACAAATTATTCAAAGAAAAAAAACACTCAGTGCGTGGTGTGAGTTCCACGACTTCTACTTCTAAGAAATGCAGAAAAATTAAAAAGATTAAACTAAAGCAGATTGAGAATTAGGGTTTGGAAACAAGAATGACAGACGAACTTAGACTTTGAATCCCCCTTCGTTCCCCAGAGCATTGGCAATCAACAGATCAGCGGATTTCGATTCTTATTCAATCAATTACTAAGACACCACCATAACTCCTTACCCTTAGGTTTAAGACCGGCGAACGTTCGCTCTATCCGTTCTAACTACCAAGATTAACTAGCCGCCCGGGTACGGTCGCCTCTCGCAACGACTTAATTAACTGGTGTAATTACTAGTGATTAATGAGTTACACTTGCAGTGGATTAACCCTAACCGGTTCCTACGAAAGGCACACTCCAATTATAAGGTTAATTGTTTAATTTGATGTTCTAAAGTAAGGCGAGCATTCGCTTCTATCCTTAGCTTAACCAGAATCTAATCTAGGTGATCAATCCAGACAAGAAACATGCACAATGAAGAACGAATCAAACATGAAAAAGAACTGATTGAACTTCGAATCTAATTACCGCCGATCCGTGACCGCTTTAAAGCCCTGGGTCACTTAGGGTTCATCTAGTCTAAGCTCTAACGAGTTTAGCTACTCATATTTATCACAAAAGAAACAAAGACAAGAAAGAGTTCATCATCCAGAGGAAGAACAGAAAAGAATCTGAAAAACCTAATTTTGACGAATCTGACAGACTTCGATCTTCGGTAAACTACACTCCTAGCTCCGGTTCTCCGAGATAAAAGGGATGGCGTCACGATCTCTATCCGGCTCTTCGAACTCCAACTCCTCGCTCCAGAACTCCAGAGAATCCTCGGAAAACGTAATTATGAATGATATGTTATGAGGTCCCTCGTTTTTGGGCCGTCGGGTTAAGTATTTATACTACCCTAATTAGTCCGGATTTCCCTATTATTTTCGCCGAAATTCTTGAGGAATTTTCGGCGAAAATTCCTTTGCAAATGAAGGGATATTTTCGCTCTTCTCTGGACTTCATTCTCGGTTCGAAAACTTGACACTTTCGCCGAAACCGATTTGTGCTGATATTTTCGCCGAAAACACTATCTGATTTTTGGCGAAAATTCCTTTGTAATCCGGGCAGGTATTTGCTTCAACTTGATTGGCTCCTTTGATCGATTCCGGTTCAGTTCCTCGATGTTCCAGTGCCTTAGACACGTCCTTGGTCACTTATTCGATGGCAAAAACCTGTGCTAACATAAAAACACTAGAAAACCATCAAATAGACCCGAAACGAACAAAGGTAACACAAATGGCAGGAGATAGGGCAATCGATTGAATATTCGTTATTCTACCCTAAAAACCATGTCTTAAGCAAAGAAATGTCGCTTAAATGAGGCTGACAATCACGTCAAATTGAGTGTCATCAAATACCCCACACTTAAGCTTTTGCTTGTCCTCAAGCAAACTGAATAGAGACGCTCATGTTCACAAATGATAAGATCGATTAAATTGGAGCTTAATCAAACACAATGAATTATTAGACAGCTAATTCCTAGAACAAGAAACCGAACATGCATACAGATCAGCCAAACTACCTAGTCTCACTAATAAACTGCACACGACAAGTAATTAGCAACCAATTATGCACGAATTTGACCTGACCGACCAGACTCCTCACACAGGATATATAGTACAATGGGAACTCACACTCTCTTAATCGATCTTATCATTTATGAACATGAGCGTTTCTATTCAGTTTGCTTGAGGACAAGCAAAAGCTTAAGTGTGGGGTATTTTGATGACACTCGTTTTGACGTGATTATCAGCCTCATTTAAGCGACATTTCCTTGCTTAAGACATGATTTTTAGGGTATAATAACGAATATTCAATCGATTGCCCTATCTCGTGCCATTTGAGTTACCTTGGCCCGTTTCAGGTCTATTTGATAATTTTCTAGTGTTTTTACGTTAGCACAGGTTTTTACCATCGAATAAGTAGCCAAGGACGTGTCTTAGACGTTGGAACCCCGAAGAATCACACACAAATCAACCGGAGAGATCACTCAAGGCAAACGAAACTCCTGCTCATTTTACACATATATTTTCGGCGAAAATACCCTTGGGTTTTCGCCGAAAATGGAAGAAGGATTCACTGACCCGATCAAGAGGGAGTTTTCGCCGAAAATACATGAGCATTCTCGGCGAAAACTCGAAGCCAAATCAACCAGGAGAAACAGACGGGTGAAGCCACATTTGAACAGATACTTTCGCCGAAAATAACCTTGGATTTTCGGTGAAAATCCCAGTGAAAATCCAGAAACCGCCAGTTAGGTATAAATACTGAATAACACGAGCAATCAAGGGGGGACTGACAATTTTACAATCGACAACACACAACACACAGCTAGAGAGAGGAAGGGAGAAAGAAAAACGAGTAGAGAGGATTGAAGGAGCCAGGAACGGATCTAACGCCATCCATCCATTCCAGTGCTAGGAGTTGAAGATCCAGCAGATTGAAGCTGCCAGAAAACATCGAAATTAGGTTTTACAGTTCTTCTCTGTCTTCCTACCTGAGATGTATTCTTTGTCTGTCTTCGATTCTTCTGTATTGAATATGAGTAGCTAAACTCGTGTAGCTTAGATTAGATGAACCCTAAGTGACCCAGGCGTAAAGCGGTCACGGATCGGCGGTGATTAGATTCGAAGTTCATTCAGTTTCATCTTTCATGTTTGATTTGTTCTTCGTTATCTGTGTTTCTTTTCTGGTTTGGCCAGCTAGATTAGATTCTTGTTAAGCTAAGGATAGAAGCGAATGCTCGCCTTACTTTAAAACACCAAATCAAACAATCAACCTTATAATTGGAGTGTGCCTTTCGTAGGAACCGATTAGGGTTGATCCATTGCTAGAGTAACTCATTAATCATTAGAATTTGCACCAGTTAAGTTAAGTCGTTGCGAGAGGCGACCGTACCCAGGCAGCTAATTAATCGTGGTAGCTAGATCGGATAGAGCGAACGTTCGCCAGTCTTACACCTAAGGGTCAGGAGTTATGATGGTGTCTATGAACTGAATGAACTAGAATCGAAAGTTACTGGTCTGTTGACTGCTGTTGCTCTGGTGATTTAAGGGGGATTCGAAGTCTAAGCTTGTCTGTCATCTTTCTAGTCAATCAATCAATCTTAAATCTTTCTTCGCTTTAATTCTCATTTCAAATTATCTTTGCATTTTAGTATAGAAGTCGTGGAACTCACACCACGCGCAACTTGTGTTTAAACTTGAAATAAATTGCCAACATCTTTGAGTAAGGAAGTAGAGGAAACCCCTGGAATACAATCTACCCTAGCTTTTGTTAGCTTCGTTAGTTATTTGTTTGAACGCACCACAACGACACGCTCATCAAATTGGCGCCGTTGCCGGGGAACTCTTCTATTTCGTTGAAAGAAGAGTTGCCATTTTTATTCTTCTACCCTTCCATCTTTCATTTTCCATCACACTTCGATTTTACACCGGTTGTGTTTGTTTTTGTCTCTTGCAGATCATAGCAGGTACAGAAACGGATCACTTCCATTCCATCTTCCTTTACCGCAATGGTTACTCTTAAAAGTGTTGCGGACTACAGTAAGTCACGTGCATCCAACTTTCGATCCCCCATCACCGTGCTTTCTAATGACGATGATCCTGACTATGAGATTAAGATTCCTCTCCTAGAACTGATCTCTAAGGGCGTGCAATTCGAAGGGAGGCCAGATGATAACCCCTACACCCATCTAGATGACTTTTTGGCTGTCTGTAACACCTTCAAGTCTGGGAACCTCAACAAGAACGCTTTATATCTCTGAGTCTTTCCTTTCTCTCTCAGAGGTGCAGCTAAGCAGTGGCTTGAAAGCAAGCCGCCGGGTCATTACACTAACTAGGAGGCATTAGCTCAAGATTTTGTTGAGGAATACTTTCCTCCCGCGAGGACGACTGCTTATAAATACCGCATCTCCAGATTCACTCAGAGAGAGAATGCAAGCCTGTATGACACTTGGAATGAATTCCAGTCTCTTCTCTTCGACTGCCCTCACCATGGGTATGAACAAAGACAGCTGGCTAAATTCTTTATTCGTGGTATGCGCAAAGAATCTGCAAACTGGGTCAACTCTTTAGCTGGCGGAGATTGTACCGCCCTTACTCCTCAGGATGCTCTTCTGCATTTTGCTGACTGTGCTTCAATGTCTAGAAATTGGGAGAGGCAAATAGAAGGAAATAAGAGTCAGAGTCAGGTGAGTGTTGTAGAGCAGATCAAGGCAGAGGTTCAGAAACACCTACAAGCAGCTGGTATTCCCCTAGATCCCCCGTCAGCCACCATCTTTTCAGTTGACTGTGGATGGTGTGGGTCCTGTGCTCATAACGGAGGAAGTTGCCTCAACTTCGGCACAACAGAAGTCTGGTCTACAGAAGAGATCAACTTCATCGATCAGGGCTTCACTAATAATCAGAAAGGCTATGCCGGCTACAGAAACTACGTACCACGGAACCAGAGCAACCGGTTAGTGGATCCTTATTATAGACCTCCGGGATTCATTGGAGGACAACACCAGTCTCAAGCTAAGCGGTACTACAATAGAGACATGGATTATGAGAAGAAGTTCGATCAGATTATGAGCAGACTTGACGACCATGACATTCAACTAAAAGCTCAAGCTGCACTCAATCAAGGACAGAGAGCTCAGAGCCAGAGGATAGAGGATGCTATAAGTAATATGACTAAACTCTTTACTAGCAATCATCTCCTTAATCCAGAAGCATTTCAAGCAGACTCTGGTACAAAGAGCGAACACGCTCAAGCCATTACCACCAGGAGCGGCAAGCAAACAATTGATCCCAAGGCCCCAGAACCTGAAGTAATACCAGATACCAGTGCCGCCATGGATATGCCAGAAATAGAAGATATCACAAAAGAGGAAGAAGAAGCATCTGCTCATCCTCCTCCTCCGCCTAAGACAGCTCCTGAGCCTGTTTTGGCGCCATATGTTCCTCGGATTCCCTTCCCAAAAGCTGCAAGGAGCAAGGCTAAGGATCACGACACTCAGTACAAGAAGTGGTACAATGTTCTTAAGACTGTAGAGATCAAGATACCAGTGACTGAAGCTGTGGAAATCATACCACCACTTGGGAAATTCTTTAAGGATCTCGTGAAGAAAGTGAAGAATGGGGAGGCGTACTCTATCACGCTTACTAATGAATGCGCATCTATTCTCGGTGCGCCATCTCCCATTCGACAGCCGCCACCACCCCCAGCTAAGTGTCCTGATCCCGGTTCTTTTACATTACCGTGCATTATTAGTGGCATTAAAATTGATCGCAGTCTGGTTGATTCTGGTGCTTCTATTAATGTTATGCCTGTTTATCTATATGAAAAGCTGAATCTAGAGCAATTAAAACCGATCACTCTACATCTCGTGTTAGCCGATAGGTCTGTCAAACTACCTAGAGGTATGATGAAGATGTAACTGTTTGCTGTGGTACGTTTAATTACTATAATGGCAGATTTCATTGTTTTAGATACTCGTGAGCTAGACGGAACACTTATCCTAGGTCGACCTTTCTTAGCAACTGCTGGTGTGAATATAAACTGCAAACAAGGTCTGTTAACTTTAAGCGTAGGTCAAGAGAGTGTTGCATTCTGCATTAAAGATAGCATGAGATATTCTGTTGCCCAAGATGATAAATGTTATGTTGTTGATCCCCTAGAGTTGGCCTCGGCCAACTCCTTTACTAATGCTTTATCCAGTGATCCGCTAGAGTTGTGTTTGATTTCAGGGATTGATAATGCGTTAGACGATCCAGAGCAGTGCTTATGGCAAGATGAACTAGACGAACACAAGGCCACATTCACACCCATCACTGCGCCCACACATATTGAGCCAGCTTCGAGTCGGATTACCACTTCATATGAGAATCTGCCAGAACTTACTCTGAAAGAGCTGCCTGACCACCTAGAATACGCATTTCTGGGGAAGGACTGCAAATTACCTGTCATCATCAATTTGAATCTGTCTCCCGAGCAGAAAGAGCAACTGATCAGGCTACTCAAGAAGCATGTCCGAGCTATTGCCTGGCAGTTAGCAGACATCAGAGGCATCTCTAAAACCTTCTGCAAACATCGGATAGTTGTTGATGAAGAATTCAAACCAGTCAGACAACCCCAACGCCGACTTAACCCTCTGATGCAGGAAGTTGTAAAGAAAGAAGTACTCAAGCTTCTAGATGCCGGTATCATCTATCCTATTGCCGACAGTCCTTGGGTCAGCCCGACTCAAGTCGTTCTGAAGAAAGGAGGAATCACTGTCATCCCTAATCCAAAGGGTGAACTCATTCCTACCCGAACAGTTACCGGATGGAGAGTCTGCATCGATTATCGATGACTCAATGATGCCACCAAGAAAGATCACTTCCCACTGCCATTCATTGATCAGATGCTTGAACGATTAGCTGGTCATTAATACTACTGCTTCTTAGATGGGATGTCCGGCTACTTTTAGATCCCCATCGAGCTTGATGATCAAGAGAAGACGACCTTCACATGCCCGTTTGGTACGTTTGCTTATCGTCGTATTCCTTTTGGTTTATGTAATGCTCCCGCTACCTTTCAGAGATGCATGCTTGCTATATTCGGAGATCTGGTAGAGAATGTGGTGGAGGTGTTCATGGACGACTTCACCGTCTATGGAGACTCATTTTCTAAATGTCTGGCAAACTTGGATAAGGTGCTAGCTCGTTGTGAGGAAACCAATCTGGCACTTAGTTGGGAGAAATGTCACTTTATGGTTACAGAAGGTATTGTTCTTGGCCACAAAATATCTAAGACATGTATAGAAGTTGATCGTGCCAAGCTTGAGACCATTGCCAGCTTACCCCCGCCGACCTCAGTTAAGACAGTTCGAAGCTTCCTGGGTCATGCTGGATTTTACCGAAGATTCATTAGGGATTTCTCCAAGATCACTGTTCCAATGACGAAGCTCCTTGAGAAAGATGTTCCTTTCATCTTTGACAAAGCCTGTCTTGAAGCCTTTGAAACCTTGAAGACTCAACTCACCACCGCACCAATTCTTACAGCACCGGATTGGAATCTTCCATTCGAGATTATGTGCGATGCTAGTGATTTCGCCGTTGGCGTAGTTCTTGGTCAGAGGAAGGAGAAGAGATTTCATCCTATCTACTTTGCGAGCAAGACAATCAATGATGCTCAGAGGAACTACACTACCACGGAGAAAGAGCTCCTGGCTATCGTTTTCTCCTTTGATAAGTTTAGACAGTATTTGGTACTTTCACATACCATTGTCTACACAGATCACGCCGCTCTGCGCCATCTATTAGCCAAGCAGGATTCAAAGCCACGTCTCATTCGGTGGATCCTCCTCCTCCAAGAGTTTGACATAGAAATTAAAGACAAGAAGGGAGCAGAGAACTTAGCAGCGGATCATCTTTCTCGCGTCGAGGAATCACAAACAGGTAAGTCTACTACCCCTATCAATGATTCTTTCCCTGACGAGCTGTTGCGTGTTGAAACATATGAACAGGTTAACAGCATAGCTATCGAGCCCTGGACAGTTCCTCACGCTCAAAATCTAAGTAATGCCGCCGATTCAGAGGAGCCTTGGTATGCAACTCTGGCTAACTATCACTCGCACGGCATTGTACCTCCTGAGCTGGATTTCAATGCACGCAAAAAGCTCTTTAAAGAAGCCAAGTCATACTTCTAGGATGAGCCTTTCTTATACCGCATCAGTCTTGACGGGATGATCCGGAGATGTGTCTCTTACACTGAAGCAGCCGACATCATGCGTAAGTGCCATGAAGGACAGTTCGGAGGACACTTTGCAGGCAACCGCACGGCAAGAAAGGTACTTGAAACAGGTTTTTATTGGCCTTCAATCTTTAGTGACTGCCACGTTGCTCGACGTTGTGATGCATGCCAGCGATCAGGTAACATCTCTAACCGTAATGAGATGCCCCAAATTGTTTCTTTAACTGTTGGAATTTTTGATGTTTGGGGAATCGATTTTATGGGTCCGTTCACACCCTCCAACGGAAACAAGTACATTCTTGTAGCCGTTGATTACGTTTCTAAGTGGGCTGAGGCTGAAGCTTTACCCACTAATGATTCTAGAGTGGTGGGTCGGTTCCTTACCCGTCTTTTCACGCGTTTTGGTTCACCGTGCTTCATCATAAGCGATAGGGGTACCCACTTCCACGGACAATTCGACCGGGTGTGCAAACGCTTTGGCGTCACCCACCAAAAGTCCACGGCTTACCACCCTCAAGAGAATGGTCAGGCGGAAGTGACGAACCGTGAGCTCAAGCGGATTCTTCATAGGACAGTTGGCCGGTCTCGCAAGGACTGGTCATCTAAGCTCAATGATGCCTTATGGGCTTATCGAACTGCCTATAAGACTCCCATCGGTACCTCACCGTATCAGCTGGTCTATGGCAAGGCATGTCATTTACCAGTTGAGCTTGAGCACAAGGCATTCTGGGCTAACAAAGAGTTGAATATGAGCTATGCAGTAGCAGGTAGTAACCGCCATGACCAGATTGCTGAGCTTGAGGAGCACCGTCTCCACGCTTATGAGAGCACGAAGCTATACAAAGAGCGCACGAAGAGAATTCACCACTCCCAATTGAAGAAGATCAAGCAGTTTTACCCTGGAGAAGAAGTACTCTTATATAACTCTCGATTGAAGCTCTTTCCGGGTAAGTTGAAATCCCGATGGTCTGGCCCTTATACCGTGGTCCGACAGACACCCTTAGGCAGCGTCTACAATAAATTGCACGATCAAGAGCTTTTGTGGTCAACGGGCATAGGCTTAAGAAGTATCTACAAGGGTTAGCTATCTCTTCCATCGACGTGCACTACTTCACGACGGAACCGTGACATGATTCCAGGTATCGTCTGGCTCACAGACATTAAACAAGAGCGCTTCGTGGGAGGCAACCCACGGCTGGAGTCAGTAACTTTTCATTTTGAGTCATTTTTGTTTTAAACCCCTATTCAAAAAAAAAAAACACAGCCGCCGTTTTCAAATAAGTTTTCGACGAAAAAAATGTCATTGTTTTCGCCGAAAACTTGTGTTCAAAATCAACCTGTTTCTCCTGTCCCGACTTTTCGGACCGAGACCATCATCTTTTCGCCAAAATTTTTTTCTGCATTTCAACTGAGATTTTCGCCGAAAATCTATCAGAATTTTAGCCAAAAATTTGCCCTTTTTCACCGGTATATAAGGACCTCATCGGTTTGTGTTTTCGCGAAAATTAGAATAGCCCATCCGAAAATTTTCCGCAAACCTCACTCTCTCTGTTCGTCGCCGTCGCCTACCGACCGGACGTCGCGGCCTACCCGCCGATTGCCAAGCCGCCGCCATCCTTCAGCCGCCGCCGGCCTTTCCCCTTGCCCAGCCCTCTTCCAAAACCCTAGAATCGGAGCTTTTCAGCTCCGATTTCGGCCGACCTAGTTTTCAAGTTTTTCATCGATTCCTCGGATTTCCAATCGTTTTCTCGAGTCATGTCTTCATGGTTAGTTGTTCAGCCCTTGATTGTGAATCTTTTGGTTTTTTTACTTTCGGTTTTCGGCATGGTTGACTTTGGTTGACTTTTTGGTTCTCCCTCATTCTTCATGATTGCTTTGTCGGTATCAAATGGCTAGGTTCTGGCATTCCTTTGTGACCTTTTTGGAATCGTGACTTGTTGTCTGTGAGATCATGTTCATGAATCATTCCGTTCTTCATGCTTGCTAAATGAATTGACAGCTCTTTAATGCTATATCTTGATTCGATGATCTCTCGGTTAATTTGTTTACCCCAACTTGTCCACTTAAGTGAGGGGTAAGGTTCTTGTCATCTGATGCTGGTCATCTCTGAGTTGTGTTTTACAGGGCTCCCAAGCATTTTAAGACTACCAGTGCAGATAAAGCGCAGCGATCCTCAGCTCGCCAGACACGGACACCATCGTCCCGACCAAAAGTTTCAGCTGCTCCAACATCGACGGCTGTGGCCATCATTCCCGAGGATGCACCGACCCCTGCGACTCCTATTTCCTCTATTCCTACACCTGCCAATGGGGCTATACATCCTTTCATCGCCGCCCTGGAGCCGCACCAGCTAGAGGTCTTTCAAAAGATCAAAGACATTCCTCCGGCTAAGGTGGCAATTCTTTCTCTTGACAGTCTCAAGGCGCACAATCCGGCTTGGCACTCCACCATTGACACCGCCCTTCACAAAGCCGGTTTATGAGTGCTGACCGCTCATGGTTCCCCCTCCCCGCTTGTCGTTCTTCATGAGTTCTGGAGTTCATTCCGGCGCCTCACTCCAAAGCCCACACGTGAGCAGAAATTCGTATCCTTCCGCCTCGATGGTGTTCTCCACGAGAAGTCCATTCTCGAGTTCGGTCGCCTGCTAGATCCGCACGTCGACCTCAATACAACGTCCGCTGGCTACAAGGACACATACTCCATCACGAGTGCTCCCTACCCAGACGTGTGGAGATGGGCCTGCTGCAAAGATGAGACCTCGCCTATCGTCAACCCCACGGTCGGTGACATCTTTCACCCTATTCTTAAATTTTTGCATTATGTTTGGGTGCAATCTCTGTGTTATTGCAGCAAGTCGAGTCGTCACCATGTCTCTTTGGAGGAGCTCGTCTTATTTCGTGCTTTAGAGGAGGATTCCAACCTACATCCCGAATGGTGGCTTGCATGATTCTTTCACAAGCGCACTTCCGCAAAGAAGCTTCCTTCTGAGCTTCCAGGAGGGCCCTTCATTTCAATTCTGATAGACAATCTCCAGCTCGGTGACAAATGGGGCCCCGATATTCCTCGTGTCCCGATTGAGCGTATAGGTGCTGAACTCGCCGTAGCACGGGGCATCGACCTTTCTGCGGATTTTGAGCATTGCACATTGCTCCCTCACCGCACTCACCAGTCAGTTGACCGCCCGCCGTTGCGAGCGCAAATCACCGCAGAGATGAATGAGAGGCTGGCACGTATTGAGAAGTGGCAGCTAGACTACTCGGCTGGTTCGCTTAAATGGCAGAAGGATCGAGTAGCACATGAAGAGACTCAGAACGAGCATTGGTCCATTCTTCAGCAGTTCATGGCCGACCAGTCAGCCAGACACAAGGACGAGCTCACATGGCGACAACAGATGGAGCAGCAGTTCGCCATTTCCACCATTCCCACCCCACCCCCACCCTCGGAACAGTGATCGGTTGTTTCTATCCTTTCCTTTTCTTTCTTTCTTCTTTTCGGATCTCGATCCACTTTTATTTTGTGTGGAATCGGGGCACTTGTCCCGGTATCCTTTCGTTCTTTTTGTTGTTTGTGTTTTGTAGGATTTTGGGTAGCTACTCCGCCCCGGCCTCTCCGCGTTCATCCACTATACCGCCCTCCACCCTCCAGGTTCTTCGTTTCTCTCTACTTTAGTTTGGTCCTGTGAGGACACAGAACAGTCTAAGTGTGGGGTAGGGTGTTATAGAACCATGCATGATCTTGATTGCCTATATCTTTGTGTGTGCCTCGTGATTCCTGTCCAGTCCCTCTAGCAATAGAATGGCTCAGTTTTTTGATTTTTGAGGTTAAGTTGTTGTTCAAACCTTCATAATGATGCTTAGACTGCTTAACCTATAACTTGAAAACCAACTTGTCTACTTTGATGCTAAATTGTCTGGTCAGAACAGAATTTTTAAAATCACACTTGTAGTTTGTAGCCTTGATTGCATGAAAATGACCGAATCCGACTAGCAAACCAACTGTGAGCTTTTGATCCATTACACGTAACTTGCAATTTAAATTCTTTCTGAGTGATTTTCTGCTTACTTGAATGAGTTAGAATTTGCATGAGACCTACTTGAGACCACACGATGACACGAGTTCTAGAAGGATAGGGGCACCTAGATTCAGCTACTAAGCCAGATAGCCTACCAAACGATAAATCCACTAGGTTTAGACCCTTGAGCTTGGCCTGTTCTTTCGGCTCGATAATACATTACAGCCATTTCCCATTTCTTTCATTCCCCGTTGATCCCCCTGTGGTTGTAGTTCTAGATTGACCTACCGGAAGTCGGTTTGTGGTAACCTGCCTATAGCCATTAAACAGGTGGTCTTAGCTAATATGTCCAGACGTGTAAATCCCTCTAGCAACTAAAAAAAATCGGCACAAAGAAAAAGTAAAGTAAAGTAAGAAAAGAAAGAAAATTTCAAAAAAGTGAGGAAAAGAAAAATCAGAAAAGTTTCAAAGTTTCTAGTTCAATAAAACGTTCTTCTCCCTACAAATGGAAGAACGAAGTCAAAAGAAAAGTTGAAAAGAAAGAAAAAATTGTGTAAAGAAAAAAAGAATAAGTGCTAGTTTGCTTGAGGGTATCATAGGACGAGCGTTCATCATTCCACCCGTGTTTGGTTAGACGGTACGAAGCCATAGATTAGATTCGAGGGAAGTTAGTCGAAAGCTACACCGCACCAAGCCATCATACATTCCCATCATCCATGGCATCAGGTTCCCAAGTAGAGTAGATTTCATTACGGTCCTAGCAGGGAACGTCCTTCTTGACTAGATACTCGTGTTGTCACAGTGGTGGAGATGTGGTCGAAATGCAAACCTATGACAGAATTCGGTAACAGAAAATGATCGAGAGCAGAAACACATCCTTAAAGACAGAGAGTGAGAGTCCCATTGTACTATACATATCCTGTGTGAGGAGTCTGGTCGGTCAGGTCAAATTCGTGCATAATTGGTTGCTAATTACTTGTCGTGTGCAGTTTATTAGTGAGACCAGGTAGTTTGGCTGATTTGTATGCATGTTAGGTTTCTTGTTCTAGGATCGAGCTGTCTAATAATTCATTGTGTTTGATTGAGCTCCAATTTAACCGAACTTATCATTTGTGAACATTAGCGTCTCTATTCAGTTTGCTTGAGGACAAGCAAAAGCTTAAGTGTGGGGTATTTGATAACACTCATTTTGACGTGATTATCAGCCTCATTTAAGTGACATTTCCTTGCTTAAGACATGATTTTTAGGATAGAATAACGAATATTCAATCGATTGCCCTATCTCGTGCCATTTGTGTTACCTTGGCCCGTTTCGGGTCTATTTGATAGTTTTCTAGTGTTTTTACGTTAGCACAGGTTTTTGCCATCGAATAAGTAGCCAAGGACGTGTCTTAGACGTTGGAACCCCGAAGAATCACACACAAATCAACCGGAGAGATCACTCAAGGCAAACGAAACTCCTGCTCATTTTACACATATATTTTCGGCGAAAATGCCCTTGGGTTTTCGCCGAAAATGGAAGAAGGATTCACTGACCCGATCAAGAGGGAGTTTTCACCGAAAATACATGAGCATTCTCGGCGAAAACTCGAAGCCAAATCAACCAGGAGAAATAGACGGGTGAAGCGACATTTGAACAGATACTTTCGCCGAAAATAACCTTGGATTTTCAGTGAAAATCCCAGTGAAAATCCAGAAACCGCCGATTAGGTATAAATAGTGAAAAACACGGGCAATCAAGGGGGGACTGACAATTTTACAATCGACAACACACAACACACAGCTAGAGAGAGGAAGGGAGAAAGAAAAATGAGTAGAGAGGATTCGAGGAGCCAGGAACGGATCGTGACGCCATCCATCCATCTCGGAGAGCCAGTGCTAGGAGTTGAAGATCCAGCAGATTGAAGCTGCCAGAAAACATCAAAATTAGGTTTTACAGTTCTTCTCTATCTTCCTACCTGAGATGTATTCTTTGTCTGTCTTCGATTCTTCTGTATTGAATATCAGTAGCTAAACTCGTGTAGCTTAGATTAGATGAACCCTAAGTGACCCAGGGCGTAAAGCGGTCACGGATCGGCGGTGATTAGATTCGAAGTTCATTCAGTTTCATCTTTCATGTTTGATTTGTTCTTCGTTATCTGTGTTTCTTGTCTAGTTTGGCCACCTAGATTAGATTCTTGTTAAGCTAAGGATAGAAGCGAACGCTCGCCTTACTTTAAAACACCAAATCGAACAATCAACCTTATAATTGGAGCGTGCCTTTCGTAGGAACCGATTAGGGTTGATCCATTACTAGAGTAACTCATTAATCATTAGAATTTGCACCAGTTAAGTTAAGTCGTTGCGAGAGGCGACCGTACCCGGGCGGCTAATTAATCGTGGTAGCTAGATCGGATAGAGCGAACGTTCGCCAGTCTTACACCTAAGGGTCAGGAGTTATGATGGTGTCTATGAACTGAATGAACTAGAATCGAAAGTTACTGGTCTGTTGACTGTTGTTGCTTTAGTGATTTAAGGGGGGATTCAAGTCTAAGCTTGTCTGTCATCTTTCTAGTCAATCAATCAATCTTAAATCTTGCTTCGCTTTAATTCTCATTTCAATTTATCTTTGCATTTTAGTATAGAAGTCGTGGAACTCACACCACGTGCAACTTGTGTTTAAACTTGAAATAAATTGCCAACATCTTTGAGTAAGGAAGTAGAGAAAACCCCTGGAATACGATCTACCCTAGCTTTTGTTGGCTTCGTTAGTTATTTGTTTGAACGCACCACAACGACACGTTCATCAGTATCCAACCCGGCGAGGTAGTGCGGGTGGAGGACCCAGAACGGCGGGTGTGACGGGAGCGGCAGCTCCTGAGCTCGAGGCGCCATCAAGTCGCGCCTTAGTCCTTCGCTCATAAGTGGTGTTCCTAAAACAGAATGAAACCAGATTAGTCAAACTTAAACCCTACCCCACACTTAGTAGAAAAACTCAATTTCACAAAGAAATGAGGAAAACCGAGTGGGGGTAAGCAAAGCAGAGTAACCGGTAATCATGGACAGTAAAATACATATTTAGGAACAGCCAGAATGGATTAGCACAATCAGAGTTCAAAAAGTCAAACCGACATTCAGGAAGTCAACACTATAGCATAATGAACCCTAATCATGGCAAGATTATCACAATGTGGAAATTGACGGCATAATATGATCTTAGATGGAAACACAATAATATGAACGAGAATGAGCACATCAGGCAGCCAAATGATCACAACAATTCAAAGTCAAACCGACATTTCTCACAAAAGTCAACATCACAAAGAATCAATCCTATGCAAGTAACACATGATCAAATGATATGGAAATTAAGCACGGAACTCCCTAAGCATGCTAAACAGTTGTACAAGTTCAGCTAACCTAGTTCACACGAAATCAGTCGGCAGCAAATCGAGGCAAATCGAAAAGTCAACTGAAAGTCAACCCCAACAAATTCAGCAATCCATATGTCAAAAGATTCGTTTGAAAAGTTCTACAACTTACCTTGAAGCCATGGGTGCTAAAAATGAACGGTTTGGGAGGAATCGGTGAAAAACTCTGAAAACGAGGGTTTCGGTGAACTGGAGCTGTAGAGCTCCGATTCGGCTGTTCTAGGGCTCAAAATGATCGGAATGGAGAAGGGAGTTGAGCGGCGGCGGTCGGCGATGGCGGCGATGGCGGGAAACGGCGGCGGCGGCGGTTTAAAAGGGTGGCGGTCGGCGGCGGTTATTGAAAAACAAAGGGGAGTTTTCGGGTTTGTGTTCGAGAATAAAAGAAGGAAAGTGGGGAGACAGAGGATAAGATCGGGTTTTAAGTGGGAAATTTTCTGATTTTCAAAGGAATTTTTGGCGAAACTAATAGGTAGTTTTCGCCAAAAATGGGAGTTAAAATGGCTGCCAGTTTTCAAATGGATTTTCGCCGAAACCACTCAACTTTTCGAACCGAAAATATGAAACAGGAGATCGGGTTCGAAAATTCAAAAGGCGATTTTGCCGAAAATAGGGGTGATTTCGCCGAAAATTTTGAACTACTCGGGTAAAATATTTTTGCAAATCCGGCCAACTTCAGAAAATCACCGTTAAATCCACAAAAATCGGAACGACCTCAATCAACTTGCGAACGACACTATGACACACAGACTCTACACAAAAATAATAAATCAAACAAACTGACACTTTTGGCTACCCCGAACCGACTCTGAAACGCTAAGGTTGACACAAAACAAAAACGGACTCCAGCCGTGCGTTGCCTCCCACGAAGCGCTCTTTTATTAACGTCCTTGAGCTGGACGATACCTGGACGGTATTAGGAGACATCCCAATTCAGATTCTCCTTAATGCTCGCGTCGAAGTTCATGAAGTACAGCTTCGGGTTTGCATGCAAGAGCTTGGTACTTCCATCGGGAAGATGATCAATGATCATGAACGGTCCGAACAGTTCTCTGGAGAGGTCATCCTTCATGAGTGTTACGATGGAGGGAATGAGGACTGTCGGCTTCTTCTTTTCTTTTATCTTCGGACATGTTATCACCAGGACGGTGATCGTCAGTACTTCCTTAGGAGATGCTTTCGGCTTCTCCCTCCATACTTGTTCCGGCGCCGGTTTCTCGGAACAAATTGGTGGTGCAGCTGGCTCGATGGAAGACGGCAGAATTTTTGGCCTCCAGACCATTTGGGTCTTTGTCTTCTTGTTCTTTCCCCGAGGTCTGTTAGGTTTAGTGCTCGGTGGCTTAGAAGAGGCTTGCAGTTCCTTCTTCTTCTTGGGCGGCTTCTGACCCGAAGTTTCTGGCTTCTTCTTAATAACCTGTTCAATACCTGCAGCAACAACTGATATAGAGACACTGGTAGAAGCATTAGTAACGGAGTTGACCGGAGTCAACACCACAGTTTCAACAGCTAGGCAGTCAGATTCTTCATTCTTAGAGTCATATTTCATGCCATCTTTAAGACGGAACTTTTTGTTTCTTTACCGACCCTTAGAGTTAAAGAACCATTTGGAACGTTAATATTCATTCAGTAGTAGCCATGAAAGGTCGACCTATGAGAATGGTAGAATCATTTGTACTAGTATCCATAATCACATAGTCAGCTAAGAATGTGAACGGACCACATTTAGTAACAACGTCTTTAATCTCTCCCTTAGGGGTTTTAAGTGATCTATTAGCAAAGACAAGTTGCATACTAGGCGGTTCAAGTTCTCCTAGGTTCAATTTTTCAAACAGGCTCATAGGCATGACATTAACACACGCTCCTAGATCAACTAAACAACGTTCAATCTCAACATCATTAATGACCAAAGGTAAAGTAAAAGAACCAGGATCAGATAACTTAGCTGGATATGGAGAGGCAGGTTTCTTAATACGAATGTCAGGAATATCCTTCCTTGTTCCCCTTCATGCCAGTCTCGATCCTTGCATTTGGTAGCAATGCTCTTGGAAAAGGAGGCTTCACGACGTACGGTGCAAGAGGAGGATCATCCTCCTTAGGTGCCGGTTCCTGTTCTTCTTCTTCCTCCGGAGTTTCAGCGATCCTGCGTAAGACAGAACAAGCATCAGTAATTAAGTTTGTGAGATTTTGAGCGGTTACCATCTTGGCTTGCTCCTTTCTCAGATTTGGCTCTGTCTGGCTTGGAAGTTGGCCAAATGGTCGACCAGATGCTAGCATGCTCGAGATGTTGTTCACGGCTTGCTCAATTCTTTGTCCAGATGCTATCTGTTCTTGATTGAGAAGAGCATGAGCCTTGAACTGACTGTCATGATCATCGAGTCTGGTGATGATCTGGCTGAGCTTCTTATCCAGGTCACTGACATTGTTCTCCCTTTGATGCTGCTGCCTTGGATAGGTATTATTAAGATATTGATTCTGGCGATTGCCAGGAGCAGTTCCATAATTACCCGGATTGCGATGCGGCGGCTGGTAGACACCTGTCGGTGGATGGTTAGGCTTCTGATCCTGAGCTGGACTAGCCGGGCGGTTATTTTGGTTCTGGTTATGGTTGGCGCCAGCATTGTAGGGAGGTCTGTCTTGATAGTTCCCTTGCTGTCTGAAGTTACGGTAGCCAGCATAACCATTCTGATTATTGACGAAGCCTTGTTGAATGAAATTTACCTCTTCGATAGACCAGACTTCCGCCTTACCAAAATTCCGACAACGGCCTCCGTTATGTGCGCAAGCTCCACACCACTCGTAATCGGCAACGTAGACAAGGCTGCCGGCGGCTTGATCGGTGTGGTAGACTTCTTCAAATGCTTCTCTACCTCTGCTTTGATTGTAGCTTCGAGATCTAGCTTGCTCCTTGATCCTTCAGATTGTCGTTCCCAGTTCCTTGACTTGGAAGCACAGTTTGCGAAGTGAAGAAGAGCAGCTTCAGGTGTGAGTGTAGTGCAATCCCCTTCAGCTAGAGAATTGACCCACTTGGCAGATTCTTCTCGAAGTCCTCGAGCAATGATATCAGCTAACTGCCTCTGCTTGAATCCATGATGAGGGTAGGTGTAGAGAAGTTCTTGGAATCGATTCCAAGTATCATACAAGCTTTCTCCTTCTTTCTGGGAGAATCTGGCGATGCTGTCCTTGATGGCAGTTGTTCTGGCCGGAGGGAAGTATTCTTCAACGAAGTCCTGAGCCAGAGTATCCCAATCAGTGTAATAGCCAGGTGGTTTGCCAGTAAGCCACCTCTTAGCAGGTCCTTTCAGAGAGAACGGGAAAGCTCGCAGACAAAGAGTGTTTTTGTCGAGGTTTCCGCTCTTGAAAGTGCTGCAGAGATCAAGGAAGTCTGCAAGATGAGTACACGGATTGTCTAGGGGCCTGCCTTCAAACTGTAAATCCCTAGAGATCATAGTCAAGAATGGAATCTTGATCTTATAGTCAGGATCTCCTTCAATGCATGGAACGGCAATGGCAGATCGAACACTAGTCGCGCTCGGCTTGTTATAGTCTGCTAGACTCTTCTGTGTAGGTGGTGGCGGCGGCGGTTGATCGCCATTTCGTGGTAATCTATCGCCCAATCCATTCCATTCATCACTCCAATTCTGAAGATTACCACCAAATGGTGATCAACCCCACCACCACCACCTGCACAGAAGCGTCTAGCAGACTATAACAAGCTGAGCACGACTAGCGTTCGATCTGCCATTGCCGTTTACGTTCCACGCATAGAAGGAGATCCTGACTATGAGATCAAGATTCCATTCTTCACTATGATCTCTAGGGATTTACAGTTTGAAGGCAGGCCCCTAGACAATCCTTGCACTCCTCTTGCAGACTTCCTTGATCTCTGCAGTATTTTAAGAACGGGAACCTCGACAAAAACACTCTTTGTCTGAGAGCCTTTCCGTTCTCTCTGAAAGGCGCTGCTAAGAGGTGGCTTACTGATAAACCACCTGGCTACTACACTAACTGGGATACTCTGGCTCAGGACTTTGTTGAAGAATACTTCCCTCCGGCCAGAACAACTGCCATCAAGGACAGCATTGCCAGATTCTCCCAGAAAGAAGGAGAAAGCTTGTATGATACTTGGAATCGATTCCAAGAACTTCTCTACACCTGCCCTCATCATGGATACGAGCAGAGGCAATTAGCTGAAATCTTCTCTCGTGGACTTCGAGAAGAATCTGCCAAGTGGGTCAATTCTCTTGCTGAAGGGGATTGCACTACACTCACTCCTGAAGCTGCTCTTCTTCACTTCGCAAACTGTGCTTCCAAGTCAAGGAACTGGGAGCGACAATCTGAAGGATCAAGGAGCAAGCTAGATCTCGAAGCTACAATCAAGGCAGAGGTAGAGAAGCATCTGAAGAAGTCTACCACACCGATCAAGCCGCCAGCAGCTTCTATCTATGTTGCTGATTGCGAGTGGTGTGGAGCTTGTGCACATAACGGAGGCCGTTGTCAGAATTTTGGTAAGGCAGAAGTATGGTCTGCCAAGAGGGTAAATTCCATCCAACAAGGCTTTGTTAATAATCAGAATGGTTATGCTGGTTACCGTAACTTCAGACAGCAAGGGAACTATCAGGACATACCTCCCTACAATGCTAGCGCTAATCATAACCAGAACCAGAATAACCGCCGGCTGGTCCAGCTCAGGATCAGAAGCCTAACCATTCGCCGGCAGGTGTCTACCAGCCGCCGCATTGCAATCCGGGTAAATATGGAACTGCTCCTAGCAATCGCCATAATCAATATCTCAACAATACCTATCCAGGGCAGCAGCATCAAAGAGAGAACAATGTCAGTGACCTGGATAAGAAGCTCAGCCAGATAATCACCAGACTCGATGATCATGACAGTCAGTTCAAGGCTCAAGCTCTTCTCAATCAAGAACAGATAGCATCTGGGCAAAGAATTGAGCAAGCCGTGAACAACATCTCGAGCATGCTAGCGTCTGGTCAACCATTTGGCCAGCTTCCAAGCCAGACAGAGCCGAATCCGCGAAAAGAACAGGCTAAAATGGTAACTGCTCGAAAACTTCCAAACCTAATTGCTGATGCTTGTACTGTCTTACGCAGGATCGCTGAAACTTCGGAGGAAGAAGAAGAACAGAACCTGCATCTAAGGAGGATGATCCTCCTCTTGCACCATACGTCGTGAAGCCTCCTTTTCCTAGAGCATTGCTGCCAAATGCAAGGATCGAGAATGGCATGAAGGGGAACAAGGAAGGATATCCTGACATTCGTACTAAGAAACCTGCCTCTCCATATCCAGCTAAGTTATCTGATCCTGGTTCTTTTACTTTGCCTCTGGTCATTAATGATGTTGAGATTGAACGTTGCCTAGTTGACCTAGGAGCATCTGTTAATGTTTTGCCTGTGAGTCTATATGAAAAATTAAACCTAGGAGAACTTGAACTGCCTAGTATGCAACTCGTCTTTGCTGATAGATCACTTAAAACCCCTAAGGGAGAGATTAAAGACGTTGTTACTAAATGTGGTTTGTTCACGTTTTTAGCTGACTATGTGATTATGGATACTAGTACAGATGATTCTACCATACTCATAGGTCGACCTTTCATGGCTACTACTGGAATGAATATTAACGTTCCAAATGGTTCTTTAACTCTAAGAGTTGGTAAAGAAATGAAAACTTTCCGTCTTAAAGATGGCATGAAATATGATTCTAGGACTGAAGAATCTCACTGCCTAGCTGTTGAAACTGTGGGGTTGACTCCAGTCAACTCCATTACTAATGCTTCTTCTAGTGTCTCTAGATCAGTTGTTGCTGCAGGCATTGAACAGGTTATTGAGGAGAAGCCATAAATTTCGGTTCAGAAGCCGTTTAAGAAGAAGAAGAAGGAACTGCAAGCCTCTTCTAAACCACCGAGCAGACCTCGAGGAAAGAACAAGACGACGAAGACCCAAATGGTCTGGAGACCAAAAATTCCACCGTCTTCCATCGAGCCAGCTGCACCACCAATTAGTTTTGAGAAACCGGCGTCGGAACAAGTATGGAGGGAGAAGCCGAAAGCATCTCCTAAGGAAATACTGACGATCACCGATCCTGGTGATACCAAGCAGAGAATAACAAGAAGAAGAAGCCGACAGTCCTCATTCCTTCCATCATCACACTCAAGAAGGATGATCTCTCCAGAGAACTATTCGGACCATTCAAGTTCGTTGATCATCTCCCCAATGGACATACCAAGCTTTTACATGCAAACGGTAAGAGATTCACGCTCACCAGAGAAGCTCCGAAGCTGTACTTCATGAACTCCGACGTGAGCGTTAAGGAGAATCTAAGTTGGGATGTCTCCTAATACCGTCCAGGTATCGTCCAGGTCAAGGACGTTAATAAAAGAGCGCTTCGTGGGAGGCAACCCACGACTGGAGTCAGTTTTTGTTTTGTGTCAACCTTGGTATTTTAGAGTCGGTTCGGGGGAGGCAAAAGTGTTAGTTGTCTGATTTATTATTTTTCGTGTAGATTCTGTGTGTCATAGAGTCAGTCGCAAGTTGATTGAGGTCTTTCGATTTTTGTGGATTTAACTGTGATTTTCTGAAGTAGGCTGGATTTGCGAAAATATTTTCACCAACAGTTCAAATTTTCGGCGAAACTAAAACCCCATTTTCGGCGAAATTGATTTTTGGTTTTCACTGATTCTCCCTGTTCAATATTTTCGGTCCGAAGTGTATAATGTTTTCGCAGAAATCGATTTTTAAAACCAAGCAGTGATTTGAACTAATATTTTCGGCGAAACAATGTTCATGTTTTCGGCGAAAACACCCTTTGAAAATCCGGCAGTGTATTTGAACTAAAATTTTCGGCGAAAACACCCTTTTATTTTCGCCGAAAACTCTTTTGAAAATCAGAAAATCCTCCACTTTATAATCCGGTCTAATACCCTCTCTCTCCTCCTTTCATTTTCGTTCATAGCACCCGAAAACCCCTCCCCTTGTTTTAGAAAATCGCCGACCACCCACTCTTTCAAACCGCCGCCGCCGCCATTTACCGCCGTCGCCACCATCGCCGACCGCCGCCGCTCCCTTCCCCTCCCAATTCCGAATCCATCTAGCCCTAGAACAGCCAAATCGGAGCTTTGCAGCTCCAGTTCACCGAAACCCTCATTTTCAACATTTTTCACCGATTCCTCTCAACCCGTTCATTTTTAGCAGTCATGACTTCAAGGTAAGTTGTAGAACTTTTCTATACGAATCTTTTGACATATAAATTGCTGAATTTTGTCAGGGTTGACTTTCGGTATTGCCTCGTTTTGCGTGCCGACTGTTTTCGTGTGAACTAGGTTAGCTGAACTTGTAGAACTGTTCTAGCATGCTTAGGGAGTTCCGTGCTTAAATTCCTTATCATTTGATCATAAGTTGCTATGCATAGGATTGATTCTTGTGATGTTGACTTTTGTGAGAAACGCCAGTTTGACCATGAACTGTATTTGATCGTTTGGCTGTCGTATGTGTTCATTCTCGTTCATATTATCATGCTGCCATTTGAAATCATATTTTACCGTCATTCACCAAGTTATGATAGTCTTGCCATGATTAGGGTTCGATATGCCTAAATGTTGACTTTCTAAATGTCGGTTTGATTTTTTTTAACTCTGATTGTGCTTAACCGATTCTGGCTGTTCCTAAGTATGTATTTTACTGTCTTATGATTACCGGTTACTCCGCTTTGCTTACCCCACTTAGTTTCCCTCATTTCTTTGTGAAATTGAGTTTTTCTACTAAGTGTGGGGTAAGGTTTTGGTTGACTAATCTGTTTTCATTCTGGTTTTAGGAACACCACTTATGAGCGCAGGATTACGGCACGACTTGATGGCGCCTCGAGCTCAGGAGCTGCGCTCCCGTCACACCTGCTATTCTGGGTCCACCACCCGCACTCCCTCGCCGGGCTGGATACCATCGCACTATCGCCCGTCTACCTGACTTCTACTTCGAGTGCTTCCAGAAGGTCGAGCACGTCCGGGGAGCTGACGTGCGCCCTCTATCCATGGAGTCGCTCCAGGAGCATGACGAGGACTACCACCGGAACGTGCACGACGCCCTAGCACCCGCCGGTCTCCAGGAGCTGACCACTATAGCGACATTGCCCTCCAGGAGTTCTGGGCAACCTTTGATCTGGACGAGGACAAGAGGAAGCAGCGCCAGAAAGTTGTCACCTTCTATCTTGGTGGGGTGTACATGCAGCTCACCTACGATGAGTTTGCCGCTCATCTCGGCATCCCCTACGAGCATTATCACGACCATCACCTGGGCTGGGGCGAGGATGATGACGACGAGGAGTACCACGCGCTCTGGAGCCACATGACAGGCGTGCCTGGAGATCGCCTCGGAGCGGGCAACTCAGTTAAGTCTCTCTCTCACCCGCTCTATAAATTTATTCATATGGTTTGGCGTAGGTCGCTTTTATATGTTCCAGATAATGACCGCCACCATATCCTCAAGGAGGAGCTCATGCTTCTCAGAGCCATCCGAGACAGCTACCCTCTACACCCCGGCTGGGTACTGGCTCGCATCTTCCGCCAGAAGACCAGGAGGAAGACGCCACCTCGTAGGCTTTTGGGGGGCAACTTCATAGGACAGCTCATCATCTCCTTCGGCATCATCCATGAGTATGGCCCGCACATTCCACGACACCCAGTTAGGACCGTTGGAGGAGACTTGGCGGTTGAGTACGATTTAGAACTCGACCTCAGTCCCCATGTAGCAGCTGATCCTCCACTCCAGCATGTGGTCGAGTCAGAGGAAGAAGATGATGCTGAGGAGCAGCAGCCGCAGCCGCCACCAGAATTCCAAGATTATATACCCTCGCCACACCATCAAGCAGGGTATGCTCACCAGTCGCCGCCGCACATTCCCGATCCATATCCGGCGCCTACTCATCAGCCCCGACACCACCCTGCGGATGTTTGGAGAGTTGTATGTGCGACTGCAGGAGTGGCGCATCACCGACAACGCCACTAAGAGGCGCGGTGGACTATTATGCAGCAGCATATGCGCCGCGCCGACCGGCGATATGAGGCACAGATGGCGTGGCAACGCCAGCTCGGCAAATTTCTCCACTTTCCACCTCCCGGTTCACGGGACCAGCAGTGATCGGGTTGTATTCCTTTTCTAGTGTCTTCTTTTTATTTATTCTTTACAGATTTCGGTCCAACTTTTTTCTGTGTGGATCCGGGACACTTGTCCCGGTTTCCTTTTTATGTTTCATTTGTTTTTGTTTTGTAGGCAGTAGGGAGATTCCCTTTGCTTCAGGTTTGGCTACACTTCCCTTTGCTCCGAGGATCCGTGCTCACCCTCTGAAATCAACCGTCCTCATCCAGGTTCTTACATTCCACTCTGAACTCTAGAGTTAGTCCTGTGAGGACACAGTCTGATTTAAGTGTGGGGTAGGATGCTAGAGAACCTTGCATGAACTTGATTGCCCTTAATTGCATTATGTGTGTGCCTCGTGATTCCATTCCAGTATCTCTAGCATTAGAATGGCTCAGTTCTTGATTTTTGATGTTAAGTTGTTGTTCAAACTTTCATAATGATGCTTAGACTGCTTAACCTAGAACTTGAGAACCAACTTGTATGCTTTGATGCTAAATTGCCTGGTCAGAACAGAATTTTTAAAAATCACACTTGTAGTTTGTAGCCTTGATTGCATGAAAATGACCGAATCCGACCAGCAAACCAACTGTGAGCTTTTGATCCATTGCACATAACTTGCAATTTTAATTCTTTATGAGTGGTTTCCTGTTTAATTGAATGAGTTATAATTTGCATGAGACCTACTCGAGACCACACGATGACACGAGTTCTAGAAGGATAGGGGCACCTAGATTCAGCTACTAAGCCGGATAGCCTACCAAACGATAAAATCCACTAGGTTTAGACCCTTGAGCTTGGCCTGTTCTTTCGGTTCTATAATACATTACATCCATTTCCCATTCCTTTCATTCCCCGTTGATCCCTTGTGGTTGTAGTTCTAGATTGACCTACCGGAAGTCGGTTTGTGGTAACCTGCCTATAGCCATTAAACAGGTGGTCTTAGCTAATATGTCCAGACGAGTAAACCCCTCTAGCAACTAAAAGAAAAATCGGCACAAAAGAAAAAAAAATTAGAAAAGAAAGAAAAAGAGAAAAATTTTGAAAATGAAATGAAGAAAAGAAAGTCAAAAAAGTTCAAAGTGTAGTTCAAATAAAACGTTCTTCTCCCTACAAATGGAAGAACGAAGTAGAAAGAAAAGTTCAAAAGAAAGAAAAGAAAAAATTGTGTAAAGAAAAATAAGTGCTAGGTTGCTTGAGGGTATCATAGGACGAGCGTTCATTATTCCACCCATGTTTGGTTAGACGGTAGGAAGCCATAGATTAGATTCGAGGGAAGTTAGTCGAAAGCTACACCGCACAAAGCCATCATCATTCATTCCCATCATCCATCTCATTATAAACCCGAGTAGTGTAGTATTCATTACGGTCCTAGCAGGGAAGTCCTTCTTGACTAGATACTCGTGTTGTCACAGTGGTGGAGATGTGGTCGAAATGCAAACTGATGACACTCGATTTGACGTGATTATCAGCCTCAATTAAGCAACATTTCTTTGGTTAAGATATTGTTTTTAGGGTAGAATAACGAATATTCAATCAATTGCCCTATCTCGTGCCATTTGTGTTACCTTGGCCCTTTTCGGGTCTATTTGATGGTTTTCTAGTGTTTTTGTGTTAGCACAGGTTTTTGCCGTCAAATAACGTAGCCATGGACGTGTCTAAGGCGTAGGAACCTCGAGGAATCAAACCGAAATCGATCAAAGGAGCTAATCAAAGTCAAACCGAAAATCTGCCATTCACACTTACAGTTTCGGCGAAAATGACCTTACAGTTTCGGCGAAATCAACAATGCAAATCAGCTGATGCCAAGTGAAGACTGATTTCGGCGAAACTGATGTGACTTTTATTAGGGCATTTTAAGCTTATGAATGACCTTTGAAATGCCCGTGTTTGATTCTGAAATGCCGTGCTTAATGTGTTTTTATCGGAGTTTTGTGCTAAGTGCTATTCTGTTGCCCGGTTGCCACTTTGAGGCCAATTCCATGTCTATTGGAGGTGTTTTATTTGTATTTTCAGGTCTTGGCATTGTAGTACTGGTGACAAGGAGCACGTAGGATCAAACGGGAGGTCAATCAGAGCTAGGACGAGGGAGATATGAGCGTTGCAAAATCGAGCCTTCTGCAGAGTGCATGGGTGCACGCCGTGCACTACTGCACGCCGTGCATGATGCACGCCGTGCACCGTGCACGGTTGGTGCACGGGATGTCCAGGAGGCCCCGAATGAAGATGCCGCTCCTAGGTGCACGCCGTGCAGCCTTGCACGCCGTGCACCCTGCACGCCGTGCAGGGGTGCACGCCGTGCACTTCCCTCTGCACTATATAAACCCACGTTTTTCACTCTTTTGGGGGAAGGAATTGCCATCTCTTGAACCCCTTGTACATATCCACGAACCCTAAAACCCTAGAGCACGTTTTTGGAGCAAATTGAAGCCATTGGAGCTAGGATTGAAGCCAACCAACCTTGGGAGAAGTGCTACAAGTGAAGAAGTGAAGATCATCTCAAGGATTCATCCATGGTGTTCTTGGTGACCATTCTTCCTTCTTTTCTCTTTACTCCCTTGGCCATGTGTGGCTGATTTTCTAGGGTTCATCTTGGATGGGTAGATTAGTTGTGCTATGATAGAGAGATGATTGTATAGAACTTGCCATGATTGATCTTGGTTGTATGAGGATGATTCCTAGACTTGTTCTTAATGCCATATTTTGCCATGTTTGCTTAATTTGGTCCATTCATTGCAATTTGATGCATGAGAGTGCTTGGATTGCATAGATTGTAGGTCTAGGGATTGAAGGGAGTGTGTTCTAAGAGATTAGATCATCTCAATTCAACCATGGTTGCATGATTTCTCACTTGTGCATTTTATCGAACACTTGGTGTGCATTAGGATTTTCACTCAATTGAACTTTGATTAGTCTTTGGATGATTCTCTTAGTGTTAGGACATTGACATGAGAGTGTGGTGTCTATCCTAGTGGTCATAGAGTCATAGGAGAGGGTTTTGTAGCTTGGCATTTCATCAAACACCTTTAATGCATCCTTAGTCACTTAGCTTGAGAGCGAGAGCCTAAGTTGAGTGGTTGTAGGATAGGAACTTAGTGCTACGAGAGTGCATTGAGTCTATAGAAGGGATTTGCGTGGTCATTCGATTGCAACCTAGATCATGTTTGACTTGTTTGTGCATTTGTTCCTCTTGAGCATGATGAAGCTATCTTTCCAAGTGAACCCCCTTGGTCTTTGATTTGCACCCTTTTGTTTTGCTTTGTTTGTTTAGTTTTCTTTTTGTTTTCTTTTGTTCTTATTTCAAACCAAATCTTATTTTAAATGAATAGACCGTCCATGAACCGTGTGAGTACAAGCTTTTGAGAGAGCCCTCGTGGAATACGACCTTGATTGTTGTGAGTTGAATCTTGCACGTCAAGTTTTTGGCGCCGTTGCCGGGGACTTTCTCAATCCTTTGAAAGCATTTAGTAGTGGACCGTTCTATTCACTTCCTTCCGTTTTAGTTTTGCTTCTTTATTGTTTGTTTTTGTTAATTGTTTTTATGGTTTTGTTATCCCGCATTGTTGTACTACTTGGTTGTGTTTGTTGTGCGTGTTTGTAGGTCCCTTATCCACCTATCTAGTTCATGGGAGCAAGGTTGCAAGTAAGATGAACTCGTGGAATGGAAATCAAGGTTATGGTCCCTATCAAGGGTGGAATCCATCTCCTAATCCATATTATGGTAATCCTACTTCATCCAACTACTACCAAGGAACTTATGAGGGAGATAGCCAATGGTGGGATCAAGAACAACAAGCTTCAATGCCAATGTGGAATGAACAATGTCCCTATCCATCTCCACCCTACCATCAAGTCTTGCCGGAGTATTATCAAGAAGATTTCACAAGTCAAGAACAACATTCTCCACCGCCTTCAATGTTAGAGGAGCTCATTAAGATGGTTAGAGAAAGCGAGCGCCCTCAAGAGGATTTCACAAGCTGTGAGCAACCCTCTCAACCACCTTCTATGTTAGAGGAGCTCTTGAAAATGGTGAAGGAAAGTGAGCGTCCTCGAGAGGAGTTTGTAAGCTATGAGGAACCTCCTCCACCTCTTTCCACACTTGAGAAAGCTTTGAAGATTGCGGAAGATAATGCGAACCAACTCAATCGTTTAGCTCAAGGCGTGACACTCATCAAGGAAGCTCTAGAGGAGGAACAACAATGTCCATCTTCCCCCACAATTGAGGAGATGTTGCAAATTGCTGAAGATAATGCGGCTCGATTGGATCGTTCAACTCAAAGTATGAAGCTCATCTCCGACATCCTTGAACCGGAAGTGCTTGACATGAAAGAAGAAGAAGGTGAGTTCCCCCAAGAAGAGTTCATGAGCCATGAGAAACCTCTTCCATCCCCTTTCATGCTAGAGATCTTACAAATTGCGGAGGATAATGCAAATCGAGTTAACCGTTTATCTCAAAGCATAGAGCTCGTCACGAAGATTCTTGAGAATGAACGACATCCCAATCATTTGGAGTATTTTTATGATGATGAAGATGACGCTTGTGAACCGGAAGAGCTTGACACGGAAGAAGAGTTGGTAGTGGAGGAGATTGAGGAACATGTTCTTCCCGAGGACACACCAAGTAACGATGATGTGGGGTATGAAGAACCAAGGAGACTTGAGGATGAAAACCCTTTAGAAGAGGTGAGAGATGATTTGGAGACGCTTCAAGAAGAGGTGGCACCGAGAGTGGAGCACGAAAGTGAACAACACCACCCTATTGAGGTCCCACCAAAGGTTGTGAGTACTCTTCAATCTTCTTGCTTGATCATGAAGTACTTGTGTCAAGAGACGGACACAAGCTTCATAACCTCCCCTAAGGTGATAATGGAAGAGAAGTCGTCCATGTGTGAACCGGAAGACTCCTTGAGTGGCATCACCAACTTGGAGACAATGGAACTCAATGGAGGCTCCCTACCATACTTTCTTCCTCAAGCTTCGACACTCAAAGGTAGCAAGCCACCCCAAGGTCTCAAGTGCTATACAAGCATCAATGTGCATTGGCTAGTCTACCATTCCTCCAAGATGCTACTTGGAGCTCAACTTTCATCATGGAAGAAGCTACTTGACATCAAGGAGGTACTAAGTTGGACACCATAACACAGGTATCGTCGAGCTTAAGACGGTAACCAAGCGCTTCTTGGGAGGCACCCCATGTTATCTTTACTTTTATTGCTCTTGTTTGCTCTTTTTAGTTTTTGTGTTGTTTTAGCTTTTTGAATAAGGTTTGGCAAGCATTTTGGATCACTCTTCACCAAGGATCATCATGGAACTTTTTCACCTCTATCACGTCCTATGCTCCTCTCTACCAAGGCGGTAACTTCGTTCCACCTTACCCTCTCTCTCTTGATCATTGAGGACAATGCTCATGTTAGTCGTAGGGGAGTTTGAGGTTTGGTGTGATTATTTGTCGGTAGAAGTCTAAAGCTATGTTCTGATGTGTTGCATGATCTTAATTGAATGTCGAATTCCTCTATTGTAGAATCGTTCGGTTCTTGACGTGTGATGTTTAATTGACTTCAAGTCTTCACAATGATGTTTAGATTGTTCCACTTAGAACCTATAACCAGCATGTTAGCACTAATATCAAATGAGTCTGGGCCAGAACTGAGATCTTGTCACTCTTGTATGTTGGTTGATTGGTTGATGTGTGTTTTTATACCACTCGATAACACCGGTCTAGGATGATGAAGGCAATCAGAATTTCTTCCCCTCTTCCATGCTTTTCATTCTCCTTTTAATCCTTCGTGATTGTGGCTTGAGACTAGACGGAATCCAATTCGAAATCTCGTGTGGAAGTTGTTAGGGGCTAAGGATCAAGTGGCTAAATTGTGGAAAAAAAAAATGCTCAAAAGAAAAGCTAGGCAAGCTCGGCACCTAAGTGAAGTGTCGGGTTGAGCACTAAGCAAAAGGGCAAAGGCTGTGAGCTAGGCAGGTTCAACACCTAAGTGAAGTGTTGAATCGAGCACTAGTATGCAGTAAGAAAAAAAAAGAAGAAGAAAAGAAAAGAAAGAAGAAGAGTTCTCAAATGTAGCCCTTGATCCTAGCCAGAGTTGTAAAGTGCGGACCTAGAAGCGGATGAAGTCGAGTCGATAGCCACATTCACGACTCACGATCCATGTTCCGATTTCAAGTCCTTTTGATTAGAGTCGGTGTTGTCGTGGTCGGTTTTGCTGTGTCCCAATCAACCACTGCTTGAAGTGTGCTGAAATTAGTGAGGTTTAGACTTGTTTGGTTGATGTTCTTGCATGTGTAGGTTTAGTTTGTTCGTGGAACAGTTTAAGCTAAATTGTGATTGCTTGAATCTCAATGGACCGAACTTGTCATTTGTGAACTTGGATGTTTTCTAATTCATTTGCTTGAGGACAAGCAAAGCTTAGTCGTAGGGGAATTTGATGTGACTTTTATTAGGGCATTTTAAGCTTATGAATGACCTTTGAAATGCCCGTGTTTGATTCTGAAATGCTGTGCTTAATGTGTTTTTATCGGAGTTTTGTGCTAAGTGCTATTCTGTTGCCCGGTTGCCACTTTGAGGCCAATTCCATGTCTATTGGAGGTGTTTTATTTGTATTTTCAGGTCTTGGCATTGTAGTACTGGTGACAAGGAGCACGTAGGATCAAACGGGAGGTCAATCAGAGCTAGGACGAGGGAGATATGAGCGTTGCAAAATCGAGCCTTCTGCAGAGTGCATGGGTGCACGCCGTGCACTACTGCACGCCGTGCATGATGCACGCCGTGCACCGTGCACGGTTGGTGCACGGGATGTCCAGGAGGCCCCGAATGAAGATGCCGCTCCTAGGTGCACGCCGTGCAGCCTTGCACGCCGTGCACCCTGCACGCCGTGCAGGGGTGCACGCCGTGCACTTCCCTCTGCACTATATAAACCCACGTTTTTCACTCTTTTGGGGGAAGGAATTGCCATCTCTTGAACCCCTTGTACATATCCACGAACCCTAAAACCCTAGAGCACGTTTTTGGAGCAAATTGAAGCCATTGGAGCTAGGATTGAAGCCAACCAACCTTGGGAGAAGTGCTACAAGTGAAGAAGTGAAGATCATCTCAAGGATTCATCCATGGTGTTCTTGGTGACCATTCTTCCTTCTTTTCTCTTTACTCCCTTGGCCATGTGTGGCTGATTTTCTAGGGTTCATCTTGGATGGGTAGATTAGTTGTGCTATGATAGAGAGATGATTGTATAGAACTTGCCATGATTGATCTTGGTTGTATGAGGATGATTCCTAGACTTGTTCTTAATGCCATATTTTGCCATGTTTGCTTAATTTGGTCCATTCATTGCAATTTGATGCATGAGAGTGCTTGGATTGCATAGATTGTAGGTCTAGGGATTGAAGGGAGTGTGTTCTAAGAGATTAGATCATCTCAATTCAACCATGGTTGCATGATTTCTCACTTGTGCATTTTATCGAACACTTGGTGTGCATTAGGATTTTCACTCAATTGAACTTTGATTAGTCTTTGGATGATTCTCTTAGTGTTAGGACATTGACATGAGAGTGTGGTGTCTATCCTAGTGGTCATAGAGTCATAGGAGAGGGTTTTGTAGCTTGGCATTTCATCAAACACCTTTAATGCATCCTTAGTCACTTAGCTTGAGAGCGAGAGCCTAAGTTGAGTGGTTGTAGGATAGGAACTTAGTGCTACGAGAGTGCATTGAGTCTATAGAAGGGATTTGCGTGGTCATTCGATTGCAACCTAGATCATGTTTGACTTGTTTGTGCATTTGTTCCTCTTGAGCATGATGAAGCTATCTTTCCAAGTGAACCCCCTTGGTCTTTGATTTGCACCCTTTTGTTTTGCTTTGTTTGTTTAGTTTTCTTTTTGTTTTCTTTTGTTCTTATTTCAAACCAAATCTTATTTTAAATGAATAGACCGTCCATGAACCGTGTGAGTACAAGCTTTTGAGAGAGCCCTCGTGGAATACGACCTTGATTGTTGTGAGTTGAATCTTGCACGTCAGAAACCATTAAGCTCTTCGTACCGAAAATGCAAGGCAGAGAAAACTGGCCATTTACACAAGCCAGTTTTGCCGAAACTACTCCTATGGTTTCGGCGAAAATAACAGCTCAGCCCGGCACAACTAGGGTTAAGTATTTATACTTAATCCGGCGGTCCGGGGAGGGAAGAGAGAACATACAATTCATAATTCGAGAAACACAACTTTTCGAGATCAGATTTCTCTGAAGTTCGGGAGCGAAGAGTTGGAGTTCGAAGAGACGGATAGAGATCGTGACGCCATCCCTTCCATCTCGGAGAACCAGAGCTAGGAGTGTAACTTACCGAAGATCGGAGTCTGTCAGAGTCGTCCAAATTAGGTTTTTCAGATCCTTTTCTGTTCTTCCTTTGAATGATGAACTCTTTCTTTGTCTTTGTTTCTTTTGTAATGATCATGAGTAGCTAAACTCGTTAGAGCTTAGACTAGATGAACCCTAAGTGACCCAGGGCTTTAAAGCGGTCACGGATCGGCGGTGATTAGATTCAAAATTCAATCAGTTCTTTTTCATGTTTGATTCGTTCTTCATTGATCACCTAGATTAGATTCTTGTTAAGCTAAGGATAGAAGCGAACGCTCGCCTTACTTTAGAACATCGAATTGAACAATTAACCTTATAATTGGAGCGTGCCTTTCGTAGGAACCGGTTAGGGTTAATTCACTGCAAGAGTAACTCATTAATCACTAGTAATTACACCAATTAATTAAGTCGTTGCGAGAGGCGACCGTACCCGGGCGGCTAGTTAATCTTGGTAGTTAGAATGGATAGAGGGAACGTTCGCCGGTCTTAAACCTAAGGGTAAGGAGTTATGGTGGTGTCTTAGTAATTGATTGAATAAGAATCGAAATCCGCTGATCTGTTGATTGCCAATGCTCTGGGGAACGAAGGGGGATTCAAAGTCTAAGTTCGTCTGTTATTCTTGTTTCCAAACCCTAATTCCCAATCTGCTTTAGCTTAAATTGTTTTAATTTTTCTGCATTCCTTAGAATTAGAAGTCGTTGAACTCACACCATGCACAACGTGTTTTCCTTGAGTAATTTGTTAGTTCTGAAGTAGCCAATCAATTGAAGGCCCATGGAATATGATCTATCCTAGCTCTTGAGCTTGATAGTTATTTGATCGAACCAGCTCAGCACAATGACGGTTCCATCAAATTGGCGCCGTTGCCAGGGAGTTCTTTTGATTGTTGAAAGAAGATCTGGCAATTTATTCTTCTATTTTCCATCTTTCATTTTTTCCATCCACTTCGATTTTTACACTGGTTTTGTTTGTCTTTGTTATCTGTAGGTTTACAGGTGTATGCGTCACCGTCCTTGGACTCGCTCTCAGACCGAACAGGCTAAGATTGCAGGGAATCCAGGCAGTTCTGCTACACCTCTACGATCACAGATTCTGAAGGAAGGCAGATCCAATCCATTCATCACTCCGATCAAGATCGAGGAACCGAAGGAGAGTTCCTCATCTCCGTCTTCACCACACTCGTCATCCGCTTCATACACCGAGACACTTTCACCTCCTCCATCTCCCACCATGACCGATAGATTACCACCAAACGGCGATCAACCGCCGCCACCCCCACCTGCACAGAAGAGTCTAGCAGACTATAACAAGCCGAGCGCGACTAGCGTTCGATCTGCCATTGCCGTTCCGCGCATTGAAGGAGATCCTGACTATGAGATCAAAATTCCATTCTTGACCATGATCTCTAGGGATTTACAGTTTGAAGGCAGGCCCCTAGACAATCCGTGCATTCATCTTGCAGACTTCCTTGATCTCTGCAGTACTTTTAAAAACGGAAACCTCGACAAAAACACTCTTTGTCTGAGAGCTTTCCCGTTCTCTTTGAAAGGCGCTGCTAAGAGGTGGCTTACTGGCAAACCACCTGGCTACTACACTAACTGGGATACTCTGGCTCATGACTTTGTTGAAGAATACTTCCCTCCGGCCAGAACAACCGCCATCAAGGACAGCATCGCCAGATTCTCCCAGAAAGAGGGAGAAAGTTTATATGATACTTGGAATCGATTCCAAGAACTTCTCTACACCTGCCCTCATCATGGATTCGAGCAGAGACAGTTAGCTGAAATCTTCTCTCGAGGACTTCGAGAAGAATCTGCCAAGTGGGTCAATTCTCTAGCTGAAGGGGATTGCACTACACTCACCCCTGAAGCTGCTCTTCTGCGCTTCGCAAACTGTGCCTCCAAGTCAAGGAACTGGGAGCGACAATATGAAGGATCGAGGAGCAAGCTAGATTTCGAAGCAGCTATCAAGGCAGAGGTAGAGAAGCATTTGAAGAAGTCTACCACACCAATCAAGCCACCGGCAGCTTCTGTCTATGTTGCCGATTGCGAATGGTGTGGAGCTTGCGCACATAACGGAGGCCGTTGTCAGAATTTTGGTAAGGCAGAAGTCTGGTCTGCTGAAGAGGTAAATTTCATTCAACAAGGCTTCGTTAATAATCAGAATGGTTATGCTGGTTATTGTAACTTCAGACAGCAAGGGAACTATCAAGACAGACCTCCCTATAATACTGGCACCAATCATAACCAGAACCAGAATAACCACCCAGCTGGTCAAGCTCAGGACCAGAAGCCTAACCATCCGCCGGCAGGTGTCTACCAGCCGCCTCATCGCAATCCGGGTAATTATGGAACTGCTCCTAGCAATCGCCAGAATCAATATCTTAACAATACCGATCCAGGACAGCAGCATCAAAGAGATAATAATGTCAGTGCCCTGGATAAGAAGCTCAGCCAGATCATCACAAGACTCGATGATCATGACAGTCAGTTTAAGGCTCAAGCTCTTCTCAATCAAGAACAAATAGCATCTGGACAACGGATTGAGCAAGTCGTGAACAACATCTCGAGCATGCTAGCATCTGGTCGACCATTTGGCCAGCTTCCAAGCCAGACAGAGCCAAACCCGAGAAAAGAACAGGCTAAAATGGTAACTGCTCGAAAACTTCTGAACTTAATTACTGATGCTTTTTCTGTTTTACGCAGGATCGCTGAAACTCCGGAAGAAGAGGAAGAAGAGGAACAGAAACCAGCGCCTAAGGATGATCCTCCTCTTGCACCATACGTCGCGAAGCCTCCTTTTCCTAGAGCACTGCTGCCAAACGCAAGGATCGAGACTGGCATGAAGGGGAACAAGGAAGGATACCCTGACATTCGTGCTAAGAAACCCGTTTCTCCATATCCAGCTAAGTTATCTGATCCTGGTTCTTTTACTTTGCCTTTGGTCATTAATAATGTTGAGATTGAACGTTGCTTAGTTGATCTAGGAGCATCTGTTAATGTTATGCCTGTGAGTCTATATGAAAAGTTAAACCTAGGGGAACTTGAACCGCCCAGTGTGCAACTCGTCTTTGCTGATAGATCGCTTAAAACCCCCAAGGGAGAGATTAAAGACGTTGTCACCAAATGTGGTCTGTTCACGTTCTTAACTGATTATGTGATTATGGATACTAGTACAGATGACGCTACAATCCTCATAGGTCGCCCTTTCATGGCTACTACTGAATGAATATTAACGTTCCTAATGGTTCTTTGACTTTAAGAATTGGTAAAGAAACAAAAACGTTCCGTCTTAAAGATGACATGAAACATGACTCTAGGAATGAAGAATCTCACTGCTTAGCTGTTGAAACTGTGGAGTTGACTTCGGTCAACTCCGTTACTAATGCTTTTTCCAGTGTCACTAGATCAGTTGTTGCTGCAGGTATTAAGCAGGTTATAAAGAATAAGCCAGAAGCTTCAGTTCAGAAGCCACCTAAGAAGAAGAAGGAACTGCAAGCCTCTTCTAAACCACCGAGCAGACCTCGAGGAAAGAACAAGAAGGCAAAGACCCAAATGGTCTGGAGACCAAAAATTCTGCCATCTTCCACCGAGCCAGCTGCACCACCAATTCGTTCCGAGAAACTGGCACCGGAACAAGTATGGAGGGAGAAGACGAAAGCATCTCCTAAGGAAGTACTAACGATCACCGATCCTGGTGATAACAAGCCGAAGAAGAAAGAAAAAGAGAAGCCGACAGTCCTCATTCCTTCCATCGTCACACTAAAGAAGGATGACCTCTCCAGAGAGCTGTTCGGACCATTCAAGTTCATTGATCATCTTCCCGACGGACGTACCAAGCTTTTGCATGCGAACTGGAAGAGATTCACGCTTACCGGAGAAGTCCCGAAGCTGTACTTCATGAACTCTGACGTGAGCGTGAAGGAGAATCTAAGTTGGGATGTCTCCTAATACCGTCCAAGTATCGTCCAGCTCAAGGACGTTAATAAAAGAGCGCTTCGTGGGAGGCAACCCACGGCTGGAGTCAGTTGTGTTTTGTTTCAACCTTGGTCTTTTAGAGTCGGTTCGGGAGAGGCAAAATGTCACTTTGTTTGATTTATTATTTTTCGTGTAGAGTCTGCATGTCATAGAGTTAGTCGCAAGTTGATTGAGATCGTTTCGATTTTTTTGGATTTAACTACGATTTTCTGAAGTTGGCCTGATTTACGAAAATATTTTCAACCCGAACAGTTCAAAATTTTTGGCGAAACCACCCTTATTTTCGGCGAAATCGATTTTCAAAATTCGGACCTGTTTCTCCTGACCCTCATTTTCAGTTCGAAAATTTTCTGATTTCGGCGAAACCATCTCAACTAAAATTTTCGGCGAAACCGAGCTTCATTTTCGGCGAAACCGCCTTTTCAAATCGGTCAGTTCATTTTAACTAGTAGTTTCGGCGAAACCACCCCCTACTTTCGCCGAAACTGATTTGCAAAATCACTTAAGTTATCCTTTAAAAATCCGGTCCACTTCCTTTCTCCTTCCCTCATTTTCGCTCATCACTGCGAAACCACCCCCTATCTCTTTACACACGATCGCCGAACGCCCCACTTCCAACACCCGCCGCCGCCGCCGTTACACCCACCGCCGCCATCGCCGACTGCCGCCGCACCTCCCCCTCCTCATTCTGATCCCAACGAGCCCTAGAACAACCAAATCAGAGCTTTGCAGCTCCAGTTCACCGAAAACCTAGTTTTCAACGTTTTTCACCGATTCCTCCCAACCCGTTCAGTTTTTGCTTCCATGGCTTCAAGGTAAAGTGCATAACTTTTCGATACGAATCTTTTGACATATGGATTGCTGAATTTCGTCAAGGTTGACTTTTGGTTTACCTCGTTTTGCGTGCCGACTGTTTCGTGTGAACTAGGATTGACCGAACTTATAGAACTGTTCTAGGATGATTAGGGAGTTCCGTGCTTAATTTCCATATCATTTGGTCATGTGTTGCTATGCATACGATTGATTCTTTGTTATGTTGACTTGTGAGAAATGTCGGTTTGACTGTTTGAACTCTGATTGCGCTTACCTGATTATAGCTGTTCTTAAGACATGTGCTCTATTGTCTGTGATTACCGGTTCCATTGCCTTGCTTACCCCACTTAGTTTCCCTCGTTTCTT
Organism: Linum lewisii; assembly: GCA_034768395.1. Lineage (NCBI taxonomy): Eukaryota > Viridiplantae > Streptophyta > Magnoliopsida > Malpighiales > Linaceae > Linum > Linum lewisii. The sequence continues at coordinate 18,614,286 of CM068303.1, forward strand.
TATGAAATTGAGTTTTTCTACTAAGTGTGGGGTAGGATCTTAGTTGACTAATCTGGTTTCACTTCTGGTTTTAGGAACACTTTTGAGCGCAGGACTAAGGCACGACTCGATGGCGCCTCGAGCTCAGGAGCTGCCACTCCGGTCACACCCGCCATTCTGGGTCCTCCACCTGCACTCCCTCGCCATGCTGGATACCATCCCACCATCGCCCGTCTACCGGACTTCTACTTTGAGAACTTCCAGAAGATCGCGCACATCCGGGGAGCTGACGTGCGTCCTTTATCCATGGAGTCTCTCCAGGAGCATAACGAGGATTCCTACCGGAACGTGCATGACGCCTTAGCACTGGCCGGTCTCCTAGAGCTGACCACTATAGCCGCCGAGTTCCCAGACATTGCTCTCCAGGAGTTCTGGGCGACATTTGACTTGGACGAGCATAAAAGGAGACTGGGCCAGAAGGTGATCACTTTCTTTCTTGGTGGGGTGTACAGGCAGCTCACCTACGATGAGTTTGCTGCTCATCTGGGCATCCCCTACGAGCACTATCACGATCACCACCTCGGTTGGGGCGAGGATGATGACGACGAGGCGTTGCACGCCCTCTGGAGCCACATGACAGGCGTGCCTGGCGATCGCCTTGGGAAGAGCAACTCAGTTAAGTCCCTCTCTCACCCGCTCTATAAGTTTATTCATATGGTTTGGCGGAGGTCACTTTTATATGTCAGAGACAAGGATCGCCACCATATCCTTAAGGAGGAGCTCATGCTTCATCGAGCCATCCGAGAGAGCTACCCTCTCCACCCCGGCTGGGTGCTAGCTCACATCTTCAGCCAGAGGACCAAGAGGAAGAAGCAACCACGCAAACTCTTGGAGGCAACTTCATAGGTCAGCTCATCCTCTCCTTCGGCATCGGCCATGAATATGGCCCTCACATTCCACGACATCCAGTTCGGACCGTTGGAGGAGACTTGGCGGTCGAGTACGACTTAGAACTCGACCTCAGTCCCCATGTAGCAGCAGATCCTCCACTCCAACCTGCGGTCGAGTCGGAGGACGAAGATGATGCTGAGGAGCAGCAGCCGCAGCCGCCGCCTGAGTTTCAAGATTATATACCCTCGCCACACCATCAGGCAGGGTACATTCACCAGTCGCCGCCGCGCATTCCAGATCCATTTCCGGCGCATACTCACCAGCCACAACACCACCCCGCGGACATTGTTGAGTTGTACGAGCGACTACAGGAGTGGCGCATCACCGACAACGCCACTCAAGAGGCTAGGTGGACTATTATGCAACAACACATGCGCCGCGCCGACCGGCGATATGAGCGACAGCTGGAGTGGCAGCGACAGCTCGGCGATTACTTCCAGTTCGCCCACCCCGACACCTCTGACCAGTGATGATCAGGTGGTGTCCTTTTCCTTATCCTTTCTTTTTATTTATTCTTTTCGGACTTCGGTCCAACTTTTTTTCTGCGTGGATCCGGGGCACTTGTCCCGGTTTCCTTTTTATGTTTTATTTGTTTTTGTTTTGTAGGTAGTTGGGAGATTCCCTTTGCTTCGCTTGGGTAGATTACTTCCGCTCCGAGGACCCGTGCTCATCCCCTACACCAATCATCTCGGTCCAGGTTCTTCCATTCCACTCTGAACTCTAGAATTAGTCCTGTGAGGACACAGTCCGATTTAAGTGTGGGGTAGGATGCTAGAGAACCTTGCATGAACTTGATTGCCCTTGATTGTGTTTTGTGTGCCTCGTGATTCCATTCCAGTCTCTCTAGCATTAGAATGGCTCAGTTCTTGATTTTTGATGTTAAGTTGTTGTTCAACCTTTCATAATGATGCTTAGACTGCTTAACCTAGAACTTGAGAACCAACTTGTATGCTTTGATGCTAAATTGCCTGGTCAGAACAGAATTTTAAAATCACACTTGTAGTTTGTAGCCTTGATTGCATGAAAATGACCGAATCCGACTAGCAAACCAACTCTGAGCTTTTGATCCATTGCACGTAACTTGCAATTTAAATTCTTTCTGAGTGGTTTTCTGTTTACTTGAATGAGTTAGAATTTGCATGAGACCTACTCGAGACCACACGATGAAACGAGTTCTAGAAGGATAGGGGCACCTAGATTCAGCTACTAAGCCAGATAGCCTACCTTAACGATAAAATTCACTAGGTTTAGACCCTTGAGCTTGGCCTGTTCTTTCGGTTCGATAATACATTACAGCCATTTCCCATTTCTTTCATTCCCCGTTGATCCCCTGTGGTTGTAGTTCTAGATTGACCTACCGGAAGTCAGTTTGTGGTAACCTGCCTATAGCCATTAAACAGGTGGTCTTAGCTAATATGTCCAGACGTGTAAACCCCTCTAGCAACTAAAAGAAAATCGGCACAAAAGAAAAAAAAAGAAAATTTTCGAAAAAGAGAAAAGAAGAAAAATCAGAAAAAGTTCAAAGTTTAGTTCAAATAAAACGTTCTTCTCCCTACAAATGGAAGAACGAAGTCGTAAGAAAAGTTGAAAAGAAAAATGTGTATGCAAAAGAAAAAGAATAAGTGCTAGGTTGCTTGAGGGTATCATAGGACGAGCGTTCATCATTCCACCAGTGTTTGGTTAGACGGTAGGAAGCCATAGATTAGATTCGAGGGAAGTTAGTCGAAAGCTACACCTCACCAAGCCATCATCATTCATTCCCATCGTCCATCTCATTATAAACCCAAGTAGTGTAGATTTCATTACGGTCCTAGCAGGGAAGTCCTTCTTGACTAGATATTCGTGTTGTCACAGTGGTGGAGATGTGGTCGAAATGCGAACCTATGACAGAATTCGGTAACAGAAAATGATCGAGAGCGGAAACACGTCCTCAAACACAGAAGAGTGAGAGTTCCCATTGTACTATACATATCCTGTGTGAGGAGTCTGGTCGGTCAGGTCAAATTCGTGCATAATTGGTTGCTAATTATTTGTCGTGTGCAGTTTATTAGTGAGACCAGGTAATTTGGCTGATCTGTATGCATGCTAGGTTTCTTGTTCTAGGATCGATCTGTCTAATAGTTCATTGTGTTTGATTGAGCTCTAATTTAATCTATCTTATCATTTATGAACATGAGCGTTTCTATTCAGTTTGTTTGAGGACAAGCAAAAGCTTAAGTGTGGGGTATTTGATGACACTCGATTTGACGTGATTATCAGCCTCATTTAAGCAACATTTCTTTGCTTAAGACATTGTTTTTAGGGTAGAATAACGAATATTCAATCAATTGCCCTATCTCGTGCCATTTGTGTTACCTTGGCCCTTTTCGGGTCTATTTGATGGTTTTCTAGTGTTTTTGTGTTAGCACAGGTTTTTGCCGTCAAATAACGTAGCCATGGACGTGTCTAAGGCGTAGGAACCTCGAGGAATCAAATCGGAATCGATCAAAGGAGCTAATCAAAGTCAAACCGAAAATCTGCCATTCACACTTACAGTTTCGGCGAAAATGACCTTACAGTTTCGGCGAAAATGACCTTACAGTTTCGGCGAAAATGACCTTACAGTTTCGGCGAAAATGACCTTACAGTTTCGGCGAAATCAACAATGCAAAATAGCTGATGCCAAGTGAAGACTGATTTCGGTGAAACCATTAAGCTCTTCAGACCGAAAATGCAAGGCAGAGAAAACTGGCCATTTACACAAGCCAGTTTCGCCGAAACTACTCCTATGGTTTCGGCGAAAATAACAGCTCAGCCCGGCCCAACTAGGGTTAAGTATTTATACTTAATCCGGCGGTCCGGGGAGGGAAGAGAGAACATACAATTCATAATTCGAGAAACACAACTTTTTGAGATCAGATTTCACTGAAGTTCGGGAGCGAAGAGTTGGAGTTCAAAGAGCCGGATAGAGATCGTGACGCCATCCCTTCCATCTCGGAGAACCGGAGCTAGGAGTGCAACTTACCAAAGATCGGAGTCTGTCAGAGTCGTCCGAATTAGGTTTTTCAGATCCTTTTCTGTTCTTCCTTTGAATGATGAACTCTTTCTTTGTCTTTGTTTCTTTTGTAATGATCATGAGTAGCTAAACTCGTTAGAGCTTAGACTAGATGAACCCTAAGTGACCCAGGGCTTTAAAGCGGTCACGGATCGGCGGTGATTAGATTCGAAATTCAATCAGTTCTTTTTCATGTTTGATTCGTTCTTCATTGTTCATGTTTCTTGTCTGGATTGATCACCTAGATTAGATTCTTGTTAAGCTAAGGATAGAAGCAAACACTCGCCTTACTTTAGAACATCGAATTGAACAATTAACCTTATAATTGGAGCGTGCCTTTCGTAGGAACCGGTTAGGGTTAATTCACTGCAAGAGTAACTCATTAATCACTAGTAATTACACCAATTAATTAAGTCGTTGCGAGAGGCGACCGTACCCGGGCTGCTAGTTAATCTTGGTAGTTAGAACGGATAGAGCGAACGTTCGCCGGTCTTAAACCTAAGGGTAAGGAGTTATGGTGGTGTCTTAGTAATTGATTGAATAAGAATCGAAATCCGCTGATCTGTTGATTGCCAATGCTCTGGGGAACGAAGGGGGATTCAAAGTCTAAGTTCGTCTGTCATTCTTGTTTCCAAACCTAATTCCTCTGCTTTAGCTTGAATTGTTTAATTTTTCTGCATTCCTTAGAATTAGAAGTCGTCGAATCACACCAGCACAACGTGTTTCTTGAGTAATTTGTTAGTTCTGAAGTAGCAATCAATTGAGGCGTGAATACGATCTATCTAGCTCTTGAGCTTGATAGTTTTTGATCGAACAGCTCAGCACAACGACGGTTCCATCACAAACCTATGACAGAGTTCGTAACAGAAATGATCGAGAGCAGAAGTACGTCCTTAAACCAGAGAGTGAGTTCCATTGTACTATATAACCCGTGTGAGGATCTGGTCGTCAGTCAAATTCGTGCATAATTGGTTGCTATACTTGTCGTGTGCAGTTTATAGTGAGACCAGGCAGTTGTGATCTGTATGCATGTTAGGTTTCTTGTTCTAGGATCTATCTGTCTAATAATTCATTGTGTTTGATTGAGCTCCAATTTAATCGATCTTATCATTTATGAACATGAGCGTTTCTATTATTTGCTTGAGGACAAGCAAAGCTTAAGTGTGGGTATTTTATGACACTCGATTGACGTGATTATCAGCCTCATTTAAGCGACATTTCTTTGCTTAAGACATGGTTTTTAGGGTAGAATAACGAATATTCAATCGATTTCCCTATCTCGTGCCATTTGGGTTACCTTGGCCCGTTTCGGGTCTATTTGATGGTTTTCTAGTGTTTTTGTGTTAGCACAGGTTTTTGCCGTCAAATAAAGTAACCATGGACGTGTCTAAAGCATTGGAACATCGAGGAACTGAATCAGAATCGATCAAAGGAGCCAATTAAGTTCAAGCAATCTCCTGCCCGTTTATAAAGAAGATTTCGCCGAAAATAACCTATTATTTTCGGCAAAAATTGTTGCAAATCGACTGGTGCCAAGACAAAGAAGTATTCGGCGAAAAGAACCCAGGGTTTTCGGCAAAGATGCAAGGGAAAATTCACTGATGTTCAACCATGGAAGTTTTCGGCGAAAACATTATGTTTTCGGACCGAAACCTATTCGGCCATTTACACAAGGATTTTTGCCAAAAATATTCCTATGTTTTCGGCGAAAATATCAGGCCAATCCTGATCAGTTAGGGTTAAGTATTTATACTTAACCCGGCGGCCCAAAAGAAATACCTCATATCAGAACAATCATAATTAATCATAATACAACTTTTCGAGATCAGAATTCAGAGAATTCTCTCAAGTTCTGGAGCGAAGAGTTGGAGTTTGAAGAGCCGAATAGAGATCGTGATGCCATCCCTTCCACATCGGAGAACCGGAGCTAGGAGTGTAATCTACCGAAGATCGAAGTCTGTCAGAGTCGTCTAAATTAGGTTTTTCAGATTCTTTTATGTTCTTCCTCTGAATGATGAACTCTTTCTTTGTCTTTGTTTCTTTTGTAATGATCATGAGTAGCTAAACTCATTAGAGCTTAGACTAGATGAACCCTAAGTGACCCAGGGCTTTAAAGCGGTCACGGATCGACGGTGATTAGATTCGAAGTTCAATCAGTTTCTCATTCATGTTTGATTTGTTCTTCATTGTTCATGTTTCTTGTCTGGATTGATCACCTAGATTAGATTCTTGTTAAGCTAAGGATAGAAGCGAACGCTCGCCTTACTTTATAACATCAAATTGAACAATTAATTTATAATTGGAGCGTGCCTTTCGTAGGAACCGGTTAGGGTTAATTCACTGCAAGAGTAACTCATTAATCATTAGTAATTACACCAATTAATTAAGTCGTTGCGAGAGGCGACCGTACCCGGGTGGCTAGTTAATCTTGGTAGTTAGATCGGATAGAGCAAACGTTCGCCGGTCTTAAACCTAAGGGTAAGGATTTATGGTGGTGTCTTAGTAATTGATTGAATGAGAATAGAAATCCGCTGATCTGTTGATTGCCAATGCTCTGGGGAACGAAGGGGGATTCAAAGTCTAAGTTCGTCTGTCATCCTTGTTTTCAAACCCTAATTCCCGATCTGCTTTAGTTTAATTTGTTTTAATTTCTCTGCATTTCTTAGAGATAGAAGTCGTGGAACTCACACCACGCACAACGTGTTGCATTTGAGTACTTTGTCAGTTTTGAAGTAGTCAGTCATAGGAGACCCTCAGAATACGATCTGCTATAGCTTTTTCTTAGCATTAGTAGTTTATTTGGCTGAACGTCCGAACAACGACCGGGCGGCTCACCAGTCAGCAACATTGAAATTAGCACTTACACCATAGGTGTTGGGCAGGTCTAAAACATAAGCATTATTGTTTATCCTTTCAAGGACAGTGTAAGGTCCGTCTCCTCTTGGCAGCAACTTAGATCTCCTTTGCTCAGGGAACCTGTCCTTCCTGAAGTGAATCCACACTTGGTCACCAGGTTGGAAAATTTTCTCCTTTCTTCCACGGTTTGCATTCCTTAGGTATTGAGTTGTCCTTCTTTCAATGTTGGCTTTGGCCTTCTCATGAAGCTTTCGTACTACTCAGCCTTGGTGTGTCCATCTGCATCTAGAAAGTCATGTATAGGCAATGGTGATAAATCCAATGGGGTTAGGGGATTAAAACCATAAACCAATTCAAAAGGTGAGTATTGGGTGGCTGAGTGGACAGATTGGTTGTAAGCAAACTCTACATGGGGTAGACAGTCCTCCCAGGTCCTAAGGTTGGATTTAATGATGGCTCTAAGCATTTGGGATAGTGACCGGTTGACAACTTCTGTTTGACCATCTGTTTGAGGGTGGTAGGTGGTGGAAAACATAAGCTTGGTTCCTAGTTTAGCCCACAAGGTCTTCCAAAAGTAACTTAGGAATTTTGAGTCTCGGTCAGACACTATAGTTTTAGGGATGCCATGAAGTCTAACTATCTCTCCAAAGAATAAGTGATGACACTCGAATTGACGTGATTATCAGCCTCATTTAAGCGACTTTTCTCTGCTTAAGACATTGTTTTTAGGGTAGAATGACGGATATTCAACCGATTGCCCTATCTCATGCCACTTGTGTTACCTTGGCCCATTTCGGGTCTATTTGATGGTTTTCTAGTGTTTTTACGTAAGCAGAGGTTTTTGCCGTCAAATTAAGTAACCATGGATGTGTCTGAAGCATTGGAACCTCGAGGAATTGAACCGAAATCGGTCAAAGAAGCCATTCAAGTTCGAACAAATTCTGCCCAGTTTATACACATATTTTCGGTGAAACCACCCTTTGGTCTTCGCCGAAAATGGAAGAAGAAACCACTGGCCGATTGAGAGGAAGATTTCGGCGAAGGTACCATGGAGATTTCTCCGAAACCGTAGGAAGGAATCAACCGCTTCGAGTATGAAGAAATTTTCGCCAAAATCCCTTCACTATTTTTGGCGAAAATCCCAGTTGAATTCAGGAGAATATCGGGTTGGTATAAATAGAGAACTCGGGGCTATTATAGGGGGGACGAACCATCACTTGACAACATCACTTTTTACAACACACATAAAAACGACGAGAGAGAGAGAGAGACAGGGCGAGTAACTAGAGCTCGAGGAGCAGGAACGGATCGTGACGCCATCCATCCATCTCGGAGAGCTAGGGTTAGGAGTTGACGATTCAGCGGATTGAAACTGTCAGGAAGCATCGAAATTAGGTTTTGCAGTTCTTCTCTGTCTTCCTACCTGAGATGTATTTCTTGTCTGTCTTCGATTCTTCTGTATTGAGTATGAGTAGATAAACTCGTGTAGCTTAGATTAGATGAACCCTAAGTGACCCAGGGCTTAAAGCGGTCACGGATCGGCGGTGATTAGATTCGAAATTCATTCAGTTTCATCTTGCATGTTTGATTTGTTCTTCGTTTTCTGTGTTTCTTGTCTGGTTTGGCCACCTAGATTAGATTCTTGTTAAGCTAAGGATAGAAGCGAACTCTCGCCTTACTTTAAAACATCAAATCGAAAAATCAACCTTATAATTGGAGTGTGCCTTTCGTAGGAACCGATTAGGGTTGATCCATTGCTAGAGTAACTCATTAATCACTAGAATTTGCACCAGTTAAGTTAAGTCGTTGCGAGAGGCGACCATACCCGGGTGGCTAATTAATCGTGGTAGGTAGATTGGATAGAGCGAACGTTCGCCAGTCTTAAACCTAAGGGTCAGGAGTTATGATGGTGTCTATGAACTGAATGAACTAGAATCGAAAATTGCTGGTTTGTGACTGTTGTTGCCTTGGTGATCTAAGGGGAATTCGAAATCTAAGCTTGTCTGTCATCTTTCTAGTCAATTAATCAATCTTCAATCTTTCTTCGGTTTAATTTGCATTTCTTCTTATTTTTGCATTCTTAGTATAGAAGTCGTGGAACTCGCACCACGCACAACTTGTGTTTGAACTTGAATTAAAACTGTCAACTCCCTGGAGTAAGGAAGTAGAGGAAACCCTGGAATACGATCTGCTATAGCCTTTTATTAGCATTAGTAGTTATTTGGTTGAACGCATCACAACGACACGTTCATCAAATTGGCGCCGTTGCCGGGGACTCTTCTACTTCGTTGAAAGAAGAGTTGGCATTTTTATTCTTCTACCTTTCCATCTTTCATTTTCCATCACACTTCAATTTTACACCGATTGTGTTTGTTTTTGTCTCGTGCAGATCATAGCAGGTACAGAAGCAGATCACTTCCGTTTCATCTTCCTTCACTACAATGATTACTCTTAAAAGTGTTGCGAACTACAGTAAGCCGCGCGCATCTAACCTCCGTTCACCCATCACCGTGCTTACTAATGACGATGATACCAACTATGAGGTTCAGATTCCTCTCTTAGAGCTAATCTCTAGGGACATACAATTCGAGGGAAGACCAGATGATAATCCCTGCACACACATAACCAACTTTTTGGTTGTCTGCGACACCTTCAAGTCTGGGAATCTCAATAAGAATGCATTATATCTCCGAGCCTTCCCATTTTCTCTCAGAGGTGCAGCTAAACAATGGCTTAACAGCAAACCGCCAGGTCATTACACTGAATGGGAGACATTAGCTCAAGATTTTGTTGAGGAATACTTTCCTCCTGCAAGAACAACTACTTATAGAGACCGCATCTCCAGGTTCACACAGAGAGAGGATGCAAGCCTGTATGACACTTGGAACGAATTTCAGTCTCTTCTCTTCGACTTCCCTCACCATGGGTATGAACAGAGACAGCTGGCTGACTTCTTTACTTGAGGAATGCACAAACAATCTGCAAACTGGGTCAACACCTTAGCCGGTGGAGATTGCACTGCTCTCACTCCTCAGGATGCTCTTTTGCATTTTGCTGACTATGCTTCGAAATCTAGAAACTGGGAGAGGCACATAAAAGGAACCAAGAGCAAGAGTCAGAGCCAGAGTCAGATAAATGTTGCAGAGCAGATCAAGGCGGAAGTTCAGAAGCATCTGCAAGCAGCTGGTATCCCTCTCGACTCTCCGTCAGCTACCGTCTTCTCGGTTGACTGTGGATGGTGTGGATCATGTGCTCATAGCGGCGGAAGTTGCCTCAATTTCGGTGCAGCAGAAGTCTTATCTACTGAGGAGGTAAACTTCATTGATCAAGGTTTTGCCAACAACCAGAAAGGCTATGCCGGTTACAGAAACTACGTGCCAAGGAAGCAAAGCAACCGGTTGGTAGATCCTTATTATAGACCTCTGGGATTCATTGGAGGGCAACACCAGTTTCAGGTAAAGCCGTGCTACAATAGAGATATGGACTATGAGAGGAAGTTTGATCAGATCATGAGCCGACTTGACGACCATGACATTCAGTTAAAAGCCCAAGCCGCACTTAATGAAGGAACAAAGGCTCAAACCCAGAGGATAGAAGACGCGGTACTCAATATGGCAAAACTTTTTACTAGCAATCCTCTCCTTAATCCAGAAGCATTTCAAGCAGACTCCGATATAAGGAGTGAACACGCTCAAGCTATTACCACTAGGAGCGGCAAGCAAACAACTGACCCAAAAGCTCCGGAACCTGACATGATACCAGATACTAGTGCTGCCATGGATATGCTAGAAATAGAAGATATCACAGAAGAGGAAGAAGAAGCACCTGCTCCTCCTCCGCCGCCCAAGACAGCCCCTGAACCTGTCTTGGCGTCATATGTACCTAGGATTCCTTTTCCAAAAGCTGCAAGGAGCACAACCAAGGATCACGACACTCAGTATAAGAAATGGTACAATGTTCTTAAGACTGCAGAAATCAAGATACCAGTGACGGACGCTGTAGAGATTATACCACCACTTGGGAAGTTCTTTAAAGACCTCGTGAAGAAAGTGAAGACTGGCGAGGTGTACTCTATCACGCTCACTAATGAATGCGCATCTATTCTAGGTGCGCCATCTCCCATTCGACAGCCGCCACCATCCCCAGCTAAGTGTCCTGATCCCGGTTCTTTTGCATTACCATGCATTATTAATGGCATTCAAATTGATCGCAGCCTGGTTGATTCTGGTGCTTCTATTAATGTTATGCCTGTCTATCTATATGAAAAGCTGAATCTAGGGCAATTAAAACTGATTACTCTGCATCTCGTTTTAGCCGATAGGTCTGTCAAACGGCCTAGAGGTATAGTAGAAGATGTAACTGTTTGCTGTGGTCGTTCACTATACTAGCAGATTTTGTTGTTTTAGATACTCGTGAGCAAGACGGAACACTTATCCTAGGTCGACCTTTCTTAGCAACTGCTGGTGTGAATATAAATTGCAAACAAGGCTTATTAACTTTAAGTGTAGGACAAGAGAGTGTTGCATTCCGCATTAAAGATAGCATGAGATATTCTATTGCTCAAGATGATAAATGCTATGCTATTGATCCCTTAGAGACGGCCTCGGCCGACTCCGTTACTAATGCTTTATCTAGTGATCCGCTAGAGTTGTGTTTGATTTCAGGGATTGATAACGCGTTAGACGACCCAGAGCAGCGCTTATGGAAAGATGAGCTAGATGAACAACAGGCAACATTCACACCCTTACATGCGCCTCCACACATCGAACCAGCTTCGAGTCGGATTACTACTTCATATGAGAATCCACCAGAACTTACTCTGAAGGAGCTGCCTGACCACTTAGAGTACGCATTTCTGGGAAAGGATCGCCAGTTACCTGTCATTATCAATGCGAATCTATCTCCCGAGCAGAAAGAGCAACTGATTGGGCTACTCAAGAAGAATGTCCGAGCTATTGCCTGGCAGTTGGCAGACATCAGAGGTATCTCTGAAACCTTCTGCAAACATCGGGTAGTTGTTGATGAAGAATTCAAACCAGTCAGACAACCGCAACGCCGACTTAACCCTCAAATGCAGGAAGTCGTAAAGAAAGAAGTACTCAAGCTTCTAGATGCCGGTATCATCTATCCCATCACCGACAGCCCTTGGGTCAGTCCAACTCAAGTTGTTCCGAAGAAAGGAGGAATCACCGTCATCCCTAATCCAAAGGGTGAACTCATTCCCACCCGAACAGTTACAGGATGGAGAGTCTGCATTGATTATCGACGACTAAATGATGCCACCAAGAAGGATCACTTTCCACTGCCGTTCATTGATCAGATGCTTGAACGATTGGCTGGTCATGAATACTACTGCTTCTTAGACGGGATGTCCGGTTACTTTCAGATCCCCATTGAGCTTGCTGATCAAGAGAAGACAACCTTCACATGCCCGTTCGGTACGTTTGCTTATCGTCGTATTCCCTTTGGATTATGTAATGCTCCCGCTACTTTTCAGAGATGCATGCTTGCAATATTTGGAGACCTGGTAGAGAATGTGGTAGAGGTGTTCATGGATGACTTCTCTGTCTATGGAGATTCATTTTCAAAGTGTTTGGCTAATCTGGATAAGGGTGTTAGCTCGTTGTGAGGAGACTAACCTAGCTCTTAGCTGGGAGAAATGTCACTTCATGGTTACAGAAGGTATTGTTCTTGGCCATAGAATATCTAAGACAGGTATAGAAGTCGATCGTGCCAAGCTTGAAACCATTGCCAGTCTACCACCGCCGACCTCAGTCAAGACAGTTCGAAGCTTCCTCGGTCATGCTGGATTCTACCGGAGATTCATCTAAGACTTCTCCAAGATCGCTCTACCAATGACCAAGCTACTCGAGAAAGATGCTCGTTCGTCTTCGACAAAGCCTGTCTTGAAGCCTTTGAGACTCTGAAGACTCAACTGACCACAGCACCGATTCTTACAGCACCAGATTGGAATCTCCCATTCGAGATCATGTGCGATGCTAGTGATTTCGCCGTTGGCGCAGTTCTTGGTCAGAGAAAGGAGAAGAAATTTCATCCTATCTACTTTGCGAGCAAGACACTCAATGATGCTCAGAGAAACTACACTACCACGGAGAAGGAACTCCTAGCTATCTTTTTCTCCTTTGATAAATTTAGACAGTATCTGGTTCTCTCACATACCATCGTCTACACAGATCATGCTGCTCTGCGCCATCTTTTAGCTAAGCAAGATTCGAAGCCACGTCTCATCCGGTGGATCCTTGTCCTCCCAGAATTTGACAATAGAAATTAAAGACAAGAAAGGAGCAGAGAACTTAGCAGCAGATCATCTTTCGACTCGAGGAATCACAAACAGGTAAGTCTGCTACCACTATCAATGATTCTTTCCCTGATGAGCTGTTGCGTGTTGAGACGTATGAACAGGTTAACAGCATAGCTATTGAGCCTGGGCAATCCCTCATGCTCAAGATTTGAGTAATTCACCGATTCGGAAGAGCCATGGTATGCTACCCTGGCCAATTATTCTTCTCACGGCATTATCCCTCCTGAGCTGGATTATAATGCACGTAAGAAATTGCTTAAAGAAGCCAAGTCATACTTCTGATATGAGCCTTTCTTATACCGCATCGGTCTTGACGGGATGATCCGGAGATGTGTCTCTTAAATTGAAGCTACAGACATCATGCGTAAGTGCCACGAAGGACAGTTGTGGCGGACACTTCGGAGGCAACCGCACGGCAAGAAAGGTACTCGAAACAGGTTTCTACTGGCCTTCAATTTTTAGTGATTGCGATGTTTATGCTCGACGTTGTGATGCATGCCAGCGATCAGGTAACATTTCAAACCGTAATGAGATGCCCCAAATTGTTTCTTTAAACCGTTGAAATTTTTGATGTTTGGGGGATTGATTTTATGGGTCCGTTCACACCCTCCAACGGAAACAAGTACATTCTTGTAGCCGTTGATTACGTTTCTAAGTGGGCTGAGGCTGAAGCTTTACCCACTAATGATTCTAGAGTGGTGGGTCGGTTCCTTACTCGTCATTTCACGCGTTTTGGTTCACCGCGCTTCATCGTAAGCGATAGGGGTACCCACTTCACGGGCAATTCGACCGGGTGTGCAAACGCTTTGGTGTCACCCACCGAATGTCCACGGCTTATCATCTCAAGCGAATGGACAAGCGGAAGTGACAAATCGTGAGCTCAAGCGGGATTCTTGATAGAACAGTTGGCCGGTCTCGCAAGGACTGGTCATCTAAGCTCAATGTGCCTTATGGGCATATCAAACTGCCTACAAGACTCCCATCGGTACCTCACTGTATCAGCTGGTCTATGGCAAGTCATGTCATTTACAGTTGAGCTTGAGACAAGGCATTCTGGGCTAACAAAGAGTTGAATATGAGCTATGCAGTAGCAGGTAATAACCGCCATGACCAGATCGCTGAGCTTGAGGAGCACCGTCTCCACGCTTATGAGAGCAAGAAGCTATACAAAGAACGCACGCAGAGAATTCATGACTCTCAGTTGAAGATGATCAAGCAGTTTACCCGGGAGAGGAAGTGCTCTTATATAATTCTCGATTAAAGCTTTTTCCGGGTAAGTTGAAATCTCGATGGTCTGGCCCTTATACCGTGGTCGACAGACACCCTTAGGCAGCGTCTACATTAAATTTGCACGATCAAGAGCCGTTTGTGGTTAACGGGCATAGGCTTAAGAAGTATCTGCAAGGGTTAGCCTTATCCTCCATAGACGTGCACTACTCATTTTGGAATCCTAACACGAATCCAGGTATCGTCTGGCTCACGGACGTTAAACAAGAGCGCTTCGTGGGAGGCAACCCACGGCTGGAGTCAGTTATTTTCATTTTGAGTGGTTTTGCTTTAAAAACCCATTCAGTTTCAAAAAAAAAAACCCTCCGCCGTTTTCAAAACAGTTTCGGCGAAAACATGTCCACATTTTCGCCGAAACCGTTGTTCAAATTCAACCTGAACCTCCTGTCCATACTTTTTGAACCGAAGACCCCACCATTCTCGCCGAAACCATTTCCTTCTTTGAAAACTACTATTTTCGCCGAAACTGATACTTTATTTTTGCCAAAAATTTTGGTTCAATTACCCCTGTTCCACCTGTCTATCATTTTTGCCGAAACTTAGGCTCCATTTTCGCCGAAATCACCATGTTTTCCTTCGACTATATAAGCGGCACCACCCCCATATTTTCGCCCCACACCCGAAAACGAAAACATTATAAACCACTCCCATCTCCTCAGCCGCCGCCGCCCGATCGTCGACTGCGCCTCAGACCCACCGATCAGCCGCCGCCATCCAAATCTTTAGGAGCCGACCGCCGACCATTCCCCACCCAGACCTGGTTCCTTGTCCCTGTTTCAAAAACCCTGGAGTCAGTTCTTTTCAGCGCTGGTTTCGGCCGACCTAGTTCTCGAGTTTTTCCCCATTTTCATGGATTTCCAATCGTTTTCTCAAATCATGTCTTCACGGTTAGTTGTTCAGCCTTTGATTGTGCATCTTTTGGCTTTTTGACTTTCGGTTTTTGCATGGTTGACTAGGGTTGACTGTTAGGATCTCCCTCATTCTTCATAACTGCTTTATCGGTATCAATCGGCTCGGTTTTGGTGTTGTTTCGTGGCCTTTTCCGGACTGTGATCTGTTGTCGGTGTGATCGTGTTAATGAATCATTCCATTATTCATGCTTGCCGAATGAATTGACAGTTCTTCAATGATATATCTTGATTATGTGATCTCTCGGTTAATTAGTCTACCCCAACTTGTCCCAATAAATGTGGGGTAAGAGTCTTGTAATCTAATGCTGGTCATCTCTGAGTTGTATTTTACAGGGCTCCAAAGCGTTTTAAGACTACCAGTGCAGATAGAGCACAGCGATCCTCAGCTCGCCAGAGTAGGACACCACCTCCTCGTCGACCCACACCAGCTGCACAGAAATCGGCAGCGGTGGCCACCATTCCAGAGGATGCACCGACTCCTGCGCCCCCTATTTCCTCTATTCCTACACCTGCCAATGGGGCCGTGCATCCTTTCATCGCCGCCCTGGAGCCGCACCAGCTCGAGGTCTTCCAGAAGATCAAAACCATCCCTCCAGCTAAGGTGGCAGTTCTGTCTCTTGACAGTCTCAAAGCGCACAACCCGGCTTGGCACTCGACAATTGACACCGCTCTTAATAAAGTCGGATTGCGAGTGCTGACCACTCATGGATCCCCGTACCCGCTTGTCGCCCTCCAGGAGTTCTGGAGTTCATTTCGGCGCCTCACCCCGAAGCCCTTTCGTGAGCAGAAATTCATTTCCTTTCGCCTCGGTGGTGTTCTTCATGAGAAGTCCCTTCGCGAGTTCGGCCGCTTGCTGGATCCGCACGTCAATTTCGATACTGCATTAGCTGGCTTTGAGGACACATACTCCATTACCAGTGCTCCTTACCCGGATGTGTGGAAATGGGCATGCTGCGAGGATGAGAGCTCACCTATCGTCCACCCCACGGTCGGTGACATCTTTCACCCTGTTCTTAAATTCTTGCATTATGTTTGGGTGCAATCTCTGTGTTTTTGCAGCAAGACGAGCTGCCACCACGTTTCTCTGGAGGAGCTCGTATTATTCCGTGCTTTAGAAGAGGATGCCAACCTGCACCCCGGCTGGTGGCTTGCACGATTCTTTCACAAGCGCACTACCGCCAAGAAGCTTCCTACTGAGCTTCCAATAGGCCCCTTCATTTCTATTCTGATCGACAACCTCCAGCTCGGTGATAAATGGGGCCCAGATATTCCTCGCATCACGATTGAGCCTATAGGCGCTGAGCTTGCATTAGCACGACACATCGACCTTTCAGAGACTATTGAGCATTGCACATTGCTCCCTCATCGCACGACCCAGCCAGTTGACCGCCCACCGTCGCGAGCGCAAATCACCGCGGAAATGAATGAAAGGCTGGTGCGTATTGAGAAGTGGCAGCTACACTACTCGGCTGGTTCGTTGCAATGGCAGAAGGACCGAGTAGCACATGAAGAGACTCAGAATGAGCGTTGGTCCACTCTACATCAATTCATGGCTGACCAATCCGCTAGACACATGGACGAGCTCGCCTGGCGACAGCAGATGGAGCAGCGGTTCGCCATAGCCTCCATTCCCACTGCACCTCCACCTCCTCCTGCGGAACAGTGATCAGGTTGCTTCTATCTTTTTCCTTTCTTTTCTTTCTTCTTTTCGGGTCTCGACCCAATTTTCTTCTGTGTGGATTCGGGACACTTGTCCCGGTGTCCTTTTGTTCTTTTTGTTGTTTGTGTTTTGTAGGATTTTGGGTAACTCTGCTCCGCGCCGGACTCTCCGTGCTCATCCGCTACACCACCCATCACCTTCCAGGTTCTTCGTAAACTCTCTACTCTAGATTAGTCCTGTGAGGACACAGAATAGTTTAAGTGTGGGGTAGGGTGTTAGATAACCATGCATGAGCTTGATTGCCTATATCTTTGTGTGTGCCTCGTGATTCCTGTCCAGTTCTCTAGCATAGAATTGCTCAATTCTTGACTTTGGATGTTAAATTGACTTCAATTTTGAACAATGACGTCTAGACTGTTCCACTTAGAACCTGTAACCAACGTGTCAGAACTGATATTAAATGAGTCTAGGTCAGAACAGATCATAAATCACTTCTGTAGTTGGAACTGGAATTAATTGAATCAACCAACTTGTAACAACAAAGCTCGATAACACCGTTCTAAGATGATAAATGCTAGCTTCTTCCATGTTTTTCAGTCCATATTTGATCACCTGTGATTGTGGCTTGAGATTAGACGGAAATCCAATCTGAAATCCTGTGTAAAAAGTTATAACTAGCTAAGATTAAGTGGCTAAATGGTTAAATCATGTAATCAAGTTGTGCTAATCAATGCTAAGTTCTTTAAAGTGTTGAAAATAAAGCTAGGCAAGCCCGACACCTAAGTGAAGTGTTCGGGTTGAGCACTAGCAAAAGGCACAAATACTGTGAGCAAGGCAGGTCCAACACCTAAGTGAAGTGTTTGGTATCGAGCACTAGTATGCAGTAAATAAATTCAAGAAAGTTTGAATCTTGAAAGAAATTGTTGTTTAAATCGGTCCTAGCTAGAACGTGTAACGTACAGATTTAGAAGCGGATGAAGTCGAGTTGATAGCCACGTCACTTTTCCTGCCCCCGCGTCCATATCATGGCCAGAGCTTAAAGTCGTTTTGATTAGAGTTGGTGTTATCGTAGTCGGTTAATCATGATTAATTGTTTTGCTGAGAAACAATCTGTGTTGAAACCACTACTGGAAGTGTGCAGAAATCAGTATGATCGGAAACTTGTTTGGTTGATATTCTTGCATGTGTAGGTCACTCTTTCTACGTGGAACAGTCTAAACCAAATTGTTAGAATTGAATCTCGGTTTAATCTCGTGTCATTTGTGAATTTGAGTGTTTCTATTCAGTTTGCTTGAGGACAAGCAAAAGCTTAAGTGTGGGGTATTTGATGACACTCGAATTGACGTGATTATCAGCCTCATTTAAGCAACTTTTCTCTGCTTAAGACATTGTTTTTAGGGTAGAATGACGGATATTCAACCGATTGCCCTATCTCATGCCACTTGTGTTACCTTGGCCCGTTTCGGGTCTATTTGATGGTTTTCTAGTGTTTTTACGTAAGCACAGGTTTTTGCCGTCAAATTAAGTAACCATGGATGTGTCTGAAGCATTGGAACCTCGAGGAATTGAATGGGAATCGGTCAAAGAAGCCATTCAAGTTCGAACAAATTCTGCCCAGTTTATACACATATTTTCGACGAAACCACCCTTTGGTCTTCGCCGAAAATGGAAGAAGAAACCACTGGCCGATTGAGAGGAAGATTTCGGCGAAGGTACCATAGAGATTTCTCCGAAACCGTAGGAAGGAATCAA
The DNA here is from genome assembly GCA_034768395.1 of Linum lewisii. NCBI lineage: Eukaryota > Viridiplantae > Streptophyta > Magnoliopsida > Malpighiales > Linaceae > Linum > Linum lewisii. Next base: position 18,633,038 of record CM068303.1, read on the forward strand.
CCGCTTCGAGTATGAAGAAATTTTTGCCGAAATCCCTTCACTATTTTCGGCAAAAATCCCAGTTGAATTCAGGAGAATATCGGGCTGGTATAAATAGAGAACTCGGGGCTATTATAGGGGGGACGAACCATCACTTGACAACATCACTTTTTACAACACACATAAAACGACGAGAGAGAGAGAGAGACAGGACGAGTAACTAGAGCTCGAGGAGCAGGAACGGATCGTGACGCCATCCATCCATCTCGGAGAGCCAGGGTTAGGAGTTGACGATTCAGCAGATTGAAACTGTCAAGAAGCATCAAAATTAGGTCTTGCAGTTCTTCTCTGTCTTCCTACCTGAGATGTATTTCTTGTCTGTCTTCGATTCTTCTGTATTGAGTGAGAGTAGATAAACTCGTGTAGCTTAGATTAGATCAACCCTAAGTGACCTAGGGCTTAAAGCGGTCACGGATCGGCGGTGATTAGATTCGAAATTCATTCAGTTTCATCTTGCATGTATGATTTGTTCTTCGTTTTCTGTGTTTCTTGTCTGGTTTGGCCACCTAGATTAGATTCTTGTCAAGCTAAGGATAGAAGCGAACGCTCGCCTTACTTTAAAACATCAAATCGAACAATCAACCTTATAATTGGAGTGTGCCTTTCGTAGGAACCGATTAGGGTTGATCCATTGCTAGAGTAACTCATTAATCACTAGAATTTGCACCAGTTAAGTTAAGTCGTTGCGAGAGGCGACCGTACCCGGGCGGCTAATTAATCGTGGTAGCTAGATCGGATAGAGCGAACGTTCGCCAGTCTTAAACCTAAGGGTCAGGAGTTATGATGGTGTCTGTGAACTGAATGAACTAGAATCGAAAATTGCCGGTCTGTGACTGTTGTTGCCTTGGTGATCTAAGGGGAATTCAAAATCTAAGCTTGTCTGTCATCTTTCTAGTCAATTAATCAATCTTCAATCTTTCTTCAGTTTAATTTGCATTTCTTCTTATTTTTGCATTCTTAGTATAGAAGTCGTGGAACTCGCACCACGCACAACTTGTGTTTGAACTTGAATTAAAACTGTCAACTCCCTGGAGTAAGGAAGTAGAGGAAACCCCTGGAATACGATCTGCTATAGCCTTTTATTAGCATTAGTAGTTATTTGGTTGAACGCATCACAACGACACGTTCATCAATAAGTCAGCTATGTGGGATGCATCATCAGCCTTATGACAAGCAATGAAATGAGCCATTTTTGAAAACCTATCTACAAACACAAAAATTGAATCTTTACCCCTCCTAGATTTAGGCAATCCTAGAACAAAGTCCATAGATATATCTACCCAAGGGTGTTCAGGGATAGGCAAAGGAGTATATAAACCAAAGGGTTGAAGGTGTGACTTAGCTCGTTGGCATTTGGCACATTGGTTGATGATCTTCTCTACTTCTTTCTTCATTCTAGGCCAGTAGAAGTGTTCCTTAAGACAGGCGACGGTTTTAGGAACTCCAAAGTGTCCCATGAGACCTCCCCCATGAGCTTCTCTTATGACTAGGGTTCGGCTTGAATGGCTAGGGTAGCATAGCTTGGCTCCTTTAAATAGGTACCCATTCTGCCTATAGTAATCCTCAAACCCTACATGTGAGCAAGACTCAAAGATGTCTTTAAAGTCGGGGTCAGTCACATATAAATCCTTGATATGCTCAAAACCAATGAATTTAGAACTCAAGGCAGTGATTAGGGCATACCTTCGAGAAAGGGCATCGGCTACCACATTCTCCTTACCTTGTTTGTAGTGGATGATATACGGGAAAGACTCAATGAACTCCACCCACCTTGCATGCCTCTTGTTCAATTTATGTTGAGCCTTCAAATACTTGAGGGACTTATGGTCGGTGTGGATTATGAACTCCTTGGGCCATAAGTAATGTTGCCAAGTCTTCAAGGCTCGTACTAGGGCATATAGTTCCTGGTCGTAGGTGGGGTAATTGAGGGTTGCACCACTCAATTTATCACTGAAATAGGCAATAGGTCTCCCTTCTTGCATCAACACGGCTCCAATTCCTACTCCCGAAGCATCACACTCGATTTCAAAAGGTTTTGAGAAATCGGGCAGTTTGAGCAATGGGGCTTCGGTGAGTTTCTTCTTGAGTGCTTCAAAGGCTGCCTCTTGAGGTGCTCCCCAATGGAAGGGAACATTCTTCTTAATGACATCCGTGAGAGGGGCAGCTATTGTGATAAAGTCCCTTACAAATCTCCTATAGAAGCTTGCAAGTCCATGGAAGCTTCGGACATCAGTGATGTTCTTTGGGGTAGGCCATGACTTGATGGCTTCAATCTTGTCCTCATCAACCCTAAATCCTGTAGAGCTAACAACAAAGCCAAGAAACACAAGATGATCGGTGTAAAAGGTGCACTTTTCCATATTTACATACAATTGTTCTTGTCTTAGGGTTTCTAGGACGGATTTTAAGTGGCTTAGGTGATCCTCTAGGGTTTTTGAGTAGATTAGGATATCATCGAAATAAACTACCACAAATTTCCCTATAAAAGGTCTAAGAACTTGATTCATTAATCTCATGAAGGTACTAGGTGCATTAGTCAATCCGAAAGGCATGACCATCCATTCATACAAACCTAGCTTAGTTTTAAAGGCAGGTTTCCACTCATCACCTTCCTTCATTCGGATTTGGTGATAGCCTGATCTTAAATCGATTTTAGAAAATATTATTGAACCATGTAATTCATCAAGCATATCATCTAACCTAAGGGTCAGGAGTTATGGTGGTGTTTAGAAATTAATTGAATGAGAATTGAAATCCGCTGATCTGTTGATTGCCAATGCTCTGGTGATCTAAGGGGGATTCGAAATCTAGGCTTATCTGTCGTCCGTTTAAATCAACCAATCATTCTGTCTTTTAATTTCATTTCAATTGTCCTGCATCTTAGTCTAGAAATCGTGGAACTCACAACACGCACGAAGAGTTTAAACCTGAATAAATTGCCAGCTTCTTTGAGTAGTCAGTTAGAAGAAACCCTGTGGAATACGATCTAGTCTACTTCGGTAGGTTAGTTATTTGATACCGCTAAAACTGCAGCATCAAATTGGCATCGTTGCAGGGGACTCTTCTATATTGTTTGAAAGAAGAGTTGGCATTTTATTCTTCTACTTTCCATCTTTCATTTCCCATCACACTTCGATTTTACACCGGTTGTGCTTGTTTTTGTCCCTTACAGATCATAGCAGGTACAAAATCGAATCATTTCCGTTCCATCTTCCCTACCGCGATGGCTGCTCAAAAGAGTCTTGCGGATTACAATAAGCCAAGTGCTACTAGTGTTCGTTCTTCCATCTTTGTGCCGCGCAATGAAGACGGTCCCGACTATGAGATCAAGATCCCCTTCTTGGAAATTATCTCTAGGGATTTACAATTTGAAGGCAGGCCATTAGACAACCCGTGCACGCATCTGGCGGATTTCCTTGATCTCTGCAGCACTTTCAAGAATGGGAATCTCGACAAGAACACTCTTTGCTTGAGAGCTTTCCCGTTCTCTCTGAAAGGTTCAGCTAAGAGGTGGCTCACTGGCAAACCACCTGGCTACTACACTGACTGGGAGACTCTTGCTCAGGAATTCATAGAGGAATACTTCCCTCCTTCCAGAACAACTGCTTATAGGAAAAACATCTTGAGGTTCAGACAGAGAGAAGGAGTAAGTTTACATGATGCTTGGAACGAATTCCAGGAACTCCTCCACAACTGCCCTCATCATGGTTTCACTCAGAGGCAGCTAGCAGAGACATTTGCTTGGGGTATGAATGAAGAGTCATCTGAATGGGTTAACTCCTTAGCTGATGGAGATTACACCGCACTCGCACCGGAAGCTGCTCTTCTTCACTTTGGAAACTGCGCATCTAAGTCGAGAAGCTGGGAGAGACAGTTTGGAGCAGCTAAGAGCCGACCAAGCCGTGAAGATCAGATCAAGATTGCAGTGCAGAAAGAAATGAAGAAGATTTTCGGTAACTGGTCTTCAGAGGAAGTGAACTTTATTGATGAAGGCTTCACCAACAGTCAACAGGGCTACCCCGACTATCGTCAGTTCAGACAACCTCCTCAACAACAAGGAAGCTTCCAAGAGCGTCCCCCTTACAACTTCGGATTCAACCAGAGTCAGAATCAGTACTTGAGCGATAGTTATCAAGATCAACCTCAAAGATCTACATCAGGGAACACAAGGGATATCGAGGTAGACAAGAAGCTCGACCTGATCTGGCAAGGCTCGATAACTATGAGGAGAAATTCAAGCTTCAAGCCGTCATAAATCAAGAACATGAAGCTCGAGGTCAACGAATGGAGAGCATGATAAATAACATGGTTAGCTTGATAACTAGTAGCCCCCTCCTTAATCAATCCTCGGTTCAAGTCGACTCTACCATTAGGAGGGAGCACGTCAAGGCCATCTCCACAAGAAGCGACAAGCAATCAGCTGATACTGTAGCTCCTGAACCGGCCATAATCCCCGAAGCTATAGCCATTGACAAGCCAAATATCGAAGGGGAGGATAGAGAAGAAGAAGAGGAGGTGACTGCCCCGCCTTCCCTGACAAAGACAGCACCTGCGCCACCTGTCCCTCCATATCAGCCTCGGATTCCGTTTCCTAAGGCCGCGCAATCAAAGGAGAAAGATCATGATACCCGGTATAGAAAGTGGCATGGATACTTGAAGAACACGAATATGAATACACGGTTACTAATGCTATCCAAGTGATACCGGAGGCTGACAAAATCGCAAAGGATCCTGCGAAAAACAAGAAGAAGGGAGAGTTGTCCTCCTTATCCCTCGAGGAAAAATGCTCTGCTATCCAGGGCCATGCGACACCCATACCACCCCCAGCTAAGTGTCGAGATCCCGGTGCTTTTACTTTGCCTTGCATTATTAATGATGTGAAGATTGATCGTAGTGTAATTGATCTAGGTGCTTCTATCAATGTTATGCCTACATGCCTGTTTGAGAAATTAAACCTAAGAGAGTTGAAACCAATTAGCATGCATTTAGTGTTTGCCGATAGATCTGTTAAACTGCTTAGGGGATTGATAGAAGACGTGGTTGTCCGTTGGGGTCCTTTTACTATTCTGACTGACTTTGTTGTCATGGATACTCGAGTGGAAGATGTCACTCTTCTCCTAGGCCGACCGTTCATGGCAACAGCCGGCATTAACATTAATGTCCCGAATGGCTCGTTGACATTAAGGGTCGGCAAGGACACCATGACATTCCGCCTTAAGGACGGTATGCAAGTCCCAGTCAAAGAAGAGATGCATTGTTTATCTGTTGAAGCTGTGGAGTTGGCTTCGGTCAACTCTAGTTCTAATGAAAAATCTAGAGTTTCTGCAGAAATCGTCTTGTCAGGTGTTGGACAGGTTCCTAATCTGAAGAATGAGCTGTCGGCACAAAGGTCGAGAAAGAAGGAGGATCTGACGACGTCCCCTCATGAATCACCAAACGTTAAAGATCCTGGCGAGATAAAGGAGGAGAATAAAGAGAAGACGAAGGCGGTTTGGAAGCCGATTGCTCAGCCCCCGTCTACCGAGCCACCGGAGAAGAATGATCCTCTGAAGGACGCTTCTTCGAAAGAACTGTTCGGGCCTAATAAAAATTCTGGTCACCTTCCTGATGGACGGATCAAGTTAAATCACGCAAACGGGAAGAAGTCCACACTTGCCGGAGAATCCCCAAGGCCATATTTCATGAACTCCGGCTTGGGCCTAAGAGAAATCCTGAGTTGGGATGTCTCCTAACACCATCCAGGTATCGTCCAGCTCAAGGACGTTAATAAAAGAGCGCTTCGTGGGAGGTAACCCACGGCTGGAGTCAGTTTTTCATTTGGGTCAACCTATGTCAGTTTGTTTGTTTTCTTATTTTTCGTGTGTAGTCTTTGTGTCGTAGTGTCAATCGCAAGACGTTTGAGGTTGTTCCGATTTTTGTGGATTTAACTGTGATTTTCTGAAGATTGCCGGGTTTGCGAAAATATTTTCAATCGTAGAGTTCAATATTTTCGGCGAAAATAACCCATGTTTTCGGCGAAAATTCGTTTTGAAATCCCACTGAGTTTTCCAGACGTCTCTGTTTCATATTTTCGGAAAAAATGTATTAATGTTTTCGGCGAAAATTACTTTGAAAACCGGCAGTACTTTTTAACTAAGATTTTCGGCGAAAACTTGCACTTAGTTTCGCCAAAAATTCCTTTGAAAATCAACCAAATTCTCGTATTAAAATTCGGATTCAATCTCTCTCTCCTCTCTTCTTAATTTTTGAAACCATTTGATCGTGTGTTGCTGTGCTTAAAGATAAATTCATTGCGGTGTTAACTTTTGTGAAGTGTCGGTTTGACCTTGAATTTTCTATGCTTGTTTGGCTGCCATAAGTGTTCATTCACGTTCATATATCTGTGCTTGCCATCAGAGTTTATGTTATACCGTCGTTTCCCGCTTTGAGATAGTCTTGCCATATTAGGGTTCAATGTGCTATGATGTTGACTTTTTGAATGTCGGTTTGACTTCTGATCCCTAACTATGTTATGAACGTTCTGACTAGACATATGCATACATTGTGATTTATTGTGATTACTGGTTACTTACTTTGCTTACCCCCACTCGGTTTTCCTCATTTCTTTGTGAAATTGAGTTTTTCGACTAAGTGTGGGGTGGGTTATTAGTTAATTAATCTAGTTTCGTTTCTGGTCATAGGAATGTCATTCATGAGCGCAGGACCAAGGAGCGACTTGACACCGACTCTCACACCCGCCGTCCAGGGCCCTCCACCGGCTTTCCATGGCCGTGTCGGGTACCAGCAGTACATGCTCCGCACTGACGAGAGGAATTCGAGTAGCTACTCCGCTCCGCTCCGGGCTATCCGTGCTCAGCCACTACACCGACCATCTCATTCCAGGTTCTTCATATATCTCTACTCTAGTTTAGTCCTGTGAGGACACAAAATGATTTAAGTGTGGGGTAGGATGCTAGAGAACCTTGCATGAACTTGATTGCCCTTGATAGTGTTTTGTGTGTGCCTCGTGATTCCATTCCAGTCTCTCTAGCATTAGAATGGCTCAGTTCTTGATTTTTGATGTTAAGTTGTTGTTCAAACCTTCATAATGATGCTTAGACTGCTTAACCTAGAACTTGAGAACCAACTTGTGTACTTTGATGCTAAATTGCCTGGTCGGAACAGACTTTTCAAAATCACACTTGTAGTTTGTAGCCTTGATTGCATGAAAAATGACCGAATACGACTAGCAAACCAAATGTGAGCTTTTGATCCATTGCACGTAACTTGCAATTTTAATTCTTTTTGAGTGGTTTTCTGTTTGCTTGAATGAGTTAGAATTTGCATGAGACCTACTCGAGACCACACGATGACACGAGTTCTAAAAGGATAGGGGCACCTAGATTCAGCTACTAAGCCAGATAGCCTACCCAGCGATAAAATCCATTAGGTTTAGACCCTTGAGCTTGGCCTGTTATTTCGGTTCGATAATACATTACAGCCATTTCCCATTTCTTTCATTCCCCGTTGATCCCCTGTGGTTGTAGTTCTAGATTGACCTACCGGAAGTCGGTTTGTGGTAACCTGCCTATAGCCATTAAACAGGTGGTCTTAGCTAATAAGTCCAGACGTGTAAACCCCTCTAGCAACTAAAAGAAAGAATCGGCACAAAAGAAAAAAAAAGTCAAGTAAGAAAAGAAAGAAAATTTTGGAAAAAAAAGTGAAGAAAAGAAAAATCAGAAAAGTAGAAAAGTTTCAAAGTTTTAGTTCAATAAAACGTTCTTCTCCCTACAGATGGAAGAACGAAGTCAAAAGAAAAGTTGAAAAGAAAAGAAAAAAATCGTGTAAAGAAAAAGAATAAGTGCTAGGTTGCTTGAGGGTATCATAGGACGAGCGTTCATTATTCCACCCGTGTACTATATTTATCCTGTGTGAGGAGTCTGGTCGGTCAGGTCAAATTCGTGCATAATTGGTTGCTAATTACTTGTCGTGTGCAGTTTACTAGTGAGACCAGGTTGTTTGGCTGATCTGTATACATGTCAGGTTTCTTGTTCTAGGAATTAGCTGTCTAATAATTCATTGTGTTTGATTGAGCTCTAATTTAATCGATCTTATCATTTATGAACATGAGTGTTTCTATTCAGTTTGCTTGAGGACAAGCAAAAGCTTAAGTGTGGGGTATTTGATGACACTCGATTTGACGTGAGTATCAGCCTCATTTAAGCGACATTTCTTTGCTTAAGACATGGTTTTTAGGGTAGAATAACGAATATTCAATCGATTGCCCTATCTCGTGCCATTTGTGTTACCTTGGCCCGTTTCGGGTCTATTTGATGGTTTTCTAGTGTTTTTATGTTAGCACAGGTTTTTGCCGTCAAATAAAGTAGCCAAGGTCATGTCTAAGGCATTGGAACCTTGAGGGATTGCACCGAATCGATCAAAGGAGCCAACCAAGTTCAGAAAATTCCTGCCCGGTTTACAAAGGAATTTTCCCCGAAAATACCCTAGTATTTTCGGCGAAAATATCAGCACAAATTAACTGATGTCCGGCTGAAGGAGTTTTCGGTGAAACAGTTGAGTTTTCGAACCGAAACGAAAATCACAGGAGAATTCAACCGAAGGGCCATCCATTTACACTAGGATTTTCGGCGAAAATCCCTTGTTATTTTTGGCGAAAATATCAGGCAAATCCGGCTGGACTAGGGTTAAGTATAAATACTTAACCGGCGGCCCAACAACAATATATACATCATAATATACTTTTCGTAATCAGAATTCGAAGAATTCTCTGAAGTTCTGGAGCGAAGAGTTTAGAGAGTTCAAAGAATCGTGGAGAGATCGTGACGCCATCCTTCCACCTCGGAGACTCGGAGCTTGGATTTAAGATTACCGAGATTGAAGCTTCACGGATTCGTCAAATTAGGTTTTACAGTTCTTCTCTGTTCTTCCTACCTGAGATGTACTCCTTGTTTATTTTTGATTCTCTTGTTCCTGATATGAGTAGCTGAACTCGTAGAGCCTAGATTAGATGAACCCTAAGTGACCCAGGGCTTTAAAGCGGTCACGGATCGGCGGTGATTAGATTCAAAGTTCAATCAGTTTCTCTTTGCATGGTTGTTTTGTTCTTGATTGTTTATGATTCTTTTCTGATTGATCGCCTAGATTAGGTTTGTGTTGAATTAGGGTTTGTCGTCAGACAGCTTCTCTGCTTTAAACATTAAAACTTGTCTTTCCTGATCACCTAGCTTAGATTCTTGTTAAGCTGAGGATAGAAGCGAACGCTCGCCTCACTTTAAAACATCAATTCAACCAGTTAACCTTATAATTAAGTGTGCCTTTCGTAGGAACCGATTAGGTTAATCCACTGCAAGAGTAACTCATAAATCATTAGTAATTGCACCAGTTAAGTTAAGTCGTTGCGAGAGGCGACCGTACCCGGGCGACTAATTAATCTTGGTAGTTAGAACGGATAGAGCGAACGTTCGCCGGTCTTAAACCTAAGGGTCAGGAGTTATGGTGGTGTTTAGAAATTGATTGAATGAGAATTGAAATCCGCTGATCTGTTGATTGCCAATGCTCTGGTGATCTAAGGGTGATTCGAAATCTAGGCTTGTCTGTCGTCCGTTTAAATCAACCAATCATTCTGTCTTTTAATTTCATTTCAATTGTCCTGCATCTAGTCTAGAAGTCGTGGAACTCACACCACGCACGAAGTGTTTAAACCTGAATAAATTGCCAGCTTCTTTGAGTAGTCAGTTAGAAGAAACCCTGTGGAATATGATCTAGTCTACTTCGGTAGGTTAGTTATTTGATACCGCTGAAACTGCAGCATCAGCAGCTAAGAGGTGGTTACTGGCAAACCACCTGGCTACTATACCGACTGGGATACTCTTGCTCAGGACTTCGTCGAAGAGTACTTCCCTCCTGTCAAAACAACAGCTATCAAGGACAGCATCGCCAGATTCTCTCAGAAGGAAGGCGTAAGCTTATATGATACTTGGAATCCATTCCAAGAACTTCTCTACAACTGTCCTCATCACGGTTTCGAGCAGAGGCAGTTAGCTGAAATCTTTGCTCGAGGTCTTCGAGAAGAATCTGCCAAATGGGTCAATTCCTTAGCTGAAGGGGATTGCACTACGCTTACACCTGAAGCTGCTCTTCTTCATTTCGCGAACTGTGCTTCTAAGTCAAGGAACTGGGAACGACAGTCTGAAGGATCAAGAAGCAAGCTCGATCTCAAAGCTACTATCAAGGCAGAAGTAGAGAAGCATCTGAAGAAGTCTACCACACCAATCAAGCCGCCAGCAGCTTCTGTCTATGTTGCTGATTGTGAATGGTGTGGAGCTTGTGCGCATAATGGAGGCCGATGCCAAAATTTTGGTAAGACAGAAGTCTGGTCCGCTGAAGAAGTCAATTTTGTTCAACAGGGCATCAACAACAATCAGAACGGTTATATTGGCTACCACAACTTCAGGCAGCAAGGGAATTATCAAGACAGACCTCCCTACAATGCCGGTGCCAACCAAAACCAGAACAACCGACCAGCTGGTCCAGCTCAGGATCAGAAGCCTAACCATCCGTCGGGAGGTGTCTATGAGCTGCCACACCGTAATCGGGTAACTATGGAACTGCTCCTGGCAATCGCCAAATCAATATTTGAATAATACCTACACAGGGCAGCAGCACCAGAAGGAGAACAACGTCAGTGACCTTGACAAGAAGCTCAATCAGATCATTACCAGACTTGACGATCACGACAGTCAGTTCAAGGCTCAAGCTCTCCTCAATCAAGAACAGATCGCATCCGGTCAAAGAATTGAGTAGGCTGTGAACCACATCTCGAGCATGCTAGCATCTGGTCGACCATTTGGCCAACTTCCGAGCCAAACAGAGCCGAATCCGAGAAAAGAGCAAGCCAAGATGGTAACTGTTCAAGATTTTACAAGCTCATTTACTAATGCTTCTTCTGATTTATGCAGGATCCCTGAAACTCCAAGAGAAGAAGGAAGCACAGAAAGTGGCGCCTAAGGAGTATGATCCTCCTCTTGCTCCGTACTATGTGAAGCCTCCTTTTCCAAGAGCATTGCTACCAAATGCAAGGATCGAGACTGGCATGAAGGGAAACAAAGAAGGATATCCTTCTTTCTGTAGCAAGAAACCTCCCTCTCCATATCCAGCTAAGTGCTTTGATCCTGGTTCTTTCACTTTACCTCTTGTCATTAATGATATTGAGATAGAACGTTGTTTGGTTGATCTAGGCACGTCTGTTAATGTTATGCCTATGAGTCTGTATGAGAAATTGAATCTAGGAGAACTTAAACAGACTAGCATACAACTTGTCTTTGCTGATAGATCGTTGAAAACCCCTAGAGGAGAGATAAAAGACGTTGTTACTAAATGTGGTCCTTTCATGTTCTTAGTTGACTATGTGATCATTGATACTAGTGAAGAGAATTCCACCATTCTTATAGGTCGACCTTTCATGGCAACATCCGGAATGCAAATCAATGTTCCGAATGGTTCTTTGACTTTGAGGGTTGGTAAAGAAACGATAACATTCCGTCTTAAGGACGGAATGAAATATGCTCCTAGGAATGAAGAATCTCAATGTCTAGCTGTTGAAACTGTGGAGTTGACTCCGATCAACTCCGTTACTGATATCTCTTCTAGTGTGCCTAGATCAATTATTGTTGCAGGTGCTGGACAGATTACCAAGCCGAAACCCAAATCTGCTGCTCAGAAGCCGCCAAAGAAGAAGAACTGAAAGCCTCTTCTTCACCGCCAAGCAAGAAACCTAGCAGCCCCGGGGGAAGAACAAGAAGACGAAGACTCAAATGGTCTGGAGACCAGTTGTGCCGCCACCTTCATCCGAGCCAGCTGCACCGCCAATTCGTTCGAGCTACCGGCGCCGGAACAAGTATTGAAGGAGAAGCCGAAAGCATCTCCTAAGGAAATAAATGATCACCGATCCTGGTGATACAAAGCCGGAGGATAAAGAGAAGACAAAGCCGATCATTCTCATCCCCTACACTGTCTTACTTGTAGAGGATGATCCCTCAACAGAACTTTTTGGTCCGTTCAAGATCACTGATCATCTTCCCGATGGACGTACCAAGCTCTTACATGCGAACGGGAAGAAATTTATGCTTAACGGAGATGCCCCGAAGCTCTACTTCATGAACTCCGATGCTAGCATTAAGGAGAACCTGAGTTGGGATGTCTCCTAATACCATCCAGGTATCGTCCAGCTCAAGGACGTTAATAAAAGAGCGCTTCGTGGGAGGCAACCCACGGCTGGAGTCAGTTTTTCATTTGTGTCAACCTTAGTGTTTTAGAGTCAGTTCGAGAGAGCCAAAAGTGGCAATTTGTTTGATTTCTTATTTTTCGTGTGTAGTTTGTGAGTCATAGTGTCTTTCGCAAGTTGTTTGAGGTTGTTCCAATTTTTGTGGATTTAACTGTGATTTTCTAAAGTTTGCTGGGATTGCGAAAATATTTTCAATCGTACAGGTCAAAATTTTAGGCCAAAATGCCCCATATTTTCGGCAAAAACTTCCTTTGAAATCCCACTGTGTTTTCCAGACAATTTTAACTAGAGTTTTCGGCGAAAATTCATTGAAGTTTTCGGCGAAAATGCTTTTGAAAACCGCAGACCATTTTGCCTTGAGTTTTTGGCGAAAAATTGCACATATTTTCGCCGAAAACTTGAGTGAAAATCAACAATTTTTCCCCTTATTTTCTCGATTTCTCTCTCTCCCCCCTCACTTCTTTCATTTTCGAAAATAGCTCAAACCTCCCCCAAGTTTTAAAAACCCGTCGCCGCCGCCTTTCCTTCGCTGCCGCCGACCAAACCATCCGCCGCCCTACTCCCCTTTCTTAGCCGGTCATTTTGAGACGTAGATCGTCCGAATCGGAGCTCTAGAGCTCTAGTACACCCAAACCCTAGTTTTTTGAGTTTTTCTCCGATTTCTCTCTCTCCGTTCATTTTCAGCACCCATGGCTTCAAGGTAAGTTGTAGAACTTTTCACTCCGAATCTTTTGACATGTTGAATGCTGAATTTCGTCGGGGTTGACTTTCGGTTGACTTTTCAGTTTGCCTCGATTTGCGTGCCGACTGATTTCGTGTGAACTAGGTTAGTTGAACTCTTTGGACTGATCTAGCATGCTTAGGTAGAATTGTGATGAATTTTAATGTCGATTGATCATGTGTTGTATGCTTAAAGACCTATTCTTTGCGGTGTTGACTTTATGAGAAATGTCGGTTTGACCTTGACTTGTCTATGTTCATTTGGCTGCCATGTGTGTTCATTCACATTCATATTATTGTGCTTGCCATCTGAGTTATTCATTATGCCATCATTTCCCACTTTGTGCTAGTATTGCCATGATTAGGGTTCAATGTACTACTATGTTGACTTTTTGAATGTCGGTTTGACTTCCGAACTCTGATTATGATGATTCCATTTTGGCTGTTCCTAAGCATGTGTTTTAATTGTTTGTGATTACCGATTAATCTGCTTTGCTTACCTACACTCGGTTTTCCTCGTTTCTTTGTTAAATTGAGTTTTTCTACTAAGTGTGGGGTAGGGTTTTAGTTTGACTAATCTGGTTTGTTTTCTTGCTTAGAAATGCAACTCATGAGCGCAGGACCAAGCAGAGACTTGACACCGCCTCCAGCTCCGAGTTCCCGCTCCCGTCACACCCGCCGTCCAGGGCCCTCCACCAGCTTTCCCTGGTCGTGTGGGGTACCATCGCAGTGTTGCTCGCCTACCCCAGCTATTTCGAGCGCTACTAGCGGCTCGAGCATGTTCCTGGAGCTGGTGTTCGCCCACTATCTATGGAGTCACTCTTCGATCACGATGAGGACTGGCACTGGAACGTGCTCGATGCACTGACACATGCTGGACTGCTGGAGCTGACCACATTAGCCGCTGACTTTCCAGATGTCGCTCTCCAGGAGTTTTGGGCGACGTTCGATCTGGATGAGCACAAGAGGAGGTAGCACAAGAAGGTTGTCACCTTCTATCTGGGCGGGGTGCACAGGACACTCACCTATGATGAGTTTGTAGCTCATCTAGGTATACCCCTCGAGCACTACGAGGGACATCACCTCGGCTGGGAGAACAATGATGGTGACGGAGAGGAGTACGATGCACTCTGGAGACACATAACTGGAGTGCCCGGCAATCAGACCACGAAGCATAATTCAGTTAAGTCTCTCTCTCACCATCCCTATAAATTCATTCACATGGTTTGGCGTCGTTCTCTTTTGTATGCTCTAGAGAAGGACCGCCACCATATCAGCCGAGAGGAGCTTCTTCTTCATCGCGCTGATGGGCTGCAGAATAGCGGTCGATCAAATAACTACCAAGCTGTGAAGCTAGGGTAGATCGTATTCCAGGGGTTTCCTCTACTTCCTTACTCAAAGGTGTTGGCAAAATAATTCAAGGTTAAACACGTTGTGCGTGTGTGTGAGTTCCACATCTTCTATACTAAAATGCAAGGAAAAATTGAAATGAAATTAAAGCGAAGAAAGATTGAAGATTGATTGATTGACTAGAAAGATGACAGACAAGCTTAGACTTCGAATCCCCCTTAGATTACCAGAGCAACAGCAGTCAACAGACCAGCGATTTTCGATTCTAGTTCATTCAGTTCACAAACACCACCATAACTCCTGACCCTTAGGTTTAAGACTGGCGAACGTTCGCTCTATCCGATCTAACTACCAAGATTAATTAGTCGCCCGGGTACGGTCGCCTCTCGCAACGACTTAACTTAACTGGTGCAATTACTAATGATTTATGAGTTACTCTTGAAGCGGATTAAGCCTAACTGGTTCCTACGAAAGGCACACTCCAATGAATAGGTTAATTGGTTGAATTGATGTTCTAAAGTGAGGCGAGCGTTCGCTTCTATCCTTAGCTTAACAAGAATCTAATCTAGGTGATCAAGAAAGACAAGTTTTAATGTTTTAAAGCAAGGAAGCTGTCTGGCGACAAACCCTAACCAACACAAACCTAATCTAGGCGATCAACCAGAAAAGAAACACAAGAACAACGAAACTAATCTAGGCGTCAACTAGACAAGAAACGCAGTACAATAATCAAGAACAAAACAACCATGCAAAGAGAAATGATTGAACTTTGAATCTAATTACCGCCGATCCGTGACCGCTTTAAAGCCCTGGGTCACTTAGGGTTCATCTAATCTAAGCTCTACAAGTTTAGCTACTCATATCTGACAAACAAGAATCAAAGACGACAGAAGGATTCATCTTATACAAAGGAAGAACAGAAAAGGATCTAAAAAACCTAATTCCGGATGATCCGTTTAAGCTTCGATCTTGAGAATCTTCAATTCCTAGCTCCGAGCGTCTTCCGGGATGGATTGACGGCGTCACGATCTCTCCGATAGCTCCGGAATACTCTCTCAACTCTCCTCAAGTCGTGGCTGATCTCTCTAGGTTGTATGTTAACAAATCAGGCTTCGAAAAGTCTATTAATACCCCCGAAAACCCTTTCCTTGTTGGAAAAGTTGAGAATTTCCCGTCTGGGGAGCTTACACGGCGTGTAAGCACACAATGTATTTAGCTTACACGGTGTGTAAGCTCCAAACGCAGCGTTTTGAGCTGGGCAGACTTCCAACTTGTTTCGATCATTCCCGCTCCGTTTGAACTCCGATTTGGTCTCCGTTTGAAGCGTTGGACTCGTGAGAGAGTCCTCTATAATGTGGTAACCTGGGGCTCAACATAAAAGCTCACAAAAAGGTGAAAATAGCCGAGAAATAACAATGTATGCACTAGGAGCCGATAATCACAAAGTTATGACAAATGCACCAAATACTCATCAAAATGGCATCAAAGGGTATGAAATGTTGCTTAAATGGGGCTGATAATCACGTCAAATGAGTGTCATCAAAATACCCCACACTTAAGCTTTTGCTTATCCTCAAGCAAACTGAATTAGAACGCACTCAGATTCACAAATGACACGATTGATCAAGTTAAGGTTCAAGCAATCACAATGAATTATTAAACTGCTACTTCTAGAA
Source organism: Linum lewisii (assembly GCA_034768395.1). Classification (NCBI taxonomy): domain Eukaryota; kingdom Viridiplantae; phylum Streptophyta; class Magnoliopsida; order Malpighiales; family Linaceae; genus Linum; species Linum lewisii. Next base: position 18,649,106 of record CM068303.1, read on the forward strand.
CAAGTGACCTAACATGCTTACACGTCAACCAAACAACCTGGTCTCACTAATTATCTGCACACAACAAGTAGCAAACACAAATCATGCACGACTCTGACCTAACCGACCAGACTTCTCACACAGGTAATATTTGGTACACCGGAACTCTCGCACTCTGTGTTTAGGGACGTGTTTATGCTCTCAATCATTTTCTATCACTGAATTCTGTCATAGGTTTGCAATTCGACCACATCTCCACCACTGTGACAACACGATTAACTAGTCAAGAAGGACTTCCCTGCTTAGGACCGAAACGAATTCTACACTACAAGGGTTTATAATGAGATGGATGATGGGAATGTATGAAGATGGCTTTGGTGCGGCGTAGCTTTCGACTAACTTCCCTCGAATCTAGCTTATGGCTTCCTACCGTCTAACCAGACACGGGTGGAATAGTGTACACTCGTCCTATGATACCCTCAAGCAACCTAGCACTTTATTTTGCATATTTTCTTTTTCTTTATTTATTTTTTTTTCTTTGCATTTTCTTTTGACTTCGTTCTTCCATATGTAGGGAGAAGAACGTTATTAAACTATACTATAAACTTTGAAACTTTGAACTTTTTCTATTTTTTTTGAATTTTTTTTTCTCTTTTCTTCTTTTTCTTTCTCACTTTTTTTCTTTGTGCCGATTTTTCTTTTAGTTGCTAGAGGGTTTACACGTTTGGACATAATAGCTAAGACCACCTATTTAATAGCTATAAGCAAGTTACCACAAACCGACTTCCGGTAGGCTAATCTAGAACTACAACCACAGGGGATCAACAGGGAATGAAAGAATGGGGAATGGTTGTAATGTATATCGAACCGAAAGAAGGGTCAAGCTCAAGGGTTTAAACCTAGAGGATTTAACGTTAGGTAGGCTATCTGGCTTAGTAGCTGAATCTAGTGCCCCTATCATTCTAGAACTCATGTCATCGTGTGGTCTCGAGTAGGTCTCATGCAAATTTTAACTCATTCAAGCAAACAGAAAACCACTCAAAAAGAATTAAAATTGCAAGTTATGTGCAATGGATCAAAAGCTCACGGTTGGTTTGCTAGTCGGATTCAGTCATTATTATGCAATCAAGGCGAAAAACTACAAGAGTGATAAGCTTTTCTGTTCTAACCAGGAAATCTAGCATCAATGCAAGCAGGTTGATTATAGGTTCTAGGTTAAGCAATCTAAGCATCATTATGAAAAATTGAAAACTAACTTAACATCACGCGTCAAGAAATGAGCAATTCTATGCTAGAGAAATCTCACAAATACCACAGACGAATAGCATCCCTCAGAAATATAATCCCCACCCCACACTTAAATCGGACATTGTCCTCAATGGACCAAACAAAAAGAAGAAAAGTGTATAGGGGTACCGCAATACGAGCATGAGGGCGCCGGAGATGGCGCTGGCGAGACACCGGGGGTATAGACGTGCATAGAACCATAGAGAATTCTGAGTTCATAGCCTGAAAACATAATAAGAGAGGATCCATCACACGATTAGAACAGTTGGAGTACAAAAGACTCGACTGACCACAAAGGTTCAACAAAGACCCAAAACAACATAAACCGACACGAACAAAAACAAAAAGTACAGAGTCTGGATGATAAGAAAAATAAAGAAAAATCCTGAAATCACTGGGGCGGAAGGTGCTGGCGATCATCTGGAGCCTGGAACTGTCGAAAGAACTGAAGCTGTGACTGGTACATCTGCTGCTGCAACTCCTGGAGGCTGGTGAAACGCTCGTCGGACTCCTGTTGCCACTTCTGAGTAGCCTCCCAACGCGCGTCAGAATCCTCTCATCTCCCTAAGCTCGCGCTGCAGTCCACTGAAGTCGTATGCTAGGGCCGCTTCCGGCTCTGGCTCCGGTGCTGGTGTCGATCTTCCACGTTCCCCAATGTAAGGAGGTGGGGCACCTCGCGGTTCCTTTTTGTTTCTTCGCCGGAGTGGGGCGGAGGAAGAGGAAGCTACTCCTTTGCCTTTGGATTTTCCCATCCTGAAAATAAATAACAACAAATAATGCCAAGTTTAGTGGTCTAACAATTTAACATAATCCTATGAATCAACTCGAGCAAAGAGAGGATTATTTAACAATGAAAACCACACAACCATCAAAGAAGCTAAGTTCAAAGATTGCAAGTGAATATGTCAACAAGTGAAGGCACAATCACCTAGGCACATTTTTAGCTCTAAAACACTTAGCAAGATCAACATTTAGGCATTTTAGCAAACTTGGCAAAGATCATCATGGAAGCAAATAGCCAAGTGCAACTCAAACTGAAGTCATAATCAAGTAATAAGCAAGTCCAAATCAGCCATATAAGTCACACAAGCCAAGATCACAACTCATGAAATCGATATGCAAAAAGTGTACCTTAATCCGTCATACGAGCTAATTAAGGTATAGAGATTCGAGAACAAGCATGCATACATGTCTATAATCATCACAAGATCAATCACACAGCAAAAATTCATCCAATTTCGTCCATAAGCAAAAATCCCCAATTTCGATAAAAATCGGTATGGAAAGTCTATGAAATTTCACAATTGGATAGGCAAACGAAGTCGAAATGACCCCCGATTCAAACTACAAGCTCATTATATCACCAATTTCATTTCTATAACCTCAATTTCACAAAACCCCAAAATTGTAAAATTAGGGTTCTTGAGTTCAAGAACACAAATCCGATTCAGCACCTGCAAGTTCAATTTCCATGGCAAATACATTGATTAAAGCATCATGGAGGGTAAGGAAGGTGATTTACATACCTGGATGTCGACTCAAACACACGAAATCGAAGAAAAAATGAGGGGGAGCTGGTTCGTTCGAGTTTCAAACTTGAGTTGCTGCAGCTGCGGGTTCGTGGTTCGGCTCGAGTTGCTGCTGGACGGCGGGGGGCGGTCGACGGAGGCTAGGGCGGCGGTCGAAGAGGGGGGAGTGGCGAAGGTGGTTGGAGGCGAGGGGGGCTGAAGCTGTTCGGAGTTGGGGGGCGTGGCTCGGACAGAAGGCGGACGGCAGGAGGCTGGGAGGTCGTCGTCGATGAGGAGGCGGACGGCAGCTGGGGCGGAGACGACGTCCGACGCCGGCGGTCCAAGCTCCGCCGGTGGTAGGAGATTGTGGTGGGGATGGGTGGGTAGGAGGAGGAGTTGAGAGGATTTTGGGAGGAGTTGGGAGAGAGAGAAACGAAGAGAGAGGGAAAATCCGAAAATGAGAAGGGGAAGGGGGGTTACCTCTGGATTTTGGGGCTTACACGGCGTGTAAGCTCCTTAGTGCAATAGCTTACACGGCGTGTAAGCCCTTACACGGGTGGATACACAGCTGTGTAAACCACTGTGTTTTTTTAGCTCTCATTGGGTTCTCTATTCCGAATTCTGGACAATTTCTTGCAAATTGGTCACTCCTCTTCCTGCAAACAAAATATTCAACCCAAATAATACCCAATATATATTTTTTTGACTATTTTCTATCATCCGGACTCAACCGACTCGACACAAAATTCCCAAAATGACTCAAAATAAATAAAAACTAACTCGATAAATTTAAAATGACTCCAGCCGTGGGTTGCCTCCCACGAAGCGCTCTTGGTTAACGTCCTTGAGCCGGACGATACCTGGATGGCGATCAAGAGACATCCCAACTTAGGATTTCTCTTAAGCTCGAGTCGAAGTTCATGAAATACAGCTTTGGAGATCCTCCGAGAAGTGTGAACTTCTTCCCGTTTGCGTGAATTAGCTCAGTTCGTCCATCAGGAAGATGACCAGAAATTTCAAATGGCCCGAACAGTTCTTTCGAGGGAGCGTCCTTCTCTTTATTCTCCTTCTTCCTCTCGCCAGGATCTTTAGCCTTTGGCGATTCATGAGGGGATGCCGTCGGCTCCTCCTTCTTTCTCAGCTTCTGTGCTGGCAGCTTATTCTTCAGATTAGGGACCTGTCCAACACCTGGCAAGAAGATTTCTGTAGAAACTCTAGATTTTTTATTAGTAACGGAGTTGACCGAAGCCAACTCCACAGCTTCAACAGATAAGCAATGTGCCTCGTCTCTGATAGGAATTTTCATACCGTCCTTGAGACGGAATGTCATGGTATCCTTGCCGACCCTTAATGTCAGCGAGCCATTAGGGACATTAATGGTAATTCCGGCTGTCGCCATAAATGGTCGGCCAAGGAGAAGAGGACATCTTCCCCTCGGGTATCCATAACAATAAAATCAGCCAGAATAGTAAAAGGACCACAATTGACAGCCACGTCTTCTATCAATCCCCTAGGTAATTTCACAGATCTATCGGCAAACACTAAATGCATGCTAATCGGTTTCAATTCTCCTAGGTTCAATTTCTCATACAAGTAGGTAGGCATGACATTAATTGAAGAACCTAGATAAATTAAACTACGATCAATTTTCACATTTTTAATAGTGCAAGGCAAAGTAAAAGCACCAGGATCGCGACACTTATCTGGGGGAGGTATGGCGATCGTCTGGCTGTGGATCGTGGAGCATTCTTCCTCGAGGGAGACGGAAGACAACTCTCCCTTCTTCTTGTTCTTCGCAGGATCCTTTGCGATTTTGTCAGCCTCTGGTATCACCTGAATAGCATCAGTAACTGATGTATTCATATTCGTGTTCTTCAAGTATTTATGCCACTTTCTGTATCGGGTATCATGATCTTTCTCCTTTGATTGCGCAGCCTTAGGAAATGGAATCCGAGGTTGATATGGAGGGAGAGGTGGCGCAGGTGCTGTCTTTGTCAGGGGAGGCGGGGCAGTCACCTCCTCCTCTTCTTCTTTATCCTCCTCCTCGATCTCTGGCTTATCAATAGCTATAGCATTAGGATTTATGGCCGGATCAGGAGCTGCAGGACCAGCTAATTGCTTGCCGCTTCTTGTGGAGATAGCCTGAACGTGCTCCTTTCTAATGGTAGAGTTGTCTTGAACCGATGATTGATTAAGGAGGGGGCTATTAGTTAGCAGGCTAAACATGTTGTTCAACATGCTCTCCACTCGTTGACCTCGAGCATCATGATCTTGATTTAAGAGAGCTTGAAGCTTGAATCTCTCCTCGTGGTCATCGAGTCTTGCCAAGATCCGGTCGAGCTTCTTGTCTACCTCGATCTCCCAAGTATTCTCAAACGTAAAATTTTGAGGCTGCTGTCCTCCGGTGAATCCAGGGGGGTCTTGATCAATAAAATTCACTTCCCCGATAGGCCAGTTATTTGTTGTACCGAAGATCTTCTTCATTTCTTTTTGTACTTCGATCTTGATCTGATCTTCACGGCTTGGTTGCCTCTTAGCTGCTCCAAACTGTCTGTCCCAACTTCTAGATTTAGATGCGCAGTTTGCAAAGTGAAGAAGAGCAGCTTCTGGTGTGGTGCGGTGTAGTCTCCATCAGCTAAGGAGTTAACCCATTCAGATGATTCTTCGTTCATACCCCAAGCAAAGATCTCGACTAGTTGCATCTGAGTGAATCCGTGATGAGGGCAATCGTAGAGGAGTCCCTGGAATTCGTTCCAAGCTTCATGTAAACTTACTCCTTCTCTCTGTCTGAATCTTGAGATGCTTTTTTCTGTAAGCAGTTATTCTGGAAGGAGGGAAGTATTCCTCTATGAATTCCTGAGCAAGATCATCCCAGTTGGTGTAGTGACCGGGTGGCTTGCTAGTGAGCCATCTCTTTGCGGCGCCTCGGAGTGAGAATGGGAAGGCTCGAAGGCATAGAGCGTTCTTGTTGAGGTTCTTAGACTTGAAAGTTTCACAGACAGCCAGAAAGTCAGATAGATGTGTGCACGGATTATCATATGGCTTTCCCTCAAATTGCACGTCCCTAGAGATTAGTCCCAGAAAGGGGATCTTGATCTCATAGTCGGGATCGTCGTCATTAGAAGGCATGGCGATGGGAGACTGAATGTTAGATGCGCTCGGCTTACTGTAGTCTGTTAGACTCTTTGGAGCGGACATTGCGGTAGGGAAGATGGAACGGAAGTGATTCGATTCTGTACCTGCTATGATATGCAAGGGACAAAAACAAGCACAACCGGTGTAAAATCAAAGTGTGACGGGAAATGAAAGATGGAAAGTAGAAGAATAAACTGCCAACTTTTCTTTCAAACAATATAGAAGAGTCCCCGGCAACAGCGCCAATTTGATGAGCTGCAGAACAGTGATCAAATACTACAAAGCTAGAAGCTAAGCAGATCGTATTCCACAGGGTTTCTTCTAATTGACTACTCAAAGAAGCTGACAATTTATTCAGGTTTAAACACTTAGTGCGTGGTGTGAGTTCCATGACTTCTAATCTAATAAAGCAGGAAAATAAAAGACAGAAAAGTAAAAGGTTGACTAACGAGAAGATAGACGAACTTAGATTTCGAATCCCCCTTAGATCACCAGAGCATTGGCAATCAACAGATCAGCGGTTTTCAATTCAAATTCAATCGGTTTCTATACACCACCATAACTCCTTACCCTTAGGTTTAAGACTGGCGAACGTTCGCTCTATCCGATCTAACTACCAAGATTAATTAGTCGCCCGGGTACGGTCGCCTCTCGCAACGACTTAACTTAATGATGGAACCGTCGTTGTGCTGAGCAGGTTCTATCAAATAACTATCAGCTCAAGAGCTAGGATAGATCGTATTCCACGGGCCTTCAATTGATTGGCTACTTCAGAACTAACAAATTACTCAAGGAAAACACGTTGTGCGTGGTGTGAGTTCCACGACTTCTAATTCTAAGGAATGCAGAAAAATTATTACAAATTAAGCTAAAGCAGATTGAGAATTAGGGTTTGGAAACAAGAAAGACAGACGAACTTAGACTTTGAATCCCCTTTGTTCCCCAGAGCATTGGCAATCAACAGATCAGCGGATTTCGATTCTTATTCAATCAATTACTAAGACACCACCATAACTCCTTACCCTTAGGTTTAAGACCGGCGAACGTTCGCTCTATCCGTTCTAACTACCAAGATTAACTAGCCGCCCGGGTACGGTCGCCTCTCGCAACGACTTAACTTAACTGGTGTAATTACTAGTGATTTATGAGTTACTCTTGCAGTGAATTAACCCTAACCGGTTCCTACGAAAGGCACGCTCCAATTATAAGGTTAATTGTTCAATTCGATGTTCTAAAGTAAGGCGAGCGTTCGCTTCTATCCTTAGCTTAACAAGAATCTAATCTAGGTGATCAATCCAGACAAGAAACATGAACAATGAAGAACGAATCAAACATGAAAAAGAACTAATTGAATTTCGAATCTAATCATCGCCGATCGTGACCGCTTTAAAGCCCTGGGTCACTTAGGGTTCATCTAGTCTAAGCTTTAACGAGTTTAGCTACTCATGATCATTACAAAAGAAGCAAAGACAAAGAAAGAGTTCATCATTCAAAGGAAGAACAGAAAAGGATCTGAAAAACCTAATTCGGACGACTCTGACAGATTCCGATCTTCGGTAAGTTACACTCCTAGCTCCGGTTCTCCGAGGTGGAAGGGATGGCGTCACGATCTCTATCCGGCTCTTCGAACTCCAACTCTTCGCCCCCGAACTTCAGAGAAATCTGATCTCCAAAAGTTGCGTTTCTCGAAATATGAATTGTATATTGTTCTAGGGCCGCCGGGTTAAGTATAAATACTTAACCCTAATTGGGCCGGGCTGGGCTGATGGTTTCGCCGAAACCATAGGGGTAGTTTCGGTGAAACTAGCTTGTGTAAATGGCCAGTTTTCTCTGCCTTGCATTTTCGGTCCGAAGAGCTTAATGGTTTCGCCGAAATCAGTCTTCACTTGGCATCAGCTGATTTGTATTGTTGCTTTGCCGAAACTGTGAGGTCATTTTCGCCGAAACTGTAAGTGTGAATGGTAGATTTTCGGTTTGACTTTGATTGGCTCCTTTGATCGATTCCGGTTTGATTCCTCGAGGTTCCTACGCCTTAGACACGTCCATGGCTACGTTATTTGACGGCAAAAACCTGTGCTAACACAAAAACACTAGAAAACCATCAAATAGACCCGAAAAGGGCCAAGGTAACACAAATGGCACGAGATAGGGCAATTGATTGAATATTCGTTATTCTACCCTAAAAACAATGTCTTAAGCAAAGAAATGTCGCTTAAATGAGGCTGATAATCACGTCAAATCGAGTGTCATCAAATACCCCACACTTAAGCTTTTGCTTGTCCTCAAGCAAACTGAATAGAAACGCTCATGTTCATAAATGATAAGATAGATTAAATTAGAGCTCAATCAAACACAATGAATTATTAGACAAATCGATCCTACAACAAGAAACCTAACATGCATACAGATCAGCCAAATTACCTGGTCTCACTAATAAACTGCACACGACAAGTAATTAGCAACCAATTATGCATGAATTTGACCTGACCGACCAGACTCCTCACACAGGATATATATAGTACAATGGGAACTCTCACTCTCTGTGTTTAGGGACGTGTTTCTGCTCTCGATCATTTTCTGTTACCGAATTCTGTCATAGGTTTGCATTTCGACCACATCTCCACCACTGTGACAACATGAATATCTAGTCAGAAGGACTTCCCTGCTAGGACCGTAATGAAATCTACACTACTTGGGTTTATAATGAGATGGATGATGGGAATGAATGATGATGGCTTGGTGCGGTGTAGCTTTCGACTAACTTCCCTCGAATCTAATCTATGGCTTCCTACCGTCTAACCAAACACTGGTGGAATGATGAACGCTCGTCCTATGATACCCTCAAGCAACCTAGCACTTATTCTTTTTCTTTTGCATACACATTTTTTTCAACTTTTCTTACGACTTCGTTCTTCCATTTGTAGGGAGAAGAACGTTTTATTTGAACTAAACTTTGAACTTTTTCTGATTTTTCTTCTTTTCTCTTTTTCGAAAATTTTCTTTCTTCTTTTTTTTCTTTACTTTTTCTTTTGTGTCGATTTTTCTTTTAGTTGCTAGAGGGGTTTACACGTCTGGACATATTAGCTAAGACCACCTGTTTAATGGCTATAGGCAGGTTACCACAAACCGACTTCCGGTAGGTCAATCTAGAACTACAACCACAGGGGATCAACGGGGAATGAAAGAAATGGGAAATGGCTTGTAATGTATTATCGAACCGAAAGAACAGGCCAAGCTCAAGGGTCTAAACCTAGTGGATTTTATCGTTAAGGTAGGCTATCTGGCTTAGTAGCTGAATCTAGGTGCCCCTATCCTTCTAGAACTCGTGTCATCGTGTGGTCTCGAGTAGGTCTCATGCAAATTCTAACTCATTCAAGTAAACAGAAAACCACTCAGAAAGAATTTAAATTGGAAGTTACGTGCAATGGATCAAAAGCTCACAGTTGGTTTGCTAGTCGGATTCGGTCATTTTCATGCAATCGAAGGCTACAAACTACAAGTGTGATTTTAAAATTCTGTTCTGACCAGGCAATTTAGCATCAAAGCATACAAGTTGGTTCTCAAGTTCTAGGTTAAGCAGTCTAAGCATCATTATGAAAGGTTGGACAACAACTTAACATCAAAAATCAAGAACTGAGCCATTCTAATGCTAGAGAGACTGGAATGGAATCACGAGGCATACAAAACACAATCAAGGGCAATCAAGTTCATGCAAGGTTCTCTAGCATCCTACCCCACACTTAAATCGGACTGTGTCCTCACAGGACTAATTCTAGAGTTCATAGTGGAATGGAAGAACCTGGACCGAGATGATTGGTGTAGGGGATGAGCACGGGTCCTCGGAGCGGAGGTAATCTACCCAAGTGAAGCAAAGGGAATCTCCCAACTGCCTACAAACAAAAACAAATAAAACATAAAAAGGAAACCGGGACAAGTGCTCCGGATCCACACAGAAAAAATTTGGACCGAAGTCCGAAAAGAATAAATAAAAAGAAAGGATAAGGAAAAGGACACCACCTGATCATCACTGGTCAGAGGTGTCGGGGTGGGGGAAGTGGAAGTAATCGCCGAGCTGTCGCTGCCACTCCAGCTGTCGCTCATATCGCCGGTCGGCGCGGCGCATGTGTTGTTGCATAATAGTCCACCTAGCCTCTTGAGTGGCGTTGTCGGTGATGCGCCACTCCTGTAGTCGCTCGTACAACTCACCAATGTCCGCGGGGTGCGGTCGGGGCTGATGAGTAGGTGCCGGATGTGGATCGGGAATGCGCGGCGGTGACTGGTGGATGTACCCTGCCGGATGGTGTGGCGAGGGTATATAATCTTGAAACTCAGGCGGCGGCTGCGGGTGCTGCTCCTCAGCATCATCTTCGTCCTCCGACTCGACCGCAGGTTGGAGTGGAGGATCTGCTGCTACATGGGGACTGAGGTCGAGTTCTAAGTCATACTCGACCGCCAAGTCTCCTCCAACGGTCCGAACTGGATGTCGTGGAATGTGAGGGCCATATTCATGGCCGATGCCGAAGGAGAGGATGAGCTGACCTATGAAGTTGCCTCCCAAGAGTTTGCGTGGTTGCTTCTTCCTCTTGGTCCTCTGACTGAAGATGTGAGCTAGCACCCAGCCGGGGTGGAGAAGGTAGCTCTCTCGGATGGCTCGATGAAGCATGAGCTCCTCCTTAAGGATATGGTGGCGATCCTTGTCTCTGACATATAAAAGTGACCTCCGCCAAACCATATGAATAAACTTATAGAGCGGTGAGAGAGAGACTTAACTGAGTTGTTCTTCATGAGGCGATCGCCAGGCACGCCTGTCATGTGGCTCCAGAGGGCGTGCAATGCCTCGTCGTCATCATCCTCGCCCCAACCGAGGTGGTGATCGTGATAGTGCTCGTAGGGGATGCCCAGATGAGCGGCAAACTCATCGTAGGTGAGCTGTCTGTACACCCCACCAAGAAAGAAAGTGATCACCTTCTGGCCCCGTCTCTTCTTATGCTCGTCCAAGTCAAATGTCGCCCAGAACTCCTGGAGAGCAATGTTTGGGAACTCGGCGGCTATGGTGGTCAGCTCTAGCAGACCGGCCGGTGCTAAGGCGTCATGCACGTTCCGGAAGTAGTCCTCATTATGCTCTTGGAGCGACTCCATGGATAAAGGACGCACGTCAGCTCCCCGGATGTGCGCGATCTTCTGGAAGTTCTCAAAGTAGAAGTCCGGAAGACGGGCGATGGTGGGACGGTATCCAGCATGGCGAGGGAGTGCAGGTGGAGGACCCAGAATGGCGGGTGTGACGGAGCGGCAGCTCCTGAGCTCGAGGCGCCATCAAGGCGTGCCTTAGTCCTGCGCTCAAAAGTGTTCCTAAAACCAGAATGAAACCAGATTAGTCGACCAAAACCTTACCCCACACTTAGTAGAAAAACTCAATTTCACAAAGAAACGAGGGAAACTAAGTGGGGTAAGTAAAGCGGAGTAACCGGTAATCATAGACAATAGAGCACATGTCTTAAGAACAGCTATAATCAGGGAAGCGCAATCAGAGTTCAAAAAGTCAAACCGATATTTTAGAAAGTCAACACTAAGTCATATTGAACCCTAATCATGGCAAGACTATCACAACTTGGAAATTGACGGCATCATACGATTTCAAATGGCGGCACGATAATATGAACAAGAATGAACACTTATGATAGCCAAACGATCAACAACAAGTCAACGGCAAACCGACATATCTCACAAGTCAACAAAACAACGAATCAATCGTACGCATAGCAACACATGACCAAATGATATGGAAATTAAGCACGGAACTCCCTAAGCATCCTAGAACAGTTCTATAAGTTCAGTCAATCCTAGTTCACACGAAACAGTCGGCACGCAAAACGAGGTAAACCAAAAGTCAACCGAAAGTCAACCCCGATGAAATTCAGCGATCCATATGTCAAAAGATTCGTATTGAAAAGTTATGCACTTTACCTTGAAGCCATGGAAGCAAAAACTGAATGGGTTGGGAGGAATCGGTGAAAAACGTTGAAAACTAGGTTTTCGGTGAACTGGAGCTGCAAAGCTCCGATTTGGTTGTTCTAGGGCTCGTTAGGATCGGAATGAGGAGGGGGAGTGAGCGGCGGTGGTCGGCGACGGCGGCGGCGGTGAAACGGCGGCGACGGCGGGTTTTAGTGGAGGGTCGGCAGCGATTTTAAATAGATAAGGGGGGTTTCGGTGATATGAACGAAGGTGAGTGAAGGGAAGGAAGGAGAGAGAGGAAGACCGGTTTTTTAAAGGATAAATTAAGTGATTTTGCAAATTGGTTTCGGCGAAAGTAGGGGGTGGTTTCGCCGAAACTACTCGTTAAAATGAACTGACCGATTTGAAAAGGCGGTTTCGCCGAAAATGAAGCTCAGTTTCGCCGAAAATTTTAGTTCAAATGGCTTCGCCAAAAACAGTTATTTTTCGAACCAAAAATGATGAACAGGAAGGATGGGTCGAAAATCAAAAGTTGGTTTCGCCGAAAACAGGGTGGTTCGCCGAAAATTTTGAACTGTTCGGGTTTAAAATATTTTCGTAAATCAGGCCAACTTCAGAAAATCACAGTTAAATCCAGAAAAATCGGAACGACCTCAATCAACTTGCGACTGACTCTATGACACGCAGACTCTACACGAAAAAATAAGAACACAAACAAACTGACACTTTTGGCTCTCCCGAACCGACTCTAAAATACCAAGGTTGAAACAAAATAAAACTGACTCCAGCCGTGGGTTGCCTCCCACGAAGCGCTCTTGTATTAACGTCCTTGAGCTGGACGATACCTGGACGGTATTAGGAGACATCCCAACTTAGATTCTCCTTCACGCTAGCATCAGAGTTCATGAAGTACAGCTTCGGGACTTCTCCGGTAAACGTGAATTTCTTCCCGTTTGCATGCAAAAGCTTGGTACGTCCGTCGGGAAGATGATCAACGAACTTGAATGGTCCGAACAGCTCTCTAGAGAGATCATACTTCTTGAGTATGACGATGGAAGGAATGAGGACTGTCGGCTTCTTCTTAACTTCAGTCTTCGGCTTGGTATCACCAGGATCGGTGATCGTTAGTACTTCCTTAGGAGAGGCTTTCGGCTTCTCCTCCATACTTGTTCCGGCGCCGGTTTCTCGGAACGAAATGGTGGTGCAGCTGGCTCGGTGGAGGATGGTAGAGCTTTTGGTCTCCAAACCATTTGAACTTGCTTCTCCTTGTGATTCTTCCTCCTTGATCTACCCGACTCCTTGTGTGGCGGTTTTGAAGAGGCTTGCAGTTCCTTCTTCTTCTTAGGTGGCTTCTGAACTGAAGCTTCTGGCTTCTTCTTTATAACCTGCTTAATACCTGCAGCAACAACTGATCGAGAGACACTGGAAGAAGCATTAGTAACGGAGTTGACCGGAGTCAACTCCACAGTTTCAACAGCTAAGCAGTGAGATTCTTCATTCCTAGAGTCATGTTTCATGTCATCTTTAAGACGGAAAGTTTTTGTTTCTTTACCAATTCTTAGAGTCAAAGAACCATTAGGAACGTTAATATTCATTCCAGTAGTAGCCATGAAAGGGCGACCTATAAGAATGGTTGAATCTTCTGTACCGGTATCCATAATCACATAGTCAGCTAGAAATGTGAACGGACCACATTTTGTAACAACGTCTTTGATTTCTCCCTTAGGGGTTTTAAGCGATGTATCAGCAAAGACAAGTTGCATACTGGGCGGTTCAAGTTCCCCTAGGTTTAACTTTTCATATAGACTTACAGGCATGACATTAACAGATGCTCCTAGATCAACTAAGCAACGTTCAATTTCAACATCATTGATGACCAAAGGCAAAGTAAAAGAACCAGGATCAGATAACTTAGCTGGATATGGAGAGACAGGTTTCTTAATACGAATGTCGGGGTATCCTTCCTTGTTCCCCTTCATGCCAGTCTCGATCCTTGCGTTTGGCAGCAGTGCTCTAGGAAAAGGAGGCTTCACGACGTATGGTGCAAGAGGAGGATCATCCTTAGGCGCTGGTTTCTGTTCCTCTTCTTCCAGAGTTTCAGCGATCCTGCGTAAAACAGAAAAAGCATCAGCAATTAAGTTTGGAAGTTTTCGAGCAGTTACCATTTTAGCCTGTTCTTTTCTCGGGTTTGGCTCTGTCTGGCTTGGAAGCTGGCCAAATGGTCGACCAGATGCTAGCATGCTCGAGATGTTGTTCACGACTTGCTCAATCCGTTGTCCAGATGCTATTTGTTCTTGATTGAGAAGAGCTTGAGCCTTGAACTGACTGTCGTGATCATCGAGTCTTGTGATGATCTGGCTGAGCTTCCTATCCAGGTCACTGACATTGTTCTCTCTTTGCTGCTGCTGTCCTGGATAGGTATTATTGAAGTATTGGTTCTGGCGATTGCCAGGAGCAGTTCCATAGTTACCCGGATTGCGATGCGGCGGCTGGTAGACACCTGCCGGCGGATGATTAGGCTTCTGATCCTGAGCTGGACCAGCCGGGCGGTTGTTCTGGTTCTGGTTATGATTGGCGCCAGCATTGTAGGGAGGTCTGTCTTGATAGTTCCCTTGCTGTCTGAAGTTACGGTAACCAGCATAACCGTTCTGATTATTGACGAAGCCTTGTTGCATGAAATTTACCTCTTCTGCAGACCAGACGTCTGTCTTACCAAAGTTCTGGCAACGGCCTCCGTTATGTGCGCAAGCTCCACACCATTCACAATCGGCAACATAGACAGAAGCTGCCGGTGGCTTGATTGGTGTGGTAGACTTCTTCAAATGCTTCTCTACCTCTGCCTTGATAGCTGCTTCGAAATCTAGCTTGCTCCTCGATCCTTCATATTGTCGCTCCCAGTTCCTTGACTTGGAGGCACAGTTTGCGAAGTGCAGAAGGGCAGCTTCCGGAGTGAGTGTAGTGCAATCCCCTTCAGCTAGAGAATTGACCCACTTGGCAGATTCTTCTCGAAGTCCTCGAGAGAAGATTTCAGCTAACTGTCTCTGCTCGAATCCATGATGAGGGCAGGTGTAGAGAAGTTCTTGGAACGATTCCAAGTATCATATAAACTTTCTCCTTCTTTCTGGGAGAATCTGGCGATGCTGTCCTTGATGGCGGTTGTTCTGGCCGGAGGGAAGTATTCTTCAACAAAGTCCTGAGCCAGAGTATCCCAGTTAGTGTAGTAGCCAGGTGGTTTGCCCGTAAGCCATCTCTTAGCAGCGCCTTTCAAAGAGAACGGGAAAGCTCTCAGACAAAGAGTGTTTTTGTCGAGGTTTCCGTTTTTAAAAGTACTGCAGAGATCAAGGAAGTCTGCGAGATGAATGCACGGATTGTCTAGGGGCCTGCCTTCAAACTGTAAATCCCTAGAGATCATGGTCAAGAATGGAATTTTGATCTCATAGTCAGGATCTCCTTCAATGCGCGGAACGGCGATGGCAGATCGAACGCTAGTCGCGCTCGGCTTGTTATAGTCTGCTAGACTCTTTTGTGCAGGTGGTGGTGGCGGTGGTGGTTGATCGCCGTTTGGTGGTGGTGGTGGTAAATGATCGGTCATGGTAGGAGATGGAGGCGGTGAAAGTGTCTCGGTGTATGAAGCGGATGAAGAGTGTGGTGAAGACGGAGATGAGGAACTCTCCTTCGGTTCCTCGATCTTGATCGGAGTGATGAATGGATTGGATCTGCCTTCCTTCAGAATCTGTGATCGTAGAGGTGTAGCAGAACTGCCTGGATTCCCTGCAATCTTAGCCTGTTCGGTCTGAGAGCGAGTCCAAGGACGGTGAGGCATACACCTGTAAACCTACAGATAACAAAGATAAACAAAACCAGTGTAAAATCGAAGTGGATGGAAAAATGAAAGATGGAAAATAGAAGAATAAATTGCCAGATCTTCTTTCAACAATCAAAAGAAGTCCCCGGCAACGGCGCCAATTTGATGGAACCGTCGTTGTGCTGAGCAGGTTCTATCAAATAACTATCAGCTCAAGAGCTAGGATAGATCGTATTCCACGGGCCTTCAATTGATTGGCTACTTCAGAACTAACAAATTACTCAAGGAAAACACGTTGTGCGTGGTGTGAGTTCCACGACTTCTAATTCTAAGGAATGCAGAAAAATTAAAACAAATTAAGCTAAAGCAGATTGAGAATTAGGGTTTGGAAACAAGAAAGACAGACGAACTTAGACTTTGAATCCCCCTTCGTTCCCCAGAGCATTGGCAATCAACAGATCAGCGGATTTCGATTCTTATTCAATCAATTACTAAGACACCACCATAACTCCTTACCCTTAGGTTTAAGACCGGCGAACGTTCGCTCTATCCGTTCTAACTACCAAGATTAACTAGCCGCCCGGGTACGGTCGCCTCTCGCAACGACTTAACTTAACTGGTGTAATTACTAGTGATTTATGAGTTACTCTTGCAGTGAATTAACCCTAACCGGTTCCTACGAAAGGCACGCTCCAATTATAAGGTTAATTGTTCAATTCGATGTTCTAAAGTAAGGCGAGCGTTCGCTTCTATCCTTAGCTTAACAAGAATCTAATCTAGGTGCTCAATCCAGACAAGAAACATGAACAATGAAGAAAGAATCAAACATGAAAAAGAACTAATTGAATTTCGAATCTAATCATCGCCGATCCGTGACCGCTTTAAAGCCCTGGGTCACTTAGGGTTCATCTAGTCTAAGCTCTAACGAGTTTAGCTACTCATGATCATTACAAAAGAAGCAAAGACAAAGAAAGAGTTCATCATTCAAAGGAAGAACAAAAAGGATCTGAAAAACCTAATTCGACGACTCTGACAGATTCCGATCTTCGGTAAGTTACACTCCTAGCTCCGGTTCTCCGAGGTGGAAGGGATGGCGTCACGATCTCTATCCGGCTCTTCGAACTCCAACTCTTCGCCCCGAACTTCAGAGAAATCTGATCTCCAAAAGTTGCGTTTCTCGAAATATGAATTGTATATTATTCTAGGGCCGCCGGGTTAAGTATAAATACTTAACCCTAATTGGGCGGGCTGGGCTGATGGTTTCGCCGAAACCATAGGGGTAGTTTCGGCGAAACTAGCTTGTGTAAATGGCCAGTTTTCTCTGCCTTGCATTTTCGGTCCGAAGAGCTTAATGGTTTTGCCGAAATCAGTCTTCACTTGGCATCAGCTGATTTGTATTGTTGATTTCGCCGAAACTGTGAGGTCATTTTCGCCGAAACTGTAAGTGTGAATGGTAGATTTTCGGTTTGACTTTGATTGGCTCCTTTGATCGATTCCGTTTGATTCCTCGAGGTTCCTACGCCTTAGACACGTCCATGGCTACGTTATTTGACGGCAAAAACCTGTGCTAACAAAAAAACACTAGAAAACCATCAAATAGACCCGAAAAGGGCAAGGTACACAAATGGCACGAGATAGGGCAATTATTGAATATTCGTTATTCTACCCTAAAAACAATGTCTTAAGCAAAGAAATGTCGCTTAAATGAGGCTGATAATCACGTCAAATCGAGTGTCATCACTTAACTGGTGCAATTACTAATGATTTATGAGTTACTCTTGAAGCGGATTAACCCTAACTGGTTCCTACGAAAGGCACACTCCAATGAATAGGTTAATTGGTTGAATTGATGTTCTAAAGTGAGGCGAGCGTTCGCTTCTATCCTTAGCTTAACAAGAATCTAATCTAGGTGATCAAGAAAGACAAGTTTTAATGTTTTAAAGCAGGGAAGCTGTCTGGCGACAAACCCTAACCAACACAAACCTAATCTAGGCGATCAACCAGAAAAGAAACACAAGAACAACGAAACTAATCTAGGCGTCAACTAGACAAGAAACGCAGTACAATAATCAAGAACAAAACAACCATGTAAAGAGAAACTGATTGAACTTTGAATCTAATTACCGCCGATCCGTGACCGCTTTAAAGCCCTGGGTCACTTAGGGTTCATCTAATCTAAGCTCTACAAGTTTAGCTACTCATATTTGACAAACAAGAATCAAAGACGACAGAAGGATTCATCTTATACAAAGGAGAACAGAAAGTCGAAAAACCTATTCGGATGATCGGAAGTTCGATCTGAAATCTTCAATCCTAGCTCGAGGTTTTCGATGATGACTCACGATCTCTCGATGTCCGTAAACCTCAATCTTCAATCGTGTGATCTCTCAGGTTGTATAACATCTAGCTTCGAAAAGTCTATTAATACCCCCGAAAACCCTTTCCTTGTTGGAAAAGTTGAGAATTTCCCATCTGGGAGCTTACACGGCGTGTAAGCTCACAGTGTATTTAGCTTACACGGTGTGTAAGCTCCAAAACGCAGCGTTTTGAGCTGGGCAGACTTCCAACTTGTTTCGATCATTCCCGCTCCATTTGAACTCCGATTTGGTCTCCGTTTGAAGCGTTGGACTCGTGAGAGAGTCCTCTATAATGTGGTAACATGGGGCTCAACATAAAATCTCACAAAAAGGATGAAAATAGCCGAGAAATAGACAATGTACGCACTAGGAGCCGATAATCACAAAGTTATGACAAATGCACCAAATACTCATCAAAATGGCATCAAAGGGTATGAAATGTTGCTTAAATGGGGCTGATAATCACGTCAAATCGAGTGTCATCAACAGAGAAGAACTGTAAAACCTAATTTCGACGACTCTTGGCAGCTTCAATCTGCTGGATCTTCAACTCCTAGCACTGGCTCTCCGAGATGGATGGATGGCGTCACGATCCGTTCTTGGCTCCTCGAACTCTATCCACTCGTTCTCTCCCTTCTCAGTCTTGGAAGTTTTTTTCCCGTCTTTTTATGTGTGTGATAAAAGTGATACTTTGTGTTGCCGTTCGGTTTTGTATTTATACCTAGGCTGGAATTTTCGCTGGAATTTTCACCGAAAATCCAAGGATATTTTCGGCGAAAGTATCTGTTCAAATGTGGTTTCATTCGTCTTTCCTTCTGGCTGATTCTGCTTAGAGTTTTCGCCGAGAATGCTTATGTATTTTCGCCGAGAACTCCCTCTTGATCGGGTCAGTGGATTCTTCTTCCATTTTTGGCGAAAACCCAAGGGTATTTTCGCTGAAAATATATGTGTAAATGGGGCAGGAATTCGTTTGCCTTGAGTGATTTCTCCGGTTGATTTATGTGTGATTCTTCGGGGTTCCAACGTCTAAGACACGTCCCTGGCTACCGCATTCGATGGCAAAAACCTGTGCTAACATAAAAACACTAGAAAACCATCAAATAGACCCGAAATGGGCCAAGGTAACACAAAAGGCATAAGATGGATCGATTGAGTAAATATTCACTATTCTACCCTAAAAGCCGTGTCTTACGCAATGAAATGTCGCACAATTGAGGCTGATAATCACGTCAATTCAAGTGTCATCGAAATACCCCACACTTAAGCTTTTGCTTGTCCTCAAGCAAACTGAATTAGAACACACTCAAATTCACTAATGACACGAGGTTAAATTGAGATTCAGTTTTAACAATTTGGTTTAGGCTGTTCCACGTAGAAAAGGTGACCTACACATGCAAGAACATCGACCAAACAAGTTTCGATCTCACTGTTTTCTGCACACTTCAAGTAGTAGTTTTAACAAAGCACGTTTCTTGGCAAAACAAATGAATCATAATTAACAAACTGCGATAACACCCGTTCTAATCAAAACGACCCTAAACTCTAGCCATGATGTGGACGCGGAGGAAGGAAAAGTGATGTGGCTATCGATCCGACTTCATCCGCTTCTAGATCTGTACGTTACATGTTCTAGCTAGGACTGATTTAAGCATCAATTCTTCTCTTTCTTCTTTTAATTTACTGCATACTAGTGCTCGATACCAAACACTTCACTTAGGTGTTGGACCTGCCTAGCTCACAGTATTTGTGCTTATGCTAGTGCTCAACCCGAACACTTCACTTAGGTGTCGGGCTTGCCTAGCTTTATTTTCAGCACTTTAAAGAACTTAACATTAACTTGAACAACTCAATTACTTGATTCAATAATTTAGCCACTTGGTCCTAGTTAGTTATAACTTTTTACACAAGATTTCGAATTGGATTTCCATCTAATCTCAAGCCACAATCACAGGTGATCAAATATGGAGTGAAAAACATGGAAGAAGCTAACATTTATCATCTTAGAACGGTGTTATCGAGCTTTGTTATTAACAAGTCAATCAGTTCAATTGATTCTAGTTCAACTACAAGAGTGATTTATGATCTGTTCTGACCTAGACTCATTTGATATCAGTTCCGACACGTTGGTTACAAGTTCTAAGTGGAACAGTCTAGACGTCATTGTTCAAAATTGAAGTCAATTTAACAACAGAAGTCAAGAATTGAGCAGTTCTATGCTAGAGTGACAGTACAGGAATCACGAGGCACACAAAGACAAAGGCAATCAAGATCATGCATGGTTTTCTAACATCCCACCCCACACGTAGACTGTTCTGTGTCCTCACAGGACCAAACGAAAGTAGATATAAATGAAGAACCTAAAGGGCGAAGGGCGGTGTAGTGGATGAACGCGGAGAGGCCGTGGCGGAGTAGCTACTCAAAATCCTACAAAACACAAACAACAAAAAGAACAAAAGGAAAACGGGACAAGTGCCCCGGATCCACACAGAATAAAAGTGGATCGAGATCCGAAAAGAAGAAAGAAAAAGAAAAGGAAAGGATAGAAACAACCTGATCACTGTTCCGCGGTAGGGGGTGGAGGCGATGTCGGGAGAGGTGAAATGCCAAGCCGCTGCTCCAGCTGCTGTCGCCATGCGATATCATTCGTGTGTCTGGCAGACTGGTCGTCCATAAATTGCTGGAGAATGGACCAACGCTCGTTCTGAGTCTCTTCATGTGCTACTCGGTCCTTCTGCCATTGAAGCGAACCAGCTGAGTAGTCGAGCTGCCACTTCTCAATACGCGCTAGCCTCTCATTCATCTCCGCGGTGGTTTGCACTCGTGATGGCGGGCGTTCAACAGGCTGGGGAATGCGGTGAGGTAATGATTTGCAATGCTCAAAATCCAAAGAAAGGTCGATGCCCCGTGCTATGGCGAGGTCGGCACCTATCAATCAGGACACGAGGAATATCGGGGCCCCATTTGTCACCGAGCTGGAGATTGTCGATCAAAATTGAAATGAAAGCCCCCCTGGAAGCTCAGAAGGAAGCTTCTTGGTGGTAGTGCGCTTGTGAAAGAATCGTGCAAGCCACCATCCGGGTTGCAGGTTGGAATCCTCCTCTAAAGCACGAATAAAATGAGCTCCTCCAAAGAAACATGGTGAAGGCTCGTCTTGCTGCAATAACACAGAGATTGCACCCAAACATAATGCAAGAATTTAAGGATAGGGTGAAAGATGTCACCGGCCGTGGGGTTGACGATAGGTGAGATCTCATCGTCGCAGCAGGCCCATCGCCACACGTCTGGGTAAGGGGCACTCGTGATGGAGTATGTGTCCTTGAAGCCAGCGGATGTTGTAGTGAGGTCGACGTGCGGATCCAGCAGGCGGCCGAACTCGAGAATGGACTTCTCGTGGAGAACACCACCGAGGCAGAAGGATACGAATTTCTGCTCACGTATGGGCTTCAGGGTGAGGCGCCGAAACGAACTCCAGAACTCATGAAGAGCGACAAGCGGGTAGGGGGAACCATGAGCGGTCAGCACTCGTAAACCGGCTTTATGAAGGGCGGTGTCAATGGTGGAGTGCCAAGCTGGATTGTGCCCCTTGAGACTATCTAGAGAAAGAACTGCCACCTTGGCCGGAGGAATGTCTTTGATCTTCTGAAAGATCTCTAGTTGGTGCGGCTCCAGAGCTGCAATGAAAGGATGTAGGGTCCCATTGGCAGGTGCAGGAATAGATGATATAGGAGGCACAGGGTTGGTGCATCCTCGGGGATGAAGGCTACAACCGACGATGTCTGTGCAGCCGATGCGGGTGTTCGGGAGGGTTTTGTCTTGCTCTGGCGAGCTGAGGATCGCTGCGCTCTATCTGCACTGGTAGTCTTAAAACGTTTGGGAGCCATGTAAAACACAACTCAGGAAAGACCAGCATCAGAAAACAAGAATCCAACCCCACACTTAGGTTGACAAGCGGGGGCAAGCAAATAAAATTGAGAGAGCAGCGAATCGAGATATAGCAGTAAAGTCAGGTGAATCAATTAAGCAAGCATGCAGAATGGAATGATTCAGTAACACGATCGCACAGACAACAAGTCACGAGCCTTAAATGGGGCACAAAGAAATGCCAGAACCTAGCCAATTGACACCGACAAAGCAATCATGAAAAATCGAGGGAGAAACAAAAAGTCAACCAAAGTCAACCATGCCGAAAACTGAAAGTCAAAAAGTCAAAAGATTCACAATCAAGGCTGAACAACTAACCGTGAAGACATGACTCGATAAAACGATTGGAAATCTGAGGAATCGATGAAAAACTTGAAAACTAGGTCGGTCGGAACCGGAGCTGAAAAGCTCCGATTCTAGGGTGTTGAAACAGGGGCTAGGAAAGGGGTAGAGTGGCGACGGTCGACGGCCAAGGAAGCGGCGGGCAGGCGGCGCGACGAGTGGTCGGGAGGCGGCAGTTGTGGCGATCGGGCGGCATCGGCGTTCAAAATGAGAGAGAGAAGGAATCGGAGGAGGTTTTCGGGTGGGGAGCCGAAAATATGAGGATGGAAGACGCTTAAATAGTTGTCGGGTGGCACAAAATTTTTGGCGAAAAAGAAGGGATATTTTCGGCGAAAATTGTTGTTATAATCAAATCCGGTTCGGCGAAGAGTGAAAGGGTTTTCGGTCAAAAAGTTGAAACAGGGGGAACAGGGTGCTTTAAACTCTGATTTTTGACGAAAATAATGGTACATTTTCGCCAAAAATTTATTTGAAAATGGCGGCAATCTTTTTTCTCTTTTTTTTTAAGAATAAAGGGTTTCAAAACGAACGACTCAAAATGAAAATAATTGACTCCAGCCGTGGGTTGCCTCCCACGATGCGCTCTTGTTTAACGTCCGTGAGCCAGACGATACCTGGATTCAGATCACGGATCCGTTGTGAAGTAGTACACGTCGATGGAAGAGACCGCTAATCCTTGCAGGTACTTCTTAAGCCTATGCCCGTTAACCACAAACGGCTCTTGATCGTGCAATTTAATGTAGACGCTGCCTAAGGGTATCTGTCGAACCACGGTATAAGGGCCGGACCATGGGGATTTCAACTTACCCGGAAAAAGCTTCAATCGAGAGTTATACAAGAGAACTTCTTCTCCAGGGTAAAACTGCTTGATCGTCTTCAATTGAGAGTTCATGAATTCTCTTCGTGCGCTCTTTGTATAGCTTCGTGCTCTCATAAGCGTGGAGGCGGTGCTCCTCAAGCTCAGCGATCTGGTTATGGCGGTTATTACCTGCTACTGCATAGCTCATATTCAACTCTTTGTTAGCCCAGAATGCCTTGTGCTCAAGCTCAACTGGTAAATGACATGCCTTGCCATAGACCAGCTGATACGGTGAGGTACCGATGGGAGACTTATAGGCAGTTCGATAAGCGCATAAGGCATCATTGAGCTTAGATGACCAGTCCTTGCGAGACCGGCCAACTGTCCTATCAAGAATCCGCTTGAGCTCACGGTTCGTCACTTCCGCTTGACCATTCGCTTGAGGATGATAAGTTGTGGACATTCGGTGGGTGACGCCAAAGCGTTTACACATCCGGTCGAATTGTACATGGAAATGGGTACCCCTATCGCTTATGATGAACTGCGGTGAACCGAACACGTGAAAAGACGGGTAAGGAACCAACCCACCACTCTAGAATCATTAGTGGGTAAAACTTCAGCCTCAGCCCACTTAGAAACATAATCAACGGCTACAAGGATATACTTGTTTCCGTTGGAGGGTGTAAACGGACCCATAAAATCGATTCCCCAAACATCAAAAATTTCAACAGTTAAAGAAACAATTTGGGGCATCTCATTTCGGTTAGAGATGTTACCTGATCGCTGGCATGCATCACAACATCGAGCAAAAACATCGCAGTCACTAAAGATCGAAGGCCAATAAAAACCTGTTTTGAGTACCTTTCTTGCCGTGCGGTTACCTTCGAAGTGTCCTCCGAACTGTCCTTCATAGCACTTACGCATGATGTCAGCAGCTTCGATGTAAGAGACACATCTCCGGATCATTCCCTCAAGACTGATGCGATATAAGAAAGGCTCATCCAGAAGTATGACTTGGCTTCTTTAAAGAGCTTCTTGCGTGCATTGAAATCCAGATCAGGAGGTACAATGTCGTGTGAGGATTGCCCAGTCTCCTCTGAATCGGCGGAATTACTCAGATCTTGAGTGTGAGGGATTGCCCAGGGCTCGATAGCTATGCTGTTAACCTGTTCATATGTTTCAACGTGCAACAGCTCGTCAGGGAAAGTATCATTGATAAGGGTAGTAGACTTACCTGTTTGCGATTCCTCCAGTCGGGAAAGATGATCCGCTACTAGATTCTCTGCTCCCTTCTTATCTTTAATTTCAATATCGAACTCTTGGAGGAGAAGGATCCAGTGGATAAGACGTGGCTTCGAGTCCTGCTTGGCTAATAAATGGCGCAGGGCAGCATGATCTGTGTAGACGATGGTATGTGAGAGAACCAGATACTGTCTAAACTTATCAAAGGAGAAGACGATAGCCAGAAGCTCTTTCTCCGTAGTAGTGTAGTTTCTCTGAGCATCATTGAGTGTCTTGCTTGCAAAGTAGATAGGATGAAATCTCTTCTCCTTCCTCTGACCAAGAACTGCGCCAACGGCGAAGTCACTAGCGTCGCACATAATCTCGAATGGAAGATTCCAATCCGGTGCTGTAAGAATTGGTGCGGTGGTGAGTTGAGTCTTCAAGGTTTCAAAGGCTTCAAGACAGGCTTTATCAACGACGAAAGGAACATCTTTCTCAAGAAGCTTCATCATTAGAAGAGTGATCTTGGAGAAATCTCTAATGAATCTTCGGTAAAATCCAGCATGACCCAGGAAACTTCGAACCGGCTTAACTGAGGTCGGCGGTGGTAAGCTGGCAATGGTCTCAAGCTTGGCACGATCGACTTCTATACCTATCTTAGATATCCTGTGGCCCAGAACAATGCCTTCGGTAACCATGAAGTGACATTTCTCCCAACTAAGAGCTAGGTTGGTCTCCTCACACCGAGCTAGCACCTTATCCAGATTAGCCAGACATTTTGAAAATGAATCTCAATAGACGGAGAAGTCGTCCATGAACACTCTACCACATTCTCTACCAGATCTCTGAATATAGCAAGCATGCATCTCTGAAAGGTAGCGGTAGCATTACATAAACCAAAAGGAATACGACGATAAGCAAACGTACCAAACGGGCATGTGAAGGTTGTCTTCTCCTGATCATCAAGCTCAATGGGGATCTGGAAGTAACCGACATCCCGTCTAAGAAGCAGTAGTATTCATGACCAGCCAATCGTTCAAGCATCTGATCAATGAACGGCAGTGGAAAGTGATCTTTCTTGGTGACATCATTGAGTGGTCGATAATCGATACAGACTCTCCATCCGGTAACTGTGCAGGTAGGAATGAGTTCACCCTTCGGATTAGGGATGACTGTGATCCCTCCTTTCTTCGGAACGACTTGAGTCGGACTGACCCAAGGACTGTCGGCAATAGGATAGATGATACCGACATCTAGAAGCTTGAGTACTTCTTTCTTCACAACTTCCTGCATCAAAGGGTTAAGTCGGCGTTATGGTTGTCTAACTGGTTTGAATTCTTCATCAACGACTATCCGATGTTTGCAGAAGGTTTCAGAGATGCCTCTGATGTCTGCTAACTGCCAGGCAATAGCTCGGACATGCTTCTTGAGTAGCCTAATCAATTGCTTATTCTGCTTGGGAGATAGATTCGAACTGATGATGACTGGTAACTGGCAGTCCTTCCCCAGAAATGCGTATTCTAGGTGGTCAGGCAGCTCCTTCAAAGTAAGTTCTGGCGGATTCTCGTATGAGGTAGTAATCCGACTCGATGCTGGCTCAATATGCGTAGGCGCGGTGATAGGTGTGAATGTCGCCTTATGCTCGTCTAACTCATCTTGCCATAGGCGCTGCTCTGGATCTTCTAACGCATTATCAATCCCTGAAATCAAACACAACTCTAGCGGATCACTAGATAAAGCATTAGTAAAGGAGTCTGCCGAGGCCAACTCTAGGGGGTCAACAGTATAACATTTATCATCTTGAGCAATAGAATATCTCATGCTATCTTTAATGTGGAATGCAACACTCTCTTGTCCTACACTTAAAGTTAACAGGCCTTGTTTGCAGTTAAATATTTACACCAGCAGTTGCTAAGAAAGGTTGACCTAGGATAACTGTTCCGTCTAACTCACGAGTATCTAAAACAACAGAAATCTGCAATTATAGTAAACGGACCACTGCAAACAGCTACATCTTCTAGTATACCTCTAGGTAGTTTGACAGACCTATCGGCTAACACGAGATGCAGAGTAATTGGTTTTAATTGCCCTAGATTCAGCTTTTCATATAGATAAACAGGCATAACATTAATAGAAGCACCAGAATCAACCAGACTGCGATCAATTTTAATGCCATTAATAATGCACGGTAATGTAAAAGAACCGGGATCAGGACACTTAGCTGGGGGTGGTGGCGGCTGTCGAATGGGAGATGGCGCACCGAGAATAGACGTGCATTCATTAGTAAGCGTGATAGAGTACGCCTCCCCGTTCTTCACTTTCTTCACGAGATCCTTAAAGAACTTCCCAAGTGGTGGTATGATCTCCACAGCTTCAGTCACTGGTATCTTGATCTCTGTAGTCTTAAGAACATTGTACCACTTCTTGTACTGAGTGTCGTGATCCTTAGCCTTGCTCATTGCAGCTTTTGGGAAAGGAACCTGAGGAACATATGGTGCCAAAACAGGCTCAGGAGCTGTCCTGGGCGGAGGAGGAGGAGGAGCGGATGCTTCCTCTGCTGTGATATCTTCAATTTCTGGCATATCCATGGCAGCACTGGTATCTGGTATCACGTCAGGTTCTGGAGCCTTTGGATCAGTTGTTTGCTTCCTGGTGGTAATAGCTCGAGCGTGTTCGCTCTTTGCACCGGAGTCTGTGTGAAATGTTACTGGATTAAGGAGAGGATTGCTAGTAAAGAGTTTAGTCATATTGCTTATAGCATCCTCTATCCTCTGACTTTGAGCTCTCTGTCCTTGATTGAGTGTAGCTTGAGCTTTCAACTAGATGTCATGATCGTCAAGTTGGCTCATGATCTGATCAAACTTCTTCTCATAGTCTATATCTCTATTGTAGTATGGCTTCGCTTGAAACTTGTGTTGTCCCCCGATGAATCCCGGAGGTTTATAATAAGGATCTACTAACTGGTTACTCTGGTTCCGTGGCACGTAGTTTCTGTAACCGGCATAGCCTTTCTGATTGTTAGCGAAGCCCTAATCAATGAAGTTTATCTCTTCTGTAGACCAGACTTCTATTGTGCCAAAGTTGAGGCAGCTTCCACCGTTATGAGCACAGGACCCACACCATCCACAGTCAACTGAAAAGATGGTGGCTGACGGGGGATCGAGGGGAATACCAGCTGCTTGTAGATGTTTCTGGACCTCTACCTTGATTTGCTCTGCAACACTCATCTGGCTCTGACTCTTGTTTCCTTCTATTTGCCTCTCCCAGTTTCTAGACTTTGAAGCACAGTTAGCAAAATGCAGAAGAGCATCCTGAGGAGTAAGGGCGGTGCAATCTCCGTCAGCTAGGGAGTTGACCCAGTTTGCAGATTCTTCGCGCTTACCATGAGCAAAGAATTCAGCCAGCTGTCTTTGTTCATACCCATGGTGAGGGCAGTTGAAAAGAAGAGATTGGAATTCATTCCAAGTGTCATACAGGCTTGCATCCTCTCTCTGAGTGAATCTGGAGATGCGGTCTTTATAAGCAGTTGCCTTGCGGGAGGAAAGTATTCCTCAACAAAATCTTGAGCTAATGCCTTCCAGTTAGTGTAATGACCCGGCGGCTTGCTTCCAAGCCACTGCTTAGCTGCACCTCTGAGAGAGAACGGAAAAACTCGGAGATATAAAGCGTTCCTGTTGAGGTTCCCAGACTTGAAGGTGTTACAGACAGCCAAAAAGTCATCTAGATGGGTGCACGAATTATCATCTGGCCTCCCTTCGAATTGTACGTCCTTAGAGATCAGTTCTAGAGAGGAATCTTAATCTCATAGTCAGGATCATTGTCATTAGAAAGCACGGTGATGGGGGATCGAAAGTTGGATGCACGCGGCTTACTGTAGTCCGCAACACTCTTAAGAGTAACCATTGCGGTAAAGGAAGATGGAACGGAAGTGATCCGTTTCTGTACCTGCTATGATCTGCAAGAGACAAAAACAAACACAACCGGTGTAAAATCGAAGTGTGATGGAAAATGAAAGATGGAAAGGTAGAAGAACAAAAAAAATGCCAACTCTTCTTTCAATGAAATAGAAGAGTCCCCGGCAACGGCGCCAATTTGATGGGCTGCAGAATAGCGGTCGATCAAATAACTACCAAGCTGTGAAGCTAGGGTAGATCGTATTCCAGGGGTTTCCTCTACTTCCTTACTCAAAGGTGTTGGCAAAATAATTCAAGGTTAAACACGTTGTGCGTGGTGTGAGTTCCACGTCTTCTATACTAAAATGCAAGGAAAATTTGAAATGAAATTAAAGCGAAGAAAGATTGAAGATTGATTGATTGACTAGAAAGATGACAAACAAGCTTAGACTTCGAATCCCCCTTAGATTACCAGAGCAACAGCAGTCAACAGACCAGCGATTTTCAATTCTAGTTCATTCAGTTCACAAACACCACCATAACTCCTGACCCTTAGGTTTAAGACTGGCGAACGTTCGCTCTATCCGATCTAGCTACCACGATTAATTAGCCGCCCGGGTATGGTCGCCTCTCGCAACGACTTAACTTAATTGGTGCAAATTCTAATGATTAATGAGTTACTCTTGCAGTGGATTAACCCTAATCGGTTCCTACGAAAGGCACACTCCAATTATAAGGTTAATTGTTCAACTTGATGTTCTAAAGTAAGGCGAGCGTTCGCTTCTATCCTTAGCTTAACAAGAATCTAATCTAGGTGGCCAAACCAGACAAGAAACACAGAGAATGAAGAACAAATCAAACATGAAAGATGAAACTGAATGAATTTCGAATCTAATCACCGCCGATCCGTGACCGCTTTAAGCCCTGGGTCACTTAGGGTTCATCTAATCCAAGCTACACGAGTTTAGCTACTCATATTCAATACAGAAGAATCAAAGATAGACAAAGAATACATCTCCTATAGGGTAGACAGAGAAGAACTGTAAAACCTAATTTTGACGACTCCTGGCAGCTTCAATCTGCTGGATCTTCAACTCCTAACACTAGCTCTCCGAGATGGATGGATGGCGTCACGATCCGTTCCTGGCTCCTCGAACTCTATCCACTCGTTCTCTCCCTTTCTCAGTCTTGGAAGTTTTTTTCCCGTCTTTTTATGTGTGTGATAAAAGTGATACTTTATGTTGCCGTTCGGTTTTGTATTTATACCTACCCGACAACTGATGCTTTTCCACTGGAATTTTCACCGAAAATCCAAGGATATTTTCGGCGAAAGTATCTGTTCAAATGTGGCTTCATTCGTCTCTTCCTTCTGGCTGATTCTGCTTAGAGTTTTCACCGAGAATGCTTATGTATTTTCGCTGAGAACTCCCTCTTGATCGGGTCAGTGGATTCTTCTTCCATTTTCGGCGAAAACCCAAGGGTATTTTCGCCGAAAATATATGTGTAAATGGGGCAAGAATTCGTTTGCCTTGAGTGATTTATCCGGTTGATTTATTTGTGATTCTTCGGGGTTCCAACGTCTAAGACACGTCCCTGGCTACCGCATTCGATGGCAAAAACCTGTGCTAACATAAAAACACTAGAAAACCATCAAATAGACCCGAAATGGGCCAAGGTAGCACAAAAGGCATAAGATGGATCGATTGAGTAAATATTCACTATTCTACCCTAAAAGCCGTGTCTTAAGCAATGAAATGTCATGCAATTGAGGCTGATAATCACGTCAATTCGAGTGTCATCACACGCCATCTGGGAGAGTCATCCTCTTCATCCGGATGGGTGCTTGCACGCTTATTCCGCCAGAAGACTCATAGGTTGAGGCCACCTCGCTCACTCCTGGGAGGCAACTTTATTGGCCGACTCATCGTCTCCTTCGGTCTCAGCCAAGAATATGGCCCGAACATCCCATGATGCAGAGTACGGACCGTCGGAGGTGATTTGGTGGTCGAGTACGACCTCGAACTGGACCTCAGTCCCCAGGTAGCAGCAGATCCTCCTCTCCAACATATGGATGAGTGGGAGGAAGAAGATGATGCTGAGGAGCAGCAGCCCCAGCTAGAGGTGAGATACCATGATCATATACCCTCGCCACATCATCAGGCAGGGTATGCACGCCAGTCGCTGCCGCCCATTCCAGAGCCACAACAGGCACCTCACCAGCAGCACCGACCGCATCCTACGGATGTTGGAGAGCTGTATGAGCGTCTCCAGGAGTGGCGCATCACCTACAACACCGCTCAAGAGGCGAGATGGATTATTATGCAGCAACACATGCACCGCTCTGACGAGCGGTATGAGGCATAGCTAGCGTGGCAACGTCGGGTCGGCGATGCCCTACACCTTCCACCCCCGACGCCACTGACCAGCCATGATCGGGTGGTGTCCTTTTCCTTGTCCTTTCTTTTTATTTCTTCTTTTCGGATCTTGATCCAACTTTTTTTCTGTGTGGATCCGGGACACTTATCCCGGTTTCCTTTTTACGTTTCATTTGTTTTTGTTTTGTAGGCAGTTTGGAGATTCCCTTTGCTTCGCTTGTGTATATTCCCTCTGCTCCGAGGATCCGTGCTCATCCTCTACGCCAACCATCTCGGTCCAGGTTCTTCTACTTCACTCTGAACTCTAGATTTAGTCCTGTGAGGACACAGTCTAATTTAAGTGTGGGGTAGGATGCTAGAGAACCTTGCATGAACTTGATTGCCCTTGATTGTGTTTTTGTGTGCCTCGTGATTCCTGTCCAGTCTCTCTAGCATTAGAATGGCTCAGTTCTTGATTTTTTATGTTAAGTTGCTGTTCAATCCTTCATAATGATGCTTAGACTGCTTAACCTAGAACTTGAGAACCAACGTGTTTACTTTGATGCTAAAATGCCTGGTCAGAACAGAATTTTCAAAATCACACTTGTAGTTTGTAGCCTTGATTGCATGAAAATGGCCGAATCCGACTAGCAAACCAATTGTGAGCTTTTGATCCATTGCACGTAACTTGAAATTTCAATTCTTTTTAAGTGATTTTCTGTTTGCTTGAATGAGTTAGAATTTGCATGAGACCTACTCGAGACCACACGATGACACGAGTTCTAGAATGATAGGGGCACCTAGATTCAGCTACTAAGCTAGATAGCCTACCAAACGATAAATCCTTTAGGTTTAAACCCTTGAGCTTGGCCTGTTCTTTCGGTTCGATAATACATTACAGCCATTTCCCATTCTTTCATTCCCCATTGATCCCATGTGGTTGTAGTTCTAGATTGACCTACCGGAAGTCGGTTTGTGGTAACCTGCCTATAGCCATTAAAAGGTGGTCTTAGCTATTATGTCTGAACGTGTAAACCCCTCTAGCAACTAAAAGAAAGAATCAGCACAAAGAAAAAAAAAGAGAGAGAAATAAAAGAAAATTTCAAAAAAAATAAGAAAGAAGAAAAAGCCGAAAAATCAGAAAAGTTTCAAGTTTAGTTCAATAAAACGTTCTTCTCCCTACAAATGGAAGAACGAAGTCAAAAGAAAAGTCAAAAAGAAAAAAATTGTAAAGAAATAAAGTGCTAGGTTGCTTGAGGGTATCATAGGACGAGCGTTCACTATTCCACCCGTATCTGGTTAGACGGTAGGAAGCCATAGGCTAGATTCGAGGGAAGTTAGTCGAAAGCTACACCGCACCAAAGCCATCATACATTCCCATCATCCATCGCATCATAAACCCTTGTAGTGTAGAATTTGTTACAGTCCTAGCAGGGAAGTCCTTCTTGACTAGTTACTCGTGTTGTCACAGTGGTGGAGATGTGGTCGAATTGAAAACCTATGACAGAATTCAGTAACAGAAAATGATTGAGAGCATAAACACGTCCTTAAACACAGAGAGTGAGAGTTCCGATTGTACTATATATTTCCTGTGTGAGGATTCTGGTCGGTCAGGTCAAATTCGTGCATAATTGGTTGCTACTACTTGTCGTGTGCAGTTATTAGTGAGACCAGGTTGTTTGGCTGATCAGTATGCATGTTAGGTTTCTTGTTCTAGGAATTATCTGTCTAATAATCCATTGTGTTCGATTGAGCTTCAATTTAATAAATCTTATCATTTGTGAACATGAGCGCTTCTATTCAGTTTGCTTGAGGACAAGCAAAAGCTTAAGTGTGGGGTATTTTGATGACACACGAATTGACGTGATTATCAGCCTCATTTAAGCGACATTTCCTTGCTTAAGACATGGTTTTTAGGGTAGAATAACGAATATTCAATCAATTGCTCTATCTCGTGCCATTTGTGTTACTTTGGCCCGTTTCGGGTATATTTGATGGTTTTCTAGTGTTTCTATGTTAGCACAGGTTTTTGCCATCAAATAAGTAGCCAAGGACGTGTCTAAGGCGTTTGAATCTCGAGGAATCGCACCGGAATCGATCCAAGGAGCCAATCGAGTCGAACCAAATTTTGCCCCGTTTTACACTGAAGTTTTCACCAAAAATACCCAAGGTTTTCGGCGAAAATCCATGAACAAATCGGCAGAGCTCACCAAGGCAACTTTTCGGTAAAAATACTAAGTTTTCACCGAGAACCCAACGTCCGAAAATCACAGGAGAATTCAGCCGGCGATCAATCAATTTACAAAGAGATTTTCACCAAAAATCCCTTCATATTTTTGGCGAAAATGTCAGGCAAAATTGGCAGTATTAGGGTTAAGTATAAATACTTAACCGGCGGCCCGGAGACACACGATACATCATAGTTTCTAACTAATACCAAATACTTGAGAATTCTCCCATGTTTTGGAGCAGAGAGTTAGAGTTCGAAGAGCCAGGAAGAGATCGTTACGCCATCCCTTTCATCTCGAAGACTCGGAGCTAGGATTGCAGTTTACCGGAAGATCGAAGTTCTGCCGGAGTCGTCTTCATTAGGTTTTTCAGATCCTTTTCTGTTTTTCCTCTGTTCGATGAACTCTATCTTTGTCTTTGATTCTTTTCTGAAAAACATGAGTAGCTAAACTCTTAGAGCTTAGACTAGATGAACCCTAAGTGACCCAGGGCTTTAAAGCGGTCACGGATCGGCTGTGATTAGATTCAAAGTTGTTTCTCTTTCATGTTTGATTTGTTCTTCATTTTTCATGTTTCTTGTCTGGATTGATCACCTAGATTAGATTCTTTTTAAGCTAAGGATAGAAGCGAACGCTCGCCTTACTTTAAAACATCAAATCGGACAATTAACCTAATCATTGGAGTGTGCCTTTCTTAGGAACCAATTAGGGTTAATCCATTGCAAGAGTAACTCATAAATCATTAGTAATTGCACCAGTTAAGTTAAGTCGTCGCGACAGGTGACCGTACCCGGGCGGCTAATTAATCTTGGTAGCTAGATCGGATAGAGTGAACGTTCGCCGGTCTTAAACCTAAGGGTAAGGAGTTATGGTGGTGTCTTAGAATTGATTGAACGAGAATCGAAATCCGCTGATCTGTTGATTGCCAATGCTCTGGTGAACGAAGGGGGATTCAAAGTCTAAGCTTGTTTGTCATCTTTGTCTTAATCAACCAATCTTTCAATCTATTTTCAGTTTTAATTTTTAATTTCCATGCATTTCTTAGAATTAGAAGTCGTGGAACTCACACCACGCACGAAGTGTTTAAATTTGAATAACTTGCCTTTATATTTTAGTAAACGATCATTAGAAGACCCATGGAATACGATCTACCCTAGCTTCCAGCTTAGTAGTATTTGATTGAACCCGCACAACGACGGTTCATCACCCGCTTGCACGTGCATTATTTCGAGCGCTACTAGAGGTTTGAGCATGTTCCCCAAGCCGACGTGCGACCATTGTCCATGGACTCCCTCCTCGAGCACGATGAGGACTGGCACCAGAATGTGCTCGACTTGTTGGCACCTTCAGGACTTCTGGAGCTGACCACCCTGGCTGCTACTTTCCAGATGTTGCCCTCCAAGAGTTCTGGGCTACATTCGAGCTGGATGAGAACAAGAGGAGGCAGAAGGTCATCTCCTTCTACCTCGGTGGGGTGCAGAAATAATTCACCTACGATGAGTTCGCAGCTCATCTCGGCATCCCCCGGGAGCACTACGAGGGCCACCACCTCGGCTGGGAGAACAACACGGGCAAGGGAGATGAGTATGACGCGCTCTGGAGCCACATCACTGGAGTGCCGGATGCTCATACCACGTCTCATAACTCCGTCAGGTCACTCTTTTACCCTCTCTATTGTTTTATTCATATGGTTTGGCGTAGGTCACTGATGTTTGCCCCAGAGAAGGACCGCCACCACATTAGCAGAGAGGAGCTCCTTCTTTTACGTGCCATCTGGGAGGCTTATCCTCTTCATCCCGGATGGGTGCTTGCACACCTATTCCACCAGAAGACCCAGAAGCCAATGCCGCCTCGCTCACTCCTTGGCGGCAACTTTGTCGGCCGACTCATCATCTCCCTCGGTCTCAGCCATTCATATGACCTGGACGTCCCACGACGCATAGTACACACCGTAGGTGGTGATTTAATGGTCGAGTACGCCCTCCAGTTGGACCTTGGTCCGCAGGTGGCGGAAGCTCCTCCTCCCCAACACGAGGCCAAGTCAGAGGAAGAAGACGATTCTGAGGAGCAGCTTCCTCAGCCGGAGTTTGACGATCAT
The DNA here is from genome assembly GCA_034768395.1 of Linum lewisii. Classification (NCBI taxonomy): domain Eukaryota; kingdom Viridiplantae; phylum Streptophyta; class Magnoliopsida; order Malpighiales; family Linaceae; genus Linum; species Linum lewisii. The sequence goes on from CM068303.1 coordinate 18,683,988, forward strand.
ATACCCTTGCCATAGCAGCAGGCACGGTATGCATATCAGCGACTGTCGCCCCCTCCAGGATCCATTCCAGGCACCTCATCCTCAGCACCGACCACATCAAGCTGATATTGGAGAGCTGCACGAGCGACTCTAGGAGTGGCGAGTCACAGACACCGCCACCCAGGATGCCAAATTGGTTATTATGTAGCAACACATGCGCCGCACTGACGAGAGGTACGAGGTGCAGCTGGCGTGGCAGCGGCAGGTCAACGACGTCCTCCACATTCCCCCTCCCGATGCACCTGACCAGCAGTGATCGGGTTGTATCCTCTTCCTTGTCCCTTCTTTTTATTTCTTCTTTTTGGATTTCAATCCAACTTTTTTTTCTGTGCGGATCCTGGACACTTATCCCGGTTTCCTTTTTATCTTTCATTTGTTTTTGTTTTGCAGGTAGTTGGGAGATTCCCTTTGCTTAGGGCCTACTACACTCCCCTTCGCTTTGGTAGATTCCCTTCGCTCCAAGGATCCGTGTTCATCCCTTACACCAACCATCTCGGTCCAGGTTCTTCTATTTCACTCTCAAATCTAGTTTTAGTCCTGTGAGGACACATAACGATTTAAGTGTGGGTTAGGATGCTAGAGAACCTTGCATGAACTTGATTGCCCTTGATTGTGTTTTTATGTGTTCTGTGGTTCCTTTCCAATTTCTCTAGCATTAGAATTGCTCGGTTCTTAATTTTTGATGTTATGTTGTTATTCAATTTGTCATAACGATGCTTAGATTGCTGATGGGCTGCAGAATAGCGGTCAATCAAATAACTACCAAACTGTGAAGCTAGGGTAGATCGTATTCCATGGGTCTCCTCTACCTCCTTACTCAAAGATGTTGGCAATTTAATTCAAGGTTAAACACGTTGTGCGTGGTGTGAGTTCCACGACTTCTATACTAAGAAATGCAGAGAAATTAAAAATTGAAACTAAAAACAAATTGGAAATTGGTAGAAAACAGCGATGACAGACAAGCTTAGACTTCGAATCCCCCTTAGATTACCAGAGCAACAACAGTCAACAGACCAGCGATTTTCGATTCTAGTTCATTCAGTTCTCAGACACCACCGTAACTCCTGACCCTTAGGTTTAAGACTGGCGAACATTCGCTCTATCCGATCTAGCTACCACGATTAATTAGTCGCCTGGTACGGTCGCCTCTGGCAATGACTTAACTTAACTGGTGCAAATTCTAACGATTTATGAGTTACTCTTGCAGTGGATTAACCCTAATCGGTTCCTACGAAAGGCACATTCCAATTATAAGGTTAATTGTTCAACTTGATGTTCTAAAGTAAGGCGAGCGTTCGCTTCTATCCTTAGCTTAACAAGAATCTAATCTAGGTGGCCAAACCAGACAAGAAACACAGAGAACAAAGAACAAATCAAACATGAAGGAGAAATTGAATGAATTTCGAATCTAATCACCACCGATCCGTGACCGCTTAAAAGCCCTGGGTCACTTAGGGTTCATCTAATCTAAGCTATACGAGTTTAGCTACTCATATTCAACATAGAAGAATCGAAGAAGAACAAAGAATACATCTCAGGTAGGGAAGACAGAGAAGAACTGTAAAACCTAATTTCGATGACTCCTTGCAGCTTCAATCTGCTGGATCTTCAACTCCTAGCACTGGCTCTCCGAGATGGATGGATGGCGTCACAATCCGTTCCTGGCTCCTCGAACTCTTTTCTCTCTCTTGTCTTCATCTTAATTTTTAGTGTGTAAGTGATAATAATGATTTAGCCGCCTGTTTCAGTATTTATACCTAACCGGCAATTTCTGCTTTTCCACTGGGATTTTCGCCGAAAATCCAAGTATATTTTCGGCGAAAATATCTGTTCAAATGTGGCTTCATCCGTCTGTTTCTCCTGGTTGATTTGGCTTAAGGTTTTCGGCGAAAATATCCCAATGTTTTCGCCGAAAACTTCCTCTTGATCGGGACAGTGGATTCCTTCTTGTATTTTCGGCGAAAATCCAAAGGTATTTTCGCCGAAAATCTGTGTGTAAAATGAAGCGGGAACCTCTTTGAGTTGAATGACTTTTCTGGTTGATTCGGGTGTAATTTTTCGGGGTTCCAACGTCTAAGACACGTCCTTGGCTACCGTATTTGATTGCAAAAACCTGTGCTAACATAAAAACACTAGAAAACCATCAAATAGACCCGAAACGGGCCAAGGTAACACAAATGGCACGAAATAGGGCAATTGATTGAATATTCGTTATTCTACCCTAAAAACCATGTCTTAAGCAAGGAAATGTCGCTTAAATGAGGCTGATAATCACGTCAAATCGAGTGTCATCAAAATACCCCACACTTAAGCTTTTGCTTGTCCTCAAGCAATCTGAACTAGAACACACTCAAATTCACAAATGACACGAGATTAACCTGAGATTCAATTCTGACTATTTGGCTTAGACCGTTCCATGTAGAAAGAGTGACCTACACATGCCAGAACATCAACCAAACAAGATCCTGATCTTACTAATTTCTGCACACTTCAAGTAGTGGTTTAAGCAAGACAATTAATCATAGCTAACCGACTTCGATAACACAAATTCTAGTCAAAAATACTTTAAGCTCTAACCATGATGTGAGTGCGGAAGTAGGAAAAGTGACGTGGCTATCGACTCGCCCTCATCCGTTTCTAAATCTGTACGTTACATGTTCTAGCTAGGATCGCTTTTTTTCAATGGATTTACTGCATACTAGTGCTCGATACCAAACACTTCACTTAGGTGTTGGACCTGCCTAGCTCACAGTATTTGTGCTAATGCTAGTGCTCAACCCGAACACTTCACTTAGGTGTCAGCCTTGCCTAGCTTTATTTTTTCGCACTTTAAAAAATTCCATTACTTTGAACAACTCCAATGCTTGTTTTAACCAATTAACCGCTTGGCCTAGCTAGTTATAACTTTTTACACAAGATTTTGATTTGGATTTTCGTCTATTCTCTAGCCACAATCACAGGTGAACAAAAATGGAGTGAAACACATGGGAGGGGCTAGCATTTATCATCCTAGAACGGTGTTATCGAGGTTTGTCATTAACAAGTCTATTGATGCAAATTCAACTACAAGAGTGATTTATGATCTGTTTGACATCAGCGCCAACATGTTGGTTACAAGTTTTAAGTGGAACGATCTAGACGTCATTGTTCAAAATTGAAGTAGAGTTAACATCACAAGTCAAGAATTGAGCAGTTCCATGCCAGAGGATTTCAAAATTGAACCACAGAATCATAGATAGCAAACAAGATCATGCATAATCCTAGACTCCTACTCCACACTTAAATGGTTCTGTGTCCTCACAGAACTAATCTAGAGTAAAGAGATACGAAGAACCTGGAAGGTGAACAATGAAGAACAAATCAAACATGAATGAGAAACTGATTCAACTTAGAATCTAATCACCGCCGATCCGTGATCGCTTTAAAGCCCTGGGTCACTTAGGGTTCATCTAGTCTAAGCTCTAACGAGTTTAGCTACTCACGATCATTACAAAAGAAACAAAGACAAAAAAAGAGTTCATCATTCAAAGGAAGAACAGAAAGGAATCTGAAAAACCTAATTTAGACGACTCTGACAGACTTCGATCTTCGGTAGATTACACTCCTAGCTCCGGTTCTCCGAGATGGAAGGGATGGCGTCACGATCTCTATCCGACTCTTCGAACTCCAACTCTTCGCTCCAGAACTTGAGAGGATTCTTTGAATTCTGATCTCGAAAAGTTGTATTATCATTAATTATGATTCGTCCTCCTTTCTTTGGGTCGTCGGGTTAAGTATAAATACTTAACCCTAAATTAGCCGAAACAACCTGATATTTTCGCCGAAATTAACAAGGTATTTTCGGCGAAAATCCTTGTGTAAATGGCCGGTCACTCAGCTATTTCTTCTGTCCTCTTCGCCGAATAGGTTTCGGTCCGAAAACATATAGTTTTCGCCGAAACCATCCTTCAAGTGGCATCAGTCGATTTGCACTAATATTTTCGCCGAAAATAACAAGGTATTTTCGGCGAAATCTTCTTTGTAAACGGGCAGGAGATTGCTTGAACTTAATTGGCTCCTTTGATCGATTCCGGTTCAGTACCTGGATGTTCCAATGCTTTAGACACGTCCATGGCTACTTTATTTGATGGCAAAAACCTGTGCTAACATAAAAACACTAGAAAACCATCAAATAGACCCGAAACGGGCCAAAGTAACACAAATGGCACGAGATAGGGCAATCGATTGAATATTCGTTATTCTACCCTAAAAACCATGTCTTAAGCAAAGAAATGTCGCTTAAATGAGGCTGATAATCACGTCAAATCGAGTGTCATCAAATACCCCACACTTAAGCTTTTGCTTGTCCTCAAGCAAACTGAATAACGCTCATGTTCATAAATGATAAGATCGATTAAATTGGAGCTCAATCAAACACAATGAATTATTAGACAGATCGATCCTAGAACAAGAAACCTAACATGCATACAGATCAGCCAAACTACCTGGTCTCACTAATAAACTGCACACGACAAGTAATTAGCAACCAATTATGCACGAATTTGACCTGACCGACCAGACTCCTCACACAGGATATATATAGTACAATGGGAACTCTCACTCTCTGTGTTTAAGGATGTGTTTCTGCTCTCGATCATTTTCTGTTACCGAATTCTGTCATAGGTTTGCATTTCGACCACATCTCCACCACTGTGACAACACGAGTATCTAGTCAAGAAGGACTTCCCTGCTAGGACCGTAATGAATACTACACTACTCGGGTTTATAATGAGATGGATGATGGGAATGAATGATGATGGCTTGTGCGGTGTAGCTTTTGACTAACTTCCCTCGAATCTAATCTATGGCTTCCTACCGTCTAACCAAACACGGGTGGAATAATGAACGCTCGTCCTATGATACCCTCAAGCAACCTAGCACTTATTCTTTTTCTTTACACAATTTTTTTTTCTTTTCTAACTTTTCTTTTGACTTCGTTCTTCCATTTGTAGGGAGAAGAAAGTTTTATTGAACTAGAAACTTTGAACTTTTTCTGATTTTCTTCTTCATTTTTTTTTGAAATTTTTTTTCTTTTTCTTTCTTTTGCTTACTTTTTTTCTTTTGTGCCGATTTTTCTTTTTAGTTGCTAGAGGGGTTTACACGTCTGGACATACTAGCTAAGACCACCTGTTTAATGGCTATAGGCAGGTTACCACAAACCGACTTCCAGTAGGTCAATCTAGAACTACAACCACAGGGGATCAACGGGGAATGAAAGAATGGGAAATGGCTGTAATGTATTATCGAACCGAAAGAACAGGCCAAGCTCAAGGGTCTAAACCTAGTGGATTTTATCGTTTGGTAGGCTATCTGGCTTAGTAGCTGAATCTAGGTGCCCCTATCCTTCTAGAACTCGTGTCATCGTGTGGTCTCCAGTAGGTCTCATGCAAATTCTAACTCATTCAAGTAAACAGAAAACCACTCAGAAAGAATTAAAATTGCAAGTTATGTGCAATGGATCAAAAGCTCACAGTTGGTTTGCTAGTCGGATTCGGTCATTTTCATGCAATCAAGGCTACAAACTACAAGTGTGATTTTTAAAAATTCTGTTCTGACCAGACAATTTAGCATCAAAGTATACAAGTTGGTTCTCAAGTTCTAGGTTAAGCAGTCTAAGCATCATTATGAAAGTTTGAACAACAACTTAACATCAAAAATCAAGAACTGAGCCATTCTAATGCTAGAGAGACTGGAATGGAATCACGAGGCACACAAATAATGCAATTAAGGGCAATCACGTTCATGCAAGGTTCTCTAGCATCCTACCCCACACTTAAATCAGACTGTGTCCTCACAGTGAAGGGACTAGAGTTCAGAGTGAAGTAGAAGAACCTGGATCGAGACGATTGGCGTAGTGGATGAGCACGGATCCTCGGAGCGGAGGGAATCTACCCAAGCGAAGCAAAGGGAATCTCCCTACTGCCTACAAAACAAAAACAAATGAAACATAAAAAGGAAACCGGGACAAGTGTCCCTGATCCACACAGAAAAAAGTTGGATCGAAATCCGAAAATAATAAATAAAAAGAAGACACCAGAAAAGGAATACAACCCGATCACTGCTGGTCCGGTGAACCGGGAGGTGGAAAGTGGAGAAATTCACCGAGCTAACGTTTCCACGCCTTCTGTGCCTCATACCGCCTGTCGGCGCGGCGCATATGTTGCTGCATAATAGTCCATCGCGCCTCTTGAGTGGCGTTGTCAGTGATGTGCCACTCCTGCAATCGCTCGTACAATTCCCCAACATCCGCGGGGTGGTGTCGGGGCTGCTGGGGAGGTGCCTGGTATGGATCGGGAATGTGCGGTGGCGACTGGTGAGCATACCCTGCCTGGTGGTGTGGCGAGGGTATATAATCTTGGAATACTGGCGGCGGCTGGGGCTGCTGCTCCTCAGCATCATCTTCTTCCTCCGACTCGACCACAGGCTGGAGTGGAGGATCTGCTGCTACATGGGGACTGAGGTCGAGTTCTAAGTCGTACTCAACCGCCAAGTCTCCTCCAATGGTCCTAACTGGGTGTTGTGGAATGTGCGGGCCATATTCATGGATGATGCCGAAGGAGAGGATGAGTTGTCCTATGAAGTTGCCTCCCAGGAGTCTGCGAGGTGGCATCCTCCTCCTGGTCTTCTGGCGGAAGATGCGGGCCAGCACCCAGCCGGGGTGTAGAGGGTAGCTCTCTCGGATGGCTCGGAGAAGCATGAGCTTCTCCTTGAGGATATGGTGGCGATCCTTATCTGGAACATATAAAAGCGACCTACGCCAAACCATATGAATAAATTTATAGAGCAGGTGAGAGAGAGACTTAACTGAGTTGCTCATCCCGAGGCGATCTCCATGTACGCCTGTCATGTGGCTCCAGAGCGCGTGGTACTCCTCGTCGTTATCATCTTCACCCCAGCCTAGGTGATGATCGTGATAGTGCTCGTAGGGGATGCCAAGATGAGCAGCAAACTCATCGTAGGTGAGCTGCCTGTACACCCCACCAAGATAGAAGGTGACAACCTTCTGCGCTGCTTCCTCTTGTGCTCGTCCAGATCAAAGGTTGCCCAGAACTCCTGGAGGGCAATGTCTGGGAACTCGGCGGCGACGGTAGTCAGCTCTGGGAGACCGACCGGTGCTAGGGCGTCATGCACGTTCCGGTGGTAATCCTCGTCATGCTCCTGGAGTGACTCCATGGAAAGAGGGCGCACGTCAGCTCCCCGAACGTGCTCGAGCTTCTGGAAGCACTCAAAGTAGAAGTCAGGTAGACGGGCGATAGTGCGATGGTATCCAGTCCAGCGAGGGAGTGCGGGTGGTGGACCCAGAACAGCAGGTGTGACGGGAGCGACAGCTCCTGAGCTCGAGGCGCCATCAAGTCGTGCCTTAGTCCTACACTCATAAGTGGTGTTCCTAAAACCAGAATGAAAACAGATTAGTCAACCAAAACCTTACCCCATACTTAGTAGAAAAACTCAATTTCACAAAGAAATGAGGGAAACTAAGTGGGGTAAGTGATAAAAGCGATTTTACCAAGGTCGTATTCCACGGGGTCCTCTCATAGACCAATACTCACACTTCTCATAGACGGTCTAGACATTTGAAATTGGTTTGGTTTGATTTAGAAATTCAGAAACAAAGGCAAAGAAATGCAATACTAACAAAGATTAAGCAAGAGAGAAAGGTAGTTCAAATCAAAGACAAAGGGGGCTCTCTTGGTGGGTAGTTTTCATCATGCTCAAGATGACTAATTGAACAAACAATCTAATCAAGATCGAGTTTGCATTCGGATGACCATGCATTTCACTTCTATAGACTCAATGCACTCTCGTAGCACCAAATCCCTATCCTAATACCACTCAACTTAGGCTCTCGCTCTCAAGCTAAGTGAAAAAGCATGCATTCTTAGTGTTTGATGAAATGCCAAGACACAAGACCCTCTCTTAAGACTCTATGACCACAAGGCTAGGCACAACACTCTCATATCAATGCTCTAACACTAAGAGATTCACCAAAAAGCCTTTTCAAACTCAATTGAATGAAAATCCACATGCACACCAAGTGTTCGATAAAATGCCCAAGAGAGAAATCAAGTGAAAATGGTTGAAATAAGATGATCTAATCTCTTAGAACACACTCACTTCAATCCCTAGACCTACAATCTATGCAATCCAAGCACTCTCATGCATCAAATCACATTGAATGGACCAAATTAAGCAAACATGGCATAAAAATGGCATTAAGAACAAGTCTAGGAATCATCCTCATACAACCAAGATCAATCATGGCAAGTTCTATACAATCATCCCTCTATCATAGCACAACTAATCTACCCATCCAAGATGAACCCTAGAAACTCAGCCACACATGGCCAAGGGAGTAAAGAGAAAAGAAGGAAGAATGGTCACCAAGAACACCATGGATGAATCCTTGAGATGATCTTCACTTCTCCACTTGTAAGCACTTCTCCCAAGGTTTGTTGGCTTCAATCCTAGCTCCAATGGCTTCAAATTGCTCCAAAAAAGTGTTCTAGGGTTTGAGGGTTCGTGGGTATGTGTTGGGGGTATGTGTTGGGGTTCGTGGGCAGTGCACAGCGTGCACCCATGCACGGCGTGCACCCATGCACGGCGTGCACACCTGCACGGCGTGCACCCCTGCACTCTGCAGAAAACTCGATCTTGTAATGCTCATATCTCCCTCGTCCGGACTCCAAATGACCTCCCGTTTGCTCCTATGCGCTCCTTGTCATCCGTACTTTGATGCCATAACCTGAAAATGCACAGAGGCAACTCCAATAGACCACGAATTTGGCTCCAAAGTGGCAACCGGACAACAAAATGACACTTTGCACAAAACTTCAATAAAAGCATATAAGTCATGTCATTTCACGAATAAACACGGGCATTTCAAAGGTCATTCATAAGCTTAAAATGCACTAATTAAAGTCACATCAAATTCCCCTACGACTAAGCTTTGCTTGTCCTCAAGCAAATGAATTAGAAAACATCCAAGTTCACAAATGACAAGTTCGGTCCATTGAGATTCAAGCAATCACAATTTAGCTCAAACTGTTCCACGAACAAACTAAACCTACACATGCAAGAACATCAACCAAACAAGTCTAAACCTCACTAATTTCTGCACACTTCAAGTAGTGGTTGATTGGGACACAGCAAAACCGACCACGACAACACCAACTCTAATCAAAAGGACTTGAAATCGGGACATGGATCGTAAGTGGTGAGTGATTATGATGTGGCTATCGACTCGACTTCATCCGCTTCTAGATCCGCACTTTACAAAACTCTGGCTAGGATCAAGGGCTACATTTGAGAACTCTTTTTCTTTCTTTTTTTTCTTACTGCATACTAGTGCTCGATTCAACACTTCACTTAGGTGTTGAACCTGCCTAGCTCACAGCCTTTGCCCTTTTGCTTAGTGCTCAACCCGACACTTCACTTAGGTGCCGAGCTTGCCTAGCTTTTCTTTTGAGCATTTTTTTTTCTTTTTTTTTCACAATTTAGCCACTTGATCCTTAGCCCCTTACAACTTCCACACAAGATTTCGAATTGGATTCTGTCTAATCTCAAGCCACAATCACGAAGGATCAAAAAGGGTAAAGAAAGACATGGAAAAGGGGAAAAATTCTGATTGCCTTCATCATCTTAGACCGGTGTTATCGAGCGGTACAAAAACACGTATCAAACCAATCAACCAACATGCAAGAGTGATAAAATCTCAGTTCTGGCCCAGACTCATTTGATATTAGTGCTAACATGCTGGTTATAGGTTCTAAGCAGGACAGTCTAAACGTCATTGTGAAAACTTGAAGTCAATTAAACACCAAAAGTCAAGAACCGAACGATTCTACAATAGAGGAATTCGACATTCAATTAAGATCAAGCAACACATCACAACATAGCTTTAGACTTCTACCGACAAATAATCACACCAAAACTCAAACTCCCCTACGACTAACATGAGCATTGTCCTCAATGATCAAGAGAGAGAGAGGATAAGGTGGAACGAATATACCGCGCGGTGAAGAAGAGAAGCCGGAGATGGAATCCCGGGTCAAGTAACCTGTTCAGGACGAGGACCTGAATCAGGGGTACCTGTAGAAAACAAGGGAGGGCATACCACTCAAACACAACCCATAGTCGACAAGATGAGAGTACGGATGAGATGTGTGATCCAACAACATGACAAGTGCAAAGCCAGAAATGAAAAGAGAAAATCAGAAGTCAAACACAACAAAACATGCAGTCATAAACAGAAATAAAAGAAAGGAAAATCCAAAGTCCTGAGAAGTGGTGAGTGATCCTGTGGCTCTCAGTGGGGTGGTGGTCGTGGGTGCCCAGGCCACTGTGACCATGGATGGTAGCCGTCAAACGGGGGAGGCGGTGGAAAGACTGCCCAAGTGCTGGAGGGGCCGGACTCAAAGAGGAAGCTCTCCTGTAGTAGTAGGACTGATGCTGCTGCCAGTACTGAGAATGCTGAATCTGAGTAATCTGGATACCCTGAAACTGCTGAACCTCATGCACCTGAGCAAGCTGCTGTCCATAGAACTGCTGGCTCTCAAAGTCCCTAGCGTTGTACGCCTCTAGGTTCTGAACTCTCCTGTTAAGATCCTGTATCGCCGCAGTGTCTCTCCTCTGTCCCTCACGAATATCCTCCACTACGGTCGTGGGCGACCCATCCCCGAGATAAGCTCATGAAGTGAAGTAGGGTCGATCTCTACATCCTCCTCATTACTGTCATCATCTGAGACCCGACAAGTCGGAACCAGAAGGTCTGTGATCTGAGCTGTAGGTAGGACAATCCTCAAGAGAACTGGTCGAGGCTCGACAAATGCTGGAGCAGGACCAAAAGCATCAAGGCACTCATACCCACGCACCAACCTGGTCACAAATCCTCCTCCCAGCAGAACACCAATAGTGTCATTAGCTTGTATCTGAAGGAGGGCTCCTAGCACTAAATCACCTAGATGCAGCTTGATGCCCCTCTCCAAGCAATAAAAGAGAAACAAATCTCTGACTGAGACTACACCTGGAGAGGAGGATGACTTCCTGTGGGTGATGGAGTGCCGGAAGAAGTGATGGAGGAGCTTCAGCATAGGCCGATTCACTTCTGTGACCTTGGATGAGCGAGCTGAATAACCTCTAGTCCTCGGTGCAATTTCCTTGAAGAATGCACTCTTGGCGTCTCCCGCAAGAGAAGATATGAGAGCCAACCCAGAGTGCTCGCCACTTTGAACCTTCACCCACTCATAGAACCCAAGGCGGTATCCAAACTCGTCAATGGAGCACACACGCGCCATCCCGCCGAGCCTGAAGCGCACACAAACCTCACTAGTGGTCTCGTGACACTCACGGTGAGAGTGCTCAAGAACTCCTTTGTAGGCCACTCATACGCCCTCTCGTCAACCTCCAAGAGCGGCCAAATACCGGCTCCATCAGCTAAAGTCTTCAAAGCATCCAACCAACCATCATGACTCTGCAACCCCTCAAAATCAAATCTAACCTGCCTCGCCACAGGCCATCTTGCCATAACCTGATAACGACTGTAAGCCCAATCCCTGGGGTCAAAGTTGAAGATCCTCTGAACCACTGACTCAGGAGGGTCGACGCCACGAGGAGCTGGAGGCGGCGAAGGCGACCGTGGTGGAGGAGCAGAAGACTCCCCAGTCTGTCCCTTCCTCTTCTTGGAAGCTGGTGCCTTGGATCGCTTGGGGGCGGAGGATGAAGAAGCTGCTTTACCCTTAGGAGGCATCCTGCTGGCCGACGGTTGGGAAAAGGGAAGCTGGAGTTGGCTGGCGGCGAGTCGGCAGGTAGGAAGAGTAGCGGTGGCTGGTCGAGCTGTGGAATCGGGGCTTGACGGTGGCTGGGCTACGGTACCGGGATGGCGGCTGGGAGGTTGGTCGACGTCGGGTGGCTGGCAGGAGTTGGCGGCGGGCTGTTGGAGTCGGCGGCAGGGCAGATGGCGTTGGTGGGGCGCGGTGGGATTAGTCGGCTGGTGTACGGGCGGCGGCGGCTGGAGCTGGTCGGTGTGGTGGCGGCAGCGGCGGCTGAGCGGCGGATGCGTACGGGTGGCGGCGGCTGGAGCTGGTCGGTGTGGTGGCGTCGGGCGGTTGATTGGAGTCGGCGGGAGATTGAGAGAGACGGGTGCTGGGCTGGGGGAGTCGAGGAAAGGGGATAAGGGGGGTTGGGTTTAGTTGGGTGGGTCAGCCGGGTCGGGTGAGTGGGTTAGTTGGTTCGGGTGGGTGAGTCGGGTGGTTGGGATGGGTTGGGAGAGTGGGCAAGCCTGGTCGGGTGAGTTGGGTGAACCAAAACCAAACCGAACAATGACTCAAACCAGAAAATCAAGAATCAGATGACTCAACCACTGACCAAACCGAAACAATGCAAAGGGAAAGATCAGGTGCACGGCGTGCAAGTGTGCACGGCGTGCAGTGTGCACGGCGTGCATCATGCAGCTGAAAAATTTTTTCGAACCTCCTGGACAGCACGTGCACCAAACCGTGCACGGTACACGGCGTGCATCATGCACGGCGTGCAGTGGTGCACGGCGTGCATCATGCAGCTGAAAAACAAATTTTTCACCTCGACGAAAAAACGACCAAAACACACGTCAAATCAACCCAAAACGGACCCTGAACTTCAGAATTTCAACGCCTACGAGACCACAAAGGACACCACAACAACTCAAGGACCTTGAACACCACAAAAACACACAATCATGCAATCAAATCAAGAAGAAAAGAAATGAAAAACACTCGGGTTGCCTCCCGAGAAGCGCTTGTTTAACGTCGTAAGCTCGACGAAGCAAGGAACACTCAAGGCACGACCAAAGACAAGACCTCAACAGCACCTATAGTATCACTAACAACATAATGCTTAAGTCTATGGCCATTCACCTTAAAAGGTTCGGTTTGGGATGGAGAGATTACCTCGATGGTGCCATAAGGAAAAACATGAGTTACCGTAAAGGGGCCGGACCAACGAGACCTCAATTTCCCGGGAAAGAGCTTGAGCCGAGAGTTGTATAGGAGAACTTGATCACCAACTTTGAAATCCTTGCCCGGCTTCAAACGGGAATCATGAATGAGCTTCGTCCTCTCCTTGTAAAGCTTTGCATTCTCATATGCATGATGGCGATACTCCTCGAGCTCATGTACCTGAAACTTACGCTCTTCTCCTGCGAGACTCATATCAAGGTTTAGAAATTTCAATGCCCAATAAGCTCGGTGCTCGCGCTCTACCGGCAAATGGCATGCTTTGCCATAGACCATCCGATAGGGAGTAGTGCCTATAGGGGTCTTGTAGGCCGTGCGGTAGGCCCATAGAGCGTCATCAAGCTTCTTCGACCAATCTTTCCGTGATTGGTCGACCGTCTTCTCTAAGATTCTCTTAAGTTCCCTATTGGTCACCTCGGCTTGGCCACTAGTTTGAGGGTGATACGAGGTGGACATCCGATGAGTGACGCCGAACCGGTGGCATACTCTATCGAATTGCCCTTGAAAATGAGTACCTCGATCACTAATGATAGCACGAGGGGTACCAAAACGGGTGAACAACTTAACAAGAAACTTCCCTACGACTCGGGCATCATTGGTAGGCAAAGCTTGTGCCTCCGCCCATTTAGACACGTAATCTACCGCAACTAATATGTACTTGTTACCATGCGAAGTAGGAAACGGTCCCATGAAATCAATACCCCATATATCAAATATTTCTACCACTAACGAGACATTTTGAGGCATTTCATTACGGGAAGAGATGTTACCTGAACGTTAACACGCATCGCAAGACTTGACAAAGTCTTGACAATCTCGAAAGATCGAGGGCCAAAAGAATCCGGACTCAAGTACCTTGCGAGCCGTGCGATTTGCTCCATGATGTCCACCCGTAGGACCGGAGTGGCAATGTCGCATGATGTCCTTAGACTCTCCATAAGTGACACATCTTCTAATCATACCATCCGAGCCAACTCGAAATACAAAAGGATCATCCCAATAGTAATGTTTCAAATCCGCAAAGAACTTCCTTTTGTCTTGAGTGGAGAGGCCCTCCTTCAAGTCTCCACTAGCAAGATAGTTAGCCAAATCCGCGAACCAAGGTTCCTTGAACTCTAAAGTTGCTATAGCGAATAATAGCTCATCGGGGAAGTTATCATTGATCTCTTCATTACCATTGTGTACCATTTCCGCCTCTTCCAAGCGAGACAAGTGGTCGGCGGCTACATTCTCGGACCCCTTCTTATCTCGAATCTCAATATCAAACTCTTGCAATAGAAGGACCCATCGGATCAACCTTGGTTTAGCATCGGTCTTAGATAGAAGGTACCTCAAAGCTTGGTGGTCCGTGAAGACAATAGTGTGAGAAAGTACCAAGTAGGACCTAAACTTATCAAAAGCAAACACTATGGCCAAGAGCTCCTTCTCCGTAGTTGTGTAGTTCCTTTGAGCATCATTGAGAGTCTTACTTGCATAGTATATTGGATGGAATCTCTTGTCGATTCGTTGGCCTAGAACCGCTCCAATGGCGTAATCGCTAGCATCACACATCAACTCAAATGACTTTGACCAATCCGGAGCAATGAGTATAGGGGCATTCGTGAGCTTACCCTTGAGGAGTTCAAAAGCTTGCAAGCACTCTTCATCAAAACGAAATTCCACATCCTTCTCAAGAAGCCGAGTCATAGGAGTAGTTATTTTCGAGAAGTCTTTGATGAAGCGCCTATAGAAACCGGCATGCCCCAAGAAGCTTCTCACGGCTTTCACGGATGAGGGTGGAGGAAGTTGAGAGATGGTCTCCAATTTTGCCTTGTCAACCTCAATGCCCTTTTTAGAGATATTATGACCAAGAACAATCCCCTCATTAACCATGAAATGACACTTCTCCCAACTTAATGCAAGATTGGTCTCTTCACACCGACGCAAGACCTTCTCAAGGTTCCTCAAGCATAGGTCGAATGAATCCCCAAAAACCGAGAAGTCGTCCATGAACACTTCCATGATATCTTCCACGAAATCATCGAAAATGGCAAGCATACACCGTTGGAAGGTAGCGGGAGCGTTGCACAACCCAAAGGGGATCCGTCGATAAGCAAAAGTACGAAGGGGCATGTGAATGTGGTCTTCTCGATGTCCTCCGAGGCGATCGGGATTTGGAAGTACCCGGACATACCATCTAAGAAACAACAGTACTCGTGACCGGAGAGACGCTCGAGCATTTGATCCATGAAAGGTAGAGGAAAGTGATCCTTCCTAGTGGCATCATTGAGTCGACGATAATCTATGCAAACACGCCACCCAGTGATCGTCCTTGTCGGGATAAGCTCATCCTTGTCATTAGCTACCACCGTGATCCCTCCTTTCCTAGGAACAACTTGCACGGGGCTAACCCAAGGGCTATCCGAGATAGGAAAGATAATCCCCGCATCCATAAGCTTAATAACCTCTTTCTTCACAACCTCCTTCATGTTAGGATTTAACCTTCTTTGTGGTTGCACAACCGGCTTGAAATCTTCCTCCATAAGGATCCGATGTGAGCAAAATGTGGGACTTATACCTCGAATATCCGAGATGCTCCACGCAATAGCTCTCATGTACTTCTTGAGGAGCTCTACTAGACGGTCCTTTTGCTCGGGTAGAAGCTCAGAATTGATGATGACCGGTAGCTTAGAATCTGGCATGAGAAAAGCATACTCCAAATATGCGGGAAGAGGCTTGAGCTCAAGAGTAGGTGGTTCTTCATAGGAGGTCTTTACCCTTTCCACCTTCGGGAGAGCAACAAAAACCGTTTCACCCTCTAACTTGTCTCTCCCGTCATCAAGGTAAGCCACTTGAGCTTTTAACTCTGGGGTGCCTAAATGTTCCTGCACATCCGTTCTAAGGCAAACATCCAAAGAATCTCAAAACACGAAGTTAGAAATACTACACACACTAGCCGAAGCAATAGTATCACAAGAGTACTCTAAATTATCTTGTGCGTGAGCAAACTTCATGCCATCGGCTATGCAAAATGTGACACTCTCTTGTCCTACTCTCAATGTCAATTTTCCGTCATGCACATCAATCAAAGCACGAGAAGTAGCTAGGAATGGTCTACCAAATATCAATGAGACATCCACATCATCGGTATCTATGACCGCAAAGTCAACTAGGAAGACAAAAGGGCCTACTTTAACTAGCACATCATCAACAATCCCCTAGGACTCTTGGTCGACTTGTCCGCAAGTTGAATGTACATACGAGTAGAACGAAGATTAGACAACCCTAGCTTCTCAAATATGCAATAAGGCATGACATTGATACTAGCACCTAGATCCGCAAGACCATTAGCAAGAGAAATATTACCAATAGCACAAGGGATAGTAAAGGTACCCGGATCCTTGAGCTTTTTGGGTGGACTTTTGAAGAGAACGGCGGAGCATTCCTCATTAAGATGGACTAGAGATGTCTCCGGTAGCTTTCTCTTGTTGGTGTAGAGTTCCTTCATGAACTTAGCATATTGGGGCATCATAGTCATTGCTTCGGGAAACGGAAGAGAGAATTGCATTTGACTAATCCGCTCCACAAACTTCTTGAAAACCTTCTCAAGGCCATCCTTCTTCAATCGAGATGGGTATGGAGGCTTAGGCTTGTATGGAGATACAACCGGTGCGGGAGGAGAGACCGGTGGTGTACTCGATGTAGCCTTACTAGGTTCCTTGGCAACCTTAGTGCTCACATTACCCGTAGGAGGTTCGACTTCAACCTCAACTTCATCCGAAGGAGGATCATTAATATCATCATCATCAACCATTAGATTAGGATCTTGTACCTTTTTAGAGTCAATTGGGGTAGAGGTTGTATCTTG
The DNA here is from genome assembly GCA_034768395.1 of Linum lewisii. Taxonomy (NCBI): domain Eukaryota; kingdom Viridiplantae; phylum Streptophyta; class Magnoliopsida; order Malpighiales; family Linaceae; genus Linum; species Linum lewisii. Next base: position 18,700,902 of record CM068303.1, read on the forward strand.
CAAGGGTCTTCCACTTCTCAAGGTCACTACCTTGCAATGCTCCTGACCTTTGGGGTTGATCTCGGTATTGGAAGGTAAAGAGCCCGAAGTTCTCTCCGAAAGTGCCTTAGCAATATGACCCATTTGATTCTCCAAATTTGCAATTGAAGCTTGTTGATTCTTGATAAGTTGAATCATTGCCGCATTGGTGTCTTCTTGGGAGATTGTAGAACCACCCTCTTTGTTTTGAGAAGGCTTGGTGAAACCGGGCGGCCCATTACCCTTATGATTATACATCCCCGGTGGATTAGAACCTTGCTCACCACCTTGGTTACCTTGATTTTGGTTGTCTCCTTGGTTACCTTGGTTTTGGTTTCCCCCTTGGTTCCATTGGTTGCCTTGCTTTTGATTTCCCCATTGATTACATAGGTTTCCTCCCTGGTTACCTTGATTGTACCCTTGTAACCTTGGAATCCTCCTTGATTACCTTGGTTGTAACCCTTGTTATAACCACCACTTTGATTACCTTGGCCTTGGTACCCTTGGTTAGGCTTGTTGTACCCACCTCCTTGGTTCCAAGGACGGTTGTAGTTACCCCCTTGATAGTTCCCTTGAGGGTTGAAGTTACCATGGAATCCTTGACCTTGTGCAAAGCTTACTTCCTCAATGTTTTCATCTTGGTTAGGCTCAGAATTGGCGGAAGGGCATACATTTACATCATGGCCTTGGCCTCCACAACATTCACAACAAAATACCGAAGCAACCGGTGGATTACCCACTTTAGATGGCTTAGGCATACTAAGATTGCTTACTTGTGAAGCCATGGCGTCGATCTTAGACATAAGGAGAGCGATCATTGGATCATCTTCATCTCGGTGCCCCGGTAACTTAGGCTTCTTCCCATAGCTAGACGACTCCTTTGGTGCATCAACACTTACGGACCGAGAATCATAGTGCGTGTCACTTCCATACTTAGACTTAGGAGGTTGTTGTCGAGACCAACTCCTTGTCTTGTTGGCCATCTCCGCGAAGAGTTCTAGAGCATCTTCGGGAGTGAGCGTCCTTAAGTCACCTCCGGCGGCTTGGTTGATCATCCTTGTATTCTCAAAATCAAGGGACCTAGCAAAGATGTCCGCCAAGCTCCATTCGGCGAAGTTGTGATGAGGACAAGACCGAAGAATGGCTTGGAACCTATTCCAAGTCTCATGGAAAAGCTCTCCCTTGTGTTGTGTGAAGTGGTTAATGCGGTCTCGGATTGCATCCGTCATATAGGGAGGAAAGAACTCTTCAAGGAAAGCTTCGGCTAGGCCCTCCCATGTGGTGAAAGCTCTACTCGGTTGATTCTCCAACCATGACTTAGCTCTACCTTTGAGTGAGAAAGGAAAGAGCCGGAGTCTCACACAATCCAGGTGAACTTGGTCATTCTTAACCGTGTCACATATCTCCAAGAAGTCCTTGAGATGCCTAGATGGACATTCACCATCAATGCCATTGAACACCACTCCATTTTGAACCATTTGGATCATATTAGGCTTGAGCTCAAAGTTCCTAGCATTGACGGGTCTTCGAACAATGCTAGAGGCTGCCCCTTCAAGAGTAGGACGAGCATAATCCGCCAAGGTACGTCTCGCGCCCCTTTGTGAGTGATCATCATCATTGGTATGGTGAGAATGTTCCGAATGGTTATCTTCATCCTCGTGATGAGACATAGTGTGGTGTGAGATGCGATCAACTTCTTCTTCTTCAACTGTAGGAGGTGGGGAAGTGGTAGGTGACTCGAGCACTTGTTCTAGTCCTTGGATTCGTGCTTGAAGACGAGCTGAACGCCTCATGCACTAACCCAAAATCTCCTGCAAACAAGCACAACAAACACACCCGAGTAATACAACGATGCGGGATAATAAAGTAAACAAAGAGCAACAAGGAAGCAAAAAGTAAAGCGGAAGGAAGTGAATAGATCGGTCCACTACTAAGTGCTTTCAAAGGAATGAGAGAGTCCCCGGCAACGGCGCCAAAAACTTGATAAAAGCGATTTTACCAAGGTCGTATTCCACGGGGTCCTCTCCTAGACCAATACTCACACTTCTCATAGATGGTCTAGACATTTGAAATTGGTTTGGTTTGATTTAGAAATTCAGAAACAAAGGCAAAGAAATGCAATACTAACAAAGATTAAGCAAGAGAGAAAGGTAGTTCAAATCAAAGACAAAGGGGGCTCTCTTGGTGGGTAGTTTCATCATGCTCAAGATGACTAATTGAACAAACAAGCTAATCAAGATCGAGTTTGCATTCGGATGACCGTGCATTTCACTTCTATAGACTCAATGCACTCTCGTAGCACCAAATCCCTATCCTAATACCACTCAACTTAGGCTCTCGCTCTCAAGCTAAGTGAAAAAGGATGCATTCTTAGTGTTTGATGAAATGCCAAGACACAAGACCCTCTCTTAAGACTCTATGACCACAAGGCTAGGCACAACACTCTCATATCAATGCTCTAACACTAAGAGATTCACCAAAAAGCCTTTTCAAACTCAATTGAATGAAAATCCACATGCACACCAAGTGTTCGATAAAATGCCCAAGAGAGGAATCAAGTGAAAATGGTTGAAATAAGATGATCTAATCTCTTAGAACACACTCACTTCAATCCCTAGACCTACAATCTATGCAATCCAAGCACTCTCATGCATCAAATCACATTGAATGGACCAAATTAAGCAAACATGGCATAAAAATGGCATTAAGAACAAGTCTAGGAATCATCCTCATACAACCAAGATCAATCATGGCAAGTTCTATACAATCATCCCTCTATCATAGCACAACTAATCTACCCATCCAAGATGAACCCTAGAAACTCAGCCACACATGGCCAAGGGAGTAAAGAGAAAAGAAGGAAGAATGGTCACCAAGAACACCATGGATGAATCCTTGAGATGATCTTCACTTCTCCACTTGTAAGCACTTCTCCCAAGGTTTGTTGGCTTCAATCCTAGCTCCAATGGCTTCAAATTGCTCCAAAAAAGTGTTCTAGGGTTTGAGGGTTCGTGGGTATGTGTTGGGGGTATGTGTTGGGGTTCGTGGGCAGTGCACAGCGTGCACCCATGCACGGCGTGCACCCATGCACGGCGTGCACACCTGCACGGCGTGCACCCTGCACTCTGCAGAAAACTCGATCTTGTAATGCTCATATCTCCCTCGTCCGGACTCCAAATGACCTCCCGTTTGCTCCTATGCGCTCCTTGTCATCCGTACTTTGATGCCATAACCTGAAAATGCACAGAGGCAACTCCAATAGACCACGAATTTGGCTCCAAAGTGGCAACCGGACAACAAAATGACACTTTGCACAAAACTTCAATAAAAGCATATAAGTCATGTCATTTCACGAATAAACACGGGCATTTCAAAGGTCATTCATAAGCTTAAAATGCACTAATTAAAGTCACATCAGTAAGCAAAGCGGAGTAACCGGTAATTATAAACAGTAAAATACAAACTTAGGAACAGCCAGAATCGGATAAGCACAATCAGAGTTCAAAAAGTCAAACCGACATTTAGAAAGTCAACATTTAAGCATATTGAACCCTAATCATGGCAAGACTATCATAACTTGGAGAATGATGGTAAAATATGATTTCAAATGGCAGCACGATAATATGAACGAGAATGAACACATACGACAGCCAAACGATCAAATACAGTTCATGGTCAAACCGGCGTTTCTCACAAAAGTCAACATCACAAGAATCAATCCTATGCATAGCAACTTCTGATCAAATGATAAGGAAATTAAGCATGGAACTCCCTAAGCATGCTAGAACAGTTCTACAAGTTCAGCTAACCTAGTTCACACGAAAACAGTCGGCACGCAAAACGAGGCAAACTGAAAACTCAATTGAAAGTCAACCCCGACGAAATTCAGCAATCTATATGTCAAAAGATTCGTATTGAAAAGTTCTACAACTTGCCTTGAAGTCATGACTGCTAAAAATGAACGGGTTGAGAGGAATCGATGAAAAACGTTGAAAATGAGGGTTTCGGTGAACTGGAGCTGCAAAGCTCCGATTTGGCTGTTCTAGGGCTCGATGGATTCGGAATTGGGAAGGGAGCGGTGGCGGTCGGCGACGGCGGCGGCGGCAGGAAACGGCGGCGACGGTTTGAAAGAGTGGGTGGTCGGCGATTTTTTTAAAAGATAAGGGGAGGAGTTTTCGGGTTTGTTGAACGAAAATGAGTGAAGGAGAGAGAGGAAGTAAATCCGGATTTTAAAGGAATAGTGGAGTGATTTTCAAAATTATTTTCGGCGAACATAAAAGGGTGGTTTCGCCGAAAATTTCAGTTCAAATACACTGCCGGATTTCCAAGTGCGTTTTCGCCGAAAACAAGAACACTTTTTCGCCAAAAATTTCAGTTCAAATACACTGCTTGGTTTTCAAAATTGATTTCGCCAAAAACATAATTCATTTCGGACCGAAAATAAGAAATAGGGAGAATCAGTGAAAACCAAAAATCGATTTCGCCGAAAATGGGGTTTTAGTTTCGCCGAAAATTTTGAACTGTTCGGGTTGAAAATATTTTCGCAAATCCAGCCAACTTCAAAAAATCACAGTTAAATCCACAAAAATCGGAAAGACCTCAATCAACTTGCGACTGACTCTATGACACACAGACTATACACAAAAAATAATAAATCAAACAAACTGACACTTTTGGCTCCCCCAAACCGACTCTAAAATACCAAGTTCGACAAAAAATTAAAACAGACTCCAGCCGTGGGTTGCCTCCCACGAAGCACACTTTTATTAACGTCCTTGAGCTGGACGATACCTGGACGGTATTAGGAGACATCCCAACTCAGATTCTCCTTCACGCTCGCGTCGGAGTTCATGAAGTACAGCTTGGGACTTCTCCGGTAAGCGTGAATCTCTTCCGTTTGCATGTAAAAGCATGGTACGTCCATCGGGAAGATGATCAATGAACTTGAACGGTCTGAACAGTTCTCTGGAGAGGTCATCCTTCTAGAGTGTGACGATGGAAGGAATGAGGACTGTCGGCTTCTTCTTTTCTTTAATCTTCGGCTTGTTATCACCAGGATCGGTGATCGTTAGTACTTCCTTAGGAGACGCTTTCAGCTTCTCCCTCCATACTTGTTCCGGCGCCGGTTGCTCGGAACGAAATGGTGGTGCAGCTGCCTCAATGGAAGACGGCAGAATTTTTGGTCTCCAGACCATTTGGGTCTTCGTCTCCTTGTTCTTTCCTCGAGGTCTGCTCGGTGGTTTAGAAGAGGCTTGCAGTTCCTTCTTTTTCTTCTTAAGCGGCTTCTGAACTGAAATTTCTGGCTTCTCCTTGATAACCTGTTCAATGCCTGCAGCAACAACTGATCTAGAGACACTAGAAGAAGCATTAGTAACGGAGTTTACCGGAGTCAACCCCACAGTTTCAACAGCTAGGCAGTGAGATTCTTTAGTCCTAGAGTCATATTTCATGCCATCTTTAAGACGGAAAGTTTTCGTTTCTTTACCAACTCTTAGAGTTAAAGAACCATTTGGAACGTTAATATTCATTCCAGTAGTAGCCATGAAAGGTCGACCTATGAGTATGGTAGAATCATCTGTACTAGTATCCATAATCACATAGTCAGCTAAAAACGTGAACGAACCACATTTAGTAATAACGTCTTTAATCTCTCCCTTAGGGGTTTTAAGTGATCTATCAGCAAAGACGAGTTGCATACTAGGCGGTTCAAGTTCTCCTAGGTTTAGCTTTTCAAAAAGGCTCATAGGCATGACATTAACAGACGCTCCTAGATCAACTAAGCAACGTTCGATCTCAACATCATTGATTACCAAAGGCAAAGTAAAAGAACTAGGATCAGACAACTTAGCTGGATATGGAGAGACAGGTTTCTTAATACGAATATCAGGATATCCTTCCTTGTTCCCTTTCATGCCAGTCTCGATCCTTGCATTTGGCAGCAATGCTTTAGGAAAAGGAGGCTTCACGACGTATGGTGCAAGAGGAGGATCATCCTCCTTAGGCGTCGGTTCCTGTTCTTCTTCTTCCTCCGGAGTTTCAGCGATCCTGCGTAAGACAGAACAAGCATCAGCAATTAGGTTTGGAAGTTTTCGAGCAGTTACCATTTTAGCCTGTTCTTTTCACGGATTCGGCTCTGTCTGGCTTGGAAGCTGGCCAAATGGTCGACCAGACGCTAGCATGCTCGAGATGTTGTTCACGGCTTGCTCAATTCTTTGCCCAGATGCTATATGTTCATGATTGAGAAGAGCTTGAGCCTTGAACTGACTGTCATGATCATCGAGTCTGGTGATGATCTGGCTGAGCTTCTTATCCAGGTCACTGACATTGTTCTCTCTTTGATGCTGCTGCCCTGGATAGGTATTGTTGAGATATTGATTCTGGCGATTGCCAGGAGCAGTTCCATAATTACCCGGGTTGCGATGCGGCAGCTGGTAGAGGCTTCTGATCCTGCCAGTGGATGGTTAGGCTTCTAATCCTGAGCTGGACCAGCCGGGCAGTTATTCTGGTTTTGGTTATGATTGGCGCCAACATTGTAGGGAGGTCTGTCTTGATAGTTCCCTTGCTGTCTGAAGTTACGATAACCAGCATAACCATTCTGATTATTAACGAAGCCTTGTTGGATGAAATTTACCTCTTCGGCAGACCAGACTTCTGCCTTACCAAAATTCTGACAACGGCCTCCGTTATGTGCGCAAGCTCCACACCACTCGCAATCAGCAACATAGACAGAAGCTGCTGGCGGCTTGATCGGTGTGGTAGACTTCTTCAGATGCTTCTCTACCTCTGCCTTGATTGTAGCTTCAAGATCTAGCTTGCTCCTTGATCCTTCAGATTGTCGCTCCCAGTTCCTTGACTTGGAAGCACAGTTTGCGAAGTGAAGAAGAGCAGCTTCAGGAGTGAGTGTAGTGCAATCCCCTTCAGCTAGAGAATTGACCCACTTGGAAGATTCTTCTCGAAGTCCACGAGAGAAGATTTTAGCTAACTGCCTCTGCTCGAATCCATGATGAGGGCAGGTGTAGAGAAGTTCTTGGAATCGATTCCAAGTATCATACAAGCTTTCTCCTTCTTTCTGGGAGAATCTGGCAATGCTGTCCTTGATGGCAGTTGTTCTAGCCGGAGGGAAGTATTCTTCAACAAAGTCCTGAGCCAAAGTATCCCAGTTAGTGTAGTAGCTAGGTGATTTACCAGTAAGCCACCTCTTAGCAGCGCCTTTCAGAGAGAACGGAAAGGCTCTCAGACAAAGAGTGTTTTTGTCGAGGTTCCCGTTCTTAAAAGTACTGCAGAGATCAAGGAAGTCTGCAAGATGAGTGCAAGGATTGTCTAAGGGCCTGCCTTCAAACTGTAAATCCCTAGAGATCATAGTCAAGAATGGAATCTTGATCTCATAGTCAGGATCTCCTTCTATGCGTGGAACGGCAATGGCAGATCGAACGCTAGTCGCGCTCGGCTTGTTATAGTCTGCTAGACTCTTCTGTGCAGGTGGTGGTGGTGGCGGTTGATCGCCATTTGGTGGTAATCTATCGCCCATGGTAGGAGATGGAGGAGGTGAGAGCGACTCGGTGTACGAAGCGGATGAAGATGACGGTACAGATGAAGATGGAGATGAGGAACTCTCCTTCGGTTCCTCGATCTTGATCGGAGTGATGAATGGATTGGATCTGCCTTTCTTCAGAATCTGTGATCGTAGACGCGTAGCTGAACTGCCTGGTCTCTCTGCACTCTTGGCCTGTTCGGTTTGAGAGCGAGTCCAAGGACGGTGAGGCATACTCCTGTAAACCTACAGATAACAAAGACAAACAAAACCAGTGTAAAATCAAAGTGGGTGGAAAAATGAAAGATGGAAAATAGAAGAATAAATTGCCAGTTCTTCTTCCGAACAATCAAAAGAAGGTCCCCGGCAACGGCGCCAATTTGGTGAAGCCGCAATCGTTGTTATGCGTTCACACAAATAACTACTAATGCTAAAAAAAAGCTATAGCAGATCGTATTCCGAGGGTCTCCTATGACTGACTACTTCAAAACTGACAAAGTACTCAAATGCAAACACGTTGTGCGTGGTGTGAGTTCCACGACTTCTATCTTTAAGAAATGCAGAGAAATTAAAACAAATTAAACTAAAGCAGATCGGGAATTAGGGTTTGAAAACAAGGATGACAGACGAACTTAGACTTTGAATCCCCCTTCGTTCCCCAGAGCATAGGCAATCAACAGATCAACGGATTTCGATTCTCATTCAATCAATTACTAAGACACCACCATAACTCCTTACCCTTAGGTTTAAGACCGGCGAACGTTCGCTCTATCCGTTCTAACTACCAAGATTAACTAGCCGCCCGGGTACGGTCGCCTCTCGCAACGACTTAATTAATTGGTGTAATTACTAATGATTAATGAGTTACTCTTGCAGTGAATTAACCCTAACCGGTTCCTACGAAAGGCACGCTCCAATTATAAGGTTAATTGTTCAATTTGATGTTCTAAAGTAAGGCGAGCGTTCGCTTCTATCCTTAGCTTAACAAGAATCTAATCTAGGTGATCAATCAAGACAAGAAACATGAACAATGAAGAACAAATCAAACATGAATGAGAAATTGATTGAACTTCGAATCTAATCACCGCCGATCCGTGACCGCTTTAAAGCCCTGAGTCACTTAGGGTTCATCTAGTCTAAGCTCTAACGAGTTTAGCTACTCATGATCATTACAAAAGAAACAAAGACAAAGAAAGAGTTCATCATTCAAAGGAAGAACAGAAAGGAATCTGAAAAACCTAATTTAGACGACTCTGACAGACTTCGATCTTCGGTAGATTACACTCCTAGCTCCGGTTCTCGAGATGGAAGGGATGGCGTCACGATCTCTATCCGACTTTTCGAACTCCAACTCTTCGCTCTAGAACTTGAGAGGATTCTCTGAATTCTGATCTTGAAAAGTTTTATTATCATTAATTATGATTCGTCCTCCTTTCTTTGGGCCGCCGGGTTAAGTATAAATACTTAACCCTAAATTAGCCGAAACAGCCTGATATTTTTGCCAAAATTAACAAGGTATTTTCGGCAAAAATCCTTCCGGTGCTGGTGGTCGGGAGGATTGAGCCCGGTTCTGGCGAGCCGAGGATCGCTATGCTCGATCTGCACTATGGTCTTGAATCATTTGGGAGCCCTGTAAACATAACTCAAGGAATACCCGAATCAGAACACCAGAATCCTACCCCACACTTAGATGAACAAGTGGGGTAAGCAAAGAAAAACAACGGATCCCCAAACGAAACATAGCAACAGCGGAATGATTAAACAAAATCCATCAGCACCAAACCACAGTCATCAATTCACGAGGCCAACAAAATCAAAAGGATTAGCCCGTACCCAGCCAAAAGATACCGAAGCAGAAATCATGCAAATCGAGGGAAAACGAAAAGTCAACCAAAGTCAACCATGTCGAAAACCGAAAGTCAAAAAGCCAAAAGATTCACAATCAAGGGTTGAACAACTAATCGTGAAGACATGACTCGAGAAAATGATTGGAAATCCCGGAAATCGATGAAAAACACGAAAAACTTTGTCGGGAGGAACTGGAGCCGAAAAGCTCCGATTCTAGGGTTTGAACCAACGGCTAGGCAAGGGGGAAGGGTGGCGATCGGTCGGCTGATTAGGCGGCGGCGGATGTTGTGGCGGCGGTGGCTCGGGCAAAAGGAGGACGGCGGCGGTGGGTACAAATGGGACAGAGAAAAAGATTTGGTGTGAAGTTTTCGGATAGGGGGCGAAAATCAGGGATTGGAGTCAGCTTAAATAGTCGGCGGACAACACAAAATTTTCGGCGAAAATTTCTTTTATAATCAAAATCCGGTTCGGCGAAAAATTGGGTAGATTTCGGCGAAAAGTGTAGGCGGTGAGAAACAGGAGAAACAGGTTGAATTTACACAAGAATTTTTGGCGAAAATAATTGGGAATTTTCGCCGAAAATTTACTTGAAAATGGTCTAGAATGTTTTTTTTTCAAGAAGGAGTTTTAAAATAAAATGACTCAAAGCGAAAATAACTGACTCCAGTCGTGGGTTGCCTCCCACGAAGCGCTCTTGTTTAACGTCCGTGAGCCAGACGATACCTGGAGTTGTGTCATGATTCCAAAGCAAAGTAGTGCACGTCGATGGAAGAGACAGCTAATCCTTGCAGATACTTCTTAAGCCTATGCCCGGTGACCATAAATGGCTTTTGATCATGCAATTTGATTAGGACACTGCCTAAAGATATCTGCCGCACCACGGTATGAGGGCCGGACCAACGGGACTTCAATTTACCCGGGAAGAGCTTCAATCGAGAGTTATATAAGAGGACTTCATTCCGGGGTAGAACTGCTTGATCGTCTTCAATTGAGAGTCATGAATTTTCTTCGTGCGCTCTTTGTATAGCTTCGTGCTCTCATATGCGTGGAGTCGATGCTCCTCAAGCTCAGCGATCTGGTCGTGACGCATATTACTTGCTACTGCATAGCTCATGTTCAACTCTTTGTTAGCCCAGAATGCCTTGTGCTCAAGCTCAACTGGTAAATGACACGCCTTGCCATAGACCAACTGATACGGTGAGGTACCGATGGGAGTCTTGTAGGCAGTTCGATAAGCCCATAAGGCATCATTGAGCTTAGATGACCAGTCCTTGCGGGACCGGCCAACTGTTCTATCAAGAATCCGCTTGAGCTCACGGTTTGTCACTTCCGCTTGACCATTCGCTTGAGGATGGTACGCTGTAAACATACGGTGGGTGACGCCAAAGCGTTTGCACACCCGGTCGAATTGTCCATGGAAGTGGGTACCCCTATCGCTTATGATGAAACGCGGTGAACCAAAACGTGTGAAAAGACGGGTAAGGAACCGACCCACCACTCTTGAATCATTAGTGGGTAGAGCTTCAGCTTCGGCCCACTTAGAAACATAATCAACGGCTACAAGAATGTACTTGTTTCCGTTGGAGGTGTGAACGGACCCATAAAATCAATTCCCCAAACATCAAAAATTTCAACAGTTAAAGAAACAATTTGGGGCATCTCATTACGGTTAGAGATGTTACCTAATCGCTGGCACGCATCACAACGTCGAGCAAAGACGTCACAATCACTAAAGATCGAAGGCCAATAAAAACTTGTTTCGAGTACCTTTCTCGCAGTGCGGTTGCCTCCAAAGTGCCCTCCGAACTGTCCTTCATGGCATTTACGCATAATGTCAGCTGCTTCGATGTAAGAAACACATCTCCGGATCATTCCGTCAATACTGATGCGGTATAAGAAGGGCTCATCCCAGAAGTATGACTTGGCTTCTTTAAAGAGCTTCTTGCGTGCATTGAAATCTAGCTCAGGAGGAACAATGTCGTGAGAGAGGTAATTAGCCAGGGTTGCATACCATGGTTCTTCCGAGTCGGTGACATTACTCAGATCTTGAGCGTGAGGGATTGCCCAGGGCTTGATAGCTATGCTGTTAACCTGTTCATATGTTTCAACACGCAACAGCTCGTCAGAGAAAGAATCATTGATAGGGGTAGTAGACTTACCTGTTTGTGATTCCTCCAGTCGGGAAAGATGATCCGCCGCTAAGTTCTCTGCTCCTTTCTTGTCTTTAATTTCTATGTCGAATTCTTGGAGGAGAAGGATCCATCAGATTAGACGTGGCTTCGAGTCCTGCTTGGCTAATAAATGGCGCAGGGCAGCATGATCTGTGTAGACAATGGTATGTGAAAGAACCAGATACTGTCTAACTTATCAAAGGAGAAGACGATGGCCAGAAGCTCTTTCTCCGTAGTAGTGTAGTTTCTCTGAGCATCATTGAGTGTCTTGCTAGCAAATTAGATAGGATGAAATCTCTTCTCCTTCCTCTGACCAAGAACCGCGCCAACGGCGAAGTTGCTAGCATCGCACATAATCTCGAATGGAAGATTCCAATCTGGCGCTGTAAGGATCGGTGCGGTGGTGAGTTGAGTCTTCAAAGTTTCAAAGGCTTCAAAACAGGCTTTATCAAAAACAAAAGGAACATCTTTCTCAAGAAGCTTCGCCATTGGACGAGTGATCTTGGAGAAATCTCTGATGAATCTTCGGTAGAATCCAGCATGACCGAGGAAACTTTGAACTGTCTTAACTGAGGTCGGCGGTGGTAAGCTGGCGATGGTTTCAAGCTTGGCACGATCGACTTCTATACCGGTCTTAGAGATCCTATGACCAAGAACAATGCCTTCTGTAACCATGAAGTGACACTTCTCCCAACTAAGAGCTAGGTTGGTTTCCTCACAACGAGCTAGCACCTTGTCCAGATTAGCCAGACACTTTGAAAATGAATCTCCATAGACGGAGAAGTCATCCATGAACACCTCCACCACATTCTCTACCAGATCTCCAAATATAGAAAGCATGCATCTCTGAAAGGTAGCTGGAGCATTACATAAACCAAAAGGAATACGACGGTAAGCAAACGTACCAAACGGGCAGGTGAGGTCGTCTTCTCTTGATCATCAAGCTCGATGGGGATCTGGAGGTAACCGGACATCCCGTCTAAGAAGCAGTAGTATTCATGACCAGCCAATCGTTCAAGCATCTGATCAATGAACGGCAGTGGAAAGTGATCCTTCTTGGTGGCATCATTTAGTCGGCGGTAATCGATACAGACTCTCCATCCGATAACTGTGCGAGTAGGAATGAGTTCACCCTTCGGATTAGGGATGACGGTAATTCCTCCTTTCTTCGAAACGACTTCAGTCGGACTGACCCAAGGACTGTCGGCAATAGGGTAGATGATACCGGCATCTAGAAGCTTGAGTACTTCTTTCTTTACAACTTCCTGCATCAGAGGGTTAAGTCAGCGTTGCGGTTGTCTGACTGGTTTGAATTCTTCATCAACGACTATCCGATGTTTGCAGAAGGTTTCAGAGATGCCTCTGATGTCTGCCAACTGCGAGGCAATAGCTCGAACATGCTTCTTGAGTAGCCTAATCAATTGCACTTTCTGTTCGGGAGATAGGTTCGAACTGATGATGACTGGTAACTGGCAGTCCTTCCCTAGAAAGGCGTATTCTAGGTGGTCAGGCAGCTCCTTCAAAGTAAGTTCTGGCGGATTCTTGTATGAGGTAGTAATCCGACTTGATGCTGGCTCAATATGTGTAGGGGCAGTGATGGGTGTGAATGTCGCCTTCTGATCGTCTAACTCATCTTGCCATAGGCGCTGCTCTGGATCTTCTAACGCATTGTCAATCCCTGAAATCAAACACAACTCTAGCGGATCACTAGATAAAGCATTAGTAAAGAAGTTGGCCGAGGCCAACTCTAGGGGATCAATAGTATAACATTTATCATCTTGAGCAACAGAATTTCTCATGTTATCTTTAATGAGGAATGCAACACTCTCTTGTCCTACACTTAAAGTTAACAGGCCTTGTTTGCAGTTAATATTTGCGCCAGCAGTTGCTAAGAAAGGTTGACCTAGGATAAGTGTTCCGTCTAACTCACGAGTATCTAAAACAACGAAATCTGCAATTACAGTAAACGGACCACAGCAAACAGCTACATCTTCTATTATACCTCTAGGTAGTTTGACAGACCTATCGGCTAACACGAGATGCAGAGTAATCGGTTTTAATTGCCCTAGGTTTAGTTTTTCATATAGATAAACAGGCATAACATTAATAGAAGCACCAGAATCAGCCAGACTGCGATCAATTTTAATGCCAATTATAATGCACGGTAATGTAAAAGGACCGGGATCAGAACACTTAGCTGGGGGTGGTGGCGGCTGTCGTATGGGAGATGGCGCATCGGGAATAGAAGCGCATTCATTAGTAAGCGTGACAGAGTACGCCTCTCCGTTCTTCACTTTCTTCATTAGGTCCTTGAAGAACTTCCCAAGTGGTGGTATAATCTCTACAGCTTCTGTCACTGGTATCTTGATCTCTGCAGTCTTAAGAACATTGTACCACTTCTTATACTGAGTGTCATGATCCTTGGCTTTGCTCATTGCAGCTTTTGGGAAGGGAATCTGAGGCACATATGGCGCCAAGACAGGCTCAGGAGCTGTCTAGGAGGATGAGGAGGAGGAGCAGATGCTTCTTCTTCCTCTTCTGTGATATCTTCAATTTCTGGCATATCCATGGCAGCACTGATATCGGGTATCACGTCAGGTTCCAGAGCCTTTGGGTCAGTTGTTTGCTTGCCGCTCCTGGTGGTAATAGCTTGAGCGTGTTCGCTCTTTGTACCGGAGTCTGCTTGAAATGCTACTGAGTTGAGGAGAGGATTGCTAGTAAAGAGTTTAGTCATATTGCTTATTGCATCCTCTATTCTTTGACTTTGAGCTCTCTGTCCTTGATTGAGTGCAGCTTGAGCTTTTAACTGAATGTCGTGGTCGTCAAGTCGGGTCATAATCTGATCAAACTTCTTCTCATAGTCTATATCTCTATTGTAGTACGGCTTTGCTTGAAACTGGTGCTGTCCTCCAATGAATCCCGGAGGTCTCTGATAAGGATCTACTAACCGGTTGCTCTGGTTCCGTGGCACGTAGTTTCTATAACCGGCATATCCTTTCTGATTGTTGGCGAATCCTTGATCAATGAAGTTTATCTCTTCTGTAGACCAGACTTCTGTTGTACCGAAGTTTAGGCAGCTTCCATCGTTATGAGCATAGGATCCACACCATCCACAATCAACCGAAAAGATGGTAGCTGACGGGGGATCGAGAGGAATACCAACTGCTTGTAGATGTTTCTGAACCTCTGCCTTGATCTGCTCTGCAACACTCATCTAACTCTGACTCTTGGTTCCTTCTCTTTGCCTCTCCCAGTTTCTAGATTTTGAAGCACAGCTAGCAAAATGCAGAAGAGCATCCTGAGGAGTAAGGGCGGTGCAATCTCCGCCAGCTAGGGAGTTGACCCAATTTACAGATTCTTCACGCATACCACGAGCAAAGAATTCAGCCAGCTGTCTTTGTTCATATCCATGGTGAGGGCAGTTGAAGAGAAGAGATTGGAATTCATTCCAAGTGTCATACAGGCTTGCATCTTCTCTCTGAGTGAACCTGGAGATGCGGTCTTTATAAGCAGTTGTCCTTGCGGGAGGAAAGTATTCCTCAACAAAATCTTGAGCTAATGCCTCCCAGTTAGTGTAATGACCTGGTGGTTTGCTTCCAAGCCACTGCTTAGCTGCACCTCTGAGAGAAAACGGAAAAGCTCAGAGACATAAAGCGTTCTTGTTGAGGTTCCCAGACTTGAAGGTTTCACAGACAGCCAGAAAGTCATCTATATGTGTGCAGGGGTTATCATCTGGCCTCCCTTCGAATTGTACGTCCCTAGAGATTAGTTCTAGGAGAGGAATCTTAATCTCATAGTCAGGATCATCGTCATTAGAAAGCACGGTGATGGGGGATCAAAAGTTGGATGCACGTGGCTTACTGTAGTCTGCAACACTCTTAAGAGCAGCCATTGCGGTAAGGGAAGATGGAACGAAAGTGATCCGTTTCTGTACCTGCTATGATCTGCAAGAGACAAAAACAAACACAACTGGTGTAAAATCGAAGTGTGATGGGAAATGAAAGATGGAAAACTAGAAGAATAAAAATGCCAACTTTTCTTTCAACGAAATAGAAGAGTCCCCGGCAACGGCGCCAATTTGATGAGCTGCAGAATAGCGGTCAATCAAATAACTACCAAGTTGTGAAGCTAGGGTAGATCGTATTCCAGGGGTCTCATCTACCTCCTTACTCAAAGATGTTGGCAATTTAATTCAAGGTTAAACACGTTGTGCGTGGTGTGAGTTCCACGACTTCTATACTAAGAAATGCAGAGAAATTAAAAATTGAAACTAAAAACAAATTGGAAATTGGTAGAAAACAGCAATGACAGACAAGCTTAGACTTCGAATCCCCCTTAGATTACCAGAGCAACAACAGTCAACAGACCATCGATTCTCGATTCTAGTTCATTCAGTTCTCAGACACCACCGTAACTCCTGACCCTTAGGTTTAAGACTGGCGAACGTTTGCTCTATCCGATCTAGCTACCACAGTTAATTAGTCGCCCGGGTACGGTCACCTCTCGCAATGACTTAACTTAACTGGTGCAAATTCTAACGATTTATGAGTTACTCTTGTAGTGGATTAACCCTAATTGGTTCCTACGAAAGGCACACTCCAACACTCCAATTATAAGGTTAATTGTTCAACTTGATGTTCTAAAGTAAGGCGAGCGTTCGCTTCTATCCTTAGCTTAACAAGAATCTAATCTAGGTGGCCAAACCAGACAAGAAACACAGAGAACAAAGAACAAATCAAACATGACGGAGAAACTGATTGAATTTCGAATCTAATCACCACCGATCCGTGACCGCTTAAAAGCCTTGGGTCACTTAGGGTTCATCTAATCTAAGCTATACGAGTTTAGCTACTCATATTCAACACAGAAGAATCGAAGAAGAACAAAGAATACATCTCAGGTAGGGAAGACAGAGAAGAACTGTAAAACCTAATTTCGATGACTCCTTGCAGCTTCAATCTGCTGGATCTTCAACTCCTAGCACTAGCTCTCCGAGATGGATGGATGGCGTCACGATCCGTTCCTGGCTCCTTGAACTCTTTTCTCTCTCTTGTCTTCATCTTGATTTTTAGTGTGTTAGTGATAATAATGATTTAGCCGCCTGTTTCAGTATTTATACCTAACCGGCGATTTCTGCTTTTCCACTGGGATTTTTGCCGAAAATCCAAGTATATTTTCGGCGAAAATATCTGTTCAAATGTGGCTTCATCCGTCTGTTTCTCCTGGTTGATTTGGCTTAGGGTTTTCAGCGAAAATATCCAAAGGCTTTCAACGAAAACTTCCTCTTGATCGGGACAGTGGATTCCTTCTTGTATTTTCGGCGAAAATCCAAAGGTATTTTCGCCGAAAATCTGTGTGTAAAATGAAGCGGGAACCTCTTTGAGTTGAATGACTAGTCTGGTTTATTCGGGTGTAATTATTTGGGGTTCCAACATCTAAGACACGTCCTTGGCTATCGTATTTGATGGCAAAAACCTGTGCTAACATAAAAACACTAGAAAACCATCAAATAGACCCGAAACGGGCCAAGGTAACACAAATGGCACGAAATAGGGCAATTGATTGAATATTCGTTATTCTACCCTAAAAACCATGTCTTAACCAAGGAAATGTCGCTTAAATGAGATTGATAATCACGTCAAATCGAGTGTCATCAACTGCTTAACCTAGAACCTGAGAACCAACGTGTATACTTTGATGCTAAATTGCCTGGTTAGAACAGATTTTAAAAATCACACTTGTAGTTTGTCGCCTTGATTGCATGAAAATGACCGAATCTGACTAGCAAACCAACTGTGAGTTTTTGATCCATTGCACGTAACTTGCAATTTCAATTCTTTTTGAGTGGTTTTCTATTTGCTTGAATGAGTTAGAATATGCATGAGACCTATTTGAGACCACACGATGACACGAGTTCTAGAATGATAGGGGCACCTAGATTCAGCTACTAAGCCAGATTGCCTACCCAATATTGAATCCATTAGGTTTAAACCCTTGAGCTTGGCCTGTTCTTTCGGTTCGATATACATTACAGCCAATCCCCATTCTTTCATTCCCCGTTGATCTCCTATGGTTGTAGTTCTAGATTAGCCTACCAAAAGTCGGTTTGTGGTAACTTGCCTATAGCCATTAAACAGGTGGTCTTAGCTATTATGTCCAAACGTGTAAACCCCTCTAGCAACTAAAGGAAAGAATCGGCACAAGAAGAAGAAAAATAGAAAAAGAAAAAAAGAAAAAAAATCAGAAAAGTTCAAAAGTTTCAAAGTTTTTAGTTCAATAACGTTCTTCTCCCTACATATGGAAGAACGAAGTCAAAAGAAAATTCAGAAAAAAATGTGTAAAGAAAATAAAGTGCTAGGTTGCTTGAGGGTATAATAGGACAAGGGTACACTATTCCACCCGTGTCTGGTTAGACGGTAGGAAGCCATAAGCTAGATTCGAGGGAAGTTAGTCGAAAGCTACACCGCAATAAAGCAATCATCATACATTCCCATCATCCATCTCATTTTAACCCTTGTAGTGTAGAATTCGTTACGGTCCTAGCATGGAAGTACTTCTTGGCTAGTTCCTCGTGTTGTCACAGTGGTGGAGATGTGGTCGAATTGCAAACTTATGACAGAATTCAGTAACAGAAAATGATTGAGAGCAGAAACACGTCCCTAAACACAGAGAATGAGAGTTTCCCTTGTACTAAATATTATCTGTGTGAGGAGTCTGGTCGGTCAGGTCAAATTCGTGCATGATTGGTGACTACTATTTCCCTTGTGCAGTTTTTAGTGAGACCAGGTTGTTTAGCCTATCAGTATGCATGTTAGGTTTCTTGTTCTAGAAGTAGCTGTCTAATAATTCATTGTGGCATATTGAATTCCAATTTAATCGATCTAATCATTTGTGAACATGAGCGTGTTCTATTCAGTTTGCTTGAGGACAAGTAAAAGCTTAAGTGTGGGGTATTTTGATGACACTCGATTTGACGTGATTATCAGCCTCATTTAAGCGACATTTCCTTGCTTAAGACATGGTTTTTAGGGTAGAATAGCGAATATTCACTCAATTGCTCTATCTCGTGCCATTTGCGTTACTTTGGCCCGTTTCGGGTCTATTTGATGGTTTTCTAGTGCTTTCATGATAGCACAGGTTTTTGCCGTCAAATAAAGTAGCCAAGGACGTTTCTAAGGCATTAGAACCTCGAGGAACCGCACCGAAACCAATCCAAGAAGTCAATCAAGTCAACAGAAATCCTGCCCCATTTTACACTACAGTTTTCGGTGAAAACTCCTCAAGTTTTCGGCGAAAAGTCCAAAAGAAATCGGCAGAGCTTGGAAGAGGAAGTTTTCAGCGAGAAGTTAAAGTTCTCGCCGAAAACTCTAGATTTCATAATTAAAGGAGAATCAGCCGACGGAAGCCACCAATTGCAAAAGAGCCACGAAGAGATCGTGACGCCATCCCTTCACATCGGAGACTTAGGGTTAAGTATATCAAGTTTTCGCGAAGCCATCAAGTTTTCGCTGAAAAATTCAGGCAAAATCCGGCGACTTAGGGTTAAGTATAAATACTTAAACCGGCGGCCCAAATCATATATACCTCATAATACACATCATAATTAAGAACTTTCACGAGTTCCAGACGGAAAGAGTTCGAGAGAGCAGAGTTTTAGAGTTCGAAGAGCCACGAAGAGATCGTGATGCCATCCGTTCACCTCGGAGACTCGGAGCTAGGATTGAAGATTACCGGAGAGCGAAGCTTTGCCAGAGTCGTCTTAATTAGGTTTTACAGTTTCTATCTGTTCTATCTTTTCATGATGAACTTTGTTTCTGTCTTTGATTCTGTCGTTATGAACATGAGTAGCTAAACTCATAGAGCTTAGACTAGATGAACCCTAAGTGACCCAGGGCTTTAAAGTAGTCACGGATCGGCGGTGATTAGATTCAAAGTTCAATCAGTTTCTCTTTCATGTTTGGTTTGTTCTTCGTTGTTTATGTTTCTTGTCCGGATTAATCACCTAGATTAGATTCTTGTTAAGCTAAGGATAGAAGCGAACGCTCGCCTTACTTTAAAACACCAAATCAACAATTAACCTATTCATTGTAGTGTGCCTTTCGTAGGAACCAGTTAGGGTTAATCCACTGCAAGAGTAACTCATAAATCGTTAGTAATTCCACCAACACTACAACAAAACAAAGGATTTGTGGCAGTTTTTTTTAACAACAGTGGCGGTTATAACCTCCACTGTTGTAAACATAGTGGCGGTTGTACAACCGCCACTGTTGCAAGCAGAAACCGCCACAAATACGTCCGTCACAAATGAACTTTATTGGCGGTCAGCAACCGCCACTAATAATCAACATTGGCGGTTACACATTGGAGGTTATAACCGCCAATGTTGATGTCAACTTTCCCAAAAAAAAACTCGCCGACGCAAAACTCAGATTTCGGACGAGTACATTCCCAGATTTCGTTCCTCCACCGTTCTCTTCCTCTCTCTCTCTCTCTCAATCGGTGCCCAACGTCTTTTGTCATCATCAAGCCTTTACAAAACAGCAGAGGACGTGAGGGAGGTTTTAGGCTCTTTGCTCCAATTCCTTTGAAAAAAAAAGAACGAAAATGAGGATTTAGTCGGACGGCGGAGTAAGGAGGCGGCGGACGAAAATGAAAATGAAAACGAGGATTTGATTTGATTCTTACCTCTGGAAGAGGAGGCGGCGTCGAACGGCGGAGTAAGAGGAGCTAACGTGATATCTAGCTCGATGGAGGAGGAGGAGTCACCGGAGGAGGAGAAGTCGTAGGAGGGTGACAGGCATCGGAGTTAGGGGCTCCATCGGAGGAGGAGAAGCCGTCGGAGGAGGAGAAGTTGGCTGCCGGCGTCGAGGCTGGACTCGAGAGAGGAGGAGATATTTTTCGTCGAGAGAGAGAGAGAGAGAGAGAGCTGGTGAGAAAAGTTGTGGCTGAAATTGATTTCAGCTTTATGGACGGAATTGTATACTGGCGGTTATAACCGCCACCATGAATAGAACACATTGTGGCGGTTATAACCTCCAGTACACAACCGCCACTATTAATAAACAATTGTGGCGGTTGCACAACCGCCACTGTTGTATCCGCCACCAATCCCTTTTTTGTTGTAGTGCAATTAGTTTAGTCGTCGCAAGAAGCGACCGTACTCGGGCGGCTAATTAATCTTGGTAGCTAGATCGGATAGAGCGGATGTTTGCCAGTTTTAAACCTAAGGGTCTGGAGTTATGGTGGTGTCTTAGAACTGATTGAATAAGAATTGAAATCCGCTGATCTGTTGATTGCTAATGCTCTGGTGAACAAAGGGGGATTCGAAGTCTAAGCTTGTCTGTCGTCTTTGTTTAGTCAACCAATCTCCCATTCTGTCTTTCAATTTAGTTTTTAATTTCCTTGCAGTTTTTAGAATAGAAGTCGTGGAACTCACACCACGCACAACGTGTTAAACCTAAGTAGTCTGCCTTTACATTTGAGTAGACAATTATTAGAAGGCCCGTGGAATACTATCTACTTAGCTTCCAGCTTGGTAGTTATTTGATAAACCCGTCCTACAGATCATTCATCAACACTCGATTTGACGTGATTATCAGCCTCATTTAAGCTACATTTCCTTGCTTGAATCTCGGGTTTTGGGGTAGTTTAGGGTATTTTCACCTAATTGCTCTAATTCTTACCGTTTTGGTTACTTTGGCCCGTTATGGGTCTATTCGATGGTTTTGTAGTGTTTTTTAGAATGCACAGGTTTTTGCCGTCAAATATGTAGCCACGAACGAGCTTAGGAAGCAAAGGAACCTCAAGGAATGCCTGAGATCAACCCAGAAGTCAACCAAGCCAGAAACCAACACTGCCCCAGTTTTGACTAAAGTTCTTGGCGAAAAGAACAAAAGTCTTCACCGAAAAGTGCTGCCAAAACCCCATTGTCCGTCCAGGGATTTCATGAAGAAGTTTTCGGCGAGAAGTCTAAAGTTTTCGCCAAAAACTAATGCAAAATTTGCACAGACGAAGACAGAAGATCTAGCCGGGCTTTCACCTGAAGTGTTTGGCGAAAACTATCAAAGTTTTTGCCAAAAATTATTTCCTTTTCCGGCTGGGATTTTGAAACCCTAAAAATACTAAACCGGCGGCTATCAAAGGATATACGTTTTACTATAGACTTTTATCCTAAGACTTTTTCTCCAAGGATTAATTTCCAAGACTGAAAAGTTCGAGAGAGAGTTTAGAGAGTTCGAAGAGTTGGGAAGAGATTTTAACGCCATCCTTCCATCTCGAAGAGCTCGGTGTTAGGAGTTGAAGAACCAGGAGATCAAAGTTTCACATATTCATCTGAAATTAGCCACTAGTAATCGCACCAGTTAGTTTTCCTTTGCAGAAGTGAACGCACAGGCGGTCAATTAATCTTGGTAGTTAGATCGGATAGAGCGAACGTTCGCTAGTCTTAAACCTAAGGGTCGGGAGTTATGGTGGTGTCTGAGAACTGAATGAATCGGGATTGAAAACTGATGGTCTTGTGATCGCTAATGTTCTGGTAATCTTAGGGGGATTCAAAATCTAAGCTTGTATGTCGTCTTATCAAGTCAATCAATCGTTCAATTTGTTTTCTATTTTCATTTCATTTTTCTCTGCTTCATAGACTAGAACTCGTGGAACTCACACCACGCACAACTTGTGTTAATCCAAATAGCTTGCCAGCATACTTGAGTAGTCAGTTAGTCGAGACCCGTGGAATATGATCTACCTTACTTTGTGCTCGGTAGTATTTGATGACAGCGTGAAAACGCGTTCATCAATCTCCATCTTAGAACTTTCCGTTTAGGCTTTGTTTTATTCGGGCTCGGCCCACTCTTTTGTGTCTGAGAAATATTTGAGTAGCTTAAATGTGGTAGCTAGTATTTTGGGGACTATTTGGGGTGTAATAACTCCTTTGGGGACTTCTATTCGGGTAGATAGGATGTGGAGAGGTTGTAAAGTATTAGTAGGAGGTGTAGAGTTGGTAGTTGATCTAGTGGTACTTCCTTTTAACGAGTTCGATGTCATCCTTGGCATGGATTGGTTGGCTAGGCATGGGGCCTTGCTTCATTGTCGGAAGAAGGAAGTGATGCTTCAGGTGGAAGGTGTTGGTTAGATGGTGTTTAAGGGTGTGCGGAAGAGGGATACGACACCTATGGGGTTGGTTTCGGCAATGCAAGCTTTCTCCTTGATTCAAGAGGGGTGCAAGGCTCTATTGGTGCAAGTGTCGGTTGAGCAGAATGAGGAGTTGGAGAAAAGTGTCGGTAACTCTGGAGTTTGCATATGTGATTGAGGAGTTACCTGGTGCGCCGATTGAGCGTGAAGTGGAGTTCAATATAGAGTTGGTTCCTGGAACCGCTCTTATCTCCATTCCGTCCTATCGAATGGCGCCGGCTGAATTGAAGGAGTTGAAGGAGAAATTGCAAGAGCTCTTGGATAAGGGGTTCATCCGCCCAAGTGTATCCCCGTGGGGAGCACCGATGTTGTTTGTGAAGAACAAGGATGGGACGATGATAATGTGCATCGACTATAGGCGGTTGAACAAGGCAACGATTAAGAATCTGCCATCCACTCCCAATGATAGACGATCTCTTTGATCAATTGCAAGGGGCTGAAGTGTTCTCAAAGATAGACTTGAGGTCGGGATACCATCAGTTGAAGGTGGAGGACGGTTCAGTGTCGATGATAGCTTTCAGGGCTCGTTATGGGCACTATGAGTTTCTTGTGATGCCTTTCGGTCTCACCAATGCTCTAGCTGTGTTCATGGCTCTCATGAACAAATTGTTTCATGAATACTTGGACAAGTTCGTGATAGTGTTCATTGATGACATTCTCATCTACTCTAAGAATGAGAAGGAGCATGAGGATCACTTGAGGATTGTCTTACAGAAGTTGAGGGAGCAACAACTTTTTGCAAAGTTCTCGAAGTGTGCCTTTTGGTTGGAGGAGGTGTTGTTCCTCGGTCATGTGGTTTCTAAGAGGGGTGTTGTAACACCCACCCCGAATCGACCCAGGTAGACCCATGGTCGAACCGGTTAAGAGTATCACTCAAAGATACAGTAGTAAAATTAAAGGGAAAACAAAATTTAAATCAAATTAAAATGGAACAAGAGTAAGTCGGAAGCGCCTCCATTATTCAAAATCCAAAATAAGAAACCAAAGGTACAATTCAAAACCAAGAATCCTTTACAACCTGAAGTTTGAAATCAATTCATACAAAATAACCCAACCCAAAATAGTCAACGAAAGTCCAAAAGATGGTCATACAAAATAACCCAACCCAAAATAGTCAACGAAAGTCCAAAAGATGGTCAACTCCTGTCCAAGCCTCTGAAGATCTTCTCCACGCCAATGACACATCGACACTCGACACACAAAGAAGCTCCCGAACTTTCACTCACACACTCTAACACGCGAACCTGAAAAGAGAAACTGGAGGGGGATCAATTTCCCATTGAAATTGAGTGAACCCATTGGGTTTAACTATGCGCCGAACCTAACCTGATAGAGCGGTTTCAAACCATGCACACACAACCACAATGGAACCAGACAGAGACATACAACATTTTAATTCCTTAAAACAGTCTAGGTGATCACATAGGTGCAGTTCACAGTTCAACATTCTCAATCCACAATAATATATAACCAGGCATCGTCATACATGCAGTTCAACATCAGATACATCAAATATGCAGTTCAACCTGAGAAACACCTTACATACAGTTCGACCTTAGAACCATCAAGCATACAATTCAACATCACATCACAAGTCATCTCGCATTCACCATCAAAATGCACATTGATCCCGCTTTAATTCACCTAGTGAGTTATTAGACATCCATAAGCATTCTAAGTTATCACCTAAGAGTAGTTCACCACACAAACGATGCACAATTCATGACTCCAACATAATCATAAACTATTGGACATCGATCCACATCTCATCACAACAACACAGTTCATCACATGTCAATCCAACACAATCCACAACACATCACATGTCGGCTCACACAACTAACCAGCACAACCGACACACACACACAAATCAATGCACACTTGATTTATCTAGGTGAGTTAATTAGGCGCCATAAGGAGTTGTTCCCCCGCTACCCCGCCGGCCATCACATCCACCAGACGCATCCATATAGGATCTTTCCCCGAAGGAGTATACCAACAGACGCATCCATATAGGATCCTTCCACAAAGGAGAACAACAACCGACCTTGGTAACCCAACCAAGGGATTCACCCCCAATGAATCGGAGTCAATCACAACCAGTATTTCGGGTGTGGTAACGTTGGCTCCTTCCAGTTCTATCATTTAAATTCCATTTAATGCGACCACAACAATCACACTCTAATGCAACCACAACAATCACACTCATCCGCAAAACAGTTTCATTCAACCACAAATTCATTTCACAATTCCGATTCCACTTCCCAGTTCCACTGTACAACTCCACTACGCAAATTCCACATCACAATGCCACATCACAATACCACAACACAATTCCACATCATGATTCCACAACACAATTCCATGTTCTAGTTCCATTCATCAATTCTATGTTCCAAGTCCAGGATATAATTCTATTCTAACCACAGTCGGCAATAATAGATACAATCATAGAAATTCATCACATCCAACCCCATCCTATCTCACATTTCTAGATCAAATACATTAGCTATCATCTTTCATCCCAATCCCCACATCACACATAAATCAGCATAATCATCATACATCAATCACAAGACAGTTATTTAGTTTTACTCTCATAGGTTCATCCAGGACCTAATTCCGTTCTAAGTCATGTTTCAGCTTCTCACGTCTCTCCTAGTGTCCTATCGATGCAAAGCCATCAACCAGAATTCACACCGGTCAACCATACATTCAAACAAGTCAATCATAAGCTCATTCAACCATCCATTTCAACAAATCAACTCAACACCACATGTCAGCAGCAAACACAATAGTATCAATTTACCGTTTCGACTCTCCAGTTCATGCAATCCTATATTTAACTACATAATCCATTTATTTCACATATTTCATTTATCACGATTCCTAGCCACAATCCATTCAACTTCTACATCCTGATGCGAACCGCCTCCTCTAGGAAGGGATCGACTCAACACCCAAAACTATATTACCAGCTTCACGAATCCTAACTTTTGAAACCGCGGGGAATACTTGAAATCCACTAAGTATAGACTTAGGAACCCCAAGGTATTCAGTCGAATTGGTGCCACAACAAAGGGTGATAACCTCTGATGATAAACCAAACCTTAAGCTAAGCAACAACGAGCAAAGACTTGAAGGAAAAAGAACAAAGTTCTGAAATTTCAATTATGACTTAACGTGTCTTACAATGATGGCCGAGGCCTCTATTTATAGCACAAGGGTGGCCTAAGCCGTCTCCAACTCTAAAAAGGTAAGACTAAAATAATCCTAAAAGATAGGCCGAAGAAAATATTAAAATAAACATAGTTGTCCGAGAATAAAACTCTAAAACCGGCAAAGTCGAGCAAAACCCTAATCCGGGCGGATTAGGGCACACCGGGTGTCCGTGTCCGATCGGGCTTAGGAAAGTCCTCCGGGCGCGGGCTGGACTCCGGACGCGGCTAGGAAAAGTGCCCGGAACCCGCGCGGTGGCATTTCTGTAATTACCGCGGGTTCCGGGTGACCGGGCGGCCGGGTGGCGTCCTTCGGCGCTGGTGACCGGCTCGGCATCAAGTGCTCCGGACCCGATACTAGGGTTTTGGTGATGCCGGGCGGTTCTGGCTTCTTGCTGGACATTTCCTCGGACAAGTGAGGTTCCTCCCAAGTCTTTGGACCTCCTGAGTCTTCTGGCTTCAACTTGTCCGCCAGGTTCTGAGTGTGGAGTAGGGTTAGCCGAGGCAGGGGCTGGTTGGCCGTATCCGCCGGGGCCGGGGCAGTGTCCTTGGGAAGCCAACCAGTCTTGGCCACATATTCTCGAATCTTCTGGTCTTCCGTACGCCAGAACTCTCTCCAGATGGCCTTTGACGTGTGCTTGACTTGAGGGATCATTGAGGAGAGGTTGGGGCAAGACTGAGACTCAGTGCTCGATCTAGGACTTAGGTTCTCGGCCAGTAACATGGCCTGGAACTCCCTTCCATCTCGGGGTGTCTTCCTTCCCGGTGGGGCCGACCTGAGTTTGTTCTTGAGCTCATTTCTAGGCTTGAGAGCTTGTAGGTAGCCAGTCCTTAGTTCTAGGCGCTTTTTATATGGACCCGGAGTTCTGCCTTCTACGGGGTACCTTGGTGGAGTGTAGGTATACCTTTGTGGCCCAGGGCGGTGGAGCCGGGTCATATCATCCCCCTCTTCTTGACTGGGATTTGTCCCCAAATCCACCTCGGCATCCTTCCTAGAACCCATCACTCTTTTCCAAACTTCAGCAATCTTGTGGGCTACGGCCGGGAAAGATTCATCCTCATCAGTAGCACTAGGGGTGTCATTTGAGTCGGTACTGGACAATGTCTCGGACTCTTCAGTGTCTTCTCCTTCAGTCTCCATTTCTTCCACTTCATAAATGCCATTAACAGTAATGTTAAGGCTCGGGGAGCTGCTGGGGGAGGGTTCTTCACTCATTTCCTCATCCGAGTCTGCTTCTGGATCTTCTTCGCTCGGGGCAGCTTTTAAAATCCGCCGGGAGATGACTTCCTATTGAATCTCGGGACGGGTGGCCATTGGTTCTTTGGCCGTCGGGGCCGTCGGGTTCATGACCGTCGGGGGCGCCGGGTGGCCGTCGGGGCTGGCGCTCGGCTTCAGGTCGTCAAAGAGTCCTCCGGCTTTCTTCAGGTCAAAATTGGCCGAGGGAAT
The DNA here is from genome assembly GCA_034768395.1 of Linum lewisii. Lineage (NCBI taxonomy): Eukaryota > Viridiplantae > Streptophyta > Magnoliopsida > Malpighiales > Linaceae > Linum > Linum lewisii. The sequence continues at coordinate 18,728,325 of CM068303.1, forward strand.
GTTCAAAAGACCCGGGGTGGGCCGATTGACATCATTCGGCGCGGACAGGATGTCCGGGGCAGTCGTGATGCCAGGCCCGGGCAGGGCCGGTGCTAGGCCGGGGCAATACTGGGTGCTGTGCCGGGGCAGCGCGGGGTGCAGGGCCGGGGCAGTGCTGGGTGCTGGGCCGGGGCAGTGCTGGGCGCGGTGCTGGGGCAGTGCTGGGCGCTGGGCCGGGGCAGTGCCGGGCGCTGTACTGGGGCAGTGCTGGGGCAGTGCTGGGGTGATCACTCGACTGCTGAAGGCTAAAAATTTTTCCAAGCCTTCTATCTCAACTTCTTCTCCTTCACTCGACTCTCCCTCCAATTCTTCAATAATTGGTTCCTCCTCGTCGTCTGTCACGACTTCTCCCTCTCTAAGCACCATGGTTCGGGTGTTAGGGCAGTCCCTTGCTATGTGACCCCTACCATGACACTTAAAACACACAATGGCACTTGGCCGAGCGTTAGTAGTAGGGATTTTTGAACCGAGATTAGGGTTTACCCGTGATGCCGACCCTTGGTTAGGGTTTGGTCGCGATCCGGCGCTCCGGTTAGGGTTTGGCCGGTATGGGGTGTGGCTGGCGCTTCGGTCTCCTCTCACCGGGGCACTGATCGGTGGCGGCGGGGTAGTCCTTCTTCCAAGACCGTTCTTCAGCTCCTTCTCAACCCTAATAGCCACGTTGATCAAGTCATCATAGTCAGCAAAGTTGAGAATGTTGACTTGGTGTAGAATCTCTCTTTGCAACCCTCCGGTGAAACGGGCTATCTTGGCATCTTCATCCTCACTCAGGTCAAGCCGTGCAACCAAGATCTCCATCTCCTTGTTGTATTCCTCAACCGTCATGTTCCCTTGCTTCAAGGATCGAAGCTTGGTGTGCAAGTCTCGGTTGTAGCTACTTGGTACAAACTTCCTCCTCATCTTTCTTTTGAGACTCCTCCAAGTAAGGACGGGGTCCTCTTCCTCTTTCCTGATCTGATTCCTGAGTTGAGACCACCACAAGGCAGCATAGTCAGTAAACTCTAGTGTGGCTAGGGTTACCTTTTTCCTCTCGGAATAGTTGTGGCACTCAAAGAAATCCTCCATGGCCCTCTCCCAATCAATGTAGTCGTCGGGGTTGGTTTTGCCAGTAAATTTAGGCACACTGAGCTTCAGGCTGCTCACATCATCATCTTCTTCCTGCTCATTCCTCCTTGGCCGCCGGGGGCCATCTCCATTCGTGGCTCCGAACTGCTCGGCGATTCGGGCTATGTTTTCAGCCATGGCGGTCAACCGGGCATCAAAAGCATTGAATCTCTCGTCTGCCATGGTTAGTCACGAACAAAGGACCTCACAAAATCTCTCAATTGAACCTCACACACTCGTTTTCTTACCACTCGTGTATGAAAAAAAAAAATTTTTTTTAACAAGTCACTCAAATTAGGGTTTTCTTTGAAATTTTCAAAACAAAGTCAATCTCAATTCAAGTAGTTGCAAGTTTCTTCGAAGCTATGCAGTCTAAGTCTACCAAGGACACTAACAAGACCTTATACCTAGGGTTTCGGATTTCTAGGGGCCAGAATCTTGAGTTAGGGCGTGGGATGACAAGACATACAAATTTGGGTGTTCTACCAAGGAAGCTAGTAGTGCGAAAGCTAGTAGCTAACTTATGAAAAACCCCTCTTCTTGAACTTAATCTACTACCTTGATTGTGAACGTGGCCTTGCTTTTTTTTTTAGATAGGTAAATTTTTCTAGACCTTTGATTTTTCTTTTCTTTTCTTTTCTTTTTCTTTTCTTTGATCGGCCACAGCTTTTTATCACAACAAAAACTTAAAGAAAGGTAGAAGAATAGAACAAACACAATGAAGCTATTTTTTAGGGTTTTTCTGAAACTGAAAACAACGAAAACTAAAGGATATGAATTCAAGTAAAAGAACCTGAAAACTGGGATAGATTGTTGGTCCAAGAGTTGAACCGTGCTCTGATACCAGCTGATGCGAACCGCCTCCTCTAGGAAGGGATCGACTCAACACCCAAAACTATATTACCAGCTTCACGAATCCTAACTTTTGAAACCGCGGGGAATACTTGAAATCCACTAAGTATAGACTTAGGAACCCCAAGGTATTCAGTCGAATTGGTGCCACAACAAAGGGTGATAACCTCTGATGATAAACCAAACCTTAAGCTAAGCAACAACGAGCAAAGACTTGAAGGAAAAAGAACAAAGTTCTGAAATTTCAATTATGACTTAACGTGTCTTACAATGATGGCCGAGGCCTCTATTTATAGCACAAGGGTGGCCTAAGCCGTCTCCAACTCTAAAAAGGTAAGACTAAAATAATCCTAAAAGATAGGCCGAAGAAAATATTAAAATAAACATAGTTGTCCGAGAATAAAACTCTAAAACCGGCAAAGTCGAGCAAAACCCTAATCCGGGCGGATTAGGGCACACCGGGTGTCCGTGTCCGATCGGGCTTAGGAAAGTCCTCCGGGCGCGGGCTGGACTTCCGGACGCGGCTAGGAAAAGTGCCCGGAACCCGCGCGGTGGCATTTCTATAATTACCGCGGGTTCCGGGTGACCGGGCGGCCGGGTGGCGTCCTTCGGCCTGGTGACCGGCTCGGCATCAAGTGCTCCGGACCCGATACTAGGGTTTTGGTGATGCCGGGCGGTTCTGGCTTCTTGCTGGACATTTCCTCGGACAAGTGAGGTTCCTCCCAAGTCTTTGGACCTCCTGAGTCTTCTGGCTTCAACTTGTCCGCCAGGTTCTGAGTGTGGAGTAGGGTTAGCCGAGGCAGGGGCTGGTTGGCCGTATCCGCCGGGGCCGGGGCAGTGTCCTTGGGAAGCCAACCAGTCTTGGCCACATATTCTCGAATCTTCTGGTCTTCCGTACGCCAGAACTCTCTCCAGATGGCCTTTGACGTGTGCTTGACTTGAGGGATCATTGAGGAGAGGTTGGGGCAAGACTGAGACTCAGTGCTCGATCTAGGACTTAGGTTCTCGGCCAGTAACATGGCCTGGAACTCCCTTCCATCTCGGGTGTCTTCCTTCCCGGTGGGGCCGACCTGAGTTTGTTCTTGAGCTCATTTCTAGGCTTGAGAGCTTGTAGGTAGCCAGTCCTTAGTTCTAGGCGCTTTTTATATGGACCCGGAGTTCTGCCTTCTACGGGGTACCTTGGTGGGGTGTAGGTATACCTTTGTGGCCCGGGGCGGTGGAGCCGGGTCATATCACATCCTCATTCCCCTCAATCATTCCCCAAATCACATGTAAGACTACATCCTTATTACAATAACCACCTGACACGTTATCAACCACCGTCACACATAGCATCAATTTCACTCATAACAATCACACAACACTAATCCAACATAACCTCAATTTCACTCAACACAGCACCTCGCATCAATTAATCCAATATCACATTTACAATTACAATTCATCTTAACCAACATCTCACAAATCACAGACAATTTAAGGGTAAACGGCTAGCTCACCGGCCATCCCCCACCTGCAAGTACAGGGATAGCCATGTCGTTAGTCTTAGGGTTACCCTCCTGTTCTTCCTTCATAGGAAGACCCCGCATTGGTAGGGTTATCCACCTGTTCATCATTAATAGGGTGACCCCACATTGGCAGGACCACCCTCCTGCAACCACAATTGACAATAACATAATATATGCAATTATCATGTCCGCAGGCCCATCCCTCCTATCACTCTTTACTAGTTCCGATCGGTTTATCATCAATGTTAATCAATCTTCCCCAATCCCAGCACATAGAAATCAGCCATCAATCATCAACCAACACATCAATTAGCAATCACTCAACAATCGACATTCATCATAAATCACATAACAACAATTATAGGACAGTTTCCCCTTTTACTCTCTTCCAATTTCATGCAATACCTAATTAATCTAGGTCAAAATTTCAACTCCACACATCTACCATACTACCTATCATACGCTAAACCCTCACCTGACAAGAAGATGAGGCTCTAAAACAACTTCTAGAACTCGAACAACCAAGCTTTACAGCTCAAAAAACGTAGCTTCTTCCTTCTGCCACCGACAGCACCCAACTACGAAATACCCACAACCAAGATGTTCGATCCCTTCCTCTCGTCACCACAAACGCGTAGCAAGAAATGGATCACCAATTGGAGCTCTAGAACTCCCGGAATCAAGGTTTGAAGTTCGGGAAAATTTGGTTCGTCAAAGGGATTTTCAGGGAAAGAGAAAGAAGGGGAAGTTATGGAAATTCGTGCTGAAAATTAGTCTTTTATTGTCAGCACAAGAAACACGGCGTGTTTCTTATAACACACAGCGTGTTTTTGTAAACAACATGGTGTGTTTCTATAACACAGCCATGTTTTGTAGTCTGCCCACTTTGACGAATTTCCACGTACTTGCTTGTATCTTCAACCCGACTCAACTATGAACGTCCCGGACTTCGATGTGGCCTCAAGAACATTGTTTCCAATGTCTAAACCATCCAAACTTGAGTTCCAAACCGTTCGGTTGGGTGGGGATGTTACAGGTCTCGAGGTTGATTTGAAGAAGATCGAGGCGGTGGTCAATTGGTCCCCACCTAAGGATGTGTCTCAGTTGCGGAGTTTCCTTGGTTTGGAGGGCTACTACAGAAGGTTTGTAGAAGGGTTTTCCACCCTAGCATCCCCTCTACACAAGTTGTTGAGGAAAGAGTCGAAGTATGAGTGGAGTGAGACGTGCCAGACAAGTTTTGAGGAGTTGAAGAAGAGGTTGACTTTAGCTCCAGTGTTGACTTTGCCAGAGGAAGGTGGCGAGTATGTGGTATTTAGTGATGCGTCCTTGCAAGGCTGGGGGTGTGTGCTCATGCAGAATGGGAAGGTGGTTACTTATACCTCACGCCAGCTTAAGGTGCATGAGGTGAATTACCCGACCCATGACTTGGAGTTAGCCGTGGTGGTGTTCGCCTTGAAGTTGTGGAGGCATTACTTGTACGGTGAGACGTTCAAGATCATGACCGATCATAAGAGCCTCAAGCATCTTATGGATCAAAAGGACTTGAACAGTAGGCAGAGGCGTTGGGTAGAGCTCTTGAAGTATTACGAGTGCACCATGGACTACCACCCCGGTAAAGCCAATGTTGTAGCGGATGCTCTAAGTCGAAAAGAAATGGTTGACCCTAGAGCCTTGAGAGTGGACATGCAGATGGATGATGTCAGAGGGTTGCTCGCCAAGCTTTGCATCCGACCCTTGGTAAATGACAGGATTGGGGAGGAGCAGCTTAAGGATGCCCATCTTTTGGCTATTCGGGAAGAAGTTGAGAGGGGTTTGGATAATGGATTTGAAATAGCTGAGGGGTTGTTGAAGTGCAAAGGGCGTGTGTGTGTACCGGAGGTAGAGGAGTTGAGAAGGGAGATTCTGGAGGAGGCTCACTCTTCAATGCATGTTATGCATCCCGGAACAACTAAGATGTATAATGATCTGAAGCTGAGTTTTTGGTGGCCGGGAATGAAGAGGGATGTAGCTTGTTATGTAGCAACTTGCTTAGTCTGTTAGAAGACGAAAGCAGACCATAGAGCTCCAGGTGGGTTATTGCAGTCCCTACCTATTCCGGAGTGGAAGTTTGCGGATATTACCATGGACTTTATGTCGGGTTTTCCACCGACTAGAGAGGGGAGGGATGTTGTTTGGGTTATAGTTGATCGCTTGACGAAGGTCGCTCACTTTATACCCATTTGGTTTAAGCCAAGTATAGAGGAGTTGGCCAAGCTCTGCATAGAGGAGGTTGTAAGATTGCATGGAGTTCCTCAATCCATTGTATCCGACCAAGATCTGAGTTTTACTTATCATTTCTGGGAAGGATTGCATACGGCGTTGGGGACGAAGCTGAAATTCTTGACGGCTTATCATCCTTAGACGGATGGTCAATCGGAGAGAACTATCCTTACCTTGTAAGAGTTGTTGAGGAGTTGTGCTATGGAATTTCAAGATCCTTGGACTGAATTACTACTATTGGTTGAGTTTGCATATAACAACTCGTATCATAGTAGTTTGAAGTCCGCACCGTTTGAGGCCTTGTATGGGAGGAAGTGTAGGACGCCGTTGTGTTGGGATGAGGAATGTGCTAGGGTGTTTTCGGGTCCCCAAGTTGTTCAGGAGACGGCTGATCATGTGAAAAGGTTATCAAGGATAGGCTGAGGGCAGCTCAAGACAGGCAGAAGGGTTACGCTGATGGTCATGCTAGAGAGCTGAATTTTGATGTTGGGGAGAAGGTGTTCCTGAAGGTTTCGCCATGGAAGGGGCTGATGCGTTTTGGTAGGAAGGGGAAGTTGGCGCCACAATACAACGGTCCTTATGAGATCTTAGCTAAGTCGGGACCAGTTGCATATGTTCTGCCTTGCTAAGTGAGCTTGAGAGGATACACAATGTGTTCCATGTGAGCATACTTAAGCGGTATCATGGGAACCCTTTGCATGTGATTCAACTAGAGGATGTAGAGATTGAGCAAGATATGACTTATGAGGAGAAGTCGGTGGCGATTGTGGATAGGCAAGTTCGGGTTCTAAGGAACAAGCAAATTCCTCAGCTCAAAGTAGTGTGGAGGAATCACGAGAGTGAGTCGGCCACTTGGGAGACCGAGGAGAGTATGAGGAGGCGGTATCCGGATTTGGTGGAAGCTTATGCTTCAGGTATTACCTCACTTTAGTATTCTTCTTGAATTGCTCATTTTGTGCTTCATTCTTAGTGAGCTTTAAGTTGTGCTTGGTGGTTGTGTTGCGTTGTGCAAGGCTGAGATTTGGGGTGCGAGGGGTTGGTAGCCTTAGAAGGTAGGGTTGTTGAGTTGTTGTTAGGGAGTTCGGGTGATAATGTGATGCTTGAGTTGCTGCACTTTGCTAGGTTTTTTGGTATCATGTTGCTAGGATGAGTTAGCAGTGATTTCGGGAACGAAATCTTTAAAGTTGTGGAGACTTGTAACATCCCCGCCCAACCGGATGAGTTAGAACTCAAGTTCGGGTGATTAGAGGGCTGGAATCAGTGCCTCTGAGGTCCCATTGATGTTTGGGACGTCCGTTTTTAAGTCGGATTGAGATTGAAAATGTGCCAAGGGTGCAGTGTAGGACACACGGCCGTGTAGTGTGATACACGCCGTGTATCCTTAATACACGGCCGTGCGCTAATTTTGGCCAAGTCTTGTCGAGAATGCCAGTGTAGGATACACGGCCGTGTACTTGAGATACACGCCGTGTATCATGGTACACGCCATGTATCGTGACCTACATATAAAAGACGGGTTTTGACGGGATTTCATAACTTTCAACTCCTTTCTCTCTCCACGAAACTCTCTTGACGAACCAACGTTGGCCAAGCTTCAGAAGGTGATTCCAGGAGTTGTAGAGGTCGGAATTACAATCCGTTTTTTTCTATGCGTTCCTAACGATGAGGAGAAGAGATCGTAAATCTCAATTTATGGTTTCTAGGTGTAGGTAGAAGTCAGTGAGAAGGAATAGGCTACGAGTTTGGAATTGGGGAAACCAATATTCTGGGGAACTAGAAGACGATTAGAGCCTCGTCTTCTATTCCAGGTCAGGGCTTAGGGTTGTTAGGTAGTTTGGGACATCGTGAGGAGTTGTAATTCGGACTAAAATGAAAACTAGGTGTTGCATGAATGACGAGAGTAAAAGGGGTGAACTGTACTGTGTTTGTGTTCTGATTGATTGCTTGATGATTTTTGTGGTTGGGGGTTCGGGATGAAATAAAATGACTAATGATTTGACACAGAAATGAGAGCTAGGATGAATTTGGGATATGGATGCTAGTGATATAATAATGTGAAATGTCAGTTTGTGGTTGCAGGATAATGGTCCTGCTAATGTGGGGTCGTTCTGAGTAAGAGCTACAGGTGGGTGATCCCTAGACTCATGACATGGCTACCCCTGTACTTGCAGGTGGGGGTGGCCGGTGAGCTAGCCGGTTGCCCTATTGTGTGATTGTGTGGATGTGCTGAGGTTGTGATCGGAATGTGGTACGACGTGAATCGTTGGGAATCATGTGATGTTGTGAATGATATGTGTGTGATAAGAATCCTTGAGTTGTGAATGATTGTGAATGTAGAACCGGAAGGAGCCCACACTACCCCACCCGAAATACTGCTGAGTTGAGTCTGATTCACTGGGGTGAATCCTATGACGTGGAGTCATAGTGGTTGAAATCTCTGTTAAGAAAGGATCCTTATGGGATGCGTCGTGATAGCTCCGTGGAGGAAGGATCCCTTAGTGATGCGAACCGCCTTCTCCAGGAAGGGATCGACTCCACACCCAAAACTATATTATCAGCACATGAAAACCTAACTAATGAAACCGCGGAGAACACTTGAAATCCACTAAGTATAGACTTAGGAACCCCAAGTATTCGGTCGAATTCGGTGCCACAAACAAAGGATGAATGCCTTTGATGATAAACCGGTCTAGACGACGATCAATTCCATGATGGTCGAACAGAGATTAGCAATTCCATGCTAAGAGAAAAAACCGAAGTTTTGAGTGTTTATCGCTTTCAAAGTTGATGTTTACAATGAGGCCGAGGCCTCTTATTTATAGGTGAGGAAGGGAGAACAGGCTCTCCTTTTCCTCCTATGAATTAGCTAATAAACTAATAAAGAAATACAAAAATAAGGACTGAAACTCGTAGCCTTGTTCACCAATGAAAAGAGTCATTCCTAAACAAAAACACTAAAAGGGAAAAAGCTGGAAATTCCTAAAAAACAGCTAAACGGGTTCTGGAAGATTAAGCCAAATAAATAGCAAATAAATTCGGAAAATTAAGCCCTTTGGTAGATCACTAGTAGACTTCATGGGATTCAACTTTCATGTTGGACATCAGTCCAAATTCTGCCTCCAAGTAGCCCATATTCGTCAATCCTTGTCAGACTAGGAATCTGTCCAAAACCGGGAAATCCTAGCTTGATTAGGATTCCGTGTTCGGATGTATTTTGGCATCTTCTCTTCATTTCCCGTGTTCACCATGGTCAAGCACCCTTCCTTGGATCAGGCTCAGGTGGTGGCCTGATCACAGCTCCTATCATGTGCAGCCTCGGATCAGCATCCGGGCTCCTCTCCTTGATGCTCCGCCCATGCTTCACCCTTACTTCATCCAACTGTATCTCCTTCAATTCTCCTCCAAATTGAGCTCCGTTTGTTGGAGAGTGTTCCTGGTGATTCAAGATATCCAGGACAATTGTAATTTCCCAAAAGGCACGGGCCAATTGTTGGCTCGGCCAAAAGTGCTTCTCTGTGGCATCCGGGCACGGGCTCGGCTCGGGCGTCGGGCTTAGCTCTCGGCCTTCTTCAATTCTGTCCAGGACTTTTGAGTTCTGCTTCGAGCAACTCTTCAGTAATGTCCACAGGAGGCTTTTAGGGGTGGTGAATGGTCCAGGGCTCGTGACAATAGGTCTTGAGCTCCATTTGAGCACTTGGGCTCGTCCGGGGCTCGTTCCGGGGTCAATCTTCGGGCACCACGCTTTTCTGGCCAGGCACTCTTGGGTCCTTTGTTTCCTGTGCTCCAAAAATGTCTCTGGAGGATCCCAGGAGTGGTCAGTACCTTCAGGGCTCGTGGGAATCAGGTCAGGGCCTAGTGGTGGCCCTCGACTTGGGGCTGGACTTGGCCCTAGGCTTGGTTGGGTGGCCTGGATCACATCATTCCCCTCTTCTTGAAAAGGATTCGTCCTCGAATCCGCACCTAGTAATCCGTTAGAAATTTTAAAAATAATAACATGGACGTGTAGGATTGGACCTGGTAGTTCGTGGGCGCTCCTTGGGGTTTTGGGCCGTACCGGGACGGGTACGGGTGCTCGGGGTTGATCTGGGTGATTGGGGCACTCCGGCTGATCGGGCTGATCAGGGCACTCCGGGTGATCAGGCTGATCGGGTGCCTGACACTGGTCGGGCGCCGGGCGATGGTCGGGCGCCGGCCGCTGGTCGGGCGTGGGACGCTGTTCGGGCGCCGGGTGATGGTCGGGCGCCGGTGGCTGGTCGGGCGCCGGGCGCTGGTCAGGCGACGGTGGTGGGCGCTGGGGCGCCGGGGCTAGGCACTGGGGCGCCGGTGCTGGGCGCTCGGGCGCTGGGCGCTCGGGCGTCGGTGCTGGGCGCTCGGGCGCTGGGCGCTCGGGCGTCGTTGCCGGGGCTGGTGTTGGTGCTAGCGCTTGGCGCTGGGCCAGTGCGGGTACTAGCGCTGGGTACTGGGCCGGTGCTGGCGCTGGCGCTAGTGCCGGGTGCTGGGCTAGTGCTGGTGCTGGCGCTCGGCTGGTGCTGGGCACTCGGTGCTGGGCTGGTGCTGGCGCTGGGCTGGTGCTGGGCAGGCGCTGTGCTGGTACTGGGGCTGATGCTGGCACTGGTGCTGGGCGGGCGCTGTGCCGAGTGCTGGCCTGGTGCTGGACCGGTGCTGGCCAGGCGCTGAGCCTAGTGCTGGCCTGGTGCTGGCTTGGGGCAGGCCTGATGCTGGTCCGGGGCAGGGCTGATGCTGGTCCGGGGCAGTACTGGGTGCTGTGTCGGGGCAGTGCTGGGCCGGGGCAGTGCTGGGCACAAATTTTTTTCTCATCTTTTTCTTAAGACTCCACCAACTAAGGACGGGGTCCTCTTCTTCTCTCCTGATTTGATTCCTGAGTTGAGCCCACCATAAAGCAGCATAGTCAGTAAACTCAGTTGTGGCTAGGGTTTCCTTTTTCCTTTCGGAATAATAATGGGGCTCAAAGTAGTCCTCCATGCTCCTCTCCCAATCAATGTACTCGTCAGGATTTGCTTTGCCAGCAAATTTGGGTACATTCAAACTGCTCATATCATCATCGATCTCTTGCACATTCCTCCTTGGTCGTCGGGGGCCATCTCCATTCTGATCTCCATCTGCTCGGTGATACGGGCCATGTTTTCAGCCATGGCAGTCAATCGTGCCTCCATAGCAGTTAGCCTCTCATCTGCCATGATTAGTACAGAACAAAGAACCTCCCAATATCTCTCTAATGAACCTCACACACTCTTTTTCTTACCACTCGTGTATGAAATTTTGAAGTCACTCAAATTAGGGTTTTCTTTGAAATATTCAAAACAAAGACAATCTCAATTCAAGTAGTTGCAAGTTTCTTCGAAGCTATGCAGTCTAAGTCTACCAATGACACTAACAAGACCTTATACCTAGGGTTTCGGATGTCTAGGGGCCAGAATCTTGGGGCTAGGTCGTGGGATGACAAGACAAACAAATTTGGGTGTTCTACTAAGAAAGCTAGTAGTACGAAAGCTAGTAGCTAAACTTATGAAAAACCCCTCTTCTTGAACTTAATCTACTACCTTGATTGTGAACGTGGCCTTGCTTTTTAGCTAGGTCAATTTTTCTAGACCTTTGATTTTTCTTTTCTTTTCTTTTCTTTTTCTTTTCTTTGATCTGCCACAGCTTTTTCTCACAAAAATTAAAAGAAAGGTAGAAGACTAGAACAAACACAATGAAGCTATTTTTTGAGGGTTTTTTTTCTTTTTTTCTGAAACTGAAAACAACGAAAGCTAAAAGATATGAATTCAAGTAGAAGAACCTGAAAACTGGGATAGATTGTTGGTCCAAGAGTTGAACCGTGCTCTGATACCAGCTGATGCGAACCGCCTTCTCCAGGAAGGGATCGACTCCACACCCAAAACTATATTATCAGCCCCACGAGAACCTAACTAATGAAACCGCGGAGAACACTTGAAATCCACTAAGTATATACTTAGGAACCCCAAGTATTCGGTCGAATTCGGTGCCACAAACAAAGGATGAATGCCTTTGATGATAAACCGGTCTAGACGACGATCAATTCCATGATGGTCGAACAGAGATTAGCAATTCCATGCTAAGAGAAAAAACCGAAGTTTTGAGTGTTTATCGCTTTCAAAGTTGATGTTTACAATGAGGTCGAGGCCTCTTATTTATAGGTGAGGAAGGGAGAACAGGCTCTCTTTTTCCTCCTATGAATTAGCTAATAAACTAATAAATAAATACAAAAATAAGGACTGAAACTCGTAGCCTTGTTCACCAAGGAAAAGAGTCATTCCTAAACAAAAACACTAAAAGGGAAAAAGCTGGAAATTCCTAAAAAACAGCTAAACGGGTTCTGGAAGATTCAGCCAAATAAATAGCAAATAAATTCTGAAAATTAAGCCCTTTGGTAGATCACTAGTAGACTTCATGGGCTTCAACTTTCATGTTGGACATCAGTCCAAATTCTGCCTCCAAGTAGCCCATATTCGTCAATCCTTGTCAGACTAGGAATCTGTCCAAAACCGGGAAATCCTAGCTTGATTAGGATTCCGTGTTCGGATGTATTTTGGCATCTTCTCTTCATTTACCGTGTTCACCATAGTCAAGCACCCTTCCTTGTATCAGGCTCAGGTGGTGGCCTGATCACAGCTCCTATCATGTGCAGCCTCGGATCAGCATCCGGGCTCCTCTCCTTGATGCTCCGCCCATGCTTCACCCTTACTTCATCCAACTGTATCTCCTTCAATTCTCCTCCAAATTGAGCTCCGTTTGTTGGAGAGTGTTCCTGGTGATTCAAGCTATCCAGGACAGTTGAAATTTCCCAAAAGGCACGGGCCAATTGTTGGCTCGGCCAAAAGTGCTTCTCTGTGGCATCCGGGCCGGGCTCGGCTCGGGCGTCGGGCTTAGCTCTCGGCCTTCTTCAATTCTGTCCAGGACTTTTGAGTTCTGCTTTGAGCAGCTCTTCAGTAATGTCCACAGGAGGCTTTCAGGGGTTGTGAATGGTCCAGGGCTCGTGACAATAGGTCTTGAGCTCCATTTGAGCACCTGGGCTCGTCCGGGGCTCGTTCCGGGGTCAATCTTCGGGCACCACGCTTTTCTGGCCAGGCACTCTTGGGTCCTTTGTTTCCTGTGCTCCAAAAATGTCTCTGGAGGATCCCAGGAGTGGTCAGTACCTTCAGGGCTCGTGGGAATCAGGTCAGGGCCTAGTGGTGGCCCTCGACTCGAGGCTGGACTTGGCCCTAGGCTTGGTTGGGTGGCCCGGATCACGTCACTTAGGGGATGCGTCGTGTTATCTCCCTATGAAGGAAAGATCCTACGGGATGTGTGGATGTGATGGCCGGCAATGGTGGTGTGGATAACTCCTTGGCGCCTAATAACTCACCTAGTAAACTATTGTGTGATTAGTTGTGTGTATGTGTGTTGACGTGTGTATCAGTGGTGATTGTGAACTAGTTGTGAACCATGTGCTATGTTTTGGATGCTGCTTCGTTGTGATTATTTTATGATGTTGCTTATGAATGAGAATGAAGAACTGAACCTACGTGATCACCTAGACTGTTTTAGGATGTTAAAATCTGAAAGGGGTCAGGTCAGGTTCCATTGTCGATGTCTTGTGCGGAGTTTGGAACCGCTCCTTTGGTTTAGGACAACGTGTAGGTAGGCCCAGTGGGTTCACTCAATTTCAATAGGAAATTGATCCCTTTCCCCTTTCAGGATCTCGTGGCTAGTGAGTGGAGTTGTTGGTGTTCTGAGGTGGAGGTTTATTTCGAGAAGTTCCGGCTTGAAGTGATGAGGTGAAGACTGGAGTACACTCGAAGTTGACTTGTTCTTTCTTTTCAGTTGACCTTGGATATTTGGGGGCTTTTATGTATTTTTGACTTATGTTGGATTTTTATGGGTTTATGTCGAGTTTGGATTTGTACACGGTTTTATGGAGGCCTCATACGTTTACTTTCCCTTTTAATTTCGGTTTTACTTCGTCTTTTATAATGGTTTTTACTCAGTAATACTCATAACCGGTCCAACCACGGGTTTCACCGTGTTGATTCGGGACGGGTGTTACAGCGGACTCAATAAAATCTTTTCTTGCTGTGGTGACCGTTGGACTAGATTTTGTCCCTTTTTGCGCCAACGACAATTGGACTTGATTGTTGCTCGGTAGAGTCAATGCATCATCCTCTTTGACATCGTCGGTGACATGTTCCATTCCCTCAATTGTGGACGACAACGTAGCTTTAAGGAGTGTTGATTCATGTTGATGGTCCTCATTGGAAACGGTGATTTTTTTTCATAAACCTTGTTCCGGCGACAAAATCATAGAAAGAAAAAAGGACGGCGGCGGTTTGTAGAATGAGATTTGTGTTGAGAACCTTAATATGGGTTTCAGAGAGAAATTCAAAAGAATTAGGAATCAAGGAAATCAAATATTTTAGGCCAAAATCAAATTTGTAGCCAAACCTTTTCGAATTTTATCAAACATAGCCAAAACTATTTGTAACCCCAAAAATGGCAATGTTTAGTTTTCCGTTAACTTTTCCGTCCAAGTTAACGGAAATTCAAATTCCAAATCTGACTTGTCGAGTGACATGGCTAGTATTTGCCACATAAGCATAAGCATGTTTAACATTAATAATAATTACAAAATTAAAATTAAATGAAATTAAAAATAATTGGGTGGTGCTCTTTCCCTCCTCCACCATGGTATCTACCTCTAGATTGAACCAGTTTCCATGCCACACTATCTCCACCACTCCTGCAACCACACTCATCTCTACCTATCTTGCTAAGCCTTGCTCCATTATCCATTTCACTGCTGCCAAACCATCCGCCTCAATTCTGGTCTCCACGTCCAATGAATTCCGTAACTCACGCCCTCATTTCTTGCTTCGAGCTACGGGACAAGGCGATTCCTCCTCCACCCCATACCAGGGCTCAACGGTTGCCTTTTCCAATGAGCCGTCTCCGAATATACAAAGGTTGAAGAAACAGCTGGTCGATTGCTTCTACGGTACCATCTCTGTTTTTGGAAGCGGTGGATCCAATAGACGGTCAGATATGCTTCGAAAGCTTCAATCGATGACCATCTCTACTTTTGAAAGTGGTAGATCCCTCTTTGTTGATCAGATCAGTGGTGGTGATGGAATTTGGATCCCTCCGCCAGCTGCTCGAGCTGAGACTCCTCCGCCACCGCCAGGATCTGACGATTCTCATGACTAGAGCTCAGACTCCTCCGACGGACTTACCTCGCCTGGATCTGCTCGAGTTTTGGATATATTTGACATAAACCGAAAAGGTTTGGCTACAAATTTGTTTAGGTCCAATATTTTATGAATAAAAGACGCCACAAAAACAAAGGATATTAAATAGTGATAGATGCCATAGCCTATACATCATGGCTGGCTATGAATAAATATACACACAGCATTTGGTATGGAAATAACAATGTTTCGCTGGCCACGACTTGGATTATCAATAAATGAGATTCTTGCAATTTGCAGAAAGCAAACAATAAAATAATATTGTAAAAAGACATAACATTTTATGATACTAATGATTAGAACACTTCAAAAATTTATACAGCCTGGAGTTGGGAAGAGATATTATCAAATGTGCCCTCTCTCTCTCTCTCTCTCCCTCCCATACTTCCACCAAAATAGAAGAGAAAAAAAACAAAAATAAATTGTTTACATTACATCATATGACATAGGATGCCAACAACACAATACTACAAGTAGGAGTTATGTAATAATAATGAAGAAGAAGAAGTATGAAGAACCCTCTTCTTAAGCCAAGCCACTGCTGCTGCATCAAGGAAGCTAGGATCTTCTGTACATAATGATGATGATGATGATGATGACATTGATAAAATTTCTTTTCTAGATACCAAAATTTTGAGCCTTTGTTGGTTAAAGCCTTGGCTCTCTATATCTTTAGTGACTGAGGCCATACATTAATAACTCAAAAGGGTTACAGGAAACAACAAAAGAGGAGGCAGGAAAAAAAAAGGGACCTCTTGACGGAATGAAAAGAAAAAGCCAGGCCACATCTGTTGAAGCCAGAAAAATTTGTCAGGGTAGTATACAGAATCTGACATGGGAACCTTCATATGTCTCTTCTCATGCAACTGCAGCTTTTTTCATTATAGGGTTAGAGAGGAGTTGCCTTGAGAGCATATCAAATTACTCAGTCAGAATTGGAAGATGCGTCATTTGAACCATCCTCCCCAGTTATTGCTGATGGACTCCCTTGGCTGTGGTGCTGATGCTCATCATGACCTATGGTCCGTGGCCTTCCCATCCTTGATCTAATGTTTGTACCCATTGGGAATGGCTCCTGCATTCACAGCAACCAACGGCCACTTGTTTTAACATAATACTAAAGTACAATACTATTAAAAACAAAAATACTCTGCAATGAAATTCAAATGCCAAAGACAAGCTAGCTAACTGAAACACGAGAGGAAGCATACCGGGTCACCAGCATTTGGACCATCCGTGTGAAACAGTATAGGGCGACATCGTTTATCCTCATTCATCAAGCTCGAATTCTGGAAATGGGCAATAAGAGCAGACTTCCCTTGGATCCGAGCATATGCCAGAGATGCCACCTTTTCACTATTGAACTTCTCCCACTTTTTCCCGTTGAATGCCTGCAGAAACAACACATACATTATTCTGTAGCTTTCAAGCATTCCTTAATAGTAGAGGACAAATACCAATTCGCTGAACTCTGCAGACCTTGTGGAACGGAATGATCTGCTTAGGATCAATCATATTGATGAATGCATAACCCACATTGCATTTGTTCTGTCATAAAAAAAAAACACATTCTTTATGAGATTAGCTTGATAAAGTGGAATATCGACAATAATATGCTGGATAATTCCTCATGATCAACAAAGCAGAATGTGTTTGCAATCGGCAAGGACAAGCCATCAAATAAACTTGCCTTAAAGTCAATGGGCAGATAAATAAAATCATAGGATCCACGACAGTACTCGTCAATTGCAGAAAGAAGCATCTTAGAGGTGTACCTGTCAAGAAAATTAAAATCAATAACAAACTGAAGATGATAATATTATCCTCAACTCGGTCAACAAACACAACAATGAAAAGGAGGGACTAAGAAAAGAAGGCATACATATGAACAAAAAATTAAGCCACTTATACTACCAGGAACATTGTAACGGAGGTGTGGAACATGTCCTAAAATGGTATTCATCTCAAAACTAAGAAGGAACCAAATAGGCACCTAAAGATGCAATGAACAAAACTCCCCGCAAACTAAAACATAGTGAACTGAGAGGAATTAACTGCAAGATATTATACATACTTGTTGGGAATGTTCTTTATCATCAGTGTGGTTCGAGTATCTTCACCATGCAAGATGCGTTCAACATCCAGTTCGTACTGCTTCTTATCTGAATGATTGGAGTTGGATTCCATTCTGCGGTGTGACAGATTCCTGATACGGTCACTAGGAGAATCAAATGATAATGGCATCGAACCCATTGGGTTTCTCCCTGGGAAAAGGTGGCCCATTTGCTGTGGTGAGCGTATGCCGGCACTTTTAGTCATGTCCACACAGTTTCCATTAACGTGAGAGTACATGTTACGTGAAGTCATTTCCATTTGATGTGGTGGAGAGCTACTAGGAAAACCCATGCTTCCAAAAGAGCCCATGTGGAAACTGGACGTATCAGGAGATTCCCCTGAGTAAGCATGTTGGCGGTCCCACAAGGACGGGTTAACAGCTGGAGCAGAGCCAACATGGTGGGGTGCAGGCC
Source organism: Linum lewisii (assembly GCA_034768395.1). Lineage (NCBI taxonomy): Eukaryota > Viridiplantae > Streptophyta > Magnoliopsida > Malpighiales > Linaceae > Linum > Linum lewisii. The sequence continues at coordinate 18,745,878 of CM068303.1, forward strand.
CTGTGTTCAGCATCACAGGAGGTGCCCTTGGAAATCCAGTTAAACGAGAAAGAGGATGAGCAGGGACACCATTGACGAACGATGATGCCGAATTAGCCCAGATCATATGATTTGACGGCTGTTGATGCACTGAGGTAGAATTGTTCCATGCATAATGCCCCGGGAGTGTGTTTCCATTTCCAAGAGATCCAAACCCCAAAGAACCTATTCAACAATTCAATATTATAAGGTCACTTTGGCCAGTCGCTACGAATTGGTAATGCACCTCAAGTATAAACTTAAATCATTAAGATGAAAAAGCATGCAGATTGTTGAAGCTAGTGAAGGCAATCAGAAATTTCAAAAAAATATTCAAAACTCAACAAGCCATCCACAGCAAGAAAACAATCAGAAAAGTGATATATTTAGGGACTAAAAAAAATATTCAATATAATCATAAAGTATAATAAGCAGTCGCAGCATCATGCAGAACCACTTCCATTCCACTGGTAGGATAAAAAGACTTATGACAGGCTTATTTCATAAACGTAGCTAATCAACTATACTCCTGTAATACAACACTGAATACCTATGGTACTATAATTTGATGCACAAAGTAGCAGAAATAAAATCAATTGCACCATAAAATATGGCAAAGAATACATACCACGTCCATTAAGTTCCATCGGGTGTGCACCGGAGATTACTCCTCGGACATGCCTACCATTGATTCCCTCCATCGCTTTCGAACCAACACTCCCAGCCATGCCTCCAAGGTTGCTAGCAGAGTTGTAAGGAATTCCATTGGACAGGCCATCGTGGTATTCTGGAAGAGAATGAGGATGGAAAGTGTGCATGCTCTGATTACCAAACCTCATTTCCTGAATAGAGTGCTTATGATCAGGATGGCTGAATTGCTTGGAAACTGATGTCGCCGTGACTGGAGAAGGCAAGTGACTTGGAACACTAGAACTATGATGATGCTCAATAAATGCACCCGCTGGGGAATGTCCACCATGCTGAACCTGAGATGAACCACTATCAATGCAGCTGGATGCAATCACTGCTGGAGAAAATGCTGCTGCAAAAATAAGTTGGTTTAGAATAAGAAGACTGATCAAATAGCCCATGACCATTCTGTACATACAAGAGTGAAAAGGTAGTAGAATCCTACCCATTCGCATAGATGACAAGTCATCAAATTGGCTAACACGGTCGGATTCATCCTGCTCCTGCTCTGCCTTATGAACTGACCTGTAATAGGAAATTTTGGTCATCAAACCAGAAAGCAAATATAAACAGACATATAGAAGACCAACATACCAGGAAATTTATGTTTATAAATATTCATCACTTCATACTTATTTAGCATGAGATAACAAATGCCCAGAGGTTTGCTTATCTAAGATTATTAAAAACCATTTGTGCTGAGAGGAAACAATTAATAAACACCATAAACCAAAAGTTGTACACACCGTCTTGCAGGACCCATTGGGCTCGGTTCAAGCTTAATCTGCTTCCCTGCAATGTCCGTTCTATTCAATGCACTAAGGGCTGCTTCTGCAGCTCTGACATCATAGTACTCTATGAGTATGTTATTATCTTTATTTGGGGTGGCGCAAATCTGAAACCCATACATAACAAAAGTTTAGATTGCAAGCACTATAAGTTCTCAACAAACATTCTGCAAGGAAATTTACCTCTTTGAGTTCTCCATACGCAGAAAATATCTTATGGAGCTCATCCGTTGGAACAGAGGAGGAATCAAGGTTGCGAACCGTAAGGATTCCTTGGTTGACATCTTTTTCTGATGGATTCTCCTGAAACATCGACGGTAAAATACCAACTTGGATGAAGTTTAAAACAAACAAAACAAATTCACCAAACAAACATACAAAGCAATTGTTCCCCTCATGAATAGCTTCCTGTAAAAGACAGATAAAATCCACTAACCTTTGGAATTGAAAAGTGTATGTCAAGCTTCCTACGTTTCAGAGGCTTATCTTGAAGTGATCGCATTGCATTTTGAGCAGCTCGTATATCATAATATGAGATCATAACAAAGCCACGATGCTTGCAAGCTGTATACAGGGTCCGAATATCTCCATATTGCTGGAAGAGGAGGATGAGAACCGTCAAGATACTAATGACATGAATACAAGAAGCCACATATTCTGTGGTGGCACAAATCACTAAAAAAGGAATTAACATGCACCTCAAATAGAGTTTTCAGCTCAGAATCTTCCACATTACTGTTGATATTTCTGACAAAAAGTGTTCTGGAAGGAAGTTCACCAAAGGGATGTTTACCAACGGTGGAACCATTGGGAAGTCCAAACAGATCAAGATTTTTTCGCCCAGCAATCATATGGTTGTCCCCTTCTAATTCCATTCCTCCACCACTGCTAAAAAGATCAAAATCTTCCAATTCATCTCCACCAGTGGTGTTAACAATATGTCCCAACTCATTAGTAACTCCAGAAAATAGATCATCTTCCGCAGGGAGAAGATTCCCAATAGTTTGTGCTTCAATTTGTTCTAGGGACTCAAAGGGCTCTTCTTCCTCAAGAGCAGAAATGGAAGTTTTTGTAGGTTCCCGAGATTGAACTTCATTCCCCGTCAGTCTCACTGCAGAGAAGCCATGAATATTTAAGAATGTTGAAAGTGTGGTGAATATTGTAAAACACGAGTGGTTATGAGATTATAGAACTTTATCCCGCCAGAAGTTGTGAAAATATAACTGGACTTGCTAATCCAGACAACCAAACGTCAGATGAGCCTATGTAACTCAAAACAGTTTAATTGCTTGTTTACTGACATAATCCACATACATGCAAATCATAAGCATTGCTACTTGTCAAAACAAACCACCATATAACGTATCCACCTAAGCTCAGAAATGGGAAGTGCAACTTACTATTTCTGTTGAATATTTCAGAAAATGAACTTGAGAATAGACTGCTTTCCCATTCAGTTCCAGTGATACTAGCTCCATTTCTGCCCAGACTATGACCAGCAGGCAGTGAAGACAAATTAGACCATGACTTTGGATGGTGGTCCACGGAATTCCACGCAGCCTTAGGCATGTTAGTACTTCCTTCACCATTGCGCAGCTTCTCGTTTGTACTTCTTGGAGGAAGTTCATATGACATTGCACTAGCTGGAGAAAGGGATTCATAGGGTGTTGAAGGAACAAGCTTGGTGCCAGACATTGGAAGAGTTCCAAGTGCACCTACAAAGGAGTAAAATAAATTCATATGAAGAATATATTGTGATATAAAAAAAACATCAGTAGCACAAGATCGGACATTGGTTGACTAATCCATTTGAGAGAAACAGTGAAAGAAATGTTCTTCACCTTGGTGTTCTGTCATTGCATATGGCTTCCAAAACCCAACTTGTCTCTGCAAAATGGAAACCGCCAAGAATTCAAAGACCAAAAAAGAGAGAAAAGAAAAAAAATACAAAGGCAACGTAGTGATGCGGACCGACCGAGTGACTGCTAAAAGTCGGAGGAGAAGGAAACAAAAATTCAGACACAAATCCTAAAAGACCCCCTGATGAGTGAGTGATAAACCTACCTCAGCGGGAAGACGAATATTGTCTTCAAAGAAATGGGAGGAAGCAGTAGCACCCCTTTGATCCATGATCTCAAAAGGCATTCTGAGGTGGAGCCTTGTTACTAAGTTAGATATCAGAAGCAGCTCTCTTAAACTGCAACCGAAACAAAAAAAAAAAAAAAAAAGAAGAATTGGCAGTTAATAGCTGTCAGAGTTGAACAGCTTCATTTCTACTTTGGCCTGGAAATGTGTAGTAAGCAGTTGAAACACAAACGCCACAAAACTCAGACAACACAAACTTTCCAATTTCAGTGATACATTTAACAGATAAATAGATGACAAGTTGTGGAAAACGCAGAGCGGGCGGTTACTGAATTTTGTGGGAAAAAGAAACAGAATCCGTGAGAAACTCTGCTTCCTCATAGACGAGATATAATTTCTTCTCAACTTAGGAAACCCAACTGAGTATTAGGCTGCCCAACAGAAATAAATGGATGAGGGAAAAAACTTGGATCATCAGAAGACAAGACTCAGGCTTTCACCTAACGACAACCTAACATTAAAGCACCGCTTTGGACATCAAGAAGAAACATCTTCTCTTTTTTTTTAGGGAAAAAAGGAAAGTTGAAATACAGTAACAACCAGAAATCACGATAATAATGTGAAGAAAAATAAAATAAAAAACAGAAACACCAAAAACAACAGGCGGGTCGTGGATCAACTTTAGCGCCCCACTTGAGTTGAGCTGAATTTTCAGTTTCCAGAAATTATGAAAGGAGCAAAAGGGAAAGCAACGCATGGGAGAAGCTCAAAAGTACTGAAACCCATTTTAAAAGTATAACGGAATTCATCTCATCCTTTCTTCCTTGCTATTACGATTTCTTTTATAACCTTATATAATTCAAACAAACCCACAAATTCACCAGATTTAAACCCCCATCTCCCCCAACCACTTACTGGTTATACGAACAAACAATCAAAACAGCACCCAGATCATTCAGCCACATTGAGTCAGACCTAGAAAGCAGAAGATCCCAGGAAACAAAAAAGCTAGAAACGCACCTCTCCGTTGAAAACTAGAACATGAGCATCTTCAGCAAGGGGGGCCGAAATTGAGAAGGGGGGGGGGGGGGGAACTGTTGAATTCCAGGAGTAGGAAGAGAGAAATTGTTATAAAGCACAAGGAAGAAGAGGTAAAGGAGAAGGACACATCAAGGGATACTTTGCATATGTGCCTTCTTATGACAACCTCTTTCTTCCCCTCTACTGCATTGCAACCCCTTAGCTAATATGATAATTATTAGCTGACCAGAGAAGGAAGGAAGGAAGAAGAAGAAAAAAAACAGAATATATTTCTTTTTTTCTTTTGTACTATTTATTTCTCCTTCTCCTCTTTGTTTTTTCCTTAAGAGAAAAACGAAAACAATTAAGAAACAAGGAGAAGAAAACGAAAAAAGAAGAAACAAAGCAGATTTCGGCGTCAGGAGAGAGAGAAAAATACGAATTTCCGGCGAGATTCCCCTCGCCGGCAACTCGCAAAGATGTAGAAAACGAAAGCAAAGGGAGAATTATAGAGAGAGAGAAAGAGAGGGAACGGAATAATAAGAAGAAGACAGAGAAGAGGAAAATGGAAGAGAGAGAGAGGAGAGAGAGAGAGAGGGAAAAGGTGAGAGAGGAGGATGTTCAACTTAAATGTTGTAGTTGTGGTTAGTTGGATTTGTGGGGAAGAAAGGAAGGAAGAAGACAAAGAGAATACACAGAGAGAGAGAAATAAGCGGGGACGAGGGAAAGTTGTGTTTGCGTGTGATGCGTGCGGATAAGCTGCTCAGACGATCTAAGCCGTCCGATTCAGATTTATTGGCTGTTCATCCGGAGCCTGTATTGATTTCGTGTTCCCGTCACCTAAGCTTCGAATATAATTAATAATTTTGTATTAATTTTATTCAGAATAAATTTTTATAAACATTTTAACGGCGTTGCTTTCCTTCCCTTCCTTCTTTTTTTTTTTCTTTTTTAAAAATAATTTTGACGATAGCGCGGCTTGTCGGCTCGACGGAGCTATATTTGGGGGTTGGCATCGGTAATGGCTTTCATCTTACGAAAATGCTTGTGTGTTGGCTGAGTTGGCTTCACTGCCGCCACTGTTACGCCTTCAGTAAATTTTTTATTAATACCTACAACACAGAAATCTTGATTGTAAATCTGAGGAATGCTCTTTCTTGAATTTATTGGTTGTAATTAATATTAGGGATATGATATGATTTTTTGGCTTTTTATCTTCTCTCTTTATATTCTTCCTTTGTCTACCCATAATTATAAATAATCAAGATAACTTTTTATTTTCTTGTTTTCTAAACGGAATATCTCCAATTGGCAAAATACTAATAAAGTTTCCATGCTAATCAAACTAAGATCAAATAGGGCCGATTTGACTAGGAACTATATCAAAAAGAAAATTTGGTCACCTATTCGGCTAGATAGTCAAACTAGAGAGTTGACCAGATTTACTGCAAATTTTGGACGATCAACCTATTTTATCATTGTCGATTCGATCAATTTTGTGTCCACAACATTTTGACTGATTGGGTAAATCAAAATGCCAAAAATGGGTATTGAACCCAGGACACTCAAAAACACATTTTATGCACACTAGTTTTGAACCCGACCCGTTGGTCGGGAATTTTATTTAACAATGGTATTATATAATATTTTTATTCCTTGGAAACTATTAGATTTAGGTGTGAGTAATGGTATGAATATGTTTCAATTCAAACATATATTTATACTTATTTAAATATAGCAAGAAAGAAATCTATACCTATTTAAATATAAATGCATATTTGTGTCGTGAATCCAAAAACCAATGTCGGGTGATAATCATATATCCATATTCAAAATCATATTCTTGTCTTAAAGCACATTAGCTTTCTCGTCGCCATGCCATGAAAATCTCTAACATTGTTCCAATCACATTCTTGTTCCTTAGTTAGACACCATCAATCACTTTAGGCAATCAATACACATGTCATCAAAATCATATATTGGAGCATCAAACACGACCAAATTGATACTATGCTTGTTTTTCCCAAGTATACCCAAGGTCTTCAACCCAATTAATTGTCATGACCCTTATTAACTCTAATTTTCTACAAATTTTAATATTTTTTCTTAATTATTTGTATAAATATATCAATGGTTCTTACTCAAATCTTACTCGAGGTGATTAAAATTTATTTTCAAGAATTCACAATACAGAGAGTTTGTTCAATGAACGGTTCCCTGGTTGGTTGAAGGATTTTTGTTTTGAAGGCACTCGGGTATAGGCCAAGGTACCCTTCCTTTTCGATACCTAAGCGTTCCACTTGACTCTAGAAAATTGAAAAGAAATGAGTGTAGAATTCTGGTAAACAAGATCACTGCTAGGATTTCCGGTTGGACTGCAAAGTGCCTATCCTATGCTGGAAAGATGCAACTAATCAGATCAGTAATGGAGGGATTTTGTATTACTGGATGTCTATTTTGCTTTTGCCTAAGTGCATTCTGAAAGAAGTGGAAGGGATTTGCAATAGATTCCTTTGGGGTAAACAGTCTGGTGGAAGATAAAAAGTAGCATGGAAGTACATTGGCTTACCCGAAACAGTGGGTTGGGGCTTAAAGAAATCCATAGTTGGAATGTTGCAAGTGCTCTGAGACACATCTGGTCTCTCTTAATTCATGGGGGGGTCCATATGGGTGGCTTGGATATTTAAGTACAGGATCAAGCAAAAAGATTTATGGACTTTAAATCCATGTACTGGTTCCTGGATTTGGAAGAAGCTTCTTAAGCTTCGAGAAATTTTTGCTAAGATTTTCACCATCAGTAATGGGGAGGTTTATTGTAATGGAAAGCTATTAGAGAGATACAACATTAGTGAGGTGTGGAGTTCTATAAGACCAACGGCAAATTTGGTCCCTTGGCATGATCTGATTTGGTCTGGCTTTACCATACCGAGTAACAATCTTATTTTTTGGCTGATCAGGAGAGGAAGCATAACAATTAAAGATGTTATTGCCATTTGGGCATTGCCAATTGATATTTCATGTGTTCTGTGCTCTAGATGGATTGATAACCAGGCTCATCTTTACTGAGAGTGCTCTTTTTCCAAACATATTCTGCAGACTTTTATTCTTGGTGTGCAAAAAATTACTTGGGATGCTGTCTTGATGGCTTTCCAACAAAGTCTTGAGGGACAGAGCTTGAAGTACAAGGTCCAAAGGATTCTCTTGGGGATACTAGTTTTTCTTACCCGCCCATTGGGCGGTTCGTCATTTCTAAAGAAGTAATTGATTGAGTTTTTTAGTGCATTATTTTATCTTAATGGTAGTTTGTCTATTCTATTTTGTGGCTTGATTTTGTACAATAGTATCTAATTAAATGACCCGGCATCCAAAAATTACAACTTTAAACAGCCACCTCATATCGACTACAATTTGCAGGTAGTTTTCGACTCCAATTTTAAGAAAAATAGTCGGCTGCAAGCATTTAATCATTTATAAAAAAAGTTAACGATGAACCGAATAGCTCAAAATGGAATTCAATTTCCAAAGAAGAACTAACTATCTCAGGTTCTCTAATAGTCTAATTCAATTACTTGATACTGCTTCGACAGTGATGGACTATGACCTTAGTTCTGTTATAAACGACGTTTATCTGCTGAGCAACAATCTGGTTTGTGTGCTGAAGTTGAGGTTAAGGAAATTGTGGATGCTCTGAATAGTATGGCTAGTGATAAAGCTCCAGGGCCGGGTGGATATCGGGTTTCTTACTATAAGCACTGTTGGAAGACGGTAGGGAGTGATGTGATAAATGCAGTTCTACTGTTCTTCCATTCTGGTAAGCTTCCCGGCTTTATAAATTCTATTAGTCTGGCACTTATTCCGAAAAGAACGAATGCAAATGACATTAGGGACTTTAGACCCATTTCGTGCTGTAATGTGGTCTATAAGTTAATCTCTAAGGTCATAGAAAATCGTGTGAAGTTGGTGTTGCCTAACCTTATCGGTAATTCTCAGTCAGCTTTTATTAAGGGTAGACTTATAAGTGACACCATTCTTTTGGCCCATGAGTTGCTGAGAACTTATATCACTAAAGGTATTTCTCCCCGAATAACTTTAAAGGTTGACTTGATGAAAGCGTTCGATAGTGTTGACTGGAGTTTTCTTCTAAAAGTTCTTTATCAGATGGGATTCCCTTCAGTTTATATTTCGTGGATTCAAATTTGTCTTCGATCTACTAAATTGTCTGTGAATCTTAATGGAACTTTATGTGGTAACTTCTCTGCTAAAAAAGGGTTGAGACAAGGAGATCCAATCTCTCCTTACTTGTTTGTGATCACAATGGAGGTTCTTAGCTGTTTGTTGGATAATGCAGCCTCTAGTGGAAAGATTGACTATCATCCGGAAAGTAAAGGAATTATCACTCGCCTATGCTTTGTCGATGACCTCCTTATTTTTTCTAAAGGGAATGCTAATTCTATAAAGGTTGTTGGAGATTGATGACACTCGATTTGACGTGATTGTCAGCCTCATTTAAGCGACATTTCTTTGCTTAAGACATGGTTTTTAGGGTAGAATAACGAATATTCAATCGATTGCCCTATCTCGTGCCATTTGTGTTACCTTGGCCCGTTTCGGGTCTATTTGATGGTTTTCTAGTGTTTTTATGTTAGCACAGGTTTTTGCCGTCAAATAAAGTAGCCATGGACGTGTCTAAGGCGTTGGAACCTTGAGGAATCAAACCAGAATCGATCCAAGGAGCCGATCAAGTCAAACCAAAAGTCTGCCCGTTCACACTTACATTTTCGGCGAAAGTGGCCTATGGTTTTCGGCGAAAATAATAGTACAAATCGACTGACGCCAAGTGAAGGAGATTTTCGGTGAAAGTGTTGAGTTTTCGGACCGAGAAGAAAATGCAGAGGAATCAGCCGGCGGGACTTCCATTCACAAGCATATTTTCGGCGAAAATAATTCACTATTTTCGCGAAAATATCAGAAGAAATCCGGCTGATTAGGGTTAAGTATAAATACTTAACCCGGCGGAGAGAGAGACAGTTTGGAGCAGCCAAGAGTCAACCAAGCAGAGAAGATCAGATTAAGACCGCAGTGCAGAAACACATGGAAGAGATCTTCGGAACATCTAATAATTGGTCTAGAGAGGAAGTTAATTTCATTGATCAAGGCTTCACCAATGATCACAGAGGCTACCCCGACTACCATCATTTCAGAACACCTCCTCAACAACAGGGAAGCTTCCCTGAGCGTCCTCCTTCCAACTTCGGATTGAACCGGAGTCAGAATCAATGCTGGGAAAATAGTTATCAAGATCCACCCAGATTCGCCAGAGCACATCAACCTCAGAATTTTACGTCTGGAGACATGTGGGAGAGGAGAATAGCCCAGAAGTTTGATCTGATTGCAGCACGGATGAAGGAACACGAAGAAAAGTTTAAAGCCCAACACGCTTTTAACCAAGGACAGATCGCACAAGGACAGAGAATAGAGAGCATGATAAATAAAGTTCCTAGCTTGTTAGCCAACCTTCCTCTCTTCAACCAGGCGCCGTCTCAAAACGACTCCTCCGAGAAGAACGAGCAAGCTAAAGTCATCACAACCAGGAGCAGTGAGCAGAGCAGCCTGGAGAAGAAGAAGGGAGCACTATCTGTTCTCTCTACGGAAGAGTGTTCAACTATCGTCTCTCAATCACCACCCATACATATCCCAGCTAAGTGCTCTGATCCTGGTCCTTTTACATTACCTTTAATCATTAATGGCATTGCAGTTGAGCGTAGTTTGGTTGATCTGGGTGCGTCTATAAATGTCATGCCTATGTGTTTATATAAGAAACTGAACCTAGGTGAATTAGAACCGCTAGTATGCATGTCGTGTTCGCTGACAGGACTCTAAAAGAACCTAGAGGAATAATCAAGGATGTAATCACTTGTTGTGGCCCTTTCCAATTTTTCGCTGATTACATAGTAATGGATACTCGAGAGACATATTCTACCCTTCTCTTAGGCGGCCATTCATGGCGACAACTGGCATTAACATAAATGTACCAAATGGTTCGTTAACACTAAGAGTTGGGAAGGATACTGCAACATTCTGTCTCAAGGATGGCATGAAATACATTCCTAAGGGAGAAGCACATTGTTTATCCGTAGAAACTGTGGAATTGGCCTCGGTCAATTTCATTACTGACGTCTCCTCTAGTATCCTAGCTCGATTGTTGTTGCAGGTATTGACCAGGTTATTAAGAAGAAGCCAGAAACTTCGGTTCAGAAGCTGCCCAAGAAGAAGAAGGAACTGCAAGCCTCTTCTAAGCCACCGAGCACTAAACCGAGCAGGCCTCGGGAAAAGAACAAGAAGACGAAGACCCAAATGGTCTGGAGGCCAAAAATTCTGTCGTCTTCCACCGAGCCAGCTGCACCACCAATTAGTTCCGAGAAACCAGCGCCGGAACAAGTATGGAAGGAGAAGCCGAAAGCATCTCCTAAGGAAATACTGACCATCACCGATCCTGGTGATACCAAGCCGGAGATAAAAGAAAAGAAACCGACAGTCCTCATTCCTTCCATCGTAACACTCAAGAAGGATGACCTCTCGAGAGAACTGTTCGGACCGTTCAAGTTCGTCGATCATCTTCCCGATGGACGTACCAAGCTGCTGCATGCGAACGGGAAGAGATTCACGCTTACTGGAGAAGTCCCGAAGCTGTACTTCATGAACTCCGACGCGAGCGTTAAGGAGAATCTAAGTTGGGATGTCTCCTAATACCGTCCAGGTATCGTCCAGCTCAAGGATGTTAATAAAAGAGCGCTTCGTGGGAGGCAACCCACGGCTGGAGTCTGTTTTTAATTATTGTCGAACTTGGTATTTTAGAGTCGGTTCGGGGGAGCCAAAAGTGTCAGTTTGTTTGATTTATTATTTTTCGTGTAGAGTCTGTGTGTCGTAGTGTCATTTGCAAGTTGATTGAGGTCGTTCCGATTTTTGTGGATTTAACTTTGATTTTCTGAAGTTGGCCGGATTTGCGAAAATATTTTAACCCGAACAATTCAAAATTTTCGGCGAAAATTAAACCCTATTTTCGGCGAAATCGTTTTAGAATTTTCGAATCCTGGTCTCCTGTTTCATATTTTCGGTTCGAAAAGTTGATGTTTTCGGCGAGCCATTTTAACTCCTATTTTCGGCGAAAACACCCCTTTATTTTCGCCAAAAATACCTTGAAAATCAGCCAAATTTTCACTTTAAAAAACTCGGTCCATCCTCTCTCTTCCCTTATCTCATTTTCGAACATAAAATCGAAAACTCCCCCTACTGTTTTCAAACCGCCGACCGCCACTTCTTTTTAAACCGCTGCCACCGCCGTTTTCGCCGCCATCATCGACCACCGCCGCTCGACTCCCTTCCCAATTCCGATCGATTTGAGCCCTAGAACATTCAAATCGGAGCTCTACAGCTCCAGTTCACCAAAACCCTTGTTTTCAGAGTTTTTCACCGATTCCTCCCAAACCGTTCATTTTTAGCATTCATGGCTTCAAGGTAAGTTGTAGAGCTTTTGAATACGAATATTTTGACATATGGATTGTGAATTTCGTCGGGGTTGACTTTTGGTTGACTTTTCGGTTTGCCTCGATTTGCGTGCCGACTGTTTTCGTGTGAACTAGCTTAGCTGAACTTATAGAACTGTTCTAGCATGCTTAGGGAGTTCCGTGCTTAATTTCCATATCATTTGATCATGTGTTGCTATGCATACGATTGATTCTTTGTTATGTTGACTTGTGAGAAATGTCGGTTTGACCATGAACTGTATTTGATTGTTTGGCTGTCGTTTGTGTTCATTCTCGTTCAGATTATCGTGCTTGCCATTTGAGATCATATTTTACCGTCATTCCCCCAAGTTGTGATAGTCTTGCCGTGATTAGGGTTCGTTGTGCTATAAATGTTGACTTTCTAAATGTCGGTTTGACTTTTTGAACTCTGATTGTGCTTATCCGATTCTGGCTGTTCCTAAGTATGTATTTTACTGTCTATGATTACCGGTTACTCCGCTTTGCTTACCCCACTTAGTTTTCCTCATTTCTTTGTGAAATTGAGTTTTTCTACTAAGTGTGGGGTAGGGTTTTAGTTGACTAATCTGGTTTCATTCTGGTTTTAGGAACACCACTTATGAGCGCAAGACTAAGGTGCGACTTGATGGCGCCTCGAGCTCAGGAGCTGCCGCCCCCGTCACACCCGCCATTCTGGGTCCTCCACCCGCACTCCCTCGCTGGGCTGGATACCATCGCATTATAGCTCGTCTACCAGACTTCTACTTTGAGTGCTTCCAGAAGATCGAGTACATTCGCGGAGCTGACGTGCGCCCTCTCTCCATGGAGTCCCTCCATGATCATGATGAGGATTACCACCGGAACGTGCATGACGCCCTAGCACCGGCAGGTCTCCTAGAGCTGACCACCATCGCTGCCGAGTTCCCAAACATTGCTCTCCAGGAGTTCTGGGCGACCTTTGATCTGGATGAGCACAAGAGGAAGCAGCGCCAGAAGGTTGTCACCTTCTATCTTGGTGGAGTGTACATGCAGCTCACCTACGATGAGTTTGCTGCTCATCTCGGCATCCCCTACGAGCACTATCGCGACCATCACCTAGGCTGGGGCGATGATGATGACGAGGGGGAGTACCACGCGCTCTGGAGCCACATGACAGGCGTACCTGGCGATCGCCTTGGGGCGAATAACTCAGTTAAGTCGCTATCTCACCCTCTCTTTAAATTTATTCATATGGTTTGGCGTAGGTCGCTTTTATATGTACCAGATAAGGATCGCCACCATATCCTCAAGGAGGAGCTCATGCTTCTTTTAGCCATCCGAGAGAGCTACCCTCTACACCCCGGCTGGGTACTGGCACGCATCTTCCGCCAGAAGACCAGGAGGAAGACGCCACCTCGTAGACTCTTGTGGGGTAACTTCATAGGACAGCTCATCCTCTCCTTCGGCATAAGCCATGAATATGGCCCGAACATTCCACGACACCGAGTTAGGACTGTTGGAGGAGACTTAGCGGTTGAGTACGACTTAGAACTCGACCTCAGTCCCCATGTAGCAGCAGATCCTCCACTCCAGCCTATGGTCGAGTCAGAGGAAGAAGATGATGCTGAGGAGCAGCAGCCCCAGCCACCGCCAGAATTCCAAGACTATATACCCTCACCGCATCATCAGGCAGGGTATGCTCACCAGTCACCGCCGCACATTCCCGATCCATTCCAGGAACCTCCCCAGCAGCCCCGACACCACCCCGCGGATGTTGGAGAGTTGTACGAGCGACTGCAGGAGTGGCTCATCACTGACAACGCCACTCAAGAGGCGCGATGGACTATTATGCAGCAACATATGCGCCGCGCCGACAGGCGGTATGAGGCACAGCTGGCGTGGCAACGTCAGCTCGGCGAGTACCTCCACTTTCCACCTCCCGGCTCACCTGACCAGCAGTGATGGGTTGTATTCCTTTTTGGGTCCTTTCTTTTTATTTATTCTTTTCGGATTTCGGTCCAACTTTTTCTGTGTAGATCCGGGACACTTGTCCCGATTTCCTTTTTATGTTTTATTTGTTTTTGTTTTGTAGGCAGTTGGGAGATTCCCTTTGCTTCGCTTGGGTAGATTCCCTCCGCTCCGAGGACCCGTGCTCATCCCCTACACCAATCATCTCGGTCCAGGTTCTTCTACTTCACTCTGAACTCTAGAATTAGTGCTGTGAGGACACAGTCCGATTTAAGTGTGGGGTAGGATGCTAGAGAACCTTGCATGAACTTGATTGCCCTTGATTGTGTTTTATGTGTGCCTCGCGATTCCATTCCAGTCTCTCTAGCATTAGAATGGCTCAGTTCTTGATTTTTGATGTTAAGTTGTTGTTCAAACCTTCATAATGATGCTTAGACTGCTTAACCTAGAACTTGAGAACCAACTTGTATACTTTGATGCTAACTTGCCTGGTCAGAACAGAATTTTAAAATCACACTTGTAGTTTGTAGCCTTGATTGCATGAAAATGACCGAATCCGACTAGCAAACCAACTATGAGCTTTTGATCCATTGCACGTAACTTGCAATTTTAATTCTTTCTGAGTGGTTTTCTGTTTGCTTGAATGAGTTAGAATTTGCATGATACCTACTCTAGACCACACGATGACACGAGTTCTAGAAGGATAGGGGCACCTAGATTCAGCTACTAAGCCAGATAGCCTACCAAACGATAAATCCACTAGGTTTAGACCTTTGAGCTTGGCCTATTCTTTCGGTTCGATAATACATTACAACCATTTCCCATTTCTTTCATTCCCCGTTGATCCCCTGTGGTTGTAGCTCTAGATTGACCTACGGGAAGTCGATTTGTGGTGACCTGCCTATAGCCATTAAACAGGTGGTCTTAGCTAATATGTCTAGACGTGTAAACCCCTCTAGCAACTAAAAGAAAATCGGCACAAAATAAAGAAAAAAAAGTAAAGTAAGAAAAAGAAGAAAATTTCAAAAAAAATGAAGAAAAGAAAAATCAGAAAAAGTTCAAAGTTCTAGTTCAATAAAACGTTCTTCTCCCTACAAATGGAAGAACGAAGTCAAAAGAAAAGTTCAAAAGAAAGAAAAGAAAAAAATCGTGTAAAGAAAAAGAATAAGTGCTAGGTTGCTTGAGGGTATCATAGGACGAGCGTTCATCATTCCACCCGTGTTTGGTTAGACGATAGGAAGCCATAGATTAGATTCGAGGGAAGTAGTCGAAAGCTACACCGCACAAAGCCATCATCATTCATTCCCATCATCCATCTCATTATAAACCCGAGTAGTGTAGATTTCATTACGGTCCTAGCAGGGAAGTCCTTTTTGACTAGATACTCGTGTTGTCACAGTGGTGGAGATGTGGTCGAAATGCAAACCTATGACAGAATTCGGTAACAGAAAATGATCGAGAGCAGAAACACGTCCTTAAACACAGAGAGTGAGAGTCCCCACTGTACTATATATATCCTGTGTGAGGAGTCTGGTCGGTCAGGTCAAATTCGTGCATAATTGGTTGCTAATTAATTGTCGTGTGCAGTTTATTAGTGAGACCAGGTAGTTTGGCTGATCTGTATGCATGTTAGGTTTCTTGTTGTAGGATCGATCTGTCTAATAATTCATTGTGTTTGATTGAGCTCTAATTTAATCGATCTTATCATTTATGAACATGAGCGTCTCTATTCAGTTTGCTTGAGGACAAGCAAAAGCTTAAGTGTGGGGTATTTGATGACACTCGATTTGACGTGATTATCAGCCTCATTTAAGCGACATTTCTTTGCTTAAGACATGGTTTTTAGGGTAGAATAACGAATATTCAATCGATTGCCCTATCTCGTGCCATTTGTGTTACCTTGGCCCGTTTCGGGTCTATTTGATGGTTTTCTAGTGTTTTTATGTTAGCACAGGTTTTTGCCGTCAAATAAAGTAGCCATGGACGTGTCTAAGGTGTTGGAACCTCGAGGAATCAAACCAGAATCGATCCAAGGAGCCGATCAAGTCAAACCAAAAGTCTGCCCGTTCACACTTACATTTTCGGCAAAAGTGGCCTATGGTTTTCGGCGAAAATAATAGTACAAATCGATTGACGCCAAGTGAAGGAGATTTTCGGCGAAAGTGTTGAGTTTTCGGACCGAGAAGAAAAGGCAGAGGAATCAGCCGGCGGGACTTCCATTCACAAGCATATTTTCGGCGAAAATAATTCACTATTTTCGGCGAAAATATCAGAAGAAATCCGGCTGATTAGGGTTAAGTATAAATACTTAACCCGGCGGCCCAAAAAGGATATACCTCATAATTTACATCAAAAAATACTTTTCGAATCAGAATCCTACGATTTTCTCTGAAGTTCTGGAGCGAAGAGTTAGAGTTCGAAGAGCCGGAAAGAGATCGTGACGCCATCCCTTTCATCTCGGAGAACGGAGCTAGGAGTGTAGTTTACCGAAGATCGAAGTCTGTCAGAGTCGTCTAAATTAGGTTTTTCAGATTCATTTCTGTTCTTCCTCTGGATGATGAACTCTTTCTTTGTCTTTGTTTCTTTTGTGATAAACATGAGTAGCTAAACTCGTTAGAGCTTAGACTAGATGAACCCTAAGTGACCCAGGGCTTTAAAGCGGTCACGGATCGGCGGTGATTAGATTCGAAATTCAATCAGTTCTTTTTCATGTTTGATTTGTTCTTCATTGTTCATGTTTCTTGTCTGGATTGATCACCTAAATTAGATTCTGGTTAAGCTAAGGATAGAAGCGAACGCTCGCCTTACTTTAGAACATCAAATTGAACAATTAACCTTATAATTGGAGCATGCCTTTCGTAGGAACCGGTTAGGGTTAATTCACTGCAAGAGTAACTCATTAATCATTAGTAATTACACCAGTTAATTAAGTCGTTGCGAGAGGCGACCGTACCCGGGCGGCTAGTTAATCTTGGTAGTTAGAACGGATAGAGCGAACGTTCGCCGGTCTTAAACCTAAGGGTAAGGAGTTATGGTGGTGTCTTAGTAATTGATTGAACGAGAATCGAAATCCGCTGATCTGTTGATTGCCAATGCTCTGGGGAACGAAGGGGGATTCAAAGTCTAAGTTCGTCTGTCATCCTTGTTTTCAAACCCTAATTCCCAATCTGCTTTAGTTTAATTTTTAATTTCTCTGGATTTCTTAGAATTAGAAGTCGTGGAACTCACACCACGCACAACTTGCTTGCATTCGAGTATTTTGCCAGTTTTGAAGTAGTCAATCTTAGAAGACCCCTGGAATACGATTTGCTTAGCTCTTGTTAGCTTTGTAGTATTTGATCAACCGCTTCTGCAGCGTTTCACTAGAGATGTTCTGGATTTATTTCATAAGATGTCAGGCCTGAGGTGCATTTCAGAGAAAAGCAAAATTTATCTTGCAGGTGCTGATGCTGAATTAGAGAAAGTTATTGTTGATGCTAGTGGTTTCAGGAAGGGTAGCTTGCCTTTCAAATATTTTGGGGATCCCTTAACAGCAGGTAAACTAAAAAAATGGATTGTAAGGCTTTACTGGATAAAATTATTGCTAGAGTTTCAGATTGGAAAATGAAATGGCTATCTTATGCAGGGAAGCTTCAGTTGATTGACTAAGTTATTGGGGGGATACTGCAATACTGGTTCTCAGTTTTCTTGCTCCCAAAAAACCTTATGCATGATATTGAAGAAGCTTGTATAAGTTTCTTTGGGGAAAATTGGAGGGGGGAGAGTTAAGATTGCGTGGAAGCATATTGCTTTGCCTAAGACTGAAGGGAGGGGGGGGGGGCAGGAGTGAAGGATTTGCATAGCTGGAATTCGGCAAATGCAATCAGACATTTATGGAACTTATTTACTCGTGGGGGATCTCTCTGGGTCGCTTGGATATACAAGTACAGAATTAAAGGACATGATTTGTGGGAAGTTAAAGATACTTATGGCTCATGGATTAGGAAGAAAGTCATGAAGTTGAGAGCTACTGCTAAGCAGTTTATGTCGATGGATGATGATGGAAATTACTGCTGGAGTGGAAAAGTTGTAAGTAAATTCAGGCCAAAAACTGTCTAGTTGGACATTAGAGAGTGTAAGCCGGATGTGCCATGGTTCACTCTGGTTTGGGAGGGATACCAAATTCCGAGATTAAATTTTGTGGCGTGGCTGGTTATTATAAACCGAATCATGACGAAAGACAAGCTAAGTGTTTGGTGTGCTATCTCTGACTTGAGCTGCCCGCTTTGTGCTGATCAACAGGAGTCTCGATGTCACCTGTTTTTCGAGTGCGGGTTCTCGCACGGGTTAATTGCTGCTACTCTCCCTGAAATTGCTAGCAAGAGCTGGGATGAGGTGGTTAATGATAGCTCAATATGGCGTGGTTCGTCGGTCAATATAAAGGTGAAAAGATTGAAGATTGTAATGCTGCTGAATTGTATTTGGAGATCCAGATGTGTAGTATTTTATGGGGGGTGCAAGATTGAATATAGAGAGTTGCGTTGATCAAATTGATAGGGATTTGAGGCATTTTGCTAAGGGTAGAAAAGAGGAGGTAGAATTCCTTAGTAGTATATAGTAGCTTCTTTTTTGTAGCTATAGTTTATAGTTTTCTCTTCAGTTTGTACTTAACTATTTTTTTGATGAAATGAAACCGCTAATTCATAAAAAAATAGTCTAATTCATTCAAATTCATGAATTCATCCAGCCAACCCAACATCATAAACAACACTATATTGCATAAAACAATTCTTTTCTACAAATTCGATATTTTTTTTGGTCAGAAACTGGTGCACGCGCACCTTTATTACTCAATAAAATAGAACGGGACTCAGAGATCCCAAAATAATTGTATCTCAAGAAATAAACCAGATTAACATCTGACAGAGAAATCGAATGTATCCCCAAAGGAAGAGTGAGACCCATGCTTGCGAGGTGGTCCGCATAATGGTTGGCTTCTCTGTATATGTGCCGAATCCGGACGTCCCAATCTCTGCTTAACAATTCTCTAACGTCCCTAACTTCCATAGAATGTTGATGCTTCGGATCACCCGGAGCTTCAATGAGCTGAACAATTACCGTAAAATCAACTTGCAATTTCACCTGTCTCACCTCTTCCTCCCAAGCCAAACGCAGACCTCGGATCGCACCCCTCAGTTCAACTCTTGTAATAGAGTAGTACCCAATGTTCATTGCAAACGCACCTAGGCAGTAGCCATTACTGTTATAGATCAGTCCCCCCACCACAACCTTTCTCAAGTTTTATTTACTACCCCATATGTGTTCACCGTAGACCATCCGAGAGGTCCCGGGTCCCAAGCGATTTCGATACGCTCTCTGGTATTTTGTCCATTCTGAAATCTAGTGTCCCTGTTCCAAGAATTTTCCACAGTTTGAGTCCAGGCATGAATTCTGAAAGCAACTGCAGCAGCCGAAGAACTGTCATTGGAGAAAATATGAGCATTTCTACTTTTCCACAGGGACCAACATATCACCCTGAAATCCAGGCTACAATCCGACGACAGAAAGCTCTTCATCCAATCTTCCCTCGTACTAGACCACTGGCTGATGAACCCCCGGTGCCCTGGACCCGACCAGACCTGCCCTTTACTCGGAGCCAAGTCAAAACCTTCAAGACAAGGGTCACCGCCTATATAGGAGATTGGAGTCGAGCCAAGCATGAAGAACTGGACCAGAGGTTCATCAGAGAAGGATGCACCGTGCTGACCCTTGATGACCGACGGAAATCCCATGAGCAAGACAAATGTCCGAAGGACACCGCCCGGGCCCCGGATCGCACGGACAACCAGCCCCTACAGCGGACAACCAAGCTCATCACTCAGAACCTGGCGGACAAGTTGATGCCAGAAGAATCAGGAGGTCAAAAGCCTGGAGGAAAACCTCACTTGTCCGAGGAAATGCTGCCCAGTAAGCCAGAACCGCCCGACATCACCAAAACCCTAGTATCGGGTCCGGAGCACTTGATGCCGAGCCGGTCACCAGCGCCGAAGGACGCCATCCGGCCACCCGGTCACCCGGAACCCACGGTAATTACAGAAATGCCACCGCACGGGTTCCGGGCACTTTTCCTAGCCGCGTCCGGAGTCCAGCCCGCGTCCGGCGGTTTTTCCTAGTCCCACCCGGCCAAGGACACCCGGCGTGCCCTAATCCGCCCGGATTAGGGTTTTTCCTAAATTCTGCCGGTTTAGGATTTTAATCTCGGACAACTTAGTTATTTTTAATATTTTCCTCGGCCTACATTTTAGGAATATTTTAGTTTTTTCCTTTTTAGAGTTGGAGACGGCTTAGGCCACCCTTGAGCTATAAATAGAGGCCTCGGCCATCATTGTAAGACACGTTGATTGATAATTGAAATTTCAGAACATTGTTCTTTTTTCCTTTCAAGTCTTTGCTCGTTGTTGCTTAGCTTAAGGTTTGGTTTATCATCAAAGGTTATCACCCTTTGTTTGTGGCACCAATTCGACTGAATACCTTGGGGTTCCTAAGTCTATACTTAGTGGATTTCAAGTGTTCTCCGCGGTTTCAAAGGTTAGGATTCGTGGAGCTGGTAGTATAGTTTTGGGTGTTGAGTCGATCCCTTCCTAGAGGAGGCGGTTCGCATCAGCTGGTATCAGAGCATGGTTCAACTCTTGGACCAACAATCTATCCCAGTTTTCAGGTTCTTCTACTTGAATTCATATCTTTTAGCTTTCGTTGTTTTCAGTTTCAGAAAAACCCTAAAAAAAAAAATCGTGCATCGTGTTTGTTCTATTCTTCTACCTTTCTTTAAGTTTTTGTTGTGAGAAAAAGCTGTGGCCGATCAAAGAAAAGAAAAATCAAAGGTCTAGAAAAATTGACCTATCTAAAAAAAAAAGCAAGGCCACGTTCACAATCAAGGTAGTAGATTAAGTTCAAGAAGAGGGGTTTTTCATAAGTTTAGCTACTAGCTTTCGCACTACTAGCTTTCTTGGTAGAACACCCAAATTTGTTTGTCTTGTCATCCCACGCCCTAGCTCAAGATTCTGGCCCCTAGAAATCGAAACCCTAGGTATAAGGTCTTGTTAGTGTCATTGGTAGACTTAGACTGCATAGCTTCGAAGAAACTTGCAACTACTTGAATTGAGATTGTCTTTGTTTTGAAAATTTCAAAGAAAACCCTAATTTGAGTGACTTGAAAAAAAAAAAAATTTCATACACGAGTGGTAAGAAAAAGAGTGTGTGAGGTTCTTTAGAGAGATTTTGGGAGGTTCTTTGTTCGTGACTAATCATGTCAGATGAGAGGTTTCAATGCTTTTGATGCCCGGTTGACCGCCATGGCTGAAAACATGGCCCGAATCGCCGAGCAGTTTGGAGCCGCGAATGGAGAAGGCCCCCGGCGGCCAAGGAGGAATGAGCAGGAGGAAGATGATGATGTGAGCAGCTTGAAGCTCAACGTGCCTAAATTTACTGGCAAAACCAACCCCGACGACTACATTGATTGGGAGAGGAGCATGGAGGATTTCTTTGAGTGCCATAACTATTCCAAAGGAAAAAGGTAACCCTAGCCACAATTGAGTTTACTGACTATGCTGCCTTGTGGTGGGCTCAACTCAGGAATCAGATCAGGAAAGAGGAAGAGGACCCCGTCCTTAGTTGGAGGAGTCTCAAAAGAAAGATGAGGAGAAAGTTTGTACCCAGCAGCTACAACCGAGACTTGCACACCAAGCTTCGATCATTGAAGCAAGGGAGCATGACGGTTGAGGAATACAACAAGGAGATGGAGATCCTGGTTGCACGGCTTGACCTGAGTGAGGATGAAGATGCCAAGATAGCACGTTTTACCGGAGGATTGCAAAGGGAGATTCTACACCAAGTCAACATTCTCAATTTTGCTGACTATGACGACTTGATAAACGTGGCTATTAGGGTTGAGAAGGAACTGAAGAACGGTCTTGGAAGAAGGACTACCCCGCCGCCACCGATCAGTGCCTCGGTGAGAGGAGACCGAAGCGCCGGACACACCCCATACCGGCCAAACCCTAACCGGAGCGCCGGATCGAGACCAAACCCTAACCAAGGGTCGACATCAAGGGTAAACCCTAATCTCGGTTCAAAAATCCCTACTACTAATGCTCGGCCAAGTGCCATTGTGTGTTTTAAGTGTCAAGGTAGGGGTCACATGGCAAGGGACTGCCCTAACACCCGAACCATGGTGCTTAGAGAGGGAGAAGTTGTGACGGACGACGAGGAGGAACCAATTATTGAAGAATTGGAGGGAGAGTCCAGTGAAGGAGAAGAAGTTGACATAGAAGGTTTAGAAAAATTTTCAGCCTTCAGCAGTCGAGTGATCACCCCAGTACTGCCCCAGCACAGCGCCCAGCACTGCCCCGGCCCAGCGCCCAGCACTGCCCCAGCACAGCGCCCAGCACTGGCCCGGCCCAGCGCCCAGCACTGCCCCGGCCCTGCACCCCGCGCTGCCCCGGCACAGCACCCAGTACTGCCCCGGCCTAGCACCGGCCCTGCCCCGGCCTAGCATCACGACTGCCCCGACATCCTGTCCGCGCCGAATGATGTCGATCGGCCCACCTTGGGTCTTTTGAACATTTCCTCGGCCAATTTTGGCCTGAAGAAAGCCGGAGGGCTCTTTGACGACCTGAAGCCGAGCGCCGGCCCCGACGACCACCCGGCGCCCCCGACGGTCATGAATCCGACGGCCACCCGCCCCCGGGTTCAATTTTCAGCAGTCTCCCGACGGATCCTTAGTGCACAACCTAAAGAAGATGGATGGGAACAAAGGGACAACCTGTTCCATACCCGGTGTGTGATTCTAAATAAGGTTTGCAACTTGGTTATTGACGGTGGAAGTTGTACAAATGCAGTGAGTTGGGAACTTGTCAAGGGTTTGGGAATTACTACTCACTTACATCCTAAGCCCTATCGACTGCATTGGCTAAGCAATACGGGAGAGTTGAAGGTCAATAAACAAGCACACATTCCTTTGAGCGTTGGAAGATACAAGGACGTGGTGCTCTGTGATGTAGTTCCCATGGAAGCTGCCCATGTCTTACTTGGAAGACCGTGGCAATTTGACAGATATTCACAACATGATGGGAGGACCAACAAGTATCAACTTCTACATGGAGACACCACATTCAAGCTAAAGCCACTATCACCTACCGAGATACTCAGGGATCAAATAGAGAGAAAGGTGAGCCGAGAGAAAAAAGAGAGAGAGCTCAAGAAAAGAGAGATGAGAGAAGAAAAGAGTGAACCCTCAAAAGAAAAAGGTGCAAAAACAGAATCAAGCTCAAAAACAGAATTTCATGATCCTAAGGATCAAAGAGCTCAAAAGAGAAAGGGTGAGTGGAGAGAAAACCTGTTAGCTAAACCTAGTGAGATCAAACAAACCCTAGTATCTAGGAAATCCCTCGTGGTCATTCTTTACAAAGAATGTTTGATCTCTAACCCTAACACTTCTCTCCCTAGTGATGTGTCTTCACTCTTGCAGGATTTCAAAGATGTTTTCCCCAAAGACATCCCTAGTGGATTACCCCCAATCCGAGGTATTGAGCATCAAATTGACCTTGTACCGGGAGCATCACTCCCTAACAAAGCTGCCTATCGGACCAATCCAGAGGAAACAAAAGAAATCCAACAACAAATTGAAGACTTAATGGACAAGGGATATGTAAGGGAGAGCATGAGCCCATGTGCTGTTCCTGTCATCCTTGTGCCTAAGAAGGAAGGAACTTGGAGGATGTGTGTCGACTGCCGAGCCATCAATAACATCACAGTTAAGTACCGACACCCCATCCCTAGGTTAGATGATATGCTTGATGAATTGCATGGTTCAACAATTTTTTCTAAAATAGATTTGAGATCAGGCTATCACCAAATCCGAATGAAGGAAGGTGATGAATGGAAAACTGCCTTTAAAACTAAACTAGGATTGTATGAATGGATGGTTATGCCCTTTGGATTGACTAATGCACCTAGTACCTTCATGAGGTTAATGAATCAAGTCCTTAGGCCATTCATAGGAAAATTTGTAGTAGTTTATTTCGATGACATCCTAATCTACTCAAAAACCCTAGAAGATCACCTAGGACACTTGAAATCTGTCCTCGAAACCCTAAGGCAAGAACAACTATATGCAAATATGGAGAAGTGCACTTTTTGCACCGATCATCTTGTGTTTCTTGGTTTTGTTGTTAGCTCTACAGGAATTAGAGTTGATGAGGACAAGATCGAAGCAATCAAGTCGTGGCCAACCCCAAAGAACATCACTGATGTCCGAAGTTTCCATGGGCTTGCAAGCTTTTATAGAAGATTTGTAAGGGACTTTAGCACCATAGCTGCCCCTCTCACGACTGTCATTAAAAAGAATGTTCCTTTCCATTGGGGAGCACCGCAAGAGGCAGCCTTTGAAAACCTCAAGAAGAAACTCACCGAAGCCCCCTTACTTAAGCTACCCGATTTCTCAAAACCTTTTGAAATCGAGTGTGATGCTTCGGGAGTAGGAATTGGAGCCGTATTGATGCAAGAAGGAAGACCTATCGCCTATTTCAGTGAAAAATTGAGTGGTGCCACCCTCAATTACCCCACCTACGACCAAGAATTGTATCCCCTAGTCCGAGCCTTGAAGACTTGGCAACATTATTTGTGGCCCAAGGAGTTCATAATCCGCACCGATCATGAATCTCTCAAATACCTGAAGGCTCAACACAAATTGAACAAAAGACATGCAAGGTGGGTGGAGTTCATTGAATCTTTTCCTTACATCATCCACTACAAGCAAGGTAAGGAGAATGTGGTAGCCGATGCCCTTTCTCGGAGGTATGCTCTAATCACTACTTTGAGTTCTAAGTTCCTTGGTTTTGAGCATATCAAGGATTTGTATGTGACTGACCCCGACTTTAAAGATATTTTTGAGTCTTGCACACATGTAGGGTTTGAGGATTACTATAGACAAAATGGGTACCTGTTCAAAGGACCTAAGCTATGCTACCCGAGCCATTCAAGCCGAACCCTAGTCATAAGAGAAGCACATGGAGGAGGTCTCATGGGTCACTTTGGAGTTGCCAAAACCCTAGCTTGCCTTAAAGAGCACTTCTACTGGCCTAGGATGCGGAAAGAAGTAGAGAAGATCATCAACCAATGTGCCAAATGCCAACGAGCTAAGTCACACCTTCAACCCTTTGGTTTATATACTCCTTTGCCTATCCCCGAACACCCTTGGGTAGACATATCTATGGATTTTGTTCTAGGATTACCTAAGTCTAGGAAAGGCAAAGATTCCATTTTTGTGGTTGTAGATAGGTTTTCAAAAATGGCTCATTTCATTGCATGCCATAAGGTTGATGATGCATCCCATATAGCTGACCTATTCTTTGGAGAGATAGTTAGACTCCACGGCATTCCTAAGACCATAGTTTCTGACCGAGACTCAAAATTCCTAAGCTACTTTTGGAAAACTTTGTGGGCTAAACTAGGAACCAAACTTATGTTTTCCACAACCTGCCACCCTCAAACAGATGGCCAAACAGAGGTTGTCAACCGGTCTCTTTCCCAAATGCTTAGAGCCATCATTAAGTCCAACCTTAGGACTTGGGAGGACTGTTTACCCCATGTAGAGTTTGCCTACAACCGATCGGTCCACTCAGCCACCCAATACTCCCCCCTTTGAATTGGTCTATGGTTTTAACCCTCTAACTCCATTGGATTTATCACCATTGCCTATACATGAGTTTTTGGATGCAGATGGACACACCAAGGCTGAGTATGTTCGGAAGCTTCATGAGAAAGCCAAAGCCAACATTGAGAGGAGAACAGCTCAATACCTAAGAAATGCAAACCGAGGGAGAAAGGAGAAAATCTTCCAACCTGGCGACCAAGTGTGGATTCACTTCAGAAAGGATAGGTTTCCTGAACAAAGAAGATCCAAGTTGCTACCAAGAGGAGACGGACCCTACACTGTCCTTGAGAGGATAAACAACAATGCTTATGTTTTAGATTTGCCTAACACCTATGGTGTGAGTGCTACTTTTAATGTTGCTGACTTAACTCCTTTCTATGATGATGATTTTGTAGAAACAGATTCGAGGACGAATCCTTCTCAAGAAGAGGGGAATGATGAACCCCCGGTGCCCTGGACCCGACCAGACCTGCCCTTTACTCGGAGCCAAGTCAAAACCTTCAAGACAAGGGTCACCGCCTATATAGGAGATTGGAGTCGAGCCAAGCATGAAGAACTGGACCAGAGGTTCATCAGAGAAGGATGCACCGTGCTGACCCTTGATGACCGACGGAAATCCCATGAGCAAGACAAATGTCCGAAGGACACCGCCCGGGCCCCGGATCGCACGGACAACCAGCCCCTACAGCGGACAACCAAGCTCATCACTCAGAACCTGGCGGACAAGTTGATGCCAGAAGAATCAGGAGGTCAAAAGCCTGGAGGAAAACCTCACTTGTCCGAGGAAATGCTGCCCAGTAAGCCAGAACCGCCCGGCATCACCAAAACCCTAGTATCGGGTCCGGAGCACTTGATGCCGAGCCGGTCACCAGCGCCGAAGGACGCCATCCGGCCACCCGGTCACCCGGAACCCACGGTAATTACAGAAATGCCACCGCACGGGTTCCGGGCACTTTTCCTAGCCGCGTCCGGAGTCCAGCCCGCGTCCGGCGGTTTTTCCTAGTCCCACCCGGCCAAGGACACCCGGCGTGCCCTAATCCGCCCGGATTAGGGTTTTTCCTAAATTCTGCCGGTTTAGGATTTTAATCTCGGACAACTTAGTTATTTTTAATATTTTCCTCGGCCTACATTTTAGGAATATTTTAGTTTTTTCCTTTTTAGAGTTGGAGACGGCTTAGGCCACCCTTGAGCTATAAATAGAGGCCTCGGCCATCATTGTAAGACACGTTGATTGATAATTGAAATTTCAGAACATTGTTCTTTTTTCCTTCAAGTCTTTGCTCGTTGTTGCTTAGCTTAAGGTTTGGTTTATCATCAAAGGTTATCACCCTTTGTTTGTGGCACCAATTCGACTGAATACCTTGGGGTTCCTAAGTCTATACTTAGTGGATTTCAAGTGTTCTCCGCGGTTTCAAAGGTTAGGATTCGTGGAGCTGGTAGTATAGTTTTGGGTGTTGAGTCGATCCCTTCCTAGAGGAGGCGGTTCGCATCAACTGGCTGCCATTAGTATCGAATCCACCAACTCGGTTCCACACCCCTTTCGCAAATTCAATCTGGTTCGGGCAAAGAGGGCAGAATGGATCATTAGTCTGCTTCCTTTGGTCATTGGTGAGAAGGCGGTCCTGTCCTGCAAGCCATAAAAAATGTCTAATCCGATTGGGGCCTTTCCATCCCCAAATCACCTTCTATAGCGCATCAGAGCTGAAGTTCTCTTCCTCACAAAGGAGCGCATAAGCTGACTTAATCGAGAACTGTCCATCCTTCTCGAGCCCCCAAGCCCACTCATCATCGTTGCTATCAGCATCTGGTGGGTGCATACCAACAACCAACTCGATCCCCTCCAACGATAAGGTATCCCAGAGTTTGGTTAAGTTCCAACTTCCGTTGGGATTGCCGAAATCTGCAACAGATTCCAGCATTTCATTTTCGACAACTCGAGGTTGGCAAAGTCCAATAGTTTAACACCCTTGTCAAGCCAAAATAAGGACCAGAAGCTCGTCTCTCGTCCGTTACGCACCACTGCCCGACTCCCTTTTAGCATAGTATTCCACTCCGCCACTAAACCTTTCCACAAAGCCGATTAGGATGAGGTATGACGCGGGGCTAGCCCTTCGCTCGTTTCTTTAAAATATTTTCTCTGAAGGAGTTTGATCCAGAGGGTTCCTGCTTCTAGAAGAAAAGAAAAGCAAATTTCATCATATAAGCCCGGTTCAAAATACGAGTCGATCTCAACCCCAAACCTCCCTTCTCTTTCGGCTAGCAAATACGATCCCACAACACAATGTGTGTCCCTTTCTGTCTTAGAGGAGCCCGAAATGAAGTTTCATATCCTCTTATCAATCACATTGCAGATTGTCACGGGTAGGACAGAAGTCTACATCACATAAGCCGGGATAGCTGAAAGAACAGATTGTGCGAGGGTTACCTGTCCAGCTAGAGATAAAGACTTCGCCTTCCAGCTAGAGAGCTTATTGTCCAGACGGTCAATGATACCTTGGTATGTGGCTTGAGTTGTCCTCCCGTGCAACTCTGGGAACCCCGAGTATCTGTCAATGTCTTGTGTAAGAGGCATACCTAGTTCCTGCGAAATCAGCTGAGCCGTTCTCCTATTAGTATTCTTAGAGCAGAAAATGGAGGACTTATCACAGCTAACAGCATGGCCAGAGGCTGTGGAGAACTCATTCAGACATCCAGCGATAACCTCTGCCTGTTCAACCGAAGCTGTAGCAAAAAGGATTAAATCGTCAACATAAAACAGGTGAGAAAGTGGGGGACCATTTGGAGCAAGCGAAATCAGCAGCCATTTCTATGCTCGCACAGCCTCCTTAATAATGTGACTTAGACGCTCCATGTATAAGGTAAACAAGAAGGGAGAAAGCGGGTATCCCTGTCTGATACCCCTTTGAGGCCTGAAGCTCTGTTAAGCCGTCATTCCACAATATTTGATAGCTAACCGTCGTGACACAGGCTGATGAGCTGTAAAACAATGATCAAATACTACAAAGCTAGAAAGCTAGGGTAGATCGTATTCCACATGGTTTCTTCTAATCGACTACTCAAATATGTTGGCAATTTATTCAAGTTTGAACACGTTGTGCGTGGTGTGAGTTCCACGACTTCTAGACTAAGATGCAAGAAAATTAAAATGAAATTAAAAGACAGAATGATTGGATGGTTCAGACAGACGACATACAAGCTTAGATTTCGAATCCCCCTTAGATCACCAAGGCAACAACAATCAACAGATCAGCGTTCAATTCTCGTTCAATCAATTTATATACACCACCATAACTCCTGACCCTTAGATTTAAGACTGGTGAACGTTCACTCTATCCGATCTAACTACCAAGATTAATTAGTCGCCCGGGTACGGTCGCCTCTCGCAACGACTTAACTTAACTGGTGCAATTACTAATGATTTATGAGTTACTCTTGAAGCGGATTAACCCTAACTGGTTCCTACGAAAGGCACACTCCAATGAATAGGTTAATTGGTTGAATTGATGTTTTAAAGAGAGGCGAGCGTTCGCTTCTATCCTCAGCTTAACAAGAATCTAAACTAGGTGATCATGAAAGACAAGTTTATGCGCCAAAGCAGGGAGATGTCTGGCGACTAACCCTAGCTTGCAAAAACCTAATCTAGGCGATCAACCAGAAAAGAAACACAAGAACAATGAAACTAATCTAGGCGTCAACTAGACAAGAAACGCATACAACAATCAAGAACAAAACAACCATGCAAAGAGAAACTGATTGAACTTTGAATCTAATCACCGCCGATCCGTGACCGCTTTAAAGCCCTGGGTCACTTAGGGTTCATCTAATCTAAGCTCTACGAGTTTAGCTACTCATATTAGGAACAAGAGAATAAAAAACAAACAAGGAATACATCTCAGGTAGGAAGAACATAGAAGAACTGTAAAACCTAATTTGACGAATCCGTGAAGCTTCAATCTCCGGTAATCTTCAATCCAAGCTCCGAGTCTCCGAGGTGAAGGGATGGCGTCACAATCTCTCCACGATTCTTTGAACTCTCTAAACTCTCTCTCCAACTCCTAGGTCTGAAAATTATGATTGATATTATGAGGTATATCCTGATTTAGGGCCGCCAGTTAAGTATTTATACTTAACCCCTAATACTGCCGATTTTGCCTGACATTTTCGCCGAAAATATGAAGGGATTTTCGGCGAAAATCTCTTTGTAAATTGACTGATCGCCGGCTGAATTCTCCTGTGATTTTCGGACGCCGGGGTTCTCGGCGAAAACTTGATGTTTTCGCCGAAAACTTCTTCTTGGATGCACTGCCGATTTCTTCATGAATTTTCACCGAAAATTCCAAGGGATTTCGCCGAAAATTCCTTTGTAAATGGGAGCAGGATTTGGTTCGGTTTGATTGACTCATTGGATCGATTCCGGTGCGATTCCTCGAGGTTCCAATGCCTTAGACACGTCCTTGGCTACTTATTTGACGGCAAAAACTTGTGCTAACATAGAAACACTAGAAAACCATCAAATAGACCCGAAACGGGCTAAAGTAACACAAATGGCACGAGATAGAGCAATTGATTGAATATTCGTTATTCTACTCTAAAAACCATGTCTTAAGCAAGGAAATGTCGCTTAAATGAGGCTAATAATCACGTCAAATCGAGTGTCATCAAAATACCCCACACTTAAGCTTTTGCTTGTCCTCAAGCTAACTGAATAGAAACGCTCAGGTTCGCAAATGATAAGATTTATTAAATTGAAGTTCAATCATACACAATGAATTATTAGACAGATAATTCCTAGAACAAGAAACCTAACATGCATACTGATCAGCCAAACAACCTGGTCTCACTAATAACTGCACACGACAAGTAATAGTAACCAATTATGCACGAATTTTCCCTGACCGACCAGACTCCTCACACAGGAAATATTTAGTAAACGGGAAGCTCTCACTCTCTGTGTTTAAGGACGTGTTTATGCTCTCAATCATTTTCTGTTACTGAATTCTGTCATAAGTTTGCAATTCGACCATATCTCCACCACTGTGACAACACGAGGAACTAGTCAAGAAGGACTTCCCTGCTAGGAATGTAACGAATTCTACACTACAAGGGTTTATGATGAGATGGATGATGGGAATGTATGATGATGGCTTTGGTGCGGTGTAGCTTTCAACTAACTTCCCTCGAATCTAGCCTATGGCTTCCTACCGTCTAACCATACACGGGTGGAATAGTGAACGCTCGTCCTATGATACCCTTAAGCGACCTAGCACTAAATTTTCTTTACACATTTTTTTCTTTTTTGACTTTTCTTTTGAATTTGTTCTTCCATTTGTAGGGAGAAGACGTTATTGAACTTAGAACTTTGAAACTTTTCTTCTTTTCTTACTTTTTCAAATTTCTTTTGTTTTTCTTCTTCTCTTTTTTTTCTTTTGTGCCGATTCTTTCTTTTAGTTGCTAGAGGGGTTTACACATTCAGACATAATAGCTAAGACCACCTGTTTAATGGCTATAGGCAGGTTACCACAAACCGACTTCCGGTAGGCTAATCTAGAACTACAACCACAGGGGATCAATGGGGAATGAAAAAATGGGGAATGGCTGTAATGTATATCGAACCGAAAGAACAGGCCAAGCTCAAGGGTTTAAACATAATGGATTTAACGTTGGGTAGGCTATCTGGCTTAGTAGCTGAATCTAGGTGCCCCTATCATTCTAGAACTCGTGTCATCGTGTGGTCTCGAGTAGGTCTCATGCAAATTCTAACTCATTCAAGCAAACAGAAAACCACTCAGAAAGAATTAAAATTGCAAGTTACGTGCAATGGATCAAAAGCTCACAGTTGGTTTGCTAGTCGGATTCGGTCATTTTCATGCAATCAAGGCGACAAACTACAAGTGTGATTTTCAAAAATATGTTCTGACCAGGCAGTTTAGCATCAAAATACACACGTTGGTTCTCAAGTTCTAGGTTAAGCAGTCTAAGCATCATTATGAAAGATTGAACAACAACTTAACGTCAAAAATCAAGAACTGAACCATTCTAATGCTAGAGAGACTAGAAAGGCACCGAGAAACACACAACACACAATTAAGGGCAATCAAGTTCATGCAAGGTTCTCTAGCATCCTACCCCACACTTAAATCGTTCTGTGTCCTCACAAGACTAAACTAGAGTAGAGAGATACGAAGAACCCTGAATGAGATGGTCGGTGTAGGGGATGAGCACGGATAGCCCGGAGCGGAGCGGAGTGGCTACTCGAGTTCCTACAAAACAAAAACAACAAAAAGATCAAAAGGATTCCGGGACAAGTGTCCCGGATCCACACATAATAAAAGTAGTAACGAAGAAGGTTAGGGGAATTTGAAAATATTTTGACTCTTTTATTTTCTTTCAAATTCACGGCACGACACTCCTAGAGCATTCTAGATCATCTAACCTCAATCAGTTCAGAAAAATTACACCGAAACAGTAGCCACGCAAAAACGAGGTAGACCGAATTTAAACTCGTCGAAATT
Source organism: Linum lewisii (assembly GCA_034768395.1). Taxonomy (NCBI): domain Eukaryota; kingdom Viridiplantae; phylum Streptophyta; class Magnoliopsida; order Malpighiales; family Linaceae; genus Linum; species Linum lewisii. Next base: position 18,778,153 of record CM068303.1, read on the forward strand.
CAATAATCAGCATGTCAAAAGATTCGAAATTGAAAACCCAACAACTAACCTTTAAGACACGACTCAAGAAAATGGACGGAAAGCGACGAAGTTGGCCAAAAAGGTGAAAAACTTGTTTCGGGCATAACCGGAGTTACAGAGCTCCGATTTGGACGATCAAGTATGCGTTGGAATCGGACCGAAAAAAGGAAAATGATTTTCTAAAAAGACACAAGTTTTTGGCGAAAACTTGTGAAGTTTTTGCCGAAAACTTCTTCGAAAATTGGCAAAAATAATGGAGACGTTCACTGTTTGCAAAATTGGCAAGGTTTTCGGCGAGATCTTTTGGTTCTCGCCGAAAATTCATTCAAAAATCCTTTGTTTTCAAAAATTGATGAAAAACAAATCAAAATGAAAGAAAATTAAACTGACACTTTGGCTCCCCCGAACCTGACTCGAACGACGAAAAGACTGACTAAAAAATTCAAAAACGGACTCCAGCCGTGGGTTGCCTCCCACGAAGAGCTCTTGCTTAACGTCCTTGAGCCGAACGATACCTGGACGGTATTAGGAGACATCCCAACTCAGGATTTCTCTTAGGCCCGAGTTGGAGTTCATGGAATATGGCTTTGGGGATTCTCCGGCAAGTGTGAACTTCTTCCCGTGTGCGTGAATTAGCTTGATTCTTCCATCGGGAAGGTGACCAGAATTTTTATAAGGCCTGAACAGTTCTTTCGAAGAAGCGTCCTTCAGAGGATCATTCTTCTCCGGTGGCTCGGTAGATGGGGGCTGAGCAATCGGCTTCCAAACCACCTTCGTCTTCTCTTTATTCTCCTTCTTTATCTCGCCAGGATCTTTAACGTTTAACGATTCATGAGGGGATGCCGTCGGATCCTCCTTGTTTCTAGGCTTTTGTGCCGGCAGCTCATTCTTCAGATTAGGGACCTGTCCGACACCTGGCAAGCACATTTTTAAAGAGACTCCAGATTTTTCATTAGAACTATAGTTGACCGAAGCCAACTCCACAGCTTCAACAGATAAACAATGCATCTCTTCTTTGACTGGGACTTGCATACCGTCCTTGAGGCGGAATGTCATGTATCCTTGCCGACCCTTAATGTCAACGAGCCATTCGGACATTAATGGTAATGCCGGCTGTTGCCATGAACGGTCGGCCTAGGAGAAGAGTGGCATCTTCCTCTCGAGTATCCATGACAACAAAGTCAGTCAGAATAGTAAAAGAACCACAACGGACAACCACATTTTCTATTATTCCCCTAGGTAGTTTAACAGATCTGTTGGCAAACACTAAATGCATGCTAATTGGTTTCAACTCTCCTAGGTTCAATTTCTCAAACAGGCAAGTAGGCATAACATTGATAGAAGCACCTAGATCAATTACACTACGATCAATCTTCACATCATTAATAGTGCAAGGCAAAGTAAAAGCACCAGGATCTCGACACTTAGCTGGGGGAGGTATGGGTGTCACCTGGCTCTGGATGGTGGAGCATTCTTCCTCGAGGGAGACGGAAGACAACTCTTCCTTCTTCTTGTTCTTCGCAGGATCCTTTGCGATTTTGTCAGCCTCCGGTATCACCTGGATAGCATCAGTAACTGGTGTATTCATATTCGTGTTCTGCAAGTATCCATACGACTTTCTGTACCGGGTATCATGATCTTTCTCCTTTGATTGCGCAGCCTTAGGAAACAGAATCCGAGGTTGATATGGAGGGAGAGGTGGTGCAGGTGCTGTCTTTGTCAGGGAAGGCGGGCAGTCACCTCCTCTTCCTTTTCTCTATCCTCCTCCTCGATCTCTGGCTTGTCAATGGCTATAGCTTCAGGAATTATGGCTGGTTCAGGAGCTGCAGGATCGGCTAATTGCTTGCCACTTCTTGTGGAGATGGCCTTGACGTGCTCCTTCCTAATGGTAGAATCAACTTGAACCGATGATTGATTAAGGAGGGGGCTACTAGTTAGCAAGCTAAACATGTTATTCACCATGCTCTCCATTCGTTGACCTCAAGGTTCATGTTCTTGATTTAAGTCGGCTTGAAGCTTGAATTTCTCCTCATAGTTATCGAGCCTTGCCATGATCAGGTTGAGCTTCTTGTCTACCTCGATATCCCTTGTGTTCCCTGATGTAGATCTCTGAGGTTGATCTTGATAACTATTGCTCAAGTACTGATTTTGACTCTGGTTGAATCCGAAGTTGTAAGGAGGATGCTGTTGGAAGCTTCCTTGTTGTTGAGGAGGTTGTCTGAACTGACGATAGTCGGGGTAGCCTCTTTGATTGTTGGTGAAGCCTTGATCAATAAAGTTCACTTCCTCTGTAGACCAGTTACCGAAAATCTTCTTCATATGTTTCTGTACTTCAATCTTGATTTCATCTTCACGGCTTGGTCGGCTTTTAGCTGCTTCAAACTGTCTCTCCCAATTCCTGGATTTAGATGCGCAGTTTGTAAAGTGAAGGAGAGCAGCTTCTGGTGCGAGTGCGGTGTAGTCGCCATCAGCTAAGAAGTTAACCCATTCAGCTGATTCTTCGTTCATTGATGACACTCGATTTAACGTGATTATCAGCCTCATTTAAGCGACATTTCCTTGCTTAAGACATGATTTTTAGGGTAGAATAGCGAATATTCAATCGATTGCCCTATCTCGTGCCATTTGTGTTACCTTGGCCCATTTCGGGTCTATTTGATGGTTTTCTAGTGTTTTTATGTTAGCACAGGTTTTTGCCGTCAAATAAAGTAGCCAAGGACGTGTCTAAGGCGTTGGAACCTGAGGAATTGCATCGGAATCGATCCAAGGAGCCAATCAAGTCGAAACAATTCCTGCCCAGTTTACAAAGGAATTTTCGCCGAAAATACCTCAGCATTTTCGGCGAAAATATTGTACAAATCGGCGATGCTCATCAACAGAAGTTTTCGGCGAAAATGTTAAGTTTTCGACCAAAAACTATGGGACCAAAATTTACAGGAGAAATCAGCCGGCGGACCATCCATTTACAAAGGAATTTTCGCCGAAAATCCTTCAGTATTTTCGGCGAAAATATCAGACAAAATCCGGCTGAATTAGGGTTAAGTATAAATACTTAACCGGCGGCCCAAAATAAAGGAGATACTTTTGATACTTTTCATACCTCAAAATACATCAGAATTTAGAGAATCCTCTGAAGTTCGGGAGCAGAGAGTTTAGAGTTTGAAGAGCCGGAAAGAGATCGTGACGCCATCCCTTCCATCTCGAAGACTCGGAGCTAGGATTGCAGTCTACCGGAAGATCGAAGTTCTGCGGAGTCATCTTAATTAGGTTTTTCAGATACTTTTCTGTTCTTCCTTTGTATTATGAACTCTTTCTTTGTCATTTGATTCTTTTGTGATGAATATGAGTAGCTAAACTCTTAGAGCTTAGACTAAATGAACCCTAAGTGACCCAGGGCTTTAAGGCGGTCACGGATCGGCGGTGATTAGATTCAAAGTTCAATCAGTTTCTCTTTCATGTTTGGTTTGTTCTTCATTGTTCATGTTTCTTATCTGGATTGATCACCTAGATTAGATTCTTGTTAAGCTAAGGATAGAAGCGAAGCTCGCCTTACTTTAGAACATCAAATCGAACAATTAACCTTATAATTGGAGCGTGCCTTTCATAGGAACCGGTTAGGGTTAATCCACTGTAAGAGTAACTCAATAATCGTTAGTAATTCCACCAGTTAAGTTAAGTCATTGCGAGAGGCGACCGTACCCGGGCGACTAATTAATCTTGGTATCTAGAACGGATAGAGCGAACGTTCGCCGGTCTTAAACCTAAGGGTAAGGAGTTATGGTGGTGTCTTAGAATTGATTGAATGAGAATCAAAATCCGTTGATTTGTTGATTGCCAATGCTCTGGGGAACGAAGGGGGATTCAAAGTCTAAGTTCGTCTGTCATCTCTGTTTTAATCAACCAATTTCCAATCTGCCTTTAGTTTAATTTTTTTTAATTTCTCTGCGTTCTTAGAATTAGAAGTCGTGGAACTCACACCACGCACGAAGTGCTTAAATCCGAGTAATTTGCCAGCTTATTTGAGTAGTCAATCATAGAAGACCCGTGGAGTACGATCTACCCTAGCTTGTTAGCTTTGTTAGTTATTTGTTTGAACCCGAACACTCCTTGGAATCTGTGATTGTCGAGGTGGAGCAGAACTGCTTGGTCTCTCTATACTCTTAGCCTTGTCGGTTTGAGAGCGAGTCCAAGGGCGGCGATGCATACACCTGTGAACAACCTACAAATAACAAAAACAACAAAAACCAGTGTAAAATCAAAGTGGGTGGTAAATGAAAGATGGAAAGTAGAAGAATAAATTGCCAGTTCTTCTTTCAAACAATCAAAAGAAGTCCCCGGCAACGGCGCCAATTTGGTGAACCTAAGATCGTTGTTTGAAGTGAACGCTCGCCTTACTTTAAAACATCAAATCAAACAATTAACCTAATCATTGGAGTGTGCCTTTCGTAGGAACCAGTTAGGGTTAATCCACTGCAAGAGTAACTCATCAATCGTTAGTAATTGCACCAGTTAAGTTAAGTCGTTGCGAGAGGCGACCGTACCCGGGCGACTAATTAATCTTGGTAGCTAGATCGGATAGAGCGAAGTTCGCCAGTCTTAAACCTAAGGTAAGGAGTTATGGTGGTGTCTTAGAATTGATTGAACGAGAATCGAAATCCGCTGATCTGTTGATTGCCAATGCTCTGGTGAACGAAAGGGATTCAAAGTCTAAGCTTGTCTGTCATCTTTGTTTTAATCAACCAATCTTTCAATCTGTTTTCAATTTTAGTTTTTAATTTCTGTGCATTTCTTAGAATTAGAAGTCGTGGAACTCACACCACGCACAAAGTGTTTAACCTGAGTAATTTGCCTTTATATTTGAGTAGTCAATCATTAGAAGACCCATGGAATACGATCTACCCTAGCTTCTAGCTTGGTAGTTTATTTGAAGTTCATCAAATTGGCGCCGTTCCGGGGACTTCTTTGATTGTTCGAAAGAAGAACTGGCATCTTATTCTTCTACTTTCCATCTTTCACCTTTCCATCCACTTTGATTTTACACTGGTTTTTGTTTATTTTTGTTATTTGTAGGTTGTTCACAGGTTTATGCACCACCGCCCTCTCACGCGTCTCCAAAGTGCCAAGAACGACAAGGCTAAGAGTGTAGAGAGACCAGGCAGTTCTGCTCCACCGAGACAATCACAGATTCCAAAGAGAGGCAAACCAATCCACTTCCATCTGTCACTCCGATCAAGATCGAGGAACTGAAGGAGAGTTCCTCATCTTCATCCGCTTCATACACCGAGTCACTTTCACCTCCTCCATCTCCTACCATGGATGATCAGTTACCACCACCACCACCACCAGGCGGTCAACCACCACCAGTTGCACAGAAGAGTCTAGCTGACTACAACAAGCCGAGCGCGACTAGCGTTCGATCTTCCATTGCCGTGCCGCGCATTGAAGGAGATCCTGACTATGAGATCAAGATTCCATTCTTGACTATGATCTCTAGGGATCTACAGTTTGAAGGCAGACCACTAGACAATCCGTGGACACATCTGGCGGATTTCCTTGATCTCTGCAGCACTTTCAAGAACGGAAATCTCGACAAGAACACTCTTTGCTTGAGAGCTTTCCCGTTCTCTTTGAAAGGCGCAACTAAGAGGTGGCTTACTGGCAAACCACCTGGCTACTACACCGACTGGGAAACTCTTGCTCATGACTTCGTCGAAGAGTACTTCCCTCCTGCCAGAACAACAGCCATCAAGGACAGCATCGCCAGATTCTCTCAGAAGGAAGGAGTAAGCTTATATGATACTTGGAATCAATTCCAAGAACTTCTCTACAACTGTCCTCATCACGGATTCGAGCAGATGCAGTTAGCTAAAATCTTTGCTCGAGGTCTTCGAGAAGAATCTGCCAAATGGGTCAATTCCCTAGCTGAAGGGGATTGCACTACGCTTACACCTGAAGCTGCTCTTCTTCATTTTGCGAACTGTGCTTCCAAGTCGAGGAACTGGGAACGATAATCTGAAGGATCAAGAAGCAAGCTCGATCTCGAAGCTATTATCAAGGCAGAAGTAGAGAAGCATCTGAAGAAGTCTACCACACCAATCAAGCCGCGGCAGCCGCTGTCTACGTTGACGATTGCGAGTGGTGTGGAGCTTGTGCGCATAATGGAGGCCGATGCCAGAATTTTGGTAAAACAGAAGTCTGGTCTGCCGAAGAAGTCAATTTCGTTCAACAGGGCTTCAGCAACAATTAGAATGGTTATGCTGGCTATCGCAATTTCAGGAACAGGGGAATTATCAAGACAGACCTCCATACAATGCTGGCGCCAACCACAACAAGAATCAGAATAGCCGCCCAGCTGGTCCTGCACAGGATCAGAAGCCAAACCATCCGCCGGCAGGTGTCTACTAGCCACCGCACCACAATCTGGGTAACTATGGAACTGCTCGTGGCAATCGCCAGAATCAATATCTGAACAATACCTATACAGGGCAGCAACATCAGAGGGAAAACAACGTCAGTGAACTGGACAAGTAGCTTAGTCAGATCATCACCAGACTTGACGATCACGACAGTCAGTTCAAGGCTCAAGCTCTTCTCAACCAAGAACAGATCACATCCGATCAAAGAATTGAGCATGCTGTGAACCACATCTCGAGCATGCTAGCATCTGATCGACCATTTGGCCAACTTCCGAGCCAAACCGAGCCAAATTCGAGAAAGGAGCAAGCTAAAATGGTATCTGTTCAAGAACCGTCATACCCATCTACTAATGCTTCTTCTAATTTATGCAGGAATGATGAATCTTCTAAGGAAGCACTGAAGGAGGCGCCTAAGGAGTATGATCCTCCTCTTGCTCCGTACTACGTGAAGCCTCCTTTTCCAAGAGCATTGCTGCCGAACGCAAGGATCAAGACTGGCATGTGGGGAGGTAAAGAAGGATATCCTACCGCTCGTAGCAAGAAACCTTCATCGCCATATCCAGCTAAGTGTTCTGATCCTGGTTCTTTCACGCTTCCTCTAGTTATTAATGATGTTAAGATAGAAAGTAATTTAGTTGGCCTAGGCGCGTCTGTCAATGTTATGCCTATGAGTTTATTTTAAAAATTGAACCTAGGAGAACTTGAACCAACTAGCATACAACTTGTCTTTGCTGATAGATCACTGAAAACTCCGAGAGGAGAAATAAAAAAAAGTTGTTACTAAATGTGGTCCTTTTACGTTCTTAGCTGACTATGTGATCATTGATACTAGTAAGGATGATTCTACCATTCTCATAGGATGACCCTTCATGGCAACCACTGGAATGCAAATTAATGTACCAAATGGTTCTTTAACTTTGAGGGTTGGCAAGGACACGATAACGTTCCGCCTTAAGGACAGAATGAAATTACCCCTTTGAATGAAGAATCTCATTGCCTAGCTGTTGAAACTGTGGAGTTGACTCCGGTCAACTCCGTTACTGACATCTCTTCTAGTGTTCCTAGATCGATTGTTGTTGTAGGTGTTGAACAGATTACAAAGCAGAAAACAAAATCTGCTGCTAAGAAGCCACCAAAGAAGAAGGAACTGAAAGCCTCTTCTTCACCGCCGAGCAAGGAACCTGGCAGGTCGCGGAGAAGGAATCAAAGAAAACGAAGACTCAAATTGTCTGGAGACCAGTTGTGCCGCCACCTTCATCGAGCCAGCTGCACCACCAATTCATTCCGAGCTACCGGCGTCGGAACAAGTATTGAAGGAGAAGCCAAAAGCATCTCCTAAGGAAATACCTACGATCACCGATCCTGGTGATACAAAGCCGGAGGATAAAGAGAAGACGAAGCTGATCATTCTCATCCCTTCCACCGTCTTCCTTGTAGAGGATGACCCCTCAACAGAGTTATTTGGTCCATTCAAGATCACTGATCACCTTCCCGATGGACGTACCAAGCTCTTACATGCTAACGGGAAGAAATTTACGATGCTAGCATTAAGGAGAACCTGAGTTGGGATGTCTCCTAACACCGTCCAGGTATCGTCCAGCTCAAGGACATTAATAAAAGAGTGCTTCGTGGGAGGCAACCCACGGCTGGAGTCAGTTTTTCATTTGTGTCAGACTTAATGTTTTAGAGTCGGTTCGGGGGAGCCAAAAGTGTCAGTTTGCATGATTTCTTATTTTTCGTGTGTAGTCTTTGTGTCATCGTTTCAATCGCAAGTTGTTTGAGGTTGTTCCAATTTTTGTGGATTTAATTGTGATTTTCTGAAGTTTGCCGGGATTGCGAAAATATTTTCAATCGTACAGGTCAAAATTTTCGGCGAAACTGACCTTTTCGTTGAAACTGTTTGAAAATCCCACTGTTTTTCTGGATGATTTTAACTAAACTTTTCGGCAAAAACTCTATGAAGTTTTCGGCAAAAACTCTATGAAGTTTTCGGCGAAAATGTATTTGAAAACGGCAGACCATTTTGCCTTGGGTTTTCGGCAAAATATTGCACACATTTTCACCGAAAACTTGAGTGAAAATTTAAAAAAATTCCTTTTAATTCTCGATCACACTCTCTCTCCCCTCACTTTCATTTTCGAAAATCAGAAAACCTCCCCTTTTGTTTTCAAACCAACCCGACCGCCGCCACATTCGCGCCTCGCCGCCCGTTACCCGCCGCCGCACTTCTCCCCTTCCTTATCTGATCAGTTTGAGCCGTAGAACAATCAAATCGGAGCTCTAGAGCTCTCATTCAGTCAAACCCTAATTTTTTTGATTTTTCACTGATTTCTCTCTCTCCGTTCATTTTCAGCACCCATGGCTTCAAGGTAAGTTGTAGAACTTTTCATTCTGAATCTTTTGACATGTTGAATGCTGAATTTCGTCGGGGTTGACTTTTGGTTGACTTTTCGAGTTTACCTCGATTTGCGTGCCGACTGATTTTGTGTGAACTAGGTTAGCTGAATTCTTTGGACTGATCTAGCATGCTTAGGGAGAATTGTGCTGAATTTTAATGTCATTCGATCATGTGTTGCCATGCTTAAGATCGATTCTTTGCGGTGTTGACTTTATGAGAAATGTCGGTTTGACCATGACTTGTTTATGTTCTTTTGGCTGCCATATGTGTTCATTCACGTTCATATTACTGTGCCTGCCATCTGAGTTGCTGATTATGCCGTCATTTCCCGCTTTGAGCTAGTAATTGCCATGATTAGGGTTCCATGTGTTATTATGTTGACTTTTTGAATGTCGATTTGACTTCTGATCCCTAATTATGATTTGAACATTCCGGCTAGACATATGCATGCTCTGTGATTTATTGTGATTACCGGTTGTTTACTTTGCTTACCCCCACTCGGTTTCCCTCATTTCTTTGTGAAATTGAGTTTTTCTACTAAGTGTGGGGTGGGTTATTAGTTAACTAATCTGGTTTCGTTTCTGGCTATAGGAATATCACTCATGAGCGCAGGACTAAGGCGCGACTTGACACCGCCTCTAGCTCCCGAGTCCCCGCTCCCGTCACACCAGCCGTCCAGGGCCCTCCACCAGCTTTTCCTGGCAGAGTCGGGTACCACCCCACTGTTGCCCGCCTGCCCCAGTACTATTTCGAGCGCTACCAGAGGCTCGAGCGTGTTCCCGGAGCAGACGTTCGTCCATTATCCATGGACTCACTCTTCGAGCACGACGAGGACTGGCACCAGAACATGCTCATCGCACTGACGCATGCTGGACTGCTGGAGCTGACCACCCTAGCTGCTGACTTCCCAGACGTCGCTCTCCAGGAGTTCTAGGCCACGTTCGAGTTGGACGAGCATAAGAGGAGGCAGCGTGGGAAGGTGGTATCCTTCTACCTTGGCGGGGTGTACAAGTCATTCACCTATGACGAGTTTGCTGCTCATCTCGGGACCCCCCGCGAGCACTACGAGGGACATCACCTCGGCTGGGAGAACGACTCCGACGAGGAGAGGAGTACGACGCGCTCTGGAGCCACATGACTGGAGTGCCCGCGATCGTACCACGAAGCATAACTCAGTTAAGTGCCTCTCTCACCCTCTCTATCGATTAATTCACATGGTCAGCGTCGTTCTCTTTTGTTTGCACCAGATAAGAGCCGCCACCACATCAGCAGAGAGGAGCTCACCCTTCTTCGCGCCATCTGGGAGAGTTATCCTCTTCATCCCGGATGGATGCTTGCACGCATACTTCGCCTGAAGACTCAGAAGCCGAGGCCACCGAGCTCACTCCTGGGAGGCAACTTCGTGGGCCGACTCATCATCTCCCTCGGTATCAGCCATGAATATGGCCCGGACATCCCACGCCGCAGAGTATATACCGTCGGTGGAGATTTAACGATCGAGTACGACCTCGAGTTGGACCTTAGTCCACAGGTGCCGACGCCTCCTCCTCTCCAGGACGAGGAAGAGTCGGGGGAAGAAGATGATGCTGAGGAGCTGCAGCCCCAGTCAGAGCCGGAGTTTCATGATCATACACCCTCGCCACATCATCAGGCAGGGTATGCACACCAGTCACCACCGCCCATTCCAGATCCATATCAGGCGCCTCACCCGCAGCATCGACCGCATCCCGCGGATGTTGGAGAGCTATATGAGCGACTCCAGGAGTGGCGCATCACTGACAACGCCGCTCAGGAGGCGAGATGGATTATTATGCAGCAACGCATGCACCGCTCTAATGAGCGGTATGAGGCACAGCTGTCGTGGCAACGTCAGGTCGGCGACGCCCTCTACCTTCCACCCCCTACGCCCCTTACCAGCTATGATCGGGTGGTGTCCTTTTCCTTGTCCTTTCTTTTTATTTCTTCTTTTCAGATCTCGATCCAACTTTTTTCTGTGTGGATCCGGGACACTTGTCCCGGTTTCCTTTTTATCTTTCATTTGTTTTTGTTTTGCAGGCAATCGGTAGATTCCCTTTGCTTCGCTTTGGTAGATTGCCTCTGCTCCGAGGATCCGTGCTCATCCCCTACGCCAACCATCTCGGTCCAGGTTCTTCTGCTTCACTTTGAACTCTAGATTTAGTCGTGTGAGGACACAGTCCGATTTAAGTGTGGGGTAGGATGCTAGAGAACCTTGCATGAACTTGATTGCCCTTGATTGTGATTTTGTGTGCCTCGTGATTCATGTCCAGTCTCTCTAGCATTAGAATGGCTCAGTTCTTGATTTTTGATGTTAAGTTGTTGTTCAATCCTTCATAATGATGCTTAGACTGCTTAACCTAGAAGTTGAGAACCAACATGTTTACTTTGATGCTAAATTGCCTGGTCAAAACATAATTTTTGAAATCACACTTATAGTTTGTAGCCTTGATTGCATGAAAATGACCGAATCCGACTAGCAAACCAACTGTGAGCTTTTGATCCATTGCACGTAACTTGCAATTTCAATTCTTTTTGAGTGATTTTCTGTTTGCTTGAATGAGTTAGAATTTGCATGAGACCTACTCGAGACCACACGATGACACGAGTTCTAGAATGTTAGGGGCACCTAGATTCAGCTACTAAGCCAGATAGCCTGCGAAATGAAAAATCCTTTAGGTTTAAACCCTTGAGCTTGGCCTGTTCTTTCGGTTCGATAATACATTACAGCCATCTCCCATTCTTTCATTCCCCATTGATCCCCTGTGGTTGTAGTTCTAGATTGACCTACCGGAAGTCGGTTTGTGGTAACCTTCCTGTAGCCATTAAACAGGTGGTCTTAGCTATTATGTCCATATGTGTAAACCCCTCTAGAAACCAAAAGAAAGAATCGGCACAAGAAAAAAAAGAAAGAAAAGAAAAACAAAAGAAATGTCGAAAAAGAAGAAAAATCAGAAAAATCAGAAAAGTTTCAAGTTTTTAGTTCAATAAACGTTCTTCTCCCTACAAATGGAAGAACGAAGTTAAAAGAAAAGTCAAAAGAAAAAAAGTATAAAGAAAATAAGTGCTAGGTTGCTTGAGGGTATCAGGACGAGCGTTCACTATTCCACCCGTGTCTGGTTAGACGGTAGGAAACCATAGGCTAGATTCGAGGGAAGTTAGTCGAAAGCTACACCGCACCAAAGCCATCATCATACATTCCCTTCATCCATCTCATTGATGACACTCGATTTGACGTGATTATCAGCCTCATTTAAGCGACGTTTCTTTGCTTAAGACATGGTTTTTAGGGTAGAATAACGAATATTCAATCGATTGCCCTATCTCGTGCCATTTGTGTTACCTTGGCCCGTTTCGGGTCTATTTGATGGTTTTCTAGTGTTTTTATGTTAGCACAGGTTTTTGCCATCGAATAAATAACCAAGGACGTGTCTAAGGCGTTGGAATCTCGAAGGATTGCACCGGAATTGATCAAAGGAGCCAATCAAGTTCAGAAAATTCCTGCCCGATTTACAAAGGAATTTTCGCCGAAAATACACTAGGATTTTCGGCAAAAATATCAGCACAAATCAACTGATGTCCGGCTGAAGGAGTTTTTGGCGAAACCGTTGAGTTTTCGAACTGAATCAAAAATCACAGGAGAATCAGCCAGCGGACCCTTCATTTGCAAAGGAATTTTCGCCAAAAATTCCTCAATATTTTTGGCGAAAATAATAGAAGAAATCCGGCTGATTAGGGTTAAGTATAAATACTTAACCGGCGGCCCACAACAACACAACACATATAATATACTTTTCGAAATTAGAATTTGAAGAATTCTCTGAAGTTTTGGAGCGAAGAGTTAGAGTTCGAAGAGCCGGAGAGAGATCGTGACGCCATCCCTTCCACCTCGGAGACTCGGAGCTAGGAGTGTAGTTTACTGAAGATCGAAGTCTGTCAGAGTCGTCTAAATTAGGTTTTTCAGATTCTTTTCTGTTCTTCCTCTGGATGATGAACTCTTTCTTTGTCTTAGATTCTTTTGTGATAAACATGAGTAGCTAAACTCGTTAGAGCTTAGACTAGATGAACCCTAAGTGACCCAGGGCTTTAAAGCGGTCATGGATCGGCGGTGATTAGATTCGAAATTCAATCAGTTCTCTTTCATGTTTGATTTGTTCTTCATTGTTCATGCTTCTTGTCTGGATTGATCACCTAGATTAGATTCTTGTTAAGCTAAGGATAGAAGCGAACGCTCGCCTTACTTTAGAACATCGAATTGAACAATTAACCTTATAATTGGAGCGTGCCTTTCGTAGGAACCGGTTAGGGTTAATCCACTGCAAGAGTAACTCATAAATCATTAGTAATTGCACCAGTTAATTAAGTCGTTGCGAGAGGCGACCGTACCCGGGTGGCTAGTTAATCTTGGTAGTTAGAACGGATAGAGCGAACGTTCGCCGGTCTTAAACCTAATGGTAAGGAGTTATGGTGGTGTCTCATTAATTGATTGAATGAGAATCGAAATCCGCTGATCTGTTGATTGCCAATGCTCTGGGGAACGAAGGGGGATTCAAAGTCTAAGTTCGTCTGTCATCCTTGTTTTCAAACCCTAATTTCCAATCTACTTTAGTTTAATTTTTAATTTTCTCCGCATTTCTTAGAGTTAGAAGTCGTGGAACTCACACCACGCACGAAGTGCTTACATTCGAGTATTTTGCTAGTTCTCAGAGTAGTCGATCATAGAAGGCCCTTGGAATACGATCTACCCTTGCTTTTGTTAGCTTTGTTAGTTATTTGTGTGAACCGAACAACGACTTGAGGCTTCACCAAATTGGCGCCGTTGCCGGGGACTTCTTTTGATTGTTCGAAAGATGAACTGGCAAATTTATTCTTCTATTTTCCATCTTTCACCTTTCCATCCACTTCGATTTTACACTGGTTTTGTTTGTCTTTGTTATCTGTAGGTTTACAGGTGTATGCCTCACCGTCCTTGGACTCGCTCTCAAACCGAACAGGCTAAGAGTGCATAGAGACCAAGCAGTTCTGCTCCACCTCTACGATCGCAGATTTTGAAGAGAAGCAGATCCAATCCACCCGTCACTCCGATCAAGATCGAGGAACTGAAGGAGAGGTCCTCATCTCCGTCTTCACCGTCACCTTCATCCGTTTCATACACCGAGTCACTTTCACCTCCTCCATCTCCTACCATGGACGATCAGTTACCCCCACCACCACCACCTGCACAGAAAAGTCTAGCTGATTATAACAAGCCGAGCGCGACTAGCGTTCGATCTGCCATTGCCGTTCCGCGCATTGAAGGAGATCCTGACTATGAGATCAAGATTCCATTCTTGACTATGATCTCTAGGGATTTACAGTTTAAAGGCAGGCCCCTAGACAATCCGTGCACTCATCTTGCAGACTTCCTTGATCTCTGCAGTACTTTCAAGAACGGAAACCTCGACAAAAACACTCTTTGTCTGAGAGCTTTCCCGTTCTCTCTGAAAGGCCCTGCTAAGAGGTGGCTTACTGGCAAACCACCTGGCTATTACACTGATTGGGATACTCTGGCTCAGGACTTCGTTGAAGAATACTTTCCTCCTGCCAGAACAACTGCCAACAAGGACAGCATTGCCAGATTCTCCCAGAAAGAAGGAGAAAGCTTATATGATACTTGGAATCGATTCCAAGAACTTCTCTACAACTGTCCGCATCATGGATTCGAGCAGAGACAGTTAGCTGAGATCTTTGCTCGAGGACTTCGAGAAGAATCTGCCAAGTGGGTCAATTCTCTAGCTGAAGGGGATTGCACTACACTTACACCTGAAGCTGCTCTCCTTCACTTCGCAAACTGTGCTTCCAAGTCGAGGAACTGGGAACGACAATCTGAAGGATCAACGAGCAAGCTCGATCTCGAAGCTACTATCAAGGCAGAGGTAGAGAAGCATTTGAAGAAGTCTACCACACCAATCAAACCGCCGGCAGCTTCTGTCTACGTTGCCGATTGCGAATGGTGTGGAGCTTGCGCACATAACGGAGGCCGTTGTCAGAATTTTGGTAAGGCAGTAGTCTGGTCTGCCGAAGAGGTAAATTTCATTCAACAAGGCTTCGTTAATAATCAGAATGGTTATGCTGGCTACCGCAACTTCAGGCAGCAAGGGAACTATCAAGATAGAACCTCCCTACAATAATGGCGCCAACCATAACCAGAACCAGAATAACCGCCCAGCTGGTCCAGCTCAGGATCAGAAACCTAACCATCTGCCGGTAGGTGTCTACCAGCCGCCGCATCGCAATCCGGATAATTATGGAACTGCTCCTGGCAATCGCCAGAATCAATATCTTAATAATACCTATCCAGGGCAGCAGCATCAAAGAGAAAACAATGTTAGTGACCTGGATAAGAAGCTTAGCCAGATCATCACAAGACTCGATGATCATGACAGTCAGTTCAAGGCTCAAGCTCTTCTCAATCAAGAACAAATAGCATCCGGGCAAAGAATTGAGCAAGCCGTGAACAACATCTCGAGCATGCTAGCATCTGGTCGACCATTTGGCCAACTTCCAAGCCAGACAGAGCCGAATCTGAGAAAGGAGCAAGCCAAGATGGTAACCGCTCGAAAACTTCCAAACTTAATTGCTGATGCTTGTTCTGTCTTACGCAGGATCGCTGAAACTCCAGAGGAAGAGGAAGAATAGAAACCGGCGCCTAAGGTGGATGATCCTCCTCTTGCACCGTATGTCGTGAAGCCTCCTTTTCCTAGAGCATTGCTGCCAAATACAAGGATCGAGACTGGCATGAAGGGGAATAAAGAAGGATATCCTGACATTCGTATCAAGAAACCTGCCTCTCCATATCCAGCTAAGTGCTCTGATCCTGGTTCTTTTACTTTACCCTTGGTTATTAACGATGTTGAGATTGAGCGTTGTTTGGTTGATCTAGGAGCGTCTGTTAATGTTATGCCTATGAGCCTGTTTGAAAAATTGAACCTAGGAGAACTTGAACCGCCTAGTATGCAACTTGTCTTTGCTGATAGATCACTTAAAACTCCTAGAGGAGAAATAAAAGACGTTGTTACTAAATGTGGTCCGTTCATGTTCTTAGCTGACTATGTGATTATGGATACTAGTACAGATGATTTTACCATTCTCATAGGTCGACCTTTCATGGCTACTACTGGAATGAATATTAACGTTCCAAATGGTTCCCTGACTCTAAGGGTTGGTAAGGAAACGAAAACTTTTCGTCTTAAAGATGGCATGAAATATGACTCTAAGAATGAAGAACCTCATTGCCTGGTTGTTGAAACTGTGGACTTGACTCCGGTCAACTCCGTTACTAATGCTTCTTCCAGTGCCTTTAGATCAGTTGTTGCTGCAGGTATTTAACAGGCTATAAGAAGAAGCCAAAAATTTCTGTTCAGAAGCCGCCCAAGAAGAAGAAGGAACTGCAAGCCTCTTCTAAGCCACCAAGCACTAAACCAAGCAGACCTCGGGGAAAGAACAAAAAGACGAAGACCCAAATGGTCTGGAGACCAAAAGTTCTGCCGTCTTCCACCGAGCCAGCTGCACCGCCAATTCGTTCCGAGAAACCGGCGCCGGAACAAGTATGGAAGGAGAAGCCGAAAGCATCTCTTAGGGAAGTACTGACGATCACCGATCCTGGTGATAACAAGCCAGAGAATAAGACGAAGACAAAGCCAACAGTCCTCATTCCTTCCATCATAACACTTAAGAAGAATGACCTCTCCAGAGAACTGTTCGGACCGTTCAAGTTTATCGATCATCTTCCCGATGGACGTACCAAGCTCTTGCATGCAAACGGGAAGAGATTCACGCTTACCGGAGAAGCTCCGAAGCTGTACTTCATGAACTACGATGCTAGCGTTAAGGAGAATCTGAGTTGGGATGTCTCCTAATACCGTCCAGGTATCGTCCAGCTCAAGGACGTTAATAAAAGAGCGCTTCGTGGGAGGCAACCCACGGCTGGAGTCTGTTTTTATTTTTTGTCAACCTTAGTGTTTTAGAGTCGGTTCGGGGGAGCCAAAAGTGTCAGTTTGTTTGTTTTCTTATTTTTCGTGTAGAGTCTGTGTGTCATAGAGTCAGTCGCAAGTTGATTGAGGTCGTTCCGATTTTTGTGGATTTAACTGTGATTTTCTGAAGTTTGCTGGATTTGCGAAAATATTTTCACCCGAGCAGTTCAAAATTTTTGGCGAAATGAACCCCTATTTTCGGCAAAATCGTCTTTTGTATTTTCACTGAATTTCACTGTTTCATATTTTCGGCCGAAAAACTCATTGTGTTTTCGGTGGAAAATCCATTTGAAAACCGGCAGTGCATTTGAACGTATATTTTCGGCGAAAACTCCCTATTATTTTCGCCAAAAGTCTCTTTGAAAATCGGCCAAAATCCCACTTTAAAATCCGGTCTTATCCTCTCTCTCCCACTTGCCATTTTCGAACCGAAAAACAAAACAACCCCCCCTCTGTTTTTGAAACCCGACCGCCACCCTTTTTAAACCGCCCCGCCACCGTTTCCCACCGCCGCCGCCATCGCCGACCGCCGCCGCTCAACTCCCCTCTCTTTTCCGATCATTTTGAGCCCTAGAACGTTCGAATCGGAGCTCTACAGCTCCAGTTCACCGAAACCCTTGTTTTCAGAGTTTTTCACCAATTTCTCCCAAACCGTTCATTTTTATCACCCATGGCTTCAAGGTAAGTTGTAGAACTTTTCAATACGAATCTTTTGACATATCGATTGCTGAATTTCGTTAGGGTTGACTTTCAGTTTGCCTCGATTTGCGTGCCGACTGATTTCGTGTGAACTAGGTTAGCTGAACTTGTTGAACTGTTCTAGCATGCTTAGGGAGTACCGTGCTTAATTTCCATATCATTTGATCATGTGTTGCTTTGCATACGATTGATTCTTTGTGTTGTTGACTTGTGAGAAATGTCGGTTTGACCATGAACTGTTGTTGATCATTTGGCTGTCGTATGTGTTCATTCTCGTTCAGATTATCGTGCTTGCCCTCTGAGATCATATTTTACCGTCATTCTCCAAGTTGTGATAGTCTTGCCATGATTAGGGTTCATTATGCTATAATGTTGACTTTCTGAATGTCGGTTTGACTCTTTGAACTCTGATTGTGCTTATCCAAATCTGGTTTTTCCTAAGCATGTACTTTATTCTCTATGATTACCGGTTCCTCTACTTTGCTTACCCCACTCGGTTTTCCTCATTTCTTTGTGAAATTGAGTTTTTCTACTAAGTGTGGGGTAGGGTTTTAAGTTTGACTGATCTGGTTTCATTCTGTTTTTAGGAACACCACTTTTGAGCGCAGGACTAAGGCGCGACTTGATGCCTCCGTTCAGGGCCCTCCTCTAGCACTACCTCGCCGAGCTGGGTACCACCGCACTATCGCCTGTCTACCTGACTTCTACTTTGAGTGCTTCCAGAAGATCGAGCACATCCGGGGAGCTAAGGTACGCCCTCTTTCCATGGAGTCCCTGAACGAGCACGACGAGGACTACTACCGGAACGTGCATGACGCCCTCGCACCGGCCGGCCTCCTGGAGCTGACCACCATAGCTGCCGACTTTCCAGACATCGCCCTTCAGGAGTTCTGGGCGACCTTTGATCTGGAGCATAAGAGGAGGCAAGGCCAAAAGGTTGTTACCCTATATCTGGGAGGAGTGTACAGGCAGCTCACCTACGATGAGTTTGCTGCTCATCTAGGTATCCCCTATGAGCACTATCATGGCCATCACCTTGGCTGGGGCGACGATGATGACGACGAGGAGTACCACGCGCTCTGGAGCCACATGACGGGCGTGCCCGGTGATCGCCTCACGGGCCATGGCTCAGTTAAGTCCCTCTCTCACCCTCTCTTTAAATTTATTCATATGGTTTGGCGTTGATCTCTTTTATATGTTCCAGATAAGGATCGCCACCATATCCTCAAGGAGGAGCTTATGCTTCTCCGAGCCATCCGAGAGAGCTACCCTCTTCACCCCGGTTGGGTGCTTGCTCGCATCTTCCACCAGAAGACCAAGAGGCGGAAGCTACCTCGTGCACTCCTGGGAGGTAACTTCATAGGTCAGCTCATTATCTCCTTCGGCATCAGCCATGAATATGGCCCGCACATTCCACGACACCACGTTAGGACCGTTGGAGGAGACTTAGCGGTTGAGTACGACTTAGAGCTGGACCTCAGTCCCCAGGTGGCAGTAGATCCCCCACTCCAGCATGTGGCCGAGACGAAGGAAGAAGATGACACTGAGCAGCAGCCCCTGCCGCAGCCAGAATTCCAAGACTATATACCCTCGCCACATCACCAGGCAGGGTATGCTCACCAGTCGCCGCCGCACATTCCCGATCCATACCAGGCGCCTCACCCTCCGCACCGACCGCACCCCGGGGACATTGGTGAGTTGTATGAGCGACTGCAGGAGTGGCGCATCACCGACAACGCCACTCAAGAGGCGAGATGGACTATTATGCAGCAACATATGCGCCGCCCGATAGGCGGTATGAGGCACAGCTGGCGTGGCAACATCAGCTCGGCGAGCACCTCCACTTTCCACCTCCCGGTCCACCTGACCAGCAGTGATCGGGTTGTATTCCTTTTCTGGTCCTTTCTTTTTATTTATTCTTTTCGGATTTCGATCCACCTTTTTTCTGTGTGGATCCGGGACACTTGTCCCGGTTTCCTTTTTATGTTTTATTTGTTTTTGTTTTGTAGACAATTGGTAGATTCCCTCCGCACCGAGGACCCGTGCTCATCCCCTACGCCAATCATCTGGTCTAGGTTCTTCTACTTCACTTGAACTCTAGAATTAGTCCTGTGAGGACACAGTCCGATTTAAGTGTGGGGTAGGATGCTAGAGAACCTTGCATGAACTTGATTGCCCTTGATTGTGTTTTCTGTGTGCCTCGTGATTCCATTCCAGTCTCTCTAGCATTAGAATGGCTCAGTTCTTGATTTTTGATGTTAAGTTGTTGTTCAAACCTTCATAATGATGCTTAGACTGCTTAACCTAGAACTTGAGAACCAACTTGTATACTTTGATGCTAAATTGCCTGGTCAGAACAGAATTTTTAAAATCACACTTGTAGTTTGTAGCCTTGATTGCATGAAAATGACCGAATTCGACTAGCAAACCAACTGTGAGCTTTTGATCCATTGCACGTAACTTGCAATTTTAATTCTTTCTGAGTGGTTTTCTGTTTGCTTGAATGAGTTAGAATTTGCATGAGACCTACTCGAGACCACACGATGACATGAGTTCTATAAGGATAGGGGCACCTAGATTCAGCTACTTAGCCAGATAGCCTACCAAACGATAAATCCATTAGGTTTAGACCCTTGAGCTTGGCCTGTTCTTTGGTTCGATAATACATTACAGCCATTTCCCATTTCTTTCATTCCCGTTGATCCCCTGTGGTTGTAGTTCTAGATTGACCTACCGGAAGTCGGTTTGTGGTAACCTGCCTATAGCCATTAAACAGGTGGTCTTAGCTAATATGTCCAGAGTGTAAACCCCTCAAGCAACTAAAAGAAAATTCGGCACAAAAGAAAAAAAATATAGAAAAGAAGAAAAAGAAGCAAATTTCGAAAAAAAAAGAATGAAGAAAAGAAAAATCAGAAAAATCAGAAAAGTTTCAAAGTTTCTAATTCAATAAAACGTTCTTCTCCCTACAAATGGAAGAACGAAGTCAAAAGAAAAAGTTCAAAAGAAAAGAAAAAAATCGTGTAAAGAAAAAGAATAAGTGCTAAGTTGCTTGAGGGTATCATAGGACGAGCGTTCATCATTCCACCCGTGTCTGGTTAGACGGTAGGAAGCCATAGATTAGATTCGAGGGAAGTTAGTCGAAAGCTACACCGCACCAAGCCATCATCATACATTCCCATCATCCATCGCATCATAAACCCAAGTAGTGTAGATTTCATTACGGTCCTAGCAGGGAAGTCCTTCTTGACTAGATACTCGTGTTGTCACAGTGGTGGAGATGTGGTCGAAATGCAAACCTATGACAGAATTCAGTAACAGAAAATGATCGAGAGCAGAAACACGTCCTTAAACACAGAGAGCGAGAGTTCCCATTGCACTAAATATTTCCTGTGTGAGGAGTCTGGTCGGTTAGGTCGAATTCATGCATAATTGGTTGCTAATTACTTGTTGTGTGCAGTTTACTAGTGAGACCAGGTTGTTTGGCTGATCTGTATACATGTCAGGTTTCTTGTTCTAGGAATCAACTGTCTAATAATTCATTGTGTTTGATTAAGCTCTTTTTGATAAATCTTATCACTTGTGAACATGAGCGTTTCTATTCAGTTTGCTTGAGGACAAGAAAAAGCTTAAGTGTGGGGTATTTTGATGACACTCGATTTGACCTGATTATAAGCCTCATTTAAGCGACATTTCCTTGCTTAAGACATGGTTTTTAGGGTAGAATAACGAATATTCATTCAACTACTCTATCTCGTGCCATTTGTGTTACTTTGGCCCGTTTCGGGTCTATTTGATGGTTTTCTAGTAATTTCATGTTAGCACAGGTTTTTGCCGTCAAATAAAGTAGCCCATGACGTGTCTAAGGCGTTGGAACTTTGAGAACTCATAAAGAAATCGACAGAGCATTCAAGAAGAACTTTTCGGCGAAAACTTCAAGTTTTCGCCGAGAACCCGGCGTCCAAAAATCACAGGAGAAAATAGCCGGTGATCACCCCAATTAGAAAGGAATTTTCGGCGAAAATTCCATCAGATTTTCGGCGAAAATTCTAGGCAAAACCGGCAGTATTAGGGTTAAGTATAAATACTTAACCGGCGGCCCTAAATAAAAAGAACACACAACATATCTCATAATACCAAATACTTGAGGATTCTCAAGAGTTCTGGAGTAGAGTTTAGAGTTCGAAGAGCCAGGAAGAGATCGTGACGCCATCCCTTTCATCTTGAAGACTCGGAGCTAGGATTGCAGATTACCAGAGATCGAAGTTCTGCCGGAGACGTCTTAATTAGGTTTTTCAGATCCTTTTCTATTCTTCCTCTGTTCAAGATGAACTCTATCTTTGTCTTTGATTCTTTTGTGAAAAACATGAGTAGCTAAACTCGTAGAGCTTAGACTAGATGAACCCTAAGTGACCCAAGACTTCAAAGCGGTCACGGATCGGCGGTGATTAGATTCAAAGTTCAATCAGTTTCTCTTTTATGTTTGATTTGTTCTTCATTGTTCATGTTTCTTGTTTGGATTGATCACCTAGATTAGATTCTTGTTAAGCTAAGGATAGAAGCGAACGCTCGCCTTACTTTAAAACATCAAATCGAACAATTAACCTAATCATTGGAGTGTGCCTTTCGTAGGAACCAGTTAGGGTTAATCCACTACAAGAGTAACTCATAAATCATTAGTAATTGCACCAATTAAGTTAAGTCATTGCGAGAGGCAACCGTACCCGGGCGGCTAATTAATCTTGGTAGCTAGATCGGATAGAGCGAACGTTCGCCAGTCTTAAACCTAAGGGTAAGGAGTTATGGTGGTGTCTTAGAATTGATTGAACGAGAATTGAAATCCGCTGATCTGTTGATTGCCAATGCTCTGGTGAATGAAGAGGGATTCAAAGTCTAAGCTTGTCTGTCATCTTTGTTTTAATCAACCAATCTTTCAATCTGTTTTTCAGTTTTAATTTTTAATTTATGTGCATTTCTTAGAATTAGAAGTCGTGGAACTCACACCACGCACAAAGTGTTTAACTTGAGTAATTTGCCTTTATATTTGAGTAGTCAATCATTAGAAGACCCATGGAATACGATCTACCCTAGCTTCTAGCTTGGTAGTTTATTTGAAGTTCATCATCTTCTCATGTCGAACACCACCGAGGCGGAATGAAACAAATTTCTGGCTGATGCGAGGTCGTGTCGTTAGGCGCTCAAATGAACTCCAAAACTCCTGAAGGGCGACCAGAGGGTAGGGGGAACCAAGAGTGGTCAAGGATCGCAAGCCGGCTTGGTTGAGGGCGTGGTCGATCGTGGAGTGCCAAGCCGGATTGTGGTCCTTGAGGCTGTCTAAGGAGAGAAATGCCACCTTAGCCGGAGGGATGTCTTTGATCTTCTGATATACCTCCAATTGGTGTGGCTCAAGGGCAGCGATAAATGGATGCAAGGCCTCTTTGGCGGGTGCAGGAGCACAGGAGATAGGGATCACGGGAGCCGGTACAGCCTGCGGGACTAAGTTCACAACCGCCGGTATCATTGCAGATGGTGCGGGTGGACGGGAGGTTTGAGCCTTGTCTTGGCGAGCCTTGGACCGCTGCTCTCTATTAGCACCGGTGGTCTTGAAACGCTTCGGATTCCTGTAATACACAACTCAGGGCATACCAGAATTAGATGACAAGAATCCTACCCCACACTTAATTTGAAACCACGATTCGGAGAAGAACGAAGCAGGCAAGTACGGGTAAGCAAACAAGTTAAGGTATCACAATTTCAAATCATAGCAGAAAAGAAATGGCCAGCATGCAAGGGGAAAATGACATTCGATAACCAAGTATGAGAAATGACGCAGTTCGACAAATGTAGAGCACAAGACAATTCCTAAGAAAATAGATCATTATCATGTAATCATTCATATCATAGATAATCATTCACGAGGGAAAAATAGATCAAAGGGATTCCAAAAGATGAGCCAGATTACACCGAAACAGCAAACACGCAATTCAAGAAAAACTGAAAAGTCAACCAAAGTCAACCATGCCGAAAAATGAAAGTAAATACGCCAAAAGATTCAAAATCAATTGCTGAACAACTAACCGTAAAGACATGACTCGAGAAAATGATTGGAAATCCGAGAAATTGACCAAAATCTTGAAAATTCATTTAAGGTGGAATCGAAGCTATAGGGCTTCGATCCGGGAGAACTAGGCTGCGATCAACCAAGGGGGAGGGGGAGTTGGAGCGGCGGTGGCGGCGGCTAAAATGAAAAGAGAGAGAGAGAGAGTCGGTGAGGTTGAGTGTTTTCGGGAGGGGTTTGCGAAAAAATAAGGCTGACTCGAGATTTATACCGGCGGAAAAACCCAGATTTTTTGGCAAAAAAGGTGGAATTTTTCGGTGAAAATTCCTTTGCAAAACAAAACGACAGCGGTTTTTAAATGGTTAGTTTTTGCCGCGATGTCGGATTTTTTCGGCGCAAACTTTTCGAAAACGAGAAACAAGAGGATCCAGCGATTTGAAAACCAGAGTTTTCAGCAAAAACTCGTTTGAAAAACGGGTTGGCAGTTTTTTTTAAAGGGGGTTTAAAAGAAACGACTCAAGATGAAAACAAACTGACTCCAGCCGTGGGTTGCCTCCCATGAAGCGCTCTTTTTTAACGTCCATGAGCTGGACGATACCTGGATCCGTGTCATGGGTCTGACGCAAAGTAGTGTACGCCGATGAGAGAAACAGCTAATCCCTGCATATACCTCTTGAGCCTGTGACCGGTGACCATAAATGGTTATTGACCATGGCCTTTAATTAGGACGCTGCCCAAGGATGTCTGCCACACCACGGTATAAGGGCCGGACAATCGGGATTTTAGTTTACCCGGGAAGAGCTTCAACCGAGAGTTATATAAGAGAACTTCATCTCCGGGGTAGAACTGCTTGACTATTTTCAATTGGGAGTCATGAATTCTCTTGGTGCGTTCCTTACAAAGCTTCGTGCTCTCGTACGCGTGGAGACGGTGTTCTTCAAGCTCAGCAATTTGGTCATGGCGCTTATTACCTGCTACTGCATAACTCATATTCAACTCTTTAGTATCCCAAAACGCCTTGTGCTCAAGCTCAACTGGAAAATGGCATGCCTTGCCATAGACCAGCTGATACGGTGAGGTACCGATAGGAGTCTTATAGGCAGTTCGATAAGCCCATAAGGCATCATTGAGCTTAGACGACCAGTCCTTGCGGGACCGGCCAACTGTCCTATCAAGAATCCGCTTGAGCTCACGGTTCGTCACTTCCGCTTGACCATTAGCTTGAGGATGGTAAGCTGTGGACATTCGGTGGGTGACGCCCAAGCGTTTGCACACCCGGTCGAAATGTCCATGGAGTGGGTACCCCTATCGCTTATGATGAAGCGTGGTGAACCAAAATGCGTAAAAACACGTGTAAGGAATCGACCCACCACTCTAGAATCATTGGTGGGTAAAGCTTCAGCTTCAGCCCACTTAGAAACATAATCAACGGCTACAAGATGTACTAGTTTCCGTTGGAGGGTGTAAACGGACCCATAAAATCAATTCCCCAAACATCAAAGATTTCAACAGTTAAAGTTACAATTTGGGGCATCTCATTACGGTTAGAGATGTTACCTGATCGTTGGCATGCATCACAATGACGAGCAAAAGCATCGCAATCACTAAAGATTGTGGGCCAGTAAAAACTAGTTTCAAGTACCTTTCTTGCAGTGCGGTTGCCGCCGAAGTGTCCTCCAAACTGGCCTTCATGGCACTTACGCATGATGTCAGCCGCTTTGATGTAAGAGATGCATCTTCGGATCATCCCGTCAGTACTAATACGGTATAAGAAGGGCTCATCCTAGAAGTATGACTTGGCCTCTTTAAAGAGCTTCTTGCGTGCATTATAGTCCAGCTCAGGAGGTATTATACCGTGAGAGAGATAATTAGCTAGGGTGGCATACCAGGGCTGATCTTAATTGGTTGCGTCACTTAGCTCTTGAGCGTGAGTGATTGCCCAGGGCTCAATGGCCATGCTATTTACCTGTTCATAGATTTCAACAGGCAACAACTCGTCAGGGAAAGAATCGTTGATAGAAGTAGTAGTAGACTTACCAGTCTGCGATTCTTCGGGTCGAGAAAGGTGGTCGGCTGCTAGGTTCTCAGCTCCCTTCTTGTCTTTAATCTCTATGTCGAACTCTTGGAGAAGGAGGATCCACCGGATGAGCCTTGGCTTCGAATCCTGCTTGGCTAACAGATGGCGCAGAGCAGCATGATCTGTATAGATGATGGTGTGTGAAAGAACCAGGTACTGTCTGAACTTATCAAAGGAGAAGAGGATAGCTAGGAGTTCTTTCTTCGTAGTGGTGTAGTTCCTTTGAGCATTGTTAAGCGTCTTGTTGGCAAAATAGATGGGATGAAACCTCTTTTTTTTTTTCACTGGCCAAGAACTGCGCCAACGGCAAAGTCGCTAGCATCGCACATAATCTCGAATGGAAGATTCCAATCTAGTGCTGTAAGGATTGGTGCGGTGGTGAGTCTAGTCTTCAGGATCTCAAAGGCTGCAAGACAGGCTTTGTCAAAAACGAAAGGAACATCTTTCTCTAGAAGCTTGGTCATAGGAAGAGTGATCTTGGAGAAGTCTTTGATGAATCTCCGGTAGAATCCAGCATGACGGAGGAAGCTTCGAACTGTCTTGACCGAGGTCGGCGGTGGCAAACTGGCGATGGTTTCAAGCTTGGCACGATCGACTTCTATTCCGAGCTTTGATATCCTATGGCCAAGAACAATGCCTTCGGTAACCATAAAGTGACATTTCTCCCAACTAAGAGCCAAGTTGGTTTCCTCACAACGAGCTAGCACCTTATCCAGGTTGGCTAGGCACTTGGAAAACGAGTCTCCATAGACGGAGAAGTCGTCCATGAATACTTCCACCACATTCTCTACTAGATCTCCGAATATAGCAAGCATGCATCTCTGAAAAATAACAGGAGCATTGCATAAACCAAAGGGAATATGACGATAAGATAACGTACCAAACGGGCAGGTGAAGGTCATTTTCTCTTGATCGTCGAGCTCGATGGGGATCTAAAAGTAACCGGACATCCCATCTAAGAACAGTAGTAGTCATGACCAGCCAACCATTCTAGCATCTGATCAATGAACGGCAATGGAAAGTGATCCTTCTTTGTAGCGTCATTGAGTCATCAATAATCGATATAGACTCTCCATCCGGTAACCGTGCGAGTGGGAATGAGCTCACCCTTCGAATTAGGGATGACTGCGATTCCTCCTTTCTTTGGAACAACCTGAGTTGGACTGACCCAAGGACTGTCGGTAATAGGGTAAATGATACCAGCATCCAGAAGCTTCAAAACTTCCTTCTTCACAACTTCCTGCATCAGAGGATTTAATCGGCGCTGCGACTGCCTAACTGGCTTGAATTCTTCATCTACAACTATCTGATGTTTGCAGAAGGTTTCAGAGATACCCCTAATGTCGGCCAACTGCCAGGCTATAGCTCGGACATGCTTCTTGAGTAGCCTGATCAGTTGCTCTTTCTGCTTAGGAGATAAACTCGAGTTGATGATGACTGGCAGCTGGCATTCCTTCCCCAGGAATGTATATTCTAGATGGTCAGGCAGCTCCTTTAAGGCGAGTTCTGGCGGGTTCTCATATGAGGTAGTGATCCGACTCGATGCTGGTTCAATGTGTACAGGCGTAGAAGTGGCTGTGGATGTCGCTTTTCGATCGTCTAACTCGTCCTGCCACAGGCGCTGCTCTGGATCTTCTAGTGCATTATCAATTCGTGAAATCAAACACAACTCTAGTGGATCACTAGATAAGGCGTTAGTGATGAAGTTGGGGAGGCCAACTCCATAGAATCAACAGTATAACAATTATCATCTTGAGCAACATAATATTTCATGCTATCCTTAATGCAAAATGTAACACTGTCCTGTCCTACACTTAAGGTCAACAGGCATTGTTTGCAGTTGATATTTGCACCAGCAGTTGTTAAGAAGGGTCGGCCTAAGATAAGCGTTCTGTCTAACTCACGGGTGTCCAGAACAACGAAATCTGCAATTATGGTAAAAGGACCACAACAAACAACTACATCTTCTATTATACCCCTAGGCATTTTGACAGACCTATCGGCTAGCACGAGATGCAAAGTAAGCGGTTTTAATTTCCCTAAGTTTAACTTTTCATAAAGATAAACAGGCATAACATTAATCGAAGCACCAGAATCGGCTAGACTACGATCAATTTTAATACCATTAATGATGCATGGTAATGTAAAAGGACCGAGATTAGAACACTTAACTGGCGGTGGCGGCGGATATCGCATGGGAGACGGCACACCAAAGAGAGAAGCGCATTCGTTGGTAAGCATGACAGAGTACGCCTCTCCGTTCTTCACCTTCTTCACGAGATCCTTAAAGAATTTCCCAAGAGGTTGTATGATCTCTGCAGCTTCAGTCACTGGTATCTTGATCTCTACATTCTTGAGAACATTGTACCACTTCTTATACTGGGTATCGTGATCATTGGCTTTGCTCATTGCAGCTTTTGGAAAGGGAATCTGAGGTATATATGGTGCTAAGACGGGCTCAGGAGCTGTCTTGGGGGGAGGAGTCGGTGTTGCCTCTTCCTCTTCTGTGATATCTTCAATCTCTGGCATATCCATGGCAGTAGTATCTGGTATCAAGTCAGGTTCGGGGGCCTTTGGATCGGTTGTTTGCTTGCCGCTCCTGGTGGTGATAGCTTGAGCTTGTTCATTCTTCACACCGAGGTCTCCTTCAAATGCTGCTTGATTGAGAAATCTTGTCACATTGCTTATTGCATCCTCTATCCTTTGGCTTTGAGCCCTTTGTCCTTGATTGAGTGCAGCTTGAGCATTGAATTGATTGTCATGTTCGTCGAGTCTGCTCATGATTCGATCAAAATTCTTCTCATAGTCCTCGTCTCTATTGTAGTGCGGCTTTGCTCGACGTTGTTGTTGTCCTCCAATGAACCCAGGAGGTCTTTGGTATGGATCTGCGAATCGGTTATTCTGATTATGCGGTTGGTAGTTCCTGTAATTTGCGTAGCCTTTCTGGTTGTTGGCGAAGCCTTGACTAATGAAGTTCACCTCTTCTGTAGACCAGTCATCTGTCTTACCGAAGTTAAGTCAGCTTCCACCGTTATGAGCACAGGTTCCGCACCATCCATAATCAACCGAAAAGACGGTAGCTGACAGGGGATCGAGGGAGATGCCAATTGTCTTTAGATGCTTTTGAACTTCTGCTTTGACCTGATTTGCAACACTCATCTGATTCTTGGTGCTTTCCCTCCGTCTCTCCCAATTTCATGACTTTGAAGTACAGCTCGCAAAATGAAGAAGAGCGTCCTGAGGGTAAGAGCGGTGCAATCTCCCCCAGCTAGGGACTTGACCCACTTTGCAGATTCCTCACGCATACCGCGAGCAAAGAATTCAGCAAACTTGCCTTTGTTCATACCCATGATGAGGGCAGTTGAAAAGAAGGGCTTGTAATTCATTCCAAGTGTCGTACAAGCTTGCATCTTCTCTCTGAGTAAACCTGGAGATGCTATCCTTGTAGGCGGTTGTCCTTGATGGAGGGAAGTATTCCTCAACAAAGTCTTGAGCTAAAGTCTCCCAATCAGTGTAATGACCGGGTGGTTTGCTTCCAAGCCATCTCTTAGCTGCATCTCTGAGAGAGAATGGAAAGGCTCGAAGACATAGAGCGCTCTTGTTGAGGTTCCCAGACTTGAAAGTTTCACATACAACCAGAAAGTCAGATAGATGTGTGCAAGGATTATCATCTGGCTTTCCTTCTAATTGCACGTCCCTAGAGATCAGTCCCAGGAAGGGAATCTTGATCTCATAGTTAGGATCGTCGTCATTATAAGGTACGGTGAAGGGAGACCGAACGTTAGTTGCGCTCGGCTTACTGTAGTCCGCAAGACTCTTTGGAGCAGCCATTGCGGTAGGGATGGATGTAACGGGAGTAGTTTGATTCTGTACCTGCTATGATCTGCAAGGGACAAAAACAAGCACAACCGGTGTAAAATCGAAGTGTGATGGGAAAATGAAAGATGGAAAGGTAGAAGAATAAAAATGCCAGCTCTTCTTTCAACAAAATAGAAGAGATTCCCCGGCAACGGCGCCAATTTGATGAACGTTGTAATGCGTGCAATCAAATAACTGTCAAGCACAGAGCAGGACAGATCGTATTCCACGGGCCTCTTCTACTTGCTTACTTAAATATGTTGGCAATTTTTATTCAGGACAGAGCAACTTGTGCGTGGTGTGAGTTCCATGACTTCTATACTAGAATGCAAGGCAAACTGAAATGAAAATAAAATGCAGAAAGATTGATTGTTTGACTTAGACAGACGACATGCAAGCTTAGACTTCGAATCCCCCTTAGATCACCAGAGCAACAGCAGTCAAAAGAACAGCGATTTTCAATTCTAGTTCATTCAGTTCACAGACACCATCATAACTCCTTACCCTTAGGTTTAAGACTGGCGAACGTTCGCTCTATCCGATCTAACTACCAAGATTAATTAGTCGCCCGAGTACGATCGCTTCTTGCGACGACAAAACTAACTTGTGCAATTACTAATGATTAATGAGAAATAGTCGCCCGAGTACGGTCGCTTCTTGCGACGACAAAACTAACTTGTGCAATTACTAATGATTAATGAGTTACTCTTGCAATGGATTAACCCTAACTGGTTCTTACGAAAGACACACTCCAATGAATAGGTTAATTGCTTGATTTGGTGTTTTAAAGTGAGGCGAACATTCGCTACTATCCTCGACTTAACAAGAATCTAATCTAGGTGGCCAAACCAGACAAGAAACACTGAGAACAAAGAACAAATCAAACATGAAGGAGAAACTGAATGAATTTCGAATCTAATCACCGCCGATCCGTGACCGCTTTAAAGCCCTGGGTCACTTAGGGTTCATCTAATCTAAGCTCTACGAGTTTAGCTACTCATATTCAACACAAAAGAATCAAAGACGAACAAGGAATACATCTCAGGTAGGAAAGACAGAGAAGAACTGTAAAACCTAATTTCGACAAATCCTTCAAGCTTCGATCTGCTAGATCTTCAACTCCTAGCACTGTTTCTTCGAGATGGAAGGATGGCGTCACGATCCTTTCCTTGCTCCTCGAACTCTTTTCACTCTTTCTCTCTCTGGTATAAGTCTTGGAATTTTTGTCCAAAGTGTAAGTTATCAGATTCTATTTTCAGCCGACGGTTTTCCCTTTTATACTCGTCCGCGGATGGCTTGGAATCTGCTTGAATTTTTGCCGAAAACTACTAAATTTTCGGTGAAAACTTAGCTGATTTCGACTGTTTCTTCTGTTCCAAAATCTCCTAGAGTTTTTGGCGAGAAATTTGGGTTTTCGCCGAAAACTTCTTCTTGTAATGCTCTGATGATCTCTTCTTGAGTTTTCGATGAAAACTCAAGGTCTTTTTGCCGAAAGCTTCTGTGTAAATCGAGCAGGGAAGTGTTGACTTTATTTGACTCCTTGGTTGATTCGGGTGAGGTTCCTTGAGGCTCCGACGCCTTAGACACGTCCCTGGTTACTCTATTTGACGGCAGAAACATGTGCTATCATGAAAACACTAGAAAACCATAAAAAACCATAAACGGGCCAAAGTAACACAAATGGCACGAGATTGAGTAGATGAGTGAATATTTGCTATTCTACCTAAAAAACCATGTCTTAAGACAAGAAATATCGCTTAAATGAGGCTGATGATCACGTCAAATCGAGTGTCATCAAGCTTGCTGATCCAACGCCGCATCGCAGTTTACCTTAACATATGTTGCGAGGGGTTTGTGCCATCGCTCGCAACCTCTTGCTCTACTAATTTCTGCATTCATCTCCACCCTGCGCATCCACTCCCACTCCTCAACCGCATCCATGACGCACTGAACGATAAGGCTCGTTGGTTTCACCATTTGGTTCTAGAGCCTATCATTCCTCTCCTTCCACAACCCCAACGTAACGGCCGCTATGCTTCCGTGCTCTTGCCTGCTTCTGTTGTTCAGCACCCACAAACACCACTCCCTCCAGCTCCCAAAGTTTTGGTGCAAAAAGTGTACTTCTTTAGGTTAGCATATAGTTTCTCCTAATTTGGGGTTTCCAACACGATTTTCAGTTGTCCTAGTTGCTTTCATAAACTAGTTGAGTGCCTACTAGATGGAATGCAACGTACACTATGTAACACTCCACCCTAGATAACTCTGGTTGAAGCACTGGTTAAACTCATGCATATACTAAATCGGGGTGTTACTAGACTAACTATCAAATTCATACACAAACTAATTAATAAACCACAAGTTGTTTCACTACAATAATCAAAACAAATAACAATGAATAAAATCAACAATCCAACTAGCAACCAATGTATTAATAGTTCACAAATGCTAATGTAACCCATGTTATACTACTGCAACGCGCAAAAGAATAACAACCAATGATAAACCCATAAATCCCAATGAAAATACAACATAATGAAAGTGGGTTGTGCCCTCTAAGTTGTACATAGCATGAACCGAGTCCTCGCTATGTTCTCCAACATGTCCTCCTAGGTCACATGGTGAGCTACTCACCATATCTTATACCAATGCACAAGATAAAGAAATTGGGGTCAGTGAAGCATTGAGTGAACTAAGCAAAACAGACTAAGAACCAAGGAAAGGTATAAGAACCATAATTTGATGCCAATAAAAGTAATTCAAGATATTAGCCAATGAATATTCAAATTATATGGATGAAATTATAGGTTGGGAGTACAAGCAACTCTTACTTGGTCCAAAAGACCCCAATGCTAGTGCAATTAAAATTACCCCGATGATGCCTTATAGGCTAACCAGTATAGTCATCAAGACCCCAATGACAATGAAAGTACTTAGAGGATTGTGCAATCCGGAGGTGGGTTGTTCGTAGTTACACCTAAGTCCAACCTCTGAGTCAGTCTAGCATGCTTGAATATGTATATCCCATGTCAAGTGAAGTTCTTGGTGAACAACCTTATTCCTTACAACCAATTATTAATAGTCAGGACTATCAATCGCAATCACATTATCTAATGATAATCAATCACTATCATCATAGGTATGGGTCATAGCAAAAATGAACTCAAAGACTTGAATCAAAATAAACCCCATCACAGTTCAAAGTCGATCCTTGGACTAGAAATTGATGGAAGTGGTGCTTAGACTCTACTTCCAATTATCCTCTTTGTTCTAGAAATGATTTTTATCCATCAAAAGACCAAGAATCACATAATCAACAACATTGAATAAAAAACTCTCATTGTAGGGAAACCTCTCTACTGAAACTAAAACAGCCATACAAGTTGATATGAACCGAAGCCAAGGATGGCTCAATCCACAAAACTCATTTTGAACAATTTGCAAACAAAAACACAATCAAGATAGAAGATGGAAATCGGACCAGAACCCTTAGCTATAGAGCTAAGAACTTGAGGTATCAAGTGTGTGATGTACTACGAACTAAGGGGTGATTACCCTTAAATTGATAAACCAAACTTCCCAAGCCAAGCAACAATGAGCAAAAGCTTAAACGAACAAATACTGAAAACCGAAGTCTGAATCTTTCAGTTGTGAGCAACCAAGCTGATTTGAAAGACACTACAAAGATCCCTTTAAATAAGGTTGGGAAAAATTTGTCCTACACTAGATTCACTAAATCTAGTCACCTAGAAAAATGATATAATTAATTGTTCACAATTAACTAAGTACATTCTCTTTTCACAAAGGGGAAGTGAATGAACATGAATGTAAATGCATGAAGGGGTGATGTATTTCATTCATGAAGGACGCTCAACTATCCTAAATGGCAGAATGGTCACTAAAGATCATAGAACTTTTGAATCTTGCCATTGGATCATCAATCTTCACGTTCTTTCAGTTTTTTGGCAGAATGTTGTCTTCTTGACATCGTCTTCACTCGAACCAACCATCCTAAGTAATGTCCAAAATTCCTCAAACATTGATTCCCTTGACCTCCTCTTGAGATTTCACAATGATCCAACATTTCTAGCTCTTGATCTAAACTATTTCCTCCCAAAAGGTTGTTTGTCCATTACAGAGTTTAAAATGAAGAGAAAATGTGAGGATGACCAAGCTTTTATACATTGTAACCTATTTCGACCCCTGAAAAAAATGAAACATGTTGTAAAGTAGTTGAAACATATACGTGAACATCAAAGAGAATATGAAATAGGAGGCTGGTTGAGAGTCACCCTTTTTTCTGATATAGTTGAAGCATACAAGCTATGGGAATTTCCACCTCACCTTTTGAGACGTCAAGTTACTTATGAGTTCTATTGTTGGATCTAGAAAGAAGCATAACATTTCAAATAACCTTAAGAAATGATTAGGTTGTGGCTTATGAGTTCATAGAGATTAGACAATATCAAAGAGAAAATCCTTAAAGATTTATAAGTTGTCTCTATACTTGTCGCATGGTACATTCAATCGTAAACCATTGGATAATATGCCAAAACTTGTCTTAAAATACGTTCAAGAAGCGTAAGTCCACCATACTTGTCTCGGGGTACGTTTAAAGAGCTTAAATCCAACATTGGATGAGATGGTAATGAAATGGACATAATTGACAAGTTTTATGTCTTGAAGTAGTAGTCATCGTCAAGTATATACTACACCATTCTTTCTAAGATAACCAAAGATGTGTTTGTAGTTCCAATTTGTAGTGTGGCTTTAAAGTCTACATTTAGCTTAGGTGGATGAGTTATGGACAAATTTAGAAGATTTTTTTCACCCTACCATGTTTGAGCCTATAGTATGTGCAATAGATTGGTTATGGAGTGTATAAAGTGTTCTCACTAACATGCCACTAATAAGACTAGTGCTTGAAAGTGATACTAAGCAACGAGGTTTGTGAATGTGTTTGTGTTTTTGTAATTCTCATTTAACTTCTTGTATAATGTCAAATTCATTAATAAAATCAAGCTAATGTGTTTGTGTATTTTGTTCCTTGCAACCATTTTGAGTTATTGACAACCTTAGTTTGTCAGGGAGGATGAATAATGGATTTCATATTTAAGTAATAGTGTTCAATGTTAATGGTGTACTTTACTAAAATTGTTTATGATGCTATAACTTATAATTGATGTTTAATGCACTTTGACAACACTAAAAGTGACAATCAAAGATACCTAGCTACAAAGCAATCAGGGATGTGTTCTCTTGAGTTTATATCATGTGCTTACTCAAACCATGCAAGAAGTTAACCAAGTAATAGAAATAGTGTGGTTGAGGTTCCACAAGTTTCTACCAACTATGAAAGTAAGAAATAGGAATGCAATACTATAAACGTTGATGAGGGTTGATTCTTCAAACAAGGATGAGAATGTCTTAAACACCATAAGAGTTCCTGATGTTGGTTCCCGACATCACTAATGTCGGATCGTATATCAACATTGATGATGGGCTGAGCACCACCAAGCCAAGCCCCGTCACTAATATTAGGCCAGGAGAACAGGTGATGTCGAGCCACGACTCCGATGCCGGACCGAGAAGATCGACGATGTCAAGCACCAGACCAAGTGAGGCCAAACCGAGCATCAACACTGATGTCGACCTGAGAGATCAGATGTCGCAGAGCCACAACCCGGATGTTAGGCCAGGAGGACCGTCAAAGCCCAACATCAACATCATTAATGTCATACCGATAGAGACATAGATGTTGGATCGTGACATCACTAATATCAGATTGAACTGCCATGACCAAAGACTGTGTTGAAACCCTAAAATTGTGGCCCTTAGGTCCTGAATCCCAATCACTTCCAGGAGGTGTCCCGAGTCTTTGGTTACTTCCAATACACCTCCATGAGTCTAGAAGATCGGTGGATCACCCACACCACAATTTTCCTTGTCGGATTAGGAGTCTCGGACATGACCGCTCTAGAAACCCTAATCCAACCCGAATTAGGGTTCCCAAGGCCGCCCCCTTGTGCCCTAAAACTATTTGAAGTTTTATTTTGTTTTCCTTAATTCTTTTTAATATAGTTAGAGTCCAAGACACCCATGGACACAGGTTTTTAGTCCTTTTGGCGAACCCCCTCACCTATATAGAGGAAGGTTCATAGATTTGTAAAACTCAACATTGGCTCAATAATTCAAATTGCTTAAAGCACATTGGTTACTTCTTTGATTTCTTTTTTCCATGGTGTTTTGTTGTTAGGTTAGAGAGATCATGGTTTATTGAGCCCAAGTTATCACCCTTGGGATCGTGGACCAGGCGACCTTGATATTTAGGGTTTATAGCTCTTTAGCTATTGGGTCCAAGTTTTACTCCATCTAGTTCATTGGGTTCGTTTTCAATATCTTGATCATCAAATAGAAGGTATTCTTGGCTCTATTACAATCCTAATTCACATCACAGCATATGTTGATTTATCAGGCCAAAGGGTTTATTCCTAGATTGGTTTTCGAACAAGAGAAACATAATGTGGAAGTTGGATCTGGGAATGGGCTTATAAACATGATAAAGGGTTCCGGGTTGGAGGAAACCAAGTAAGAAGAATAAACAGTGTTAACAATGCAAATTTCCTGATGCCAACACCGTTGAGTGTTGGTTCTAAAAATTGATGGAAGATGGAAGGGATTTTGACGATTGCATTGAGCAAGGAAAGAATAAAGCATGTGAGTGTGAAAATTGAGGGAGGAATTTTGGTTAAGTGTCATCAAAGTGAAGGGGTGCTAGGGGCTAAAAAACTTATATTCCAAGAATCTTGGAAGTTTCTAGAAGTTTATCTACGACAATGAAGCTCATCAGAGAAGAAAATGAACCATATAGAAATTGCTGAAAGTTAAGTTTGTATTTTGTGCTGATGAATCTATACTTTTGGGAGCTTGCATGTTATCCCTAACCTTGTTTAACTAGACATATGATGACCTTGGAACAAAATTGTTAACATGGTGATCATTGCAAAGTGGTGGTTCAAATATTTACCAATCTACCTAAATAGACTGGGTCATATTCCCAAGGGCCTGTAAGTTATACCTACTCAAATTGTGCTAAGTTAATCAATGAGACAAGAGTGTGGTTGAGGTTCCACGAAATTCTACGATTAATAACAAACAAAGGAAGAAAACAAGTGAATGTGGATGCAATGATTAAGATGAATGGATTTCAGATAATTGGGAACAAGGCTTTGATTCTAATCCCCCTAGGTAACTAAAGTACTATAATCAATGCTCAACACGACATGTTTTCATGCTATTCAAAACATATATCAATAATTCATCACGGTTCTCCTTGCCCTTTGGCCTAAGGTGATACACCCGCTGATACACTCGCCATGTTGTGGACACACCTAAAGAATATGTGGACACGAAACCAGGAGAAAAGCTTCAAGACCAAGGTGACCACGTACATGGATGCATGGAGCTTGGATGACAATGAGGATGTTGACCGTCGGATGTTAAGGACTAGATGCTTGGTGCTGGAGAGGTTCATGCCAAGTCTCCCCGCTGACTGATGTCGAGGGTCATATACCGTACCGAGTTTGGACTGCGGACTAGGGATGCTGATGCGTGTACCGATACACACCAGACTGGAGATACACGCCGAGGCCGAACCGGAGACCAAGACTGTTGTCGCGCCGGATGCTGAGACACAACCGAGCACTGAAGATGAGCCGGACATGAATATTCGACCAAATAGAGGTGAACCGAGGAATAAATAAGGCTGGAGCGATACAAGAAGAGACTATACCGTTGAAAGCCCGTACCACAAAGCCGAACAATGACCGATACACAAAATCCGCGCCATAGCCAGATTACCACGAATCCACCCGCGACACAGATTACCGCAAATCTGCCCGTAATGAGGATTCTGCGACGTGCATGGATTCCTAGAGCCATGACCGAGAAACTCAGATTCCAAGTCCTTTCTAGAGTAGGAATGTCGAGCGATACGCTGTCCTTGCCGGATAAGGACTGTTTTACCCAGTTTAGGGTTTTATGCCTTTTTAGTTTTTAGTAGTTTTCCATGTTAGGATTGGAATTTATTTCCCTTTTAGATAGTTTTTCAAAGTATTTTAATTACTTAGAGTTAGAATAGTACAAGGAATCGAATAAGCCTTTGGCCAACCCCTATCCAATAAATATGAACCTCTATACTACGTTTTACTCAGACTTTGAAGAATTTAATGGAAATCAGAACTTTTGTTCCTTCAAGCTTTTGCTCGTTGTTGCATAACTTAAGGTTGGTTTATCGTGGCTCGAGGTTAGCACCCTTGACTACGTGGCACTGTTCAACTCTTGATACTTATAAGGGTTCCTAGTTCATTATAGCTATTAGGTCCAAGTCCTTTCCATTCGGTTTAGATATTGTACTCGATTGCCTTTGTTACTGAGCATATTGGTATAGGGCCGCCTCCCACGATTACGGAACGTTCATATCATAAGGTCACACACTCGTGTCTATTGATAGGGAGGAAAACCTCATTCAACAAAGATACCTAACTTTTGGCTAGGGTCGTATTCTCGTAGGGTCCCTTTGTTCGGCTTACTCATGGAGAGCGAGTTTGCACAAGGAGGGGGGGGGGTAGGACAGTTCACAATTCATACTTCACAAAAATGATCAAGGCTGGCTCAAGTTATCAAGAAATCAACTCAAGCGCAGGCTCAAAGATCATAGAAATAGGTGGATACGACTAAGGCAACGCAAACAAAACAATCAAGACTAATGAGGATGAGGATGGGAGGGCGTAGATAAGTAGTTCCCCTCTAAGGATCATGACAATTGACTAAGTTGGTGAATCTAGGATGAACAAAACTTGTATCCATGCATTGAAATGAATAAACAAATCAAACACGTGTCCTAAGACTCTAATGAAGGCTTAGGCTAGGACAAACACTAACCAATAGGACTCTCGTCACTAATTGACCAAATGTAACACACACACCAAGTGTTCGATAAAATACCTCAATGGATTTTCACCCAAAGCGATCTAATTCTCGCCCCTCTCTCAATTTTAATGAAGAATCAAGTGGATAAACCTAAGTTCTCTTGGACAAATCAAGTCAAGCATCAAAGCCAAAATCAAACATGAAAAAAAATGGCAAAAACACATGAAGAACTAGGAAATCCTACTCAGTTGCACTAACAACAATAGTTTATCATCATCCAACACAACAAATCAATAAGTTAATCCACATAGGGTTCCATAAATATAACCCATGAGGGTTCAATTACATAGGAAAGAAGAACAAAACCTAAATCAGAGATCAAATCCATGAATCTTCAATCTGTAGCATCTTCTTGTTTGATTCGTGTTTCCAAGGTGTAGATGATGATATATGACGACTGGGGATGATTAGGAATGAGTGGAGGGTGTCTAAGGGTGATGGGGAGGCTGTGGAGAGGTTTCCCTGATGTGACTTATTTCATGCATTTTGAGCTTGTGATTAACCTAAGAAACTCCTGTGTTTGATCGTGTTATGCCATGGTTTGTGTGCGTTTAGAGATGTTTTGCACAAAGTACACCTTTGTTGTCCGGAAGCCACTTTAGACCTATCTTGTTGTCTTTTGGAGTTGTCTTTATGCATTTTCGGGCCTTGACATGGTAATATGGATGACAAGGAGCACATAGGAGCAAACGGGAGCTCAATAGAAGATAGGACGGAGGAGTTAAGGCCAAAGAAAAATCGAGATGAATGCAC
Organism: Linum lewisii; assembly: GCA_034768395.1. Taxonomy (NCBI): domain Eukaryota; kingdom Viridiplantae; phylum Streptophyta; class Magnoliopsida; order Malpighiales; family Linaceae; genus Linum; species Linum lewisii. Next base: position 18,817,445 of record CM068303.1, read on the forward strand.
CTATTTCTACTGAAGTTCTCGGCGAGAACTCTCAAAGTTCTCGCCGAAGAATACTATGGATTGAAGGCTGTTTGTTCGATGAGACTTCCAGGAGAATTTTAAAGGAAGTTCTCAGCGAGAACTTTCATAGATCTCACCGAGAACATTAGTTTTTCTCGGCGTACGTATATAAGAAGAGGGTTGGACGCGTTCAGGGTATTATTATTATTCTTCAACAATTGAACACCCTTCGACACACCGCCACTCCATTTTCATCGGCGATCACCATCACCTCTCTTCGATCATCCGCCGCCTCTCAACCTAAGGGAATTGAAGATCAAATTGAAGGAAGGAGCTAAGGAAACCTCTCACCTTGGACTAGCAACTTGAAGTGCAAGGTTGAAGGATCATCCATGGATGCTAGGGTGTTCTCCATGGCTAAGCTAGGCTAGACTTAGGGGTTAGCTTAGTTAGGTATGATCAAGCTAGGATAGAGAGCTGATTGATTGAATTGAGTCTTCTATAGTCTTTGTGTAATGAATTGGTTCCTAACCTTGTGCTTGATTGCCATGTCAGCTTGAGTGGTTACTATGGTACATTTTAATGTCATTCAATGTATGAGAATTGTTGGATGATGTTGATTTAAGGTTTAGGGATTGTTATTGATGGATTTGAGAGATTGGATTACTCAATTGCAACCATTTTCACTTAATTTCTTTGTTGACATTTCTTCAAACACTTGGCATGCATTTGGTTTTACATTCATTTAGTAGTTGAAAGACCTTATGATTGTTAACCTTATGTTCCATGATTAACATGAGAGTGTCTTGCATCATTGTCTTGTGTTAGAAGTTGTTGATTAAGAGTTTAAGTGAGTGAGCATTACATTGAGCTTGACTAAAGCACTCCATTCCTTTGTTCGTATAGCGAGAGCATAGTTCATGTGGTCTAGGAGTAGTGAATCGATTGTGCGAGAGTTCGTTGATTCTATATAAGTGTTTTGCATGGCCAATGAACTACAAATTGATGCTTGTGACTCAATTCATCTTTCATTACTCTTGAGCTTGAGAAACTCCCTTACTAAGTTGACCTTCTTCTCTCTTGTTTGACCCTCAACTTTCCTTGTTTAATCTTTGTTGCTTTGCTTGCTTGTTTAGTATATACTTTTGAATCGTTCTTCCAAACCAAACTCAATTCAAATGTTTAGACCGTCCATGAGTAGTGTGAGTATTGGCCATTGAGAGAACCCCGTGGAAATAGGACCTTGATTGTGTGAGTTGATAATTAACACGTCAATCCCCTTAAAAAACAGCATTTATAGGATGCCGCCCAACCCCGGGGCGTGTAACTGGCGTGCACACCGTTTAGATGCCCTCTACATGCCCATGGTCTCTGACACTATGCTAGCTCTTTTTCTTCACCTAGAGTAGCGTTGCAATAACGCTAGCGCTTCAAACTGCGAGCTAACGTAGCGTTAAACTGCAGAACTTGATATCTTGAGAATCCGAACTCCAATTTGATCACCGTTCGAACCTGTGGCTTCGTATTAACATGATCTATCACGGCATGACCTGAAAACTAATAAAGAATACCTCAAGAAACGTGAAAATGGATCTCAAGGATCCCAAGAGGTTAATTAAGACTAATTAACAGCAATTGATAAAAAAACCATTTAAAAGACAACAACAATGCACCAATGCCACGCAAATATGTATCAATTATGTGGAATAAAATGTGACATATTTCTAGTCATCAAATACCCCCACACTTGAACATTTCTTGTCCTCAAGCAAAACTCAGAACAACGAATGCACATATGCAAGCATGTACATATCAAGAATATCATGAATTGTCAACCAATGTAAATGAAGCCTTAAGTCTCAATTAACTAGGATATTATGCTCGATTACGCTCTTTTAACCAAACCACTTCTTAGTAGTAGCAGAGGAACAAGATTTAAGCAAGCTAATGACTAGCCGACTTCAAAATTGGCAAGACAATACAATCTCTTGTACATTTACTCTAGGACGCACCCGACACTTGCAAGATAAGGGATAAAAACTCCAAATTTACATTTAAGCACTTCTTTCTTTCCTTCCTTTTCATTAACGTTGTAGTGAACGGTTGTGGATACTATTGGGTATGGAGAAGCCAAGATTCTTTTGAACCTCGCGTTATCCTAAACCCCAACGATGATCGGGAGTGGGTTAGAAGAAGAATTCCATATTGAGACTTACCTTTGGTACTACATCAATGGGAGAGAACCTATTCCAGCTCATACATTGACCCACAACAGACACTTTCACTTTGAATTTCTCAATTTAGCACTTTGGCAAACAACAATTTTTCTTTGGAATCCCTTATCTAGATCGGACTTAGCATCAAACTAGTGAATTCGACAAACGATTAGACCAAGTCTTTCACAATTCCAAGTCAACCATTCATTAAACCAAGTAAAGCAAGTTCCTAGACTAATAAAAGGATGAAAGAATGGGAGATGGTCATTCCGCGGTTCTCACACAATTCACTAAGCAAAGATACCACACCAATTTCATCAAACAATTCAAGATAATGGACACTTTCACAAAGAATTATGCAATGTAAAGAGTTTAACCACTAGGGGAAATGGGAAAGCAGTGGTAGAATGAAAAAATGACATAATCACAACCCATTTCAATCCCAACACGGCAACAGTCAAACCCAAACATGCATTATCCCCCCCACCACACTTAAACAAGTCAATGTCCTCACTGGAGGCACAAAAATCAAGGGTGAAATAAGAGTTGGGAAGATGATACCGGGAAAGAAGTGATCCTCACGATGACATTTTTTGAAGAATGAGAGTTTCGCTCAAAGATTCTATGTCTAGGTGCGTACAATCAAACCAAGGAAAACCATCCAAGCCACACATCCACAAATCCGAAACCAATAAAAGTCTTAAAACAACAAAGGAAAAGTCTAAAATTGGGACATGCAAGGGGTGTCTCCCAAGAGCGCTCTTTGTTTTACGTCTTTGAGGTAGAGGATCCTTGATGTAGAGGAGGCTAGAAGTCACCATCCCATCCAAGGAGCTCCTTATAGTTCAGGTCATCATTGTGCTTCAAGGGAAGGTGATCGGGGAAGGTGACTTGAATTCTTCCCCACTGGGGATGAGTGAACTCGAGGGAACTGGTAGGACAAGCCTTCTTGAAGTTCCCAATTGAAGCCAACTCCTTCTTCTTCTCTTGCTCCACCAGCTTCAGTTCTTTTCGACGCCTCTTCCTCATCCTTCTACTAGGGTGCTTTACAGTTTCTTTAGTAGTTGTGGTGTCATTTGTTAGAGTCTCATCTGCAGAAAGCAAGGGCTCTACCTTTGGAGCATCTACAACCATCAAAAGCTCGGGCTCAAGGGGAGGATTGAGGAATTATCTTTTGCCACATGATAATAATCCCTCCCGTAATGATTCCATCCCCAAGACTCTTCGTTGGAGCTATCATCCTCAACAACATGACCTAGAGAGTCGTTGACTTATTCAAGAGCCTTTGCTTTGGGGTGGTGGCATTCTTCATTTCGCTCCTCCCTAGCTGCAATAATGGTTAGCTCATGATGCATCATCATGCAATTCTCAATGGAAATCCCAAACACCTTTTCCAAGTGATGTCGAGTCCAAACTTCTGGGATAGGAATGCAACCACCGGGTCAACTTTTCGGAAAAACTGACTTCTCCTATTCTTGCAAATTGCTCTTGACTTTCCTAGGCGCATCCTTCATGGCTTCAATCACAGGCACTCTTCAATGATCTTATTTGAATTCATCTTTTGCTCCATGTCAAAGACTACCTCACTAAGTAGGTTTACCTTCTCAGACAAGAAATTCTTCTCTTTTTGCTCCATCTGCATCTGAAGCTGAAGTGCCTCGAATCTCATCGTGGTTCTTTCTTCTTTGATCAACCTCATCTGGAGCTTGTTTTCAGTGTATGTTTTTCACAATTGGATCATCTGATCTTCGTACTCCCTTTGATTAACTCGCACTTCCTCACAATATGCCTTATATCTTTCAGCATTAGGATCATCATTGAGGATGTCTTGGTGGTGGTGTTCAAATGGAGCTTCTCCAAAGGTTGGCTCTTGGTGGTAGTATGGTGGGTGATGGTCCTCATACTAAGTTGGTGGTGACTCGTACTCATTTATACTCCACTAATGGTCGTTGTTCCAGTAGTCCTACATATGTACACAAACAAGAACTACCACGGTGAAACTAGAAAATGAATAATTAAACAAAAACTAAAAACAAAAACAAAGTAAAAGGGTGGAGCCTACGTCGAATAGGTGTGGAAGCGAGCCTATGTCGAATCCCCTTAAAAAATCATGAAAAACAACATTTATAGGATGCCGCCCAACCCTGGGGCGTGTAACTGTTTGCATGTCAGGGTCGCTGATGCTACACTAGCTCTTTTTCCTCATCTAGGGTAGCATTGCAATAATAGTAGCCTTTCAAACTGCGACCTACCGTAGCGTTAAAATTCAGAACTTGATATTGATGACACTCAATTTGACGTGATTATCAGCCTCATTTAAGCAACATTTCTTTGCTTAAGACATTGTTTTTAGGGTAGAATAATGAATATTCAATCAATTGCCTTATCTCGTGCCATTTGTGTTACCTTGGCCCTTTTCGGGTCTATTTGATGGTTTTCTAGTGTTTTTGTGTTAGCACAGGTTTTTGCCGTCAAATAACGTAGCCATGGACGTGTCTAAGGCGTAGGAACCTCGAGGAATCAAACCGAAATCGATCAAAGGAGCTAATCAAAGTGAAACCGAAAATCTGCCATTCACACTTACAGTTTCGGCGAAAATGACCTTACAGTTTCGGCGAAATCAACAATGCAAATCAGCTGATGCCAAGTGAAGACTGATTTCAGCGAAACCATTAAGCTCTTCGGACCGAAAATGCAAGGCAGAGAAAACTGGCCATTTACACAAGCCAGTTTCGCCGAAACTACTCTATGGTTTCGGCGAAAATAACAGCTCAGCCCGGCCCAACTAGGGTTAAGTATTTATACTTAATCCGGCGGTCCGGGAGGGAAGAGAGAACAATACAATTCATAATTCGAGAAACACAACCTTTGGAGATCAGATTTCTCTGAAGTTCGGGAGCGAAGAGTTGGAGTTCGAAGAGCCGGATAGAGATCGTGACGCCATCCCTTCCATCTCGGAGAACCGGAGCTAGGAGTGTAACTTACCGAAGATCGCAGTCTGTCAGAGTCGTCCGAGATTAGGTTTTTCAGATCCTTTTCTGTTCTTCCTTTGAATGATGAACTCTTTCTTTGTCTTTGTTTCTTTTGTAATAATCATGAGTAGCTAAACTCGTTAGAGCTTAGACTAGATGAACCCTAAGTGACCCAGGGCTTTAAAGCGGTCACGGATCGGCGGTGATTAGATTCGAAATTCAATCAGTTTCTTTTTCATGTTTGATTTGTTCTTCTTTGTTTATGTTTCTTGTCTGGATTGATCACCTAGATTAGATTCTTGTTAAGCTAAGGATAGAAGCGAACGCTCGCCTTACTTTAGAACATCGAATTGAACAATTAACCTTATAATTGGAGCGTGCCTTTCGTAGGAACCGGTTAGGGTTAATCCACTGCAAGAGTAACTCATAAATCACTAGTAATTGCACCAATTAATTAAGTCGTTGCGAGAGGCGACCGTACCCGGGCGGCTAGTTAATCTTGGTAGTTAGAACGGATAGAGCGAACGTTCGCCGGTCTTGAAACCTAAGGGTAAGGAGTTATGGTGGTGTCTTAGTAATTGATTGAATAAGAATCGAAATCCGCTGATCTGTTGATTGCCAATGCTCTGGGGAACGAAGGGGGATTCAAAGTCTAAGTTCGTCTGTCATTCTTGTTTCCAAACCCTAATTCCCAATCTGCTTTAGCTTAAATTGTTTTAATTTTTCTGCATTCCTTAGAATTAGAAGTCGTGGAACTCACACCCACGCACAACGTGTTTTCCTTGAGTAATTTGTTAGTTCTGAAGTAGCCAATCAATTGAAGGCCCGTGGAATACGATCTATCCTAGCTCTTGAGCTTGATAGTTATTTGATCGAACCAGCTCAGCACAACGAGGTTCCATCAGATATCAAGCTAGAAAAAAACACAGATTAAGAAAAATTCATTATGCATAAAGTACTGATTGAATTAAAATCTAATTACGTCGATACCGTGACCGCTTTAAAGCCCCAGGTCACTTAGGGTTCATCTAATCTAAGCTTGAAAGGTTTAGCTACTTATATTCAAAACAAGAGAAACAAAGACACAATAAAATTCATCTTAACGAGGAGAAACATAGAAGATCTGAAAAACCTAATTGTGACGATTCCACAAAGATCCATCTCGAGAAAACCTTCAACTTCCTAGCTCCGAGCAACCCGGGATGAAAAGACTGTGTCAGAATCTCTCCTGGGAACTCCAAGATATGCTCTAACTCCCTCCCCCTTTATGTGTAGGAAGTCTAAGAAACCAAGCCCCCCGAATTGGGTTGAAGGCTGCTTAAATAGGTGGTTCTCTAACTCTGACCCGTAATAGGTTAGAGTTTTCGCCGCAAAACTTTCTTTGCAAAGTATTTCTGGCACGGGGCCAAAATCTGCTCCAGGCTTCTTCATAAAGTTATTGGCGAAAAGGTTGAGACTTTTACACCGAAATTGTTCTTCGAAGAATGTTATTTCCCAATCTTTTGATTGCCTAGAATCCTTCTGAGAGTCTTCACAATGTTTTTTCGCCGAAAACTTCATACTTCTTGCGAAATGTTCTTTGAAAGCCTCTGTGTTTGTAGGTTCTCGATCGTCAGACTTCTCTGCTGATTCCTGGTCACTTCTCTAGGCTCTATCGCATCCCGAACACTCCCGATGTCCACTTATTTGACGACATAGAACCGTGTACTAACACAAACACTTGAAAACAAGTCAAATACACCGAAATAGGCCGAGGTAACCAATTCGATAGGAAATAGTGTTAATGAATGAAAACCCACTAAACTACCCCTAAAATCGTGTTTCAGACAATGGAATGTCGCTTAATTAGGGCTAAACAAACAACGATGATTCTAGTGTCATCAAATCACCCCACACTAAAAGTTTGCTTGTCCTCGAGAAAATTGATTTATAACGCACTCAAGTCCACAAATGACGAAATCTGTTAAATTGAGATTTCATGTCTTAACAATGAATTTTAAACCGTACACTTAGAAAAATTAACCTAGACATGCATACACATCAACCAACAAACCGTCTCACATTCTCTTCACACAACGAGTAGCAATCACTAAGCATGCACAATGCCGACCGAACCGACTAGACTTTCCTCACACAGAAAATATTTAGTAAAATGGGGGAACTCTCACACTCTGTGTTTAGGGACATGTTTATGCTCTTAATCACTTTCTCGACCCAAAATTCTGTCATAGGTTGCATTTCGACCACAATATCCACCATGGTGACAACACGAGAAACTAGTCAAAAGGACTTTGCAAAGGACTGTAATGATCCTATACTACAAGGGCTTATGATGAATGGAGGGAAGGGATGTTATGATGATGAAGGGTTTGGTGCTGTGCAACAATCGACTAACCTCCCTCGAATCAAGATCTATGGATTCCTACCTTTTAACCAGACCCGGAAATGGAATAATGTGTGCTCGTCCTAAGACACCATCAAGAAACTTAGCACTTTTCTATTTTCTGATTTTTTCTTATACATTTATTTATTGCTTTTGTTTTTCCCTTATGTAGGGAGAAGAACGATTGAACTTTCTAAAACTACTACTTGACTCGTAACTTTATTTTTTCTATTTGTTTTTTTTATTTTTATTTTGTGCTATATTTTTTTTAGTTGCTAGAGTGGTTTACATGTCTGGACATACTAGCTTAGACCCCCGGGTTTCTGGCTATAGGCAGGTCACCACAGAATGATTTTCCGATTAGCTAAAAATTAAGCTACTACCACAGGGGATCAACGGGGTGAACAAAAACATGGAAATGGTTGTAACGTAATATCAAACCGAAAGAACAGGACAAGCACAAAGGTTTACACCTAGAAGGATTAATGTCGAGATGGCTTCTGGCTTAAGTAGCGATTCTAGGTGCCTCTAATCATCCTAATATTCATGTTATCATGTGGTCTCGAATAGGCCCTCATGAAAATTCTAACTCATTCAAAGTACGAGAAAGCCACTAAAAAGAATAAAAGTTGCTAGTTATGTGCAACAGATCAAAAGCTCACAGTTGGCGGCTAGTCGGAATAAAGTCATTTTCGTGCAATTCAAAGTGACAATACAAGCGTGATTCTAATTTATGTTCTAACTTAGGTTCATTTAGCATCAATGCAGGCATGTTGATTATAGGTTCTAAGTTAAGAAGTCTAAGCATCATTGTGAAAAATTGAAGTCAACATAATATCAAAAGTAAAGAACTAAGTAATTCTAGCTAGAGAAAACAAAATGAACCAAGGAATCACAGAGAAGCAACACATTGAACACAATTCTTCTAGAACCCTAGCCCACACTTAAATCAGACTGTGTCCTCACAGGACTAAAAGAGAGCAGAGTTATCTGGAATACTTGGGAGGTGATTGTCGATGTCGAGGATGAGGCAGGCAGAGAGCTCAGGACGAAGTGAAACAACTACAAAGGTCCTACAAAAACAAAAACAACAGAAGGATCAAAACGAAACCGGGACAAGTGTCCCGGATCCACACATAATAAAAGTGGGATTAAATACGAAAAGAAGAAATAAAAGAAAGGGAAAAAGGATACAACCCGATCACTGGTCTTGCTCAGGTGGGGGCGGCAGTGGTATGTGGAAGTGGTTCCTCAGCTCTTGGAGCCAAGCTAGCTCCTGCTCCTCCATGCCCTCTAGGCGGCCTAGTGCTCTGAAGCCAGCTGGTGATGGCGCGGGTGATTACCTAGTGTGTATCATGATATGCTCACCAGGTGTCCTGCTGTTGCCTCTAGGTTGGTAAGATCCTCCTCATAGGCCACCCTGTCTGCCACTGGTGGGAGCCGATGGAGAAGTTAGTCTGCCATTGTTGCATCTAGGTCATCATCTGACCATATTGGTCAGCGTACTGTGGTGACGGGGGTGATGACTGATGACACTCGATTTGACGTGATTATCAGCCTCATTTAAGCGACATTTCCTTGCTTAAGACATGGTTTTTAGGGTAGAATAACGAATATTCAATCAATTGCCCTATCTCGTGCCATTTGTGTTACCTTGGCCCATTTCGGTCTATTTAATGGTTTTCTAGTGTTTTTAAAGTTAGCACAGGTTTTTGCATCAAATAAAGTAGCCAAGGACGTGTCTAAGGCGTTGGAACCTCGAGGAATCGCACCAAATTGATCCCAAGGAGTCATCGAGTCGAACCAAAGTCTGCCCGGTTTACACTAAAATTTTTGCCGAAAAAAACCTTAGTGTTTTCGGCGAAAATCCCAGCACAAATCGACTGATGCTCATCAAAGAAAGTTTTTGGCGAAAACCTAAGTTTTCACTGAGAACAATTGAACCAAAAATCACAGAAGAAAAGCAGCTGGTGGACCATCCATTTACACTAAGATTTTCGGCGAAAATCCTTCAATATTTTCGGCGAAAATATCAGGCTAAATCCGGCGGTTTAGGGTTTAAATATAAAATACTTAACCGGCGGCCCAAATTAAAAGGGGGATCATACACATCATAATTACCAACTAATACCAAACTTCAGAATTCTCTGAAGTTCTGGAGCAGAGAGTTTAGAGTCCGAAGAGCCGGAAAGAGATCGTGACGCCATCCCTTCCATCTCGAAGACTCGGGGCTAGGATTGCAGTTTACCGAAGATCGAAGTCTGCCAGAGTCGTCTTAATTAGGTTTTTCAGATTCTTTTATGTTCTTCCCTCTGGATGATGAACTCTTTCTTGTCTTTGATTCTTTTGTGATAAACATGAGTTGCTAAACTCTTAGAGCTTAGACTAGATGGACCCTAAGTGACCCAGGGCTTTAAAGCGGCCCACGGATCGGCGGTGATTTAGATTCGAAGTTCAATCAGTTTCTCTTTCATGTTTGATTTGTTCTTCATTGTTCATGTTTCTTGTATGGATTGATCACCTAGATTAGATTCTTGTTAAGCTAAGGATAGAAGCGAATGCTCGCCTTACTTTAAAAAAATCAAATCGAACAATGAACCTTATAATTGGAGCGTGCCTTTCGTAGGAACTGGTTAGGGTTAATCCACTGCAAGAGTAACTCATAAATCGTTAGTAATTCCACCATTTTAAGTTGTTGCGAGAGGCGACCGTACCCGGGCGACTAATTAATCTTGGTAGTCTAGAACGGATGAGGAGCGAACGTTCGCCGGTCTTAAACCTAAGGGTCAGGAGTTATGGTGGTGTCTTAGAACTGATTGAATGAGAATGAAATCCGCTGATCTGTTGATTGCCAATGCACTAGGGAACGAAGGGGCATTCAAAGTCTAAGTTCGTCTGTCATCTCTGTTTTAATCAACCAATTTCCATTCTGTTCTTTTTTAATTTTTAATTTTTCTGCATTTCTTAGAATTAGAAGTTGTGGAAACTCACACTACGCACGAAGTGTTTAAACCTGAGTAATTTGCTATTTTATTTGAGTAGTCAATCATTAGAAGCCCAGGGAATACGATCTACCTAGCTTATTAGCTTTGTTTAGTTTTTTTGTTTGAACCAGCCACAACGATATTAGGTTCACCAACGACATCTGGGGTTGACCGTGTTGTGGCTCGTCATCCTAAGGCGGTCCTCGGGCAGGGGACATATGTTGTCGGTGTGATCGACATGTTGAGCCGTACTTAATAGCAAGCTCCGTTCCAATCTGCTCAGTGGGGATGCGTGGGACCTCAAGGCCCCACCTGTCATGAAGATGGAGACGAATGATTAGGAAAGCCACGAAGTGGCCTCCAGGGTTCGCGGGGTGAGCTTTTTGGCCTTGGTCCGTTTGCTGAAGAAACGAGTGATGACACTCGATTTGACGTGATTATCAGCCTCATTTAAGCGACATTTCTTTGCTTAAGACATGTTTTAGGGTAGAATAACGAATATTCAATCAATTGCCCTATCTCGTGCCAATTGTGTTACCTTGGCCCGTTTTGGGTCTATTTGATGGTTTTCTAGTGTTTTTGTGTTAGCACAGGTTTTTGCCGTCAAATAACGTAGCCATGGACGTATCTACAGCATTGGAACCACGAGGAATCAAACCAGAATCGATCCAAGGAGCCAATCAAGTCAAACCGAAAATCTGCCATTCACACTTACAGTTTCGGCGAAACCAGGCCTCCATTTTCGGCGAAACCAACAGTTCAAATCAACTGATGCCAAGAGCAGGATGATTTCGGCGAAAAGATTCAACTGCTCGGACCGAAAAATAAATGAACAGCCGGCCGGAGCCCTGAACTCAAAGCCAGTTTCGCCGAAACTATCCCTATGGTTTCGGCGAAAACATCAGCTCAGCCCAGCCCAACTATGGTTAAGTATTTATACTTAATCCGGCGGCCCGAGGGAGGAGAGAATCATAATTATTCATAACACACCTTTTCGAGATCATAATTCTCTGGAGTTCTGGAGCGAGGAGTTGGAGTTCGAAGAGCCGGATAGATGATCGTGACGCCATCCCTTCCACCTCGGAGAACCAGAGCTAGGGTGCAACTTACCGAAGATCGGAGTCTCTCAGAGTCGTCTGAATTAGGTTTTTCAGATCCTTTTCTGTTCTTCCTTTGAATGATGAACTCTTTCCTTGTCTTTGTTTCTTTTGTAATGATTCATGAGTAGCTAAACCCTTTAGAGCTAGACTAGATGAACCCTAAGTGACCCAGGGCTTTAAAGCGGTCACGGATCGGCGTGATTAGATTCGAATTCAATCAGTTCTTTTTCATGTTTGATTCGTTTTTTCATTGTTCATGTTTCTTGTCTGGATTGATCCCCTAGATTAGATTCTTGTTAAGCGAAGGATAGAAGCGAACGCTCGCCTTACTTTAGAACCCTCGATTAAACAATTAACCTTATAATTGGAGTGTGCCTTTCGTAGAACCGGTTAGGGTTAATTCACTGCAAAAGTAGCTCATTAATCACAGGTTAATCACACAATTAATTAAGTCGTTGCGAGAGGCGACCTTACTCGGGCGGCTAGTTATCTTGGTAGTTAGAACGGATAGAGCGAACGTTCGCCGGTCTTGAACTAAGGGTAAGGAGTTATGGTGGTGTCTTAGTAATTGATTGAATAAGAATCGAAATCCGCTGATCTGTTGATTGCTAAAGCTTGGGGAACGAAGGGGGATTCAAAGTCTAAGTTCGCTGTCATTCTTGTTGTCCAAAAACCCCAATTCTCAATCTGCTTTAGCTAATTTGTTTTTTAATTTTTCTGCATTCCTTTAGATTAGAAGTCGTGAACTCACACCACGCACAACGTGTTTTTTCCTTGAGTAATTTGTTAGTTTGAAGTAGCCAATCATTCGAAGGCCGTGGAATACGATCTATCCTAGCTCTTGAGCTTGATAGTTATTTGATCGAACCTGCTCAGCACAACGACGGTTCATCAATTGGGGGCCGTTGCCGGGGACTTCTTTTGATTGGTTGAAAGAAGAACTGGCAATTTATTCTTCCATTTTCATCTTTCATTTTTCCACCCACTTCGATTTTACGCCGGTATGTTTTCTTTTGTGCTTGTAGGTTGTTCTACAGGTTATGAACCGCTCGATCGCTCATTCTCAGTTTAAGCCGCGTAATTCTACTTCGCCGAAGAAACGCGAGCTCAGAAGCAAGACATAACCACACCGCCTACACCACCTATCCCTGAAAAGATCGAGGAGTTGAAGGAGACCTCCTATCTTCATCCGCTTCATCCACTACTTCAGATCCCCACCACTCTCCTCCGTACTAGTTGCTCAGCGCACCGTGGCGGATTACTGTAGACCAAGTGTAGCTCACCTCCGAGCTAGCGTCGTCGTGCCGCACAACGATGATGACCCTGATTATGATATCACAACCTTCGTCCTGAACATGGTTCTAAGAGTCTTCGATTCGAAGGGAAGCTGCAAGAAAACCCCCGCACACATTTGGCGAACTTCCTTGACATGTGCGAGACGTTTAAAAAAGGAATCTCAACAAGAACAATCTTTGCTTGCGGGCATTCCCATTCTCTCTTAAAGGCAACGCCAAGATGTGGCTCAGCTCAAAACCACCAGGCTACTACACCGACTGGGATAATCTAGCCCAGGACTTCATAGAGGAGTACTATCCACCTTCAAGAACTACATTCTACAAGGATAGTATCGCTAGATTCTCTCAGAAGGAAGGAGTAAGTTTACACGACGCGTGGAACGACTTCCAAGCGCTTCTCTCTGAATGCCCTCATCACGGATTCAACCAGTGGCAGCTAGCTGAAATCTTTGCCCAAGGGATGAATGAAGAAATAGCTGAATGGGTCAACATCTTAGCTGATGGCGACTGCACAGCACTTGAACCAGAAGCTGCTCTACTTCACTTTGCGGACTGCGCGTCTAAGTCCAGAAATAGGGAAAGACAGTTTGGAGCAGCCATGAGTCAACCAAGTTGTGAAGATCAGATTAAGATCGCAGTACAGAAACAAATGAAAGAGATCCTCGGTACAACTAATAACTGGCCTAACAAGGAAGTCAACTTCATTGATCACAGCTTCACCAGGGATCAAAGAGGCGACCCCGACTACCGTCAGTTCAGAACACCTCCTCAACAACGGGAAGGCTTCTATGAGCGTCCTCCCTACAACTTCCAACTCGACCAGAGCCGAAATCAATACATGGACAATGGTTATCAAGATCCTTCCAGATTCACCAGAGTACAACAGCCTCCGAATCTTGTATATGAGGACAATTGGGAGAGGAGAATAGCTAGGAAGTTTGATCTAATTACAGCAAGACTTGATGATCACGAGGAAAGGTTCAAAGCGCAAGCCGTTCTCAACAAAGAACAGATCGCATCTGGACAGAGAATAGAGGATATGATAAATAAAATTGCTAGTGCGATGGCTCGTATTCCCATCTTCAATCAGGCTCCGTCTCAAAGCAGCTCCTCCGAGAAGAATTAGCAAGCTAAAGTCGTAACAACCAGGAGCAGTGAGCAGACTAGCCCGCCTAAGGAAGAAAAACCGCCCGCTGTTGATGAGGGAGAGTGCTCGGCTATCATTCCTCGACCACCACCCATACCTATTCCAGCTAAGTGCCCCGACCCTGGTCCTTTTACTTTACCTTTGAGTATTAATGGCATTGAAATCAAGCGTAGCATAATTGACCTAGGTGCTTCTATAAATGTCATGCCTATGTGTTTATATAAGAAACTGAACCTAGGGGAATTACAACCTGCCAACATGAATTTAGTGTTCGCTGACAAAACTCTAAGAGAACCTAGAGGAATGATCCAGGATGTAATCACTTGCTGTGGCCCGTTCCGGTTTTTCGTTGATTATATAGTTATGGATACTCAAGAGACATATTCTACCCTTCTCTTGGGTCGGTCATTCATGGCGACAGCCGGAATGAATGTCAATGTTCCTAATGGCTCTCTAACTGTAAGTGTGGGGAAGGATACTGCAACATTCCGTCTCAAGGACGGGATGAAATACATTCCTAAGGAAGAATTAAATTGTTTATCTGTAGAGATTGTGGAGTTGGCCTCGGTCAACTTCATATCTAATGTTTCTTCCAGTGTCTCTAGATCAGTTGTTGCTGCAGGTATTAACCAGGTTATGAAGAAGAAGCCAGAACTATCGGTTCAGAAGCCACCTAAGAAGAAGAAGGAACTGCAAACCTCTTCTAAACCACCGAGCCGACCTCGAGGAAAGAACAAGAAGACGAAGACCCAAATGGTCTGGAGACCAAAAATTCCGCCATCTTCCACCGAGCAGGCTGCACCACCAACACGTTCCGAGAAACCGGCGCCGGAACAAGTATGGAAGGAGAAGCCTAAAGCGTCTCCTAAGGAAGTACTAGCGATCACCGATCCTGGTGATAACAAGCCGAAGATTGAAGAGAAGAAGAAGCCGACAGTCCTCATTCCTTCCATCGTCACACTAAAGAAGGATGACCTCTCTAGAGAGCTGTTTGGACCATTCAAGTTCGTTGATCATCTTCCCGACGGACGTACCAAACTACTACATGCAAACGGGAAGAGATTCACGCTTACCGGAGAAGTCCCGAAGCTGTACTTCATGAACTCCGACGCGAGCGTGAAGGAGAATCTAAGTTGGGATGTCTCCTAATACCGTCCAGGTATCGTCCAGCTCAAGGTCGTTAATAAAAGAGCGCTTCGTGGGAGGCAACCCACGGCTGGAGTCAGTTTTGTTTTGTTTCAACCTTGGTATTTTAGAGTAGGTTAGGGAGAGCCAAAAGTGTCAGTTTGTTTGATTTATTATTTTTCGTGTAGAGTCTACATGTCATAGAGTCAGTTGCAAGTTGATTGAGGTCGTTCGATTTTTCTGGATTTAACCGTGATTTTCTGAAGTTGGTCGGATTTGCGAAAATATTTTAAACCCGAACAGTTCAAAATTTTGGCGAAACCACCTTGTTTTCGGTGAAACCGATTTTCAAATTTCGAACCTGTTTCTCCTGTTCCTCATTTTCGGTTCGAAAAATTTCTGTTTTCGGTGAAACCATTTCAACTAAAATTTTCGGCGAAACCGTGCTGTCAATTTCGGCGAAACCGCCTTCACAAATCGGCTGTCCATTTTAACTAACGTTTTCGGCGAAAACATCCTTTTAATTTCGCCGAAAATAATTTCAAAAATCAGAAATCCTCCACTTTAAAATCCGTTTTCGTTCCTTCATTCATTTTCGCTCAGCCACCCGAAAACACTTTTCCCCTATCTCTTTTGAAATCGCCGACCACCCTCCACTTTAACACCGCGATCGCCGCCGTTTCACCCGCCGCCAACCGCCGACGCACTCTCCCCTCCTCATTCCGATCCCAATAAGCCCTAGAACGTTCGAATCGGAGCTTTGCAGCTCCAGTTCTCGAAACCCAGTTTTCAAGTTTTTCACCGATTCCTCTCACCTCGTTATTTTTAGCAATCATGACTTCAAGGTAAGTTGTATAACTTTTCAATACGAATCTTTTGACATATAGATTGCTGGATTTCGTCGAGGTTGACTTTCGGTTGACTTTTCGGTTTGCCTCGTTTTGCGTGCCGACTGTTTCGTGTGAACTAGGATTAACTGAACTTATAGAACTGTTCTTGGATGCTTAGGGAGTCCCGTGCTTAATTGCCATATCAGTTGGTCATGTGTTGCTATGCATACGATTAATTTCTTGTTATGTTGACTTTTGTGAGAAATGTCGGGTTGACTTTGAACTGTTGTTGATCGTGTGGCTGTCATAAGTGTTCATTCTTGATCATATTATCGTACTGCCATTTGAAATCATATTTTACCATCATTCTCCAAGTTATGATAGTCTTGCCATGATTCGGGTTCAATTTGCCTATATGTTGACTTTCTAAATGTCGGTTTTTGAACTCTGATTGTGCTTATCCGACTATGGCTGTTCCTAAGTATGTATTTTACTGTCTATGATTACCGGTTACTCCGCTTTGCTTACCCCACTTAGTTTCCCTCATTTCTTTGTGAAATCGAGTTTTTCTACTAAGTGTGGGGTAAGGTTTTGGTTGACTAATCTGGTTTCGTTCTTGGTTTAGGAACACCTTTGAGCGCAGGACTAAGGCGCGACTAGATGGCGCCTCGAGATCTCGAGTAGCTACTCCGCTCTGCTCCGGGCTATCCGTGTTCATCCCCTACACCGACCATCACGTCACAGGTTATTCGTATCTCTCTACTCTAGTTTAGTCCTGTGAGGACACAGAACCGTTTAAGTGTGGGGTGGGAGTCTAGGATTATGCATGATCCTGCTTGCTATCTATGATTCTGTGGTTCAAATTTGAAAATTCTCTAGCATAGAATTGCTCAATTCTTGACTTTTGATGTTAAATTGACTTCAATTTTGAACAATGACGTCTAGACTGTTCCACTTAGAACCTGTAGCCAACGTGTTGGAACTGATATTAAATGAGTCTAGGTCAGAACAGATCATAAATCACTCTTGTAGTTGAAACTTGAATTAATTGAATTAATTGGTTTGTTAATAACAAAGCTCGATAACACTGTTCTAAGATGATAAATGCTAGCTTCTCCCATGATTTTCACTCCATATTTGTTCACCTGTGATTGTGGCTAGAGATTAGACAGAAATCCAATTCGTAATCTTGTGTAAAAAGTTATAACTAGCTAGGATCAAGTGGCTAAATTGGTTAAATCAAGTAATTAAGTGTTGCAAATCAATGCTAAGTTTTTGAAGTACTGAAAATAAAGCTAGGCAAGCCCGACACCTAAGTGAAGTGTTCGGTTGAGCACTAGCAAAGGCACAAATACTGTGAGCTAGGCAGGTCCAACACCTAAGTGAAGTGTTTGGTATCGAGCACTAGTATGCAGTAAATAAATGGAACGAAGAAGTTGAAACTTGAAATAAATTGTGGTTTAAATCAGTCCTAGCTAGAACATGTAACGTACAGATCTAGAAACGGATGAAGTCGAGTCGATAGCCACGTCACTTTTCCTACCTCCGCATCCACATCATGGCTAGAGCTTAAAGTCTTTTCTCATTAGAATTGGTGTTATCGTAGTCGGTTAATTATGATAATTGTTTTACCAAGAAACGAGCTTTGTTAAAACCACTACTTGAAGTGTGCAGAAATTAGTGAGATCGAAAACTTGTTTCGTTGATGTCCTTGCATGTGTAGGTCACTCTTTCTACGTGGAACAGTCTAAACCAAATTGTTAGAATTGAATCTCAGTTTAATCTCGTGTCATTTGTGATTTTGAGTGTGTTCTAGTTCAGTTTGCTTGAGGACAAGCAAAAGCTTAAGTGTGGGGTATTTGATGACACTCGATTTGACGTGATTATCAGCCTCATTTAAGCGACATTTCTTTGCTTAAGACATGGTTTTTAGGGTAGAATAACGAATATTCAATCAATTGCCCTATCTCGTGCCAATTGTGTTACCTTGGCCCGTTTCGGGTCTATTTGATGGTTTTCTAGTGTTTTTGTGTTAGCACAGGTTTTTGCCGTCAAATAACGTAGCCATGGACGTGTCTAAGGCATTGGAACCACGAGGAATCAAACCGGAATCGATCCAAGGAGCCAATCAAGTCAAACCGAAAATCTGCCATTCAGACTTACAGTTTCGGCGAAACCAGCCATTTCGGAAACACGTTCAATAACTGATGCCAAGAGCAGGATGATTTCGGCGAAAAGATTCAACTGCTCAGACCGAAAATAATGAACAGCCGGGAGCCCTGAACTCAAAGCCAGTTTTCCGAAACTATCCCTATGGTTTCGGCGAAAACATCAGCTCAGCCCGGCCCAACTAGGGTTAAGTATTTATACTTAATCCGGCGGCCCGAGGGAGGAGAGAATCATAATTATTCATAACACACCTTTTCGAGATCAGAATTCTCTGGAGTTCTGGAGCTAGGAGTTGGAGTTCGAAGAGCCGAATAGAGATCGTGACGCCATCCCTTCCACCTCGGAGAACCAGAGCTAGGAGTGCAACTTACCGAAGATCGGAGTCTCTCAGAGTCGTCTGAAATAGGTTTTTCAGATCCTTTTCTGTTTTCCTTTGAATGATGAACTCTTTCCTTGTCTTTGTTTCTTTTGTAATGATCATGAGTAGCTACACCCTTTAGAGCTTAGACTAGATGAACCCTAAGTGACCTAGGGCTTTAAAGCGGTCACGGATCGGTGGTGATTAGATTCGAAATTCAATCAGTTCTTTTTCATGTTTGATTCGTTCTTCATTGTTCATGTTTCTTGTCTGGATTGATCCCCTAGATTAGATTCTTGTTAAGCTAAGGATAGAAGCGAACGCTCGCCTTACTTTAGAACATCGAATTAAACAATTAACCTTATAATTGGAGTGTGCCTTTCGTAGGAACCGGTTAGGGTTAATTCACTGCAAGAGTAGCTCATTAATCACTAGTAATCACACCAATTAATTAAGTCGTTGCGAGAGGCGACCGTACCCGGGCGGCTAGTTAATCTTGGTAGTTGGAACGGATAGAGCGAACGTTCGACCGGTCTTGAACCTAAGGGTAAGGAGTTATGGTGGTGTCTTAGTAATTGATTGAATAAGAATCGAAATCCGCTGATCTGTTGATTGCCAATGCTCTGGGGAACGAAGGGGGATTCAAAGTCTAAGTTCGTCTGTCATTCTTGTTTCCAAACCCTAATTCTCAATCTGCTTTAGCTTAATTTGTTTTAATTTTTCTGCATTCCTTAGAATTAGAAGTCGTGGAACTCACACCACGCACAACGTGTTTTTCCTTGAGTAATTTGTTAGTTCTGAAGTAGCCAATCATTCGAAGGCCCGTGGAATACGATCTATCCTAGCTCTTGAGCTTGATAGTTATTTGATCGAACCTGCTCAGCACAACGACGGTTCATCAACGAGCTAGCCACCACTCGGGGTGGAGTCGGGTGCCCTCAAAGATGGCTCGAAAGAGGATGATCTCCTCGGATCATATATGGTATCGACCACGTCCTGCCTCACTCATAAAGCACAAGGATCTCTTCCACAAGTAATGTAAAAATTTAAAAACTGGATGAGAGATCTGACCGACGGAGGGGTGACAGTGATCAGTAGCTGGGTGGTCATTGATTTGTCGCCATATCTTGGGGTAGGGGGTATGGGCGGTCGATTTGATGTTCTCCCACCATGGACGGAGTGTTAGTAGTGGAGAGAGTGGCGTACTATCACCTCGGCGAGCTCGTCAAGGGTCTTCTCGTGGAATATACCTCCAAGGCGGAAGGAGACACACTTTTTCTGTTGTCTGGATTTGTGGGAGTCCCACTCAAATGAGCTCCAAAATTCCAGGAGGGAGACTAGTGGAAAGGTGAACCCACGAGTGGACAAATCGAGCAACCCGACTTCAAGGAGGCTGTGGCGGACATTGTCGTGCCATTCCGGAGCATGGTCTTTCAAGGATTCCATCGAGATAGTCACGATGGGGCCCATAGGGATGTCCCTGATCTTCTAGTAGTTCTCGAAGTAGGCCAGAGGGAGCGTGGAGAGGCATGGGTGTATGCCCCAGATAGTGTTGGGATGCGGGATGCCGGAGTCTGGAACGTCGTCTTGCACTGGGATCTCCGAATCGGGGTGGAGATTGGGATGATGTCGGTGTCCATTGGCTGTGGGGCGGTTGAGGATGAGGCTTGTCCCTTATCCATTCTGGACTTCTTCCGTCTTTCACGGTCAGCCCCCGTGGTCTTAAAGATACTTGGGTTCCTGCAAACGGGAGGTTCATGTACAATACCTTAGTTAGTCAAACTAAGACGTACCCCACACTTTGTCCGAAAACTCAATTCGAGAGGAATTGAGAAGAACTGAGTGGGAGTAACAATCAAAGCAAGGGTAACAACATTATAAAATCATTAGGAACCCAACGGAATTGACGGCACATCAATATACAGTCTAGAATACCAAGTCAACTTGTCGGTCAACATGAGTCAACAATACCAATAAAAATTGGGCAATCAACAAGCAAACGATATTCAATAGGCACCAATTTACAACACAGAAATCCTAGCATAGTCTATAACATCTATGGTCAATCGGAATTGCAAAAATCACACCGAATGAGCAGGCATGCAAATCGAGGCAAATCAAAAATAAGCTGGAAATGAAACTCGTCGAAATAGAATAAGCAATATGTCAAAAGATTTATATTGAAAAACCCAACAACTAACCTTGAAGACATAATGCAAGAAAATGGACAGAAGATGACAAAATTGGTGAAAAATGTGGTTTGGTTGATTCGGGTGGAATCGGAGCTACAGAGCTCCGATTTGGGCGATTCAAGGGGCAGACAACTAAAGGGAGAATAGGGAAATGACTGGCAATGGTTGACGGCGGGAAACGATGGTGATGGTAGAAAAAATGAAGGGGAATTATGGTTGATGACACTCAATTTTACGTGATTATCAACCTCATTTAAGCTACATTTCATTGCTTGAATATCGAGTTTTAGGGTAGTTTAGGTTGTTTTCACCTAATTGCTCTAATTCTTGCCATTTTGGTTACTTTGGCCCGTTATGGGTCTATTTGATGGTTTTCTAGTGTTTTTGAGATTACACAGGTTTTTTACTTTAAATACGTAGCCAGAGACGAGCTCGGGAAGCAAAGAAAACCTCAAGGAACGACCCAAGATCAATCTAGAAGTCAACCAAGCCAGAAGAAAACACTGCCCCGATCTTAACTGAAGTGTTCAGCGAGAAGTACAAAGTCTTCGCCGAAAACTAAGCCAAGATCTACACAGTCGAAGACAGGAAAATCCAGCCAAGGTTGCCACTGAAGTTTTCAGCGAAAACTAATTCCTTTTTTCGGCTGGAATCCTGAACCCTATAAATACAAAACCGGCGGCCACAATCAGATATACCTATTCGGTGGATTAATTCCCAGGCTTAAAAAAGTTCGAGAGAGAGTTTAGAGAGTTCGAGGAGTCGGGAAGAGATGTGACGCCATCCTTCCATCTCGGAGAACTCTGAGCTAGGAATTGAAGATTTAAGAGATTGAAGCTTCACAGATTCATCTGAAATTAGGTTTTACAGTTCTTCTCTGTTCTCCCTGTTTGAAGATGTATTCTTTGTTTGTCTTCGATTCTTTTGTATTGGATATGAGTAGCTAAACTCATAGAGCTTAGAGTAGATGAACCCTAAGTGACCCGGGGCTTTAAAGCAGTCACAGATCGACGGTAATTAAATCCAGTTTCAATCAGTTTCTCTTGCATGTTTAGTTTGTTCTTAATTGCTTTTGTGTTTCTTTTCTAGCTTGATCACCTAGTTAAGATTCTAGTTAAGCTGATGATAGTAGCGAACGTTCGTCTCACTTCAAAACACAAAATCAACAATTAACCTATTCATTGGAACAATTTCTATTTGTAGGAACCAGTTAGGGTTAATCCGCTGCTAATCACTAGTAATCAGCACCAGCTAGTTTTCCGTGCAGAAGCAAATGCACGAGCAGTCAAATAATCTTGGTAGTTAGATCGGATAGAGCGAATGTTCGCCAGTCCTAAACCTAAGGGTTAGGAGTTATGGTGGTGTCTGAGAACTGAATGATTCGAGATTGAAAAGCCACTGGTGTTGTGATCGTCAATGTTCTGGTGATCTTAGGGGGATTCGAAATGTAAGCTTGTCTGTCATCTTGTTAAGTCAACCAACCTTTCAATTTTCCTTTTGTTTTATTTCCTTTTATTTTCTCTGCTCCTTAGTTTAGAAGTCGTGGATCTCACACCACGCGTAACGTGTTTAAACCTGAGTGATTTGCAGTTCATTTGAGTAGACGATTAGAGTAAACATGTGGAATACGATCTATCTTGCTTTGTGCTTGATAGTTATTTGAGAGTATTCGGCAAAGGGTTGGGAGTTTTTGGCGTGAAAGGCTCGGGGGGGGGGGGGGAGTTTTAAAATTAGAGCAAAAAGTTATCAGCAAAAACCTGTTTGAAAATATTTTTCTGAAATCGATGAAAAATTGGACTCTGAAAGGTAAAGTTTTTGCCGAACACTTGTTTGAAAAAATATTTATCGAAAGGGATAAATTTTTTGACTCCACAGGTGCCAAACTTTTCGGTGAAAACTTTCAAGGTTTTCGCTGAGAAGTGGTTTGAAAACTATTTTGAAAATCTGACGCTGAAATTCTACTTCTAAAATTACAAAGTTTTGCCGAAAACATTGAAGTTTTCGACGAAAACTACCCTACCTGACACTATGACACTATTAACTGATGAACTGAACTTAAAAAATTTGAAACAAAATCGACAAAAAATCAAAAAAATCCCCAATAAATTGGAGCTGAACCAAGAACAAGAGACACACACGCGAAAAATAAAACCACGTCATGAAACTTTGGGTCCTCCCCTGAAACCGAAAGAAATGACGAAAAATTGACTTAAAACAAAAACAACAACTGACTCCAGCCGTGGGTTGCCTCCCACGAAGTGCTCTCGGTTAACATCATTTAGCTGGACGATACCTAGATAACGATCAAAGGGGTGAAGTGAAGAGATGTATATCCACATGGGTAGCGACCAGACCTTGGAGGTACTTCTTTAGCGAATGACCATTTACCGTAAATGGTTCTTGATCAAGGCTTTTAATCTCGACAGCTCCAAGTGGTGTTTGCCTAACCACTGTAAGAGGACTGGACCACTGAAACTTCAGTTTACTTGGGCATCTAGGCTTTCAACACTCGATTGAGTATTATAGCCTCATTTAAGCAACATTTCTTTGCTTAAGACATGGTTTTTTGGGTAGAATAACGAATATTAACGATTGCCTATCTCGTGCCATTTGTGTTACCTTGGCCCGTTTCAGGTCATATTTGATGGTTTTCTAGTGTTTTTATGTTAGCACAGGTTTTTTGCCGTCAAATAGAGTAGCCATGGAAGTGTCTAAGGCGTAGGAACCTCGAGGAATCAAACCGGAATCGACCCAAGGAGCCAGTCAAAGTCAAACAAAATCCTGCCCGAGTACAAAGAGATTTTCCCGAAATTGAGCTTGCGTATTCGGCAAAAATATTAGTGCATTCAACTGGTGCCGAGTCAAAGGACATCTTGGGCGAAAACATTGTACTCTTCGGACCGAAAATACAAGGCAGAGAAAGCACTCCCGAACACAAAGGAATTTTCGCCAAAATTCTTAAGGAATTTTCGGCGAAAATAATACACTATTCCGGATCAGTTATAACTTAACCCGGCGGCCCAAAAGGAGAGGCATTCGATACAATCATAATTCGCAAAACACAACTTTTCGAATCAGAATCCTCTCAAGTTCTGGAGCGAAGAGTTGGAGTTCGAAGAGCCGGATAGAGATCGTGACGCCATCCCTTCCACCTCGACGAACCGGAGCTAGGATTGTAGATTACCGAAGATCGGAGTCTGTCAGAGTCGTCTGAATTAGGTTTTTCAGATTCTTTTCTGTTCTTCCTCTGAATGATGAACTCTTTCTTTGTCTTTGTTTCTTCTGTAATGATCATGAGTAGCTAAACTCGTTAGAGCTTAGACTAGATGAACCCTAAGTGACCCAGGGCTTTAAAGCGGTCACGGATCGGCGGTGATTAGATTCGAAATTCAATCAGTTCTTTTTCATGTTTGATTCGTTCTTCATTGTTCATGTTTCTTGTCTGGATTGATCACCTAGATTAGATTCTGGTTAAGCTAAGGATAGAAGCAAACGCTCGCCTTACTTTAGAACATCGAATTAAACAATTAACCTTATAATTGGAGCGTGCCTTTCGTAGGAACCGGTTAGGGTTAATTCACTGCAAGAGTAACTCATTAATCATTAGTAATTACACCAATTAATTAAGTCGTTGCGAGAGGCGACCGTACCCGGGCGGCTAGTTAATCTTGGTAGTTAGAACGGATAGAGCGAACGTTCGCCAGTCTTAAACCTAAGGGTAAGGAGTTATGGTGGTGTCTTAGTAATTGATTGAATGAGAATCGAAATCCGCTGATCTGTTGATTGCCAATGCTCTGGGGAACGAAGGGGGATTCAAAGTCTAAGTTCGTCTGTCATTCTTGTTTTCAAACCCTAATTCCCAATCTGCTTTAGTTTAATTTGTTTTAATTTTTCTGCATTCCTTAGAAATAGAAGTCGTGGAACTCACACCACGCACAACGTGTTTTCCTTCGAGTATTTTGCTAGTTCTGAAGTAACCAATCATAGAGACCCTCGGAATACGATCTACTATACGCTTTTTCTTAGCATTAGTAGTTTTTTTTATTTGGTTGAACCCCTAACGACAGGCCGTTCACCAAATTGGTGCCGTTGCCGGGGACCTTCTTTTGATTGTTGAAAGAAGAACTGGCAATTTATTCTTCTAGTTTCCATCTTTCATTTTTCCACCCACTTCGATTTTACACTGGTTTTGTTTGTCTTTGTTATCTGTAGGTTTACATGTGTATGCCTCACCGTCCTTGGACTCGCTCTCAAACCGAACAGGCTAAGATTGCAGGGAATCCAGGCAGTTCTGCTACACCTCTACGATCACAGATTCTGAAGGAAGGCAGATCCAATCCATTCATCACTCCGATCAAGATCGAGGAACCGAAGGAGAGTTCCTCATCTCCATCTTCACCTATACCGTCATCTTCATCCGCTTCATACACCGAGTCACTTTCACCACCTCCATCTCCCACCATGGACGATAGATTACCACCACCAAATGGCGATCAACCGCCGCCACCACCACATGCACAGAATAGTGTAGCAGACTATAACAAGCCGAGCGCGACTAGCGTTCGATCTGCCATTGCCGTTCCGCGCATTGAAAGAGATCCTGACTATGAGATCAAGATCCCATTCTTGACGATGATCTCTAGGGATTTACAGTTTGAAGGCAGACCCCTAGATAACCCGTGCACTCATCTTGCAGACTTCCTTGATCTCTGCAGTACTTTTAAGAACATAAACCTCGACAAAAACACCCTTTGTCTGAGAGCCTTCCCGTTCTCTCTAAAAGGCACTGCTAAGAGGTGGCTTACTGGCAAACCACCTGGCTACTACACTAACTGGGATACTCTGGCTCAGGACTTTGTTGAAGAATACTTCCCTCCGGCCAGAACAACCGCCATCAAGGACAGCATCGCCAGATTCTCCCAGAAAGAAGGAGAAAGCTTGTATGATACTTGGAATCGATTCCAAGAACTTCTCTACACCTGCCCTCATCATGGATTCAAGCAGAGGCAGTTAGCTGAAATATTCTCTCGTGGACTTCGAGAAGAATCTGCCAAGTGGGTCAATTCTCTAGCTGAAGGGGATTGCACTACACTCACTCCTGAAGCTGCTCTTCTTCACTTCGCAAACTGTGCCTCCAAGTCAAGGAACTGGGAGCGAGAATCTGAAGGATAAAGGAGCAAGCTAGATCTCGAAGCTACTATCAAAGCAGAGGTAGAGAAGCATTTGAAGAAGTCTACCACACCGATAAAGCCACCGGCAACTTCTGTCTATGTTGCTAATTGCGAGTGGTGTGGAGCTTGCGCACATAACGGAGGCCGTTGTCAGAACTTTGGTAAGGCAGAAGTCTGGTCTGCCGAAGAGGTAAATTTCATACAACAAGGCTTTGTCAATAATCAGAATGGTTATGCTGGTTACAGTAACTTCAGACAGCAAGGGAACTATCAAGACAGACCCCCTACAATGCTGGCGCCAATCATAACCAGAACCAGAATAACCGCCCGGCTGGTCCAGCTCAGGATCAGAAGCCTAACCATCCGCCGGCAGGTGTCTACCAGCCGCCGCATCGCAATCCGGGTAATTATGGAACTGCTCCTGGCAATCGCCAGAATCAATATCTTAACAATACCTATCCAGGTCAGCAGCATCAAAGAGATAATAATGTCAGTGACCTGGATAAGAAGCTCAGCCAGATCATCACAAGACTCGATGATCATGACAGTCAGTTCAAGGCTCAAGCTCTTCTCAATCAAGAACAAATAGCATCTGGACAACGAATTGAGCAAGTCGTGAACAACATCTCGAGCATGCTAGCATCTGGTCGACCATTTGGCCAGCTTTCAAGCCAGACAGACCCAAACCCGAGAAAAGAACAGGCTAAAATGGTAACTGCTCGAAAACTCCTAAACTTAATTACTGATGCTTATTCTGTTTTACGCAGGATCGCTGAGACTCTAGAGGAAGAAGAAGAATAGAAACCGGCGCCTAAGGAGGATCCTCCTCTTGCACCATACGTCGTAAAGCCTCCTTTTCCTAGAGCATTGCTGCCAAACGCAAGGATCGAGACTGGCATGAAGGGGGACAAGGAAGGATATCCTGACATTCGTGCTAAGAAACCTGTTTCTCCATATCCAGCTAAGTTATCTGATCCGGGTTCTTTTACTTTGCCTTTGGTCATTAATGATATTGAGATTGAACGTTGCTTAGTTGATCTAGGAGCATCTGTTAATGTTATGCCTGTGAGTCTATATGAAAAGTTTAACCTAGGAGAACTTGAACCGCCTAGTATGCAACTCGTCTTTGCTGATAGATCGTTTAAAACCCCTAAGGGAGAGATTAAAGACGTTGTCACTAAATGTGGTCCGTTCACGTTCTTAGCTGATTATGTGATTATGGATACTAGTACAGATGATGCTACCATTCTCATAGGTCGACCTTTCATGGTTACTACTGGAATGAATATTAACGTTCCAAATGGTTCTTTAACTTTAAGAGTCGGTAAAGAAACAAAAACGTTCCGTCTTAAAGATGGCATGAAATATGACTCTAGGAATGAAGAATCTCACTGCCTAGCTGTTGAAACGGCGGGGTTGAATCCGGTCAACTCCATTACTAATGCTTCTCCCAGTGTCTCTAGATCAGCTGTTGCTGCAGATATTAAACAGGTCATTACGAAGAAGCTAGAAATTTCGGTTCAGAAGCCGCTTAAGAAGAAGAAGAAGGAACTGCAAGCCTCTTCTAAACCACCGAGCAGACCTCGAGGAAAGAACAAGAAGACGAAGACCCAAATGGTCTGGAGACCAAAAATTTCGCCGTCTTCCACCGAGCCAGCTGCACCACCATTTCGTTCTGAGAAACCGGCGCCGGAACAAGTATGGAGGGAGAAACCAAAGCGTCTCCTAGGGAAGTACTAACGATCACCGATCCTGGTGATACCAAGCCGAAGATTAAAGAAAAGGAGAAACCGACAGTCCTCATTCCTTCCATCGTGACACTCAAGAAAGATGATCTCTCCAGAGAGCTGTTCGGACCATTCAAGTTCGTTGATCATCTTCCCGACGGACGTACCAAGCTTTTGCATGCGAACGGGAAGAAATTCACGTTTACCGGAGAAGTCCCGAAGCTGTACTTCATGAACTCTGATGCGAGCGTGAAGGAGAATCTAAGTTGGGATGTCTCCTAATACCGTCCAGTATCGTCCAGCTCAAAGACGTTAATAAAAGAGCGCTTCGTGGGAGGCAACCCACGGCTGGAGTCTGTTTTAATTTTTGTTGAACTTGGTATTTTAGAGTCGGTTCGGGAGAGCCAAAAGTGTCAATTTGTTTGATTTATTATTTTTCGTGTAGAGTCTGCATGTCATAGAGTCAGTTGCAAGTTGATTGAGGTCGTTCCGATTTTTGTGGATTTAACTGTGATTTTCTGAAGTTGGCCGAATTTATGAAAATATTTAAACACCCGAACAGTTCAAAATTTTTGGCGAAACCACCCTTGTTTTCGGCGAAATCGATTTTCAATTTTCGAACTCAATCTCCCTGTTCATTGTTTTCAGTTCGAAAAGTTTTGTTTTCGGCAAAACCATTTTAACTGATATTTTTGGCGAAACCGTACTATCATTTTCGGCGAAACCGCCCTCGAAAATCCGGCAGTCCATTTTAACTGATATTTTCGGTGAAACCACCCTCCTATTTTCGCCGAAAATAATTTTGAAAATCACCCAGATCTTCCTTTAAAAAATCCGGTCCACCCCCTCTCTCATCCTTCACCCATTTTCGTTCAACTCACCGAAAACCCCCCCTTATCTCTTTAAAATCGCCGACCGCCTTTCACCATTTCAATCCGTCGTTGTCGCCGTCGCTGCCGTAACCCGCCACCGTCGCTGACCGCCGCCGCTCCCTTCCCCTCCCTTGTCCGATCGATTCGAGCCCTAGAACAGCCAAATCGGAGCTTTGCAGCTCCAGTTCTCCGAAACCCTCGTTTTCAACATTTTTCACCGATTTCTCTCAACTCATTCATTTTTAGCAGTCATGACTTCAAGGTAAGTTGTAGAGCTTTTCAATACGAATCTTTTGACATATGGATTGCTGAATTTCGTCAGGGTTGACTTTCAGTTGACTTTTTGGTTTGCCTCGTTTTGCGTGCCGACTGTTTCGTGTGAACTAGGATTAACTGAACTTATAGAAATGTTCTAGGATGCTTAGGGAGTTCCGTGCTTAATTGCCATATCATTTGATCATGTGTTGCTATGCATACGGTTAATTCCTTGTTATGTTGACTTTTATGAGAAATGTCGGTTTTACTTTGAATTGCTGTGATCATTTGGCTGTCTGATGTGTTCATTCTCGTTCATATTTTCATGCTTGCCATATGAGATCATATTTTACCGTCATTCTCCAAGTTATGATAGTCTTGCCATGATTAGGGTTCGATATGCTTAAATGTTGACTTCCAAACTGTCGGTTTGACTGTTTGAACTCCGATTGTGCTTATCCGACTCTGGCTGTTCCTAAGTATGTATTTTACTGTCTATGATTACCAGTTACTCCGCTTTGCTTACCCCACTTAGTTTCCCTCATTTCTTTGTGAAATCGAGTTTTTCTACTAAGTGTGGGGTAGGGTTTTGGTTGACTAATCTGGTTTCATTCTGGTTCTAGGAACACCACTTATGAGCGCAGGACTAAGGCGCGACTTGATCGCGCATCGAGCTCAGGAGCTGTCGCTCCCGTCACACATGCTGTTCTGGGTCCACCACCTGCTCTACCCCCGCCATGCTGGATATCATCCCACCATCGCCCGTCTACCGGATTTCTATTTTGAGTGCTTCCAGAAGATTCAGCACGTTCGGGGAGCTGACGTGCGCCCTCTCTCCATGGAGTCCCTGCACGATCATGATGAGGACTACCACCGGAACGTGCATGACGCCTTAGCACCGGCTGGTCTCCTCGAGCTTACCACCATCGCCGCTGAGTTCCCAGACATTGCCCTCCAGGAGTTCTGGGCAACCTTTGATCTGGACGAGCACAAGAGGAAGCAGCGCCAGAAGGTTGTCACCTTCTATCTTGGTGGGGTGTACAGGCAGCTCACCTACGATGAGTTTGCTGCTCATCTTGGCATCCCCTACGAGCACTATCACGATCATCACCTAGGTTGGGGCGAAGATGATGACGACGAGGAGTACAACGCGCTCTGGAGCCACATGACAGGCGTGCCTGGCGATCGCCTCAGGATGAACAACTCAGTTAAGTCTCTCTCTCACCCGCTCTATAAATTTATTCATATGGTTTGGCGGAGGTCACTTTTATATGTTCGAGACAAGGATCGCCACCATATCCTCAAGGAGGAGCTCATGCTTCTCCGAGCCATCCGAGAGAGCTACCCTCTCCACCCCGGTTGGGCACTGGCTCACATCTTCCACCAGAAGACCAGGAGGAAGACGCCACCCCGCAAACTCTTGGGAGGCAACTTCATAGGACAGCTCATCCTCTCCTTCGGCATCGGCCAGGAGTATGGCCCGCACATTCCACGACATCCAGTTCGGACTGTTGGAGGAGACTTGGCGGTTGAGTACGACTTAGAACTCGACCTCAGTCCCCATGTAGCAGCTGATCCTCCACTCCAGCCTGTGGTCGAGTCAGAGGAAGAAGATGATGCTGAGGAGCAGCAGCCGCAGCCGCCGCCTGAGTTTCATGATTATATACCCTCGCCACACCATCAGGCAGGGTACATCCAGCAGTCACCGCCGCACATCCCCGAGCCATATCCGGCGTATACTCAATAGCCGCAACACCACCCCGCGGATGTTGGAGAGTTATACGAGCGACTGCAGGAGTGGCGAATCACCGACAACGCCACTCAAGAGGCGCGATGGACTATTATGCAGCAACATATGCGCCGCGCTGACCGGCGATATGAGGCACAAATTGCGTGGCAACGCCAGCTCGGTGAATTTCTCCACTTTCCACCTCCCGGCTCACCGGACCAGCAGTGATCGGGTTGTATTCCTTTTCTGGTGTCTTCTTTTTCATTTATTCTTTTTAAATTTCGGTCCAACTTTTTTCTGTGTGGATCCGGGACACTTGTCCCGGTTTCCTTTTTATGTTTCATTTGTTTTTGTTTTGTAGGCAATCGGTAGACTCCCTTTGCTTCAGGTTCTGTTACACTTCCCTCCGCTCTTAGGATCCGTGCTTACCCTCTGAAATCAACCGTCCTCATCCAGGTTCTTACATTCCACTCTGAACTCTAAATTAGTCCTGTGAGGACACAGTCCGATTTAAGTGTGGGGTAGGATGCTAGAGAACTTTGCATGAACTTGATTGCCCTTGATTGTGTTTTATGTGTGCCTCGTGATTCCATTCCAGTCTCTCTAGCATTAGAATGGCTCAGTTCTTGATTTTTGATGTTAAGTTGTTGTTCAAACTTTCATAATGATGCTTAGACTGCTTAACCTAGAACTTGAGAACCAACTTGTATGCTTTGATGCTAAATTGCCTGGTCAGAACAGAATTTTAAAATCACACTTATAGTTTGTAGCCTTGAATGCATGAAAATGACCGAATCCGACTAGCAAACCAACTGTGAGCTTTTGATCCATTGCACGTAACTTGCAATTTTAATTCTTTCTGAGTGGTTTTCTGTTTACTTGAATGAGTTAGAATTTGCATGAGACCTACTCGAGACCACACTATGACATGAGTTCTAGAAGGATAGGGGCACCTAGATTCAGCTACTAAGCCAGATAGCCTACCAAACGATAAATCCACTAGGTTTAGACCCTTGAGCTTGGCCTGTTCTTTCGGTTCGATAATACATTACAGCCATTTCCCATTTCTTTCATTCCCCGTTGATCCCCTGTGGTTGTAGTTCTAGATTGACCTACCGGAAGTCGGTTTGTGGTAACCTGCCTATAGCCATTAAACAGGTGATCTTAGCTAATATGTCCAGACGTGTAAACCCCTCTACCAACTAAAAGAAAAATCGGCACAAAAGAAAAAAAAGTAAGTAAAGAAAGAAAAAGAGAAAAAAAATTTGAAAAAAAAATGAAGAAAAAGAAAATCAGAAAAAGTTCAAAGTGTAGTTCAATAAAACGTTCTTCTCCCTACAAATGGAAGAACGAAGTCAAAAGAAAAGTTCAAAAGAAAGTAAAAAAAAAATTGTGCAAAAAGAAAAAGAATAAGTGCTAGGTTGCTTGAGGGTATCATAGGACGAGCGTTCATTATTCACCCGTGTTTGGTTAGACGGTAGGAAGCCATAGATTAGATTCGAGGGAAGTTAGTCAAAAGCTACACCGCACCAAAGCCATCATCATTCATCCCCATCATCCATCTCATTATAAACCCGAGTAGTGTAGATTTCATTACGGTCCTAGCAGGGAAGTCCTTCTTGACTAGGTACTCGTGTTGTCACAGTGGTGGAGATGTGGTCGAAATGCAAACCTGTGACAGAATTCGGTAACAGAAAATGATCGAGAGCAGAAACACGTCCTTAAACACAGAGAGTGAGAGTCCCCACTGTACTATATATATCCTGTGTGAGGAGTCTGGTCGGTCAGGTCAAATTCGTGCATAATTGGTTGCTAATTACTTGTCGTGTGCAGTTTATTAGTGAGACCAGGTAGTTTGGCTGATCTGTATGCATGTTAGGTTTCTTGTTCTAGGATCGATCTGTCTAATAATTCATTGTGTTTGATTGAGCTCCAATTTCATCGATCTTATCATTTATGAACATGAGCATTTCTATTCAGTTTGCTTGAGGACAAGCAAAAGCTTAAGTGTGGGGTATTTGATGACACTCGATTTGACGTGATTATCAGCCTCATTTAAGCGACATTTCTTTGCTTAAGACATGGTTTTTTAGGGTATAATAACGAATATTCAATCGATTGCCCTATCTCGTGCCATTTGTGTTACCTTGGCCCGTTTCGGGTCTATTTGATGGTTTTCTAGTGTTTTTATATTAGCACAGGTTTTTGCCGTCAAATAGAGTAGCCATGGAAGTGTCTAAGGCGTAGGAACCTCGAGGAATCAAACCGGAATCGACCCAAGGAGCCAGTCAAAGTCAAACAAAATCCTGCCCGAGTACAAAGAGATTTTCGCCGAAATTGAGCTTGCATATTCGGCGAAAATATTAGTGCATTCAACTGGTGCCGAGTCAAAGGACATCTTCGCCGAAAACATTGTACTCTTCGGACCGAAAATACAACGCAGAGAAAGCACTCCCGAACACAAAGGAATTTTCGCCGAAATTCTTAAGGAATTTTCGGTGAAAATAATACACTATTCCGGATCAGTTAGGGTTAAGTATAAATACATAACCCGGCGGCCCAAAAGGAGAGGCATTCAATACAATCATAATTCACAAAACACAACTTTTCGAATCAGAATCCTCTCAAGTTCTGGAGCGAAGAGTTGGAGTTCGAAGAGCCGGATAGAGATCGTGACGCCATCCCTTCCACCTCGACGAACCGGAGCTAGGAGTGTAGATTACCGAAGATCGGAGTCTGTCAGAGTCGTCTGAATTAGGTTTTTCAGATTCTTTTCTGTTCTTCCTCTGAATGATGAACTCTTTCTTTGTATTTGTTTCTTCTGTAATGATCATGAGTAGCTAAACTCGTTAGAGCTTAGACTAGATGAACCCTAAGTGACCTAGGGCTTTAAAGCGGTCACGGATCGGCGGTGATTAGATTCGAAATTCAATCAGTTCTTTTTCATGTTTGATTCGTTCTTCTTTGTTCATGTTTCTTGTCTGGATTGATCACCTAGATTAGATTCTGGTTAAGCTAAGGATAGAAGCGAACGCTCGCCTTACTTTAGAACATCGAATTAAACAATTAACCTTATAATTGGAGCGTGCCTTTCGTAGGAACCGGTTAGGGTTAATTCACTGCAAGAGTAACTCATTAATCATTAGTAATTACACCAATTAATTAAGTCGTTGCGAGAGGCGACCGTACCCGGGCGGCTAGTTAATCTTGGTAGTTAGAACGAATAAAGTGAACGTTCGCCGGTCTTAAACCTAAGGGTAAGGAGTTATGGTGGTGTCTTAGTAATTGATTGAATGAGAATCGAAATCCGCTGATCTGTTGATTGCCAATGCTCTGGGGAACGAAGGGGGATTCAAAGTCTAAGTTCGTCTGTCATTCTTGTTTTCAAACCCTAATTCCCAATCTGCTTTAGTTTAATTTGTTTTAATTTTTCTGCATTCCTTAGAAATAGAAGTCGTGGAACTCACACCACGCACAACGTGTTTTCCTTCGAGTATTTTGCTAGTTCTGAAGTAACCAATCATAGAGACCCTCGGAATACGATCTGCTATACGCTTTTTCTTAGCATTAGTAGTTTTTTTTTATTTGGTTGAATCCCGACCAATGACCGGGCGTTCACCAATCCTCTTCATCCACTCCTTGTACAACTTCGTGCTCTCATAGGCATGAAGGCGATGTTCCTCGAGCTCAGCAACCTGTAAAATTATTTCCTCTCCTGAAATCTCAGGGCGCATGTTTAGATCTTTAATACCACAAAATTCCTTGTGCTCAAGCTCAACCGGTAAGTGGCATGCCTTGTGATGAACGTTGTAATGCGCGCGTCAAATACTACCAAGCTAAAAGTGAGGTAGATCGTATTCCAAGGGTTTCTTCTAACTGAATACTCAAATGAGTCGGCAATTTACTCAGGATTAAACAAGTTTGTGTGGTGTGAGTTCCACGACTTCTAAGCTATAAAGAAGGAAATAAGGAAAGAAAACAAAAAAAAACAAATTGAACGATTGATTGACTTGACAAGACGACAGACAAGCTTAGATTTCGAATCCCCCTAAGATCACCAAAACATTGGCGATCACAATACCAGCGATTTTCAATCTCGATTCATTCAGTTCTCAGACACCACCGTAACTCCTGACCCTTAGGTTTAAGATTGGCGAACGTTTGCTCTATCTGATCTAACTCCCAAGATTAATTACCGCCTGAGCTCTCACTTCTTGTGACGGAAAACTAACTGGCGTGATTACTAGTGATTTATGGGTTACTCTAGCAATGGATTAACCCTAACTGGCTCCTACGAAAGGCATACTCCAATGAATAGGTTAATTCTCAATTTGATGTTTTAAAGTGAGGCAAACGTTTGCTACTATCATCAACTTAACAAGAATCCTAACTAGGTGATCAAGCTAGAAAGGAAACAGTGGCAACAAAGAACAAATCAGACATGCAAGGAAAACTAACTGAATCTAAATTTAATAACCGCCGATCCGTGACCGCTTTAAAGGCCCGGGTCACTTAGGATTCATCTAATCTAAGCTCTATGAGTTTAGCTACTCATATTCAAAACAAGAGAAACGAAAACAATCAAGGAATACATCTTCAAGTAGGAAGACAGAGAAGAACTGTAAAACCTAATTTCGGATGAATCGTGAAGCTTGAATCTCCTGAATCTTCAACTCCTAGCACTGAGCTCTCCAAGATGGAAGAATGGCGTCACAATCTCTTTCCGGCTCTTCGA
Source organism: Linum lewisii (assembly GCA_034768395.1). NCBI lineage: Eukaryota > Viridiplantae > Streptophyta > Magnoliopsida > Malpighiales > Linaceae > Linum > Linum lewisii. Next base: position 18,852,705 of record CM068303.1, read on the forward strand.
ACTCTCTAAACTCTCTTTCGAACTCTGAAGTCTGGAAATTAATCCAAGGAGTAAGTGTATTTGAAAGTGTGGCCACCCGTTTGTATTTATAGAGTTTGCAAAATCCAGGCTGGAAAAGGATAGACTTCTCGGCGAGAACCTTGAGAGTTCTCACCAAGAACTTCAGTTCAAAGCGCAGTGTCCGTGCTGTGGCCATACTTCTCGGCAAGAACTTTGAGAATTCTCGTCGAGGACTTCAGTTGGGAGCTCACTGTCCGTTCTTGCCCAAAACATCTCGGCGAGAACTTTGTTCAAGCAGGGGAGGGTTTTGGTTTTGACTTGTATGACTTCTGGACTGATTTCGGGCTGTCCTTTGGGGTTCCTTTTCTTTCCGAGCACGTCCATGGCTACATTAATGACTGAAAAAACCTGTGCTATTACAAAAACACTAGAAAACCATCAAATAGACCATTAACGGGCCTAAGTAACCACAACAGTAAGAATTAGAGCAATTGAGTGAAAACACCCTAAACTACCCTAAAAGCCGTGTCCCATGCAGGAAAATGTCGCTTAAATGAGGCTGATAATCACGTCAAATTGAGTGTCATCAAATACCCCACACTTAAGCTTTTGCTTGTCCTCAAGCAAACTAAATTAGAACGCACTCAGATTCACAAATGACGAGATAGATCAAGTTAAAGTTCAAGCCTTCACAATGAATTATTAGACCGCTACTTCTAGAACAAGTGACCTAACATGTATACACGTCAACCAAACAACCTGGTCTCACTAATTATCTGCACACAACAAGGAGCAATCACAAATCATGCACAAATCTGACCTAACCGACTAGTCTCCTCACACAGAAAATATTTTGTACAAGGGGGACTCTCGCACTCAGTGTTTAAGGACGTGTTTCTGCTCTAAATCACTTTCTCGACCGAAGTATGTTATAAGTTTGCATTTCGACCACATCTCCACCACTGTGACAACACGAGTAATTTTTTTTGATTTTTTTTCTTTGTGGCGAATTTTTTCAAATTGCTAGAGGGGTTTACACGTCTAGACATAATAGCTAAGACAACCTGGTTAATGGATATAGGTAGGTTACCACAAACTGACTTCCGGTAGGCTAATCTAGAACTACTACCACAGGGGATCAACGGGGTGATGGAAAACATGGGAATGGCTGTAATGTATAACGAACCGAAAGAAAGGCCAAGCTCAAGGGTTTACACCTAAGGGATTTATCGTTAGGTTGGCTATCTAGCTTAAGTAGCTGAATCTAGGTGCCTCTATCATCCTAGAACTCGTGTCATCGTGTGATCTCGAATAGGTTTCATGCAAATTCTAACTCATTCAAAGTACAAGAAAGCCACTCAAAAAAGAATTGAAATTGCAGGTAATGTGCAATGGATCAAAAGCTCACAATTGGTTTGCTAGTCAGATTCGGTCATTTTCATGCAATCAAGGTGAAATACTACAAGAGTGATAAAAATTTCTGTTCTGACCAGGCAATTTAGCATCAATGCAGGCAAGTTGGTTACAGGTTCTAGGTTAAGCAGTCTAAGCATCATTATGACAGATTGAAAAACAACTTAACATCACAAGTCAAGAACAAGCAATTCTATGCTAGAGGAATGGAATATGTCACGAAATCACTGAAAACAAGTCAAGATCATGCAAGGTTCTCTAGCATCCTACCCCACATTTAAACGGTTCTGTGTCCTCCTCACAGGACTAAACTAGGAGAGAGAGATACGGAGAACCCAGGACGAGATGGTTGGCGTAGGGGAAGAACACGAAGAGTCCGGAGCGAAGTGGAGTAGGTACTCAAGTTCCTACAAAACAAAAACAAACAAAAGGAAACCAGGACAAGTGTCCCGGATCCACACAAAATAAGGACGAAAGACTGACTCAATAAATTCAAACAGACTCCAGCCATGGGTTGCCTCCCATGAAGCGCTCTTGCTTAAAGTCCTTGAGTTGGACGATATCTGGATGTCAATCAAGAGGCCTCCCAACTCAGGATTTCCTTCACGCTTGCATCAGAGTCAATGAAGTACAGCTTCGGCTTACCTCTGGTAAGGAAAAATTGCTTCCCATTGTCATGAGTCAAGTCTGTTCTACCGTCGGGAAGGTGTCTGGTAACTTTGAAAGGCCCGAATAAGTCCTTAGTACCTTTGCTTTCATCCGGTGGCTTATCGGATGATGGAGGAGTAATTGGCTTCCAAACCGTCTTAGTCTTTGCTTTACTCTCCTTCGTCATTTCACCTGAATCTTTAGCTCGTGGTGAATCAGTGGAAGATGCTTTCGGCTCCTCCTTCTTCTTTGGATTTTGTGTCGGAGGCTCATTCTTCAAATTGATGACCTGTGCACCATCTGTTACAGCTAACTTGGGAGAAATACTAGAAATATCATTAGTAACAGAGTTGACCTTGGCCAACTCCACAGTATCAACAGACAAACAATGCGCCTCTCCCTTAGGGATGTACTTCATACCGTCCTTGAGGCAGAATGTTACACTATCCTGACCGACCCTCAGTGTCAACGAGGCGTTCAAGACATTAATTGTCATGCCGGATGTTGCCATAAAAGGCCAGCCTAGGAGAAGAGTAACATCCTCCTCTCGAGTATCCATGCCAACAAAATTAGTTAGGAAGGTGAACGAACCACATTGAATGACTACATCTTTAATTAATCCCGTAGGTGCTTTCACAGATCTATCGGCAAACACCAATTGCATACTAATTAGTTTTAATTCACCTAGGTTTAATTTCTCATAAAGGTATGTAGGCATAACATTGATACATGCACCTAAATCAACCAAGCTACGATCAATTTTAATACCATTGATAAAGCAAGGTAAAGTAAAAGAACCAGGATCGGGGCACTTAGCTGGGGGAGGTATGAATGGTGCGCGGTCGAGGTCGGTAGAGCCCTCCTCATCAACAGAGATGGAAGACAACTCTCCCTTCTTTTTGTTCTTCACCAGATCCTTCACGACTTTTCCAACTTCTGGTATCATCTGGATAGCATCAGTGACTAGTATTTTGACCTACATGTTCTTCAGGTATTCATACCACTTATTGTATTGGGTGTCATGATCTTTAGCCTTACTCGTCAAGGCCTTGGGAAAGGGGACCCTCGGCTGCTAGGGAGGGAGAGGTGGTTCAGGGGTCGGCTTCGTAGGAGGCGGAGCAGTCACCTCCTCTTCGTCTTTATCTTCCTCTTCTTCCATGATATCCTCAATCTTTGGTATGTCTATAGAGATATCATCGGGAACCATTACCGGATCAAGAGCTGTAGGGCCAGCCAATTGCTTGCCACTTCTTTTAGAGATCGCCTTGACATGCTCATTCCTCAGGGTAGAGTCATTGTGAACCGATGGTTGACTGAAGAGGGGGCTATTGGCCAACATGTATTCATCGTACTCCCCACTCGCTGACTTTGAGCCATTTGACCTTGGTTTAAGGCGCTTGTTCTTTGAATTTTTCCTCGTGGTCAACGAGCCTTGTCATGATCAAGTCAAGCTTCTTGACCATCTCGCTCTCTTTGTTGTCATGAGGCAGCGATTTTTGAGGCTGCTATCCTTCGGTGCTTCCAGGAAGACCTTGATAGTTGATGCTCAAGTATTGATTCTGGCGATTCCCAGGAGCTGTCCCATAGTTTCCTTGGTTTTTATGCAGCGGCTGGTACATTCATTTGGATTGATTATTAGGCTTTTGATCTTGAAACGACCCAGATGGTCGGTTGCTCTGATTCTGATTAGCTTCAAAGTTGTAGGGAGGTCGCTCTTGGAAACTTCCTTGCTGTTGTGGCTGTCGGTAGTTGCGGTAGCCGATGTAGCCTTGTTGGTTGTTGGTGAAGCCTCCATTAATAAATGCTACTTCTTCCACGGACCAGACAACAACTCTACCAAAATTCTGACAACAACCTCCGTTATGTGCACAGGTCCCACACCATTGACAATCAACCACGAAGACAAGGGATGATGGAGTAGTGGTAGGCGCCTTGACTTTCTTCTAATGCTTTTGGACTTCTGCTTCATTCCGCTCTTTGATACTGAGCTTACTCCTAGCTCCTTCTGTTTGTGTTTCCCAATTCATGGACTTGGAAGCACAGTTAGCAAAATGGAGCAAGCTGCTTCTGGGGTAAGAGCAGTGCAGTCTCCCTCAGCTAAGGAGTTGACCCATTTAATTGACTCCTCGTTCATACCCCGAGCAAAGATTTCAGCGAGTTACCTCTGCTTGTAGCCATGGTGGGGGCAGTTGTAGAGAAGTTCTTGGAATTCATTCCAAGCGTCGTATAAACTCACTCCTTCACTCTGAACGAACCCCGAGATGCTGTCTTTGTGCGCGGTTGTTCTGGAAGGAGGAAAGTAATCCTCAACAAAATCCTGAGCCAGCTTATCCCAATCGGTGTAGTAACCGGGAGGCTTGCTATTGAGCCATCTCTTGGCATGGCCCTTGAGAGAGAATGGAAACGCTCACAAGCACAAGGTGTTCTTGTCGAGGGTTTCCACTTTTGAAAGTTTCACATAAAGCAATGAAGTCCACCAAGTGTGTGCAAGGATTATCGTTCGGCTTTCCTTCAAATTGTAGATCCCTAGAGATCATTCCCAGGAAGGGGATCTTGATCTCATAGTCAGGGTCAACCTCATTACGTGGCACAAAGATAGAAGATCGAATGCTAGTCGCGCTCGGCTTGTTGTAGTTCGCAAGGGTCTTCATTAGAGTGGCCATTCTTGGAGAAGGTGGAGTGGTAGTAGATTACTTCGGAATTCGCGGTTGCTTAAGTGGAGCAGAACTACCCGGCTTGTCTATAGTAGAAGACTTGAAAGACTTCGACTGAGAATGAGTGATTGGGCGGTGATGCATAAACATGTTTTTTTGCTCTTATGCATAAACCTGTGAACAACCTGAAAAGAACAAAAACAAACACAACCGGGGTAAAATCGAAGTGTGATGGAAAAATGAAAGATGGAAAGGTAGAAGAATAAAAATGCCAACTCTTCTTTCAAACAGTTAGAAGAGTTTCCCCGGCAACGACGCCAATTTGATGAACGTTGTAATGCGTGTGTCAAATACTACCAAGCTAAAAGTGAGGTAGATCGTATTCCAAGGGTTTCTTCTAACTGACTACTCAAATGAGTCGGCAATTTACTCAGGTTTAAACAAGTTTGCATGGTGTGAGTTCCACGACTTCTAAGCTATAAAGCAGGAAATAAGGAAAGAACACAAAAAAACAAATTGAACGATTGATTAACTTGACAAGACAACAGACAAGCTTAGATTTCGAACCCTCTAAGATCACTTGAACACTGGCGATCACAAGACCAGCAGTTTTCAATCCCGATTCATTCAATTCTTAGACACCACCATAACTCCTGACCCTTAGGTTTAAGACTGGTGAACGTTCGCTCTATCCGATCTAACTCCCAAAATTAATTACCGCCCGTGCGTTCGCTTCTGCGATAAAAAACTAACTGGCATGATTACTAGTGATTAATGAGTTACTCTAATAGTGGATTAACCCTAACTGGTTCCTGTGAAAGGCATACTCCAATGAATAGGTTAATTGTTGATTTGATGTTTTAAAGTGAGGCGAACGTTCTCTACTATCCTCAGCTTAACAAGAATCCTAACTAGGTGATGCTAGAGAAACTGACTAAATCTGAATTTAATTACCGCGGATCCGTGACCGCTTTAAAGCCCGGGGTCACTTAGGGTTCATCTAATCTAAGCTCTATGAGTTTAGCTACTCATATTCAAAACAAGAGAAACAAAATAATCAAGAAATACATCTTCAAGTAGGAAGACAGAGAAGAAATGTAAATCTTAATTTCGGATGAATCTGTGAAGCTTCAATCTCCTGAATCCTCAACTCCTAGCACCGAGCTCTCCGAGATGGAAGGATGGCATCACGATCTCTTCCCAGCTCTTCGAACACTCTAAAATCTCTCTCGAACTCTGAAGTCTGGAAATTAATCCAAGGAACAAGTGTATTTGAAAGGGTGGCCGCCGGCTTGTATTTATAGGGTTTGCAAAATCCCGGCTGGAAAAGGATAGACTTCTCGGCGAGAACCTTGAGAGTTCTTGCTGAGAACTTCAGTTCAAAGGTCACTGTCCGTGCTGTGGCCATACTTCTCGGCGAGAACTTTGAGAGTTATCACGGAGGACTTCAGTTGGTAGCTCACTGTCCGTTCTTGCCCAAAACATCTCGGTGAGAACTTTGTTCTTCTTGCCGAGAACTTCAGTTTAAGCAGGGGAGGGTTTTGGTTTTGACTTGAATGACTTCTGGATCGATTTTGGGCTATCCTTCGGGCTTCCTTTGCTTCCCAAGCACATCTGTGGCTACATTAATGACGCCAAAAACATGTGCTATTACAAAAACACTAGAAAACCATCAAATAGACCCCAAACGGGCCAAAGTAACCACAACAGTAAGAATTAGAGCAATCGAGTGAAAACACCCTAAACTACCCTAAAAGTCATGTCTCAGGCAGGGAAATGTAGCTTAAATGAGGCTGATAATCACATCAAATTGAGTGTCATCACCTTGCCATAAACAAGTTGATACTACGTAGTGCTGATAGGAGCCTTGAACGCAGTTCGGTACGCCCATAAGGCCTCATTGAGCTTAGATGACCAGTCCTTGCGAGATCGGCCAACTATTCTATCAAAAATCGTTTGAGCTCATGGTTTGTCACTTCTGCTTGACCGTTTTCCTGAGGTGATAAGCGGTGGACATTCTATGGGTGACGCCGAAACGTTTGCACACCCGATCGAATTGTCCATGGAAGTGGGTGCCCTTATTGCTTATGATGAAGCGTGGTGCACCAAAACACATGAAAAGACATTGGAGAAACTTCCCAGCCACTCCAGAATCATTCATAGGTAAGGTTTGCACCTCTGCCCACTTAGAAACATAATCAATGGCCACAAGAATTTACTTATTTCCATTGGAGGGTGTGAAAGGTCCCATGAAATCACTTCCCCAAACATCAAATATTTTAACAGTTAAAGATATGTTTTGAGGCATTTCATTTTGGTTCGAGATATTACCTGACGTTTGGCAGGCATCGCAATGGCAGACAAAGACATCGTAGTCTCTAAATAGGCTCAACCAAAAGAATCCGACTTCAAGCACCTTTCTCGCGGTTCGGTTGCCAACAAAGTGTCCTCCGAATTGGCCTTGATGGCATTGGCGCGTGATGTCGGCTGCCTCAACGTAGGAGACACATCTTCGGATCATCCCATTGACTCCAATTCGGTACAGGAACGGATCATCCCAGAAGTAGGACTTGGCTAGCTTAGTCAGCTTCTTTCGCATGTTGTAGTCGAACTCCGAGGGGATGAAATCAGAGGCGAGGTAATTGGCGATGGCGGCATACCATAGCTCTTCATGTGTGAATGCATTTCTCAGAGTTTGAGCATGGTGGATCGCCCATGGGTCGATGGCTATGCTATGTACTTGTTCTTGTAGCTCAAGATGCAACAGCTCATCAGGGAAAGAATCATCAATGGGAGAGATAGGAGACATACCTGGTTGTGATTCCTCGAGTCGGGAGAGGTGGCCAGCCGCTACATTTTCAGCTCCCTTCTTATCCTTGATCTCGATGTCAGATTCTTGAAGCAAGAGAACCCACCACATCAGCCTTGGCTTTGAGTCTTGCTTTGGGAGGAGGTGGCTTAGAGCAGCATGATTGGTGTACACAATAGTTTGACAGACCATCAGGTATAGTCTGAACTTGTTAAACGAGAACACAATGGCAAATGCTCCTTCTCCATAGTAGTGTAGTTCCGTTGCGCATCATTTAGAGTCTTGCTGGAAAAGTAGATGGGGGTGGAACCTTTTCTCCTTTCGTTGCCTCAAACCAACACCAACAGCAAAGTCGCTACCGTCACACATGATCTCAAACGACAAGCTCCAATCCGGCACCGTGAGGATAGGCGCGGTAGTGAGCTTAGTCTTCAGAATTTTGAAGGCCTCAAGGCAAGCCTTATCGAACACAAATGGAACAGCCTTCTTCAGAAGTTTAGTCATTGGAAGAGTGATCTTCGAGAAGTCCTTGATGAATCTTTGATAGAATCCTACTTGGCCAAGGTAGCTTTGAACCGTCTTTACTGAAGAGGGTGGTGGGAGGCTAGCAATAGTCTTAAGCTTGGTGCGATCGACCTCTATCCGAAGCTTGGATACCTTATGTCCAAGAACAATGCCTTCGGTAAACACATGAAGTGACACTTCTCTCAACTTAGAGCCAGATTTGTGTGTTCACACTGAGCTAGCACTTTATTCAAGTTAGCAAGGTATTGATAAAATGAGTCGCCATAGACGGATAAGTCATCCATGAAAACCTCCACAACATTCTCTACCAAATCTCCAAAGATAGCAAGCATACATCTCTGAAAGGTAGCTGGAGCATACATTCACAAACTGAAGGGAATCCGTCGGTAGGCAAAGGTTCCCACCGGACAAGTGAAGGTTGTCTTCTCTTGGTCGTCAAGCTCAATTGGGATTTGGAAGTAACCAGACATCCCATCCAAGAAGCAATATAACTCATGACCGGCTTACCTCTTAAGCATCTGATCAATGAATGGTAGTGGAAAGTGATCCTTATTGGTGGCATTGTTAAGGCGCCGATAGTCGATGCAGACTCTCCATCCTGTGACAGTACCAATGGGGATGAGCTCTCCCTTCTGATTAGGAACAACTGTGATCCCTCTTTTCTTCGGGACAACTTGAGTGGGGCTCACCCAAGGGCTATCAACAATAGGATATATGATTCCAACACCAAGGAGTTTAAGAACATCCTTCTTCAACACTTTTTGCATCAATGGGTTCAACTGGCGTTGTGGCTGTCTAACCAGTTTGAACTCCTCATATACCACAATCTGATGCTTGCAAAAAGCTTCATAAATTCCTCCAATGTCTGCTAACTACCAGGCTATAGCTCGGATGTGTTTCTTCAAAAGCTTGACCAATTGCTTCTTCTGTCCAGATGACAGAGCGGAGCAGATGATGACTGGTAATTGTGAATCGTTGGCCAAGAATGCATACTTGATACCCTATTTTGCACGTTATCAAATTGGCGCCATTGTCGGGGACTCTTCTCTATTGTTTGAAAGAAGAGTTGGCATTTTATTCTACTACCTTCCATTTTTTCATTTTCCATTACACTTTGATTTTACACCGGTTGTTCTTGTTTTTGTTGTTTGCAGGTTGTTTATAGGTATATGAACCGCCCGTTCACTCGTTCTCAGCTCAATCCTAATAAGACTAAGAGCTTAGACAAGTCAAGCAGTTCTACACCGACCAAACAATAGCAAGCAAAGAAACAAGTGATTATCGATCCACCCCCATTAAGATTGAGGAGTTGAAGGAGAACTCCTCTTCTTCATCCGCATCATCTACTTTGTTAGAGTCGTCGCCACCCTCTACTAGAATGGGTGATCAAAAGTTACCACCAGCACCACCGCCTCCTTCTCTGTGCACTATGGCAGATTATAACTAACCGAGCGCGACTAGCGTTCGGTCAAACATCACCATTCCTCACAACGATGCCGATCATGACTATGAGATCAAGATCCCATTCCTAGGAATGATCTCTAGGGATGTTCAATTCGAATGGAAGCCACATGACAACCTATGCACACATCTGGCGGACTTCGTTTCCATGTGCGAGACCTTCAAGAGTGGGAGTCTCGATAAGAACACTTTGTGCTTGCGAGCTTTCCCATTCTCTCTCAGAGGCGCCGCAAAGAGGTTGCTTAACAGCAAGCCACCCAGTCACTACACCAACTGGGATGAGCTTGCTCAAGACTTTGTAGAGGAATACTTTCCTCCGCCCAGAACCACAACTTACAAGGATAACATTGCTTGGTTCAGATAGAAGGATAGAGTCAACTTATACGATGCTTGGAATGAATTCCAAGAAATCCTCTATGACTGCCCTTATCACGGCTTTGAGCAAAGGCAACTAGCTAAAATCTTTGCTTGAGGGATGAATGAAGAATCTGCTAAGTGGGTCAACTCCTTGGCTGAGGGATATTGTATCGTGCTCACACCAGAAGTTGCTCTTCTTCACTTTGCAAGCTGTGCATCTAAGTCAAGAAATTGGGAGAGACAATCTGAAGCAGCTAAGAGCCGATTAAGCCTTGAAGAACAGATCAAGGCCAAAGTACAGAAACACATAAAGAAGGCTGGCGCTTCCACCAACTCTCCGTTGGCGTCTGTCTATGTTGCTGATTGTGAATGGTGTTGGGTATGTGCTCATAATGGAGGAAGTTACCAGAACTTTGGTAAAGCAGATGTCTGGTCTATAGATGAAGTGAATTTTGTTGGTCAAGGCTTCACCAACAATTAAAAAGGCTACTCCGACTATCGTCAGTTCAGACGATCGCAACTACAAGGGAGCTTCCAAGAGCGTCCTCCTTACAACTCAGTCATCAACCAGAACCAGAATAACCAACCATCTGGGTCGTTTCAAGAACAGAAGCCGAACAATCAATCCGGAGGAATCTATCAACCGCCTTAGAGGAATCAAGGAAACTATGGTACAACACCTGGTAATCGCCAGAATCAGTACCTAAATAACACCTATCAAGGCCCTCCTGGATTCACCGGAGGACAGCAACCTCAAAGATCTGCGCCGGTAAACACTAAGGAGAGCGAGATAGACAAGAAGCTCGACCTAATCATGACAAGGCTCGGTGACCACGATGAAAAATTCAAAACTCAAGCCGCCTTGAATCAAGGTCAAAAAGCTTAGAGTCAGAGGATAGAAGATCAAATCAACAACATTGCTAGCCTCCTCTCTTCAGTGTCCGTGGGTCAGTAATCGAGCCAGGAAGAGCCTAATCCAAGGAATGAACATGTTAAAGCCATCTCGACAAGCAGTGGCCAGCAACTAGCTGTTCCTACAGCTCCTGATCCGGTCATGGTTCCCGACGCTATATCCATTGACATGCCAGAGATCGAGGAGGAAGATAAAGAAGAAGAAGAGGAGACAATTGTCACGCCTCCTCCATTAGCTCCTGAACCACCTCTAGCCCCTTATCCGCCTAGGACTTCGTTCCCTAAGGCTATGAAGCTCAAGAATCTTGACACCCAATACAAGAGATGGTATTCGGTCATGAAGTACACGAAAATCAAAATTCCAGTCACCAAAGCTATCCAGATGTTATAAGAAGTCGGAAAAGTCGTGAAGGATCTTGTGAAAAACAAGAAGAAGGGAGAGTTGTCTTCCGTCTCTGTTGATAAGGAGGGCTCTGCTGACCTCCACCGCACGCCATCCATACCTCCCCCAGCTAAGTGCTTCGATCCTGGTTCTTTTACTTTAACTTACTTTATCAATGGTATTAAAATTGATCGTAGCTTGGTTGATTTAGGTGCATCTATCAATGTCATGCCTACTTGCTTATATGAAAAGTTAAATCTAGGGGAATTGAAACCAATTAGTATGCATTTGGTGTTTGATGATAGATCTGTTAAAGCACCTAGGGGATTAATAAAACATGTAACTATCCGTTGTGGTCCTTATCTTAGCTGATTTTGTTGTTATGGATACCCGAGAGGAAGATGTTACCCTCCTCCTTGGCCAACCGTTTATGGCAACAACCGGCATGACAATGAATGTCATGAATGGCTCGTTGACATTAAGGGCCGGAAAGGATAGTGTAACATTCTTCCTCAAGGACGGTATGAAATACATTCTTAAGGAAGATGCTCATTGTTTATCCGTTGATACTGTGGAGTTGGCCTCGGTCAACTCTACTAATAATGACATTTCTAGTGCTTTTTCCAAGATAGTTATGACAGGCGTTGAATAGATTATATGTCCGAAGAACGAGGCTCAAGCACAGAAGCCAAAGACAAAGGAGGCACCGAAAGCTCCCACCGTTGAATCACCACGAGCTAGAGAGCAAAGTGAAAAATATGGTGGTCTGGAAGCCTATAGCTACGCCATCCTCCGATAAGCCACCAGATGAAAGCAAGGATATGAAGGATTTATTCGGGCCTTTTGAAGTAACTGGACACCTCCCCGATGGACGAACTCAATTGACCCACATCAATGGGAGGCGATTCCTCTTGAGCGGAGGTACATCGAGGCTATATTTCATGGACTCTGATACGAGCGTAAAGGAAATCCTGAGTTGGGACGCTCTTGATCGTCATCCAGGTATCGTCCAGCTAAAGGACGTTAAATGAGAGCGCTTCGTGGGAGGCAACCCACGGCTGGAGTCCGTTTTAAATTTATTGAGTCAATTTTTCGTCGTTCGAGTCAGGTTCGAGGGAGCCAAAGTGTCAGTTGTGCTATTTTCAGCACTTCTATTTTTCAGTCAAAACTTCTCGCCGAGAACTTTAATTATTCTTGGTGAGAAAGTGGGTTTTTAACAGGGTGTTTTTCTCGTCGAGTTTTCAAACCCAGTTTTCAAAGAAGTTCTCACCGAGAACTTCAAAGTTCTCGTCAAGAACTTCAAAGTTCTCGGCGAGAAGGTTGGTCAGTTTGAGCAATTTTTCTAGTTGAAGTTTTCAAAACCATTTTCAAACAAGTTCTCACCGAGAACTTTGGGGTCTGTCAGAAAATTTTTGAAAATATTTTTTTTCCAAAAAAAAGAGAAGAGTCCAATTTTTTTCAAAATTCCCCTAATCGTCTTCATTTGACTTTCTTCTGTGTGGATCTGATACACTTGTCCCGGTTTCCTTTTGATCTTTTTGTTGTTTTTGTTTTGTAGGACTTTTGTAGCTACTTCACTCCGCTCTGGGTTCTTCACCTCATCCTAGACATCGACCATCACCTTCCAGGTTCTCCATATCTCTCTATTCTAGTTTTGTCCTGTGAGGACACAAAACAATCTTGTTTGTAGGATGCTAGAGAACTATGCATGATCTTATTTGTTTTCTGTGATTTCGTGGTGCATTCCAATTCCTCTAGCATAGAATTACTCGGTTCTTGACTTTTGATGTTAAGTTGACTTCAATTTTTCACAATGATGCTTAGATTGATTAGCTTAGAACCTGTAATCAACTTGCATGCATTGATGCTAAATAATCTGGTCAGAACAGAAATTTAAATCACGCTTGTAGTGTCGCTTTGAAATGCATGAAAATGATTGAATCCGACTAGCAACCAATTGTGAGCTTTTGATCCTTTGCACTTAACTTGCAATATGTATTCTTTTTGAGTGGCTTTCTTGTACCTTGAATGCGTTAGAATTTGCATGAGACCTATTCGAGAGCACAAGATAACATGAGTACTAGGAGGATAGAGGCACCTAGAATAGCTACTTAAACTGGAAGCCATCCCAACGATAAATCCTCTAGGTGTAAACCCTTGTGCTTGACCTTTCTTTCAGGTTGTTTATACATTACAGCCAATTCCCATGTTTTTCATCACTCCGTTGATCCCATGTGGTAGTAGCTTGAGATTAGCTAACCGAAAGTCGGTCTGTGGTGACTTGCCTATAGCCAATAAATCAGTGGTCTTACTCTTAGCTATTATGTCCAGACGTGTAAACCCCTATAGCAACTACAAAAATTAGCACTAAAAGAAAAAAAAATAGAAAAACAGAAAAATACAAAGAAAAAGTCAAATAAAGTTCAAGTTCAAGTTAAAGTCAAAATAAAAAAAAAGTTCAAGTTAAAGTAGTAGCTCGATAGTTCAAAAACATTCTTCTCCCTACATATGGAAGAACGAAAACAAGTAAATATAGAAAGAAAAGAAAATTCAGAAAAAAGTGGTAGGTTGCTTGAGGGTATCATAGGACGAGCGTACATCATTCCATTCCATGTCTGGTTAGACGGTAGGAATCCATAGGCATGATTCGAGGGAAGTTAGTCAATTGCTACACCACACCAAAGCCCCATCATCATACATCCCTTCATCCATTCATTATAAACCCTTGTAGTGTAGGATCGTTACAGTCCCGCGCAAAGTCCTTTTAACTAGATTCTCGTGTTGTCACAGGGTCGGAGATCTGGTCGAAATGCAAACTTATGACATAATTCGGTCAAGAAAGTGATTGTTGCTGCAGTTTTAGCGGTATCAAATAACTAACCTACCGAAGTAGACTAGATCGTATTCCACAGGGTTTCTTCTAATTGACTACTCAAAGAAGCTGGCAAATTATTCAGGTTTGAACAAGTTGTGCGTGGTGTGAGTTCCACGACTTCTAGACTAAGATGCAAGAAAATTAAAATGAAATTAAAAGACAGAATGAATTGCTGGTTTAGACAGACGACAGACAAGCTTAGATTTCGAATTCCCCTTAGATCACCAAGGAAACAGCAATCAACCGATCAACGGATTTCAATTCTCGTTCAAGTATACACCACCATAACTCCTTACCCTTAGGTTTAAGACTGGAGAATGTTTGCTCTATCCGGTCTAACTACCAAGATTAACTAGCCGCCCGGGTACGATCGCATCTCGCAACGACTTAATTAACTGGTGCAATTACTAATGATTTATGAGTTACTCTTGAAGCGGATTAACCCTAACTGGTTCCTACGAAAGGCACACTCCAATGATTAGGTTAACTGGTTGAATTGATGTTTTGAAGAGAGGCGAGCGTTCGCTTCTATCCTCCACTTAACAAGAATCTAAACTAGGTGATCATGAAAGACAAGTTTATGCGCCAAAGCAGGGAGATGTCTGGCGACTAACCCTAGCTTGCAAAAACCTAATCTAGGCGACCAACCAGAAAAGAAACATAAACAATCAAGAACAAAACAACCATGCAAGAGAAACTGATTGAACTTGGAATCTAATTACCGCCGATCCGTGACCGTTTTAAAGCCCTGGGTCACTTAGGGTTTATCTAATCTAAGCTCTACAAGTTTAGCTACTCATATTAGGAACAAGAGAATGTAAAACAAACAAGGAATACATCTCAAGTAGGCAGAACAGAGAAGAACTGTAAAACCTAATTTGACGAATCCGCGAAGCTTCAATCTCCTGTAATCTTCAATCCAAGCTCCGAGTCTCCGAGGTGAAGGGATGGCGTCACGATCTCTCCACGATTCTTTGAACTCTCTAAACTATCTCTCTCGACGTCTAGGTCTGGAAACTATGATTGAAGTTATGAGGTCTCTTTTATTTGGGCCGCCGATTAAGTATTTATACTTAACCCTAATTCAGCCGGATTTGTTCTGATATTTTTGCCGAAAATATTGAGGAATTTTCGGCAAAAATTCCTTTGTAAATGGATGGGCCGCCGGCTGCTTTCTCCTGATATTTTCGGTCCAATAGTTTTCGGTCAAAAACTTAGGGTTTTCACCAAAAATTTCCTTCAGTCGGCATCAGTGATTTGTGAACATATTTTCGCCAAAAATCCTAGTGTATTTTCGGCGAAAATTCCTTTGTAAACCGGGGCAGGAATTGTTTCGACTTGATTGGCTCCTTTGATCGATTCCGGTGCAATTCCTCGAGGTTCCAACGCCTTAGACACGTCCTTGGCTACTTTATTTGACGGCAAAAACCTGTGCTAACATAAAAACACTAGAAAACCATCAAATAGACCCGAAACGGGCCAAGGTAACACAAATGGCACGAGATAGGGCAATTGATTGAATATTCGCTATTCTAACCAAAATACCACGTCTTAAGCAAGGAAATGTCGCTTAAATGAGGCTGATAATCACGTCAAATCGAGTGTCTGGTGAACCTAAGATCGTTGTTCGGTTCAACCAAATAAACTAACTAAGCTAACAAAAGCTAGGGTAGATCGTATTCCAAGGGTCTTCTAAGATTGACTACTTCAAAACTGGCAAAATACTCTAATACAGACAAGTTGTGCGTGGTGTGAGTTCCACGACTTCTAATTCTAAGAAATGCAGAGAAATTAAAACAAATTAAACTAAAGCAGATTGGAAATTAGGGTTTGAAAACAGAGATGACAAACGAACTTAGACTTTGAATCCCTCTTCGTTCCCAGAGCATTGGCAATCAACAGATCAGCGAATTTCGATTCTCATTCAATCAATTACTAAGACACCACCATAACTCCTTACCCTTAGGTTTAAGACCGGCGAACGTTCGCTCTATCCGTTCTAACTACCAAGATTAACTAGCCGCCCGGGTACGGTCGCCTCTCGCAACGACTTAATTAACTGGTGCAATTACTAACGATTTATGAGTTACTCTTGCAGTGGATTAACCCTAACCGGTTCCTACGAAAGGCACGCTCCAATTATAAGGTTAATTGTTCAATTCGATGTTCTAAATTAAGGCGAGCGTTCGCTTCTATCCTTAGCTTAACCAGAATCTAATCTAGGTGATCAATCTAGACAAGAAACATGAACAAGGAAGAACAAATCAAACATGAAAGAGAACTGATTGAATTTCGAATCTAATCACCGCCGATCCATGACCGCTTTAAAGCCCTGGGTCACTTAGGGTTCATCTAGTCTAAGCTCTAACGAGTTTAGCTACTCATGTTTATCACAGAAGAATCAAAGACAAAGAAAGGGTTCATCATTCAGAGGAAGAACATAAAAGAATCTGAAAAACCTAATTTAGACGACTCCGGCAGACTTCGATCTTCGGTAAACTACACTCCTAGCTCCGGTTCTCCGAGATGAAAGGGATGGCGTCACGATCTCTTTCCGGCTCTTCGAACTCTAAGTCTTCGCTCCAGAACTCCAGAGAAAATCGTAGGATTCTGATTTGAAAAGTATCTTCTGATGTAAATTATGTTGTCTCCCTTTTTGGGGCCGCCGGGTTAAGTATTTATACTTAACCCTAATCAACCGGATTTCTTCTATTATTTTCACGAAAATATTGAGGAATTTTCGGCGAAAATTCCTTTGCAAATGAGGGGTTCCGCCGGCTGATTCTCCTGGACTTCATTCTCGGTCGAAGACTTGATCAATTTCCCGAAAATTCCTTCAGTTGCCAACAGCCGATTTGTGATGATATTTTTGCCGAAAATACAGGGTATTTTCGGCGAAAATACCTTTGTAATCCGGGCAGGAATTTTCTTGAACTTGATTGGCTCCTTTGATGATTCCGGTTCAGTTCCTCGATGTTCCAATGCCTTAGACACGTCCTTGGTTACTTATTCGATGGCAAAAACCTGTGCTAACATAAAAACACTAGAAAACCATCAAATAGACCCGAAACGGGCCAAGGTAACACAAATGGCACGAGATAGGGCCATCGATTGAATATTCGTTATTCTACCCTTAAAACCATGTCTTAAGCAAAGAAATGTCGCTTAAATGAGGCTGATAATCACGTCAAATCGAGTGTCATCAGTGTCATCAAAATACCCCACACTTAAGCTTTTGCTTGTCCTCAAGGAAACTGAACTAGAACACACTCAAATTCACAAATGACACGAGGTTAAACTGAGATTCAATTCTAACAATTTGGTTTAGACTGTTCCACGTAGAAAAAGTAACCTACACATCCAAGAACATCAACCAAACAAGTTTTCGATCTCACTAATTTTTGCACACTTCAAGTAGTAGTTTTAACAAAGCACGTTTCTTGGGAAAACAATTAATCATAATTAACCGACTACGATAACACCAATTCTAATCAAAAAGACTTTAAGCTCTAGCCATGATGTGGATGCGGAGGTAGGAAAAGTGACGTGGCTATCGACTTGACTTCATCCGTTTCTAGATCTGTACGTTACATGTTCTAGCTAGGACCATTTAAACAATGATTTATTTCAAGTTTCAAACTTCTTCCTTCAATTTATTTACTGCATACTAGTGCTCGATACCAAACACTTCACTTAGGTGTTGGACCTGCCTAGCTCACAGTATTTGTGCTTATGCTAGTGCTCAACCCGAACACTTCACTTAGGTGTTGGGCTTGCCTAGCTTTATTTTCAGCACTTTAAAGAACTTAACATTGATTTGCACAACTTAATTACTTGATTTAACTATTTAGCCACTTGGTCCTAGCTAGTTATAACTTTTTACACAAGATTTCGAATTGGATTTCCGCCTAATCTCAAGCCACAATCACAGGTTAACAAATATGGAGTGAAAAACATGGGAGAAGCTAGCATTTATCATCTTAGAATGGTGTTATCGAGCTTTGTGATTAACAAGCAAAACTGTTTAATCGATTCAAATTTCAACTACAAGAGTGATTCGTGATTTGTTCTGACCTAGACTCATTTAATATCAGTTCTGACACGTTGGTTACAGGTTCTAAGTGGAACAGTCTATACATCATTGTTCAAAATTGAAGTCAATTTTAAATCAAAAGTCAAGAATTGAGCAATTCTAATGCTAGCTTAACAAGAATCGCACCGAAAAACACACAATACACAATTAAGGGAAATCAAGTTCATGCAAGGTTATCTAACATCCTACCCCACACTTTAATCGTTCTGTGTCGTCACAGGACTAAACTAGAGTGGAGAACCTGGAATGAGATGGTCAGTGTAGGGGCTGAGCACGGATAGCTCGGAGTGGAGCGGAGTAGCTACTCGAATTCCTCTCGTCAGTGCGGAGCATGTGCTGATGGTACCCGACACGGCCATGGAAAGCTGGGTGGAGGGCCCTGGACGGCGGTTGTGACGGGAGCGGGAGCTAGAGTCGGTGTCAAGTCGCGCCTTGGTCCTGCGCTCATGAATGACATTCCTAAGACCAGAAACGAAACCAGATTAGTTAACTAATAACCCACCCCACACTTAGTCGAAAAACTCAATTTCACAAAGAAAGGAGGAAAACCGAGTGGGGGTAAGCAAAGTAAGTAACCGGTAATCACAATAAATCTCAAAGTATGCATATGTCTAGTCGGAACGTTCATAACATAGTTAGGGATCAAAAGTCAAGCCGACATTGAAAAAGTCAACATCATAGCACATTGAACCCTAATCATGGCAAGACTATCTCAAAGCGGGAAATGACGGCATAATAGAAACTCAGATGGCAAGCACAGATATATGAACGTGAAAGAACATTTATGGCAGCCAAACAAGCATAGAAAATTCATGGTCAAACCGACACTTCACAAAAGTCAACACCGCAAAGAATTTATCTTTAAGCACAGCAACACACGATCAAATGGTTTCAAAAATGAAGAAGAGAGGAGAGAGAGGTTGAATTCGGATTTGAACACGAAAATTTGGTTGATTTTCAAAGGAATTTTCGGCGAAAATAAGTGCAAGTTTTCGCCGAAAATCTTAGTTAAAAAGTACTGCCGGTTTTCAAAATAATTTTCGCCGAAAACATTAATACATTTTCACCAAAAATATGAAACAGAGACGTCTGGAAAACTCAGTGGGATTTGAAAGGGCATTTTCGCCAAAAACATGGGTTATTTTCGCCGAAAAATTTGACCTCTACGATTGAAAATATTTTCGCAATCCCGGCAAACTTCAGAAAATCACAGTTAAATCCACAAAAATCGGAACAACCTCAAACAACTTGCGATTGACACTACGACACACAGACTACACACGAAAAATAAGAAAACAAACAAACTGATACTTTTGGCTTCCCCGAACCGACTCTAAAATACTAAGTTTGACACAAATGAAAAACTGACTCCAGCCGTGGGTTGCCTCCCACGAAGCGCTCTTGCTTAACGTCCTTGAGCCGGATGATACCTGGACGACAATCAGGAGACATCCCAACTCAGGATTTCTCTTAGGCCCGAGTCGGAGTTCTTGAAATATCCTCCGACAAGTGTGAACTTCTTCCCGTTTGCGTGAATTATCTTGGTTCGTTCTTCGGGAAGATGACCAGAATTTTTACAAGGCCTGAACAGTTCTTTCGAAGAAGCATCCTTCAGAGGATCATTCTTCCCTGGTGGCTCGGTTGACGGGGGCTGAGCAATCGGCTTCCAAACCGCATTCGTCTTCTCTTTATTCTCCTTCTTTATCTCGCCAGGATCTTTAATGTTTGGCGATTCATGAGGGGATGCCGTCAGATCTTCCTTCTTTCCTGGCTCTTGTGCCGGCAGCTCATTCTTCAGATTAGGGACCTGTCCAACACCTGGCAAGAAGATTTCTGCAGAAACTCTAGATTTTTCATTAGTAACAAAGTTGACCGAAGCCAACTCCACAACTTCAACAGATAAACAATGCATCTCTTCTTTGACTGGGACTTGCATACCGTCCTGGAGGCGGAATGTCATGGTATCCTTGCTGACCCTTAATGTCAACGAGCCATTCAGGACATTAATGGTAATGCCGGCTGTTGCCATGAACGGTCGGCCTAGGAGAAGAGTGACATCTTCCTCTCGAGTATCCATAACAACAAAGTCAGTCAGAATAGTAAAAGGACCACAATGGACAGCCACGTTTTCTATTATTCCCCTAGGTAGTTTAACAGATCTGTCGGCAAACACTAAATGCATGCTAATTGGTTTCAACCCTCCTAGGTTCAATTTCTCAAACAGGCAAGTAGGCATAACATTGATATAAGCACCTAGATCAATTACACTACGATCAATCTTCACATCATTAATAATGCAAGGCAAAGTAAAAGCACCGGGATCTCGACACTTAACTGGGGGAGGTATGGGTGTCGCCTGGCTCTGGATGGCGGAGCATTTTTCCTCGAGGGAGACGGAAGACAACTCTTCCTTTTCTTGTTCTTCGCAGGATCCTTTGTGATTTTGTCAGCCTCCAGTATCACCTGGATAGCATCAGTAACTGGTGTATTCATATTCGTGTTCTTCAAGTATCCATGCCACTTTCTGTACCGGGTATCATGATCTTTCTCCTTTGATTGTGCGGCCTTAGGAAACGGAATCGGAGCCAGATATGATGGAGGGGGTGGCGCAGGAGATGTCTTTGTCAGGGCAGGCGGGGCAGTCACCTCCTTCTCGATCTCTGGCTTGTCAATGGCTATAGTAGCAGGAGCCAAGATCGGGTCAGGAGCTGTAGGATCAGCTAATTGCTTGCCGCTTCTTGTGGAGATGGCCTTGACGTGCTCCTCCATAATGGTAGAGTCGTCTCGAACTAATGATTGATTAAGGAGGGGGCTACTAGTTACCAGGGTAAACATGTTATTCAATAGGCTCTCCATTCTTTGACCTCGAGCTTCATGTTCTTGATTTAAGTCGGCTTGAAGCTTGAATTTCTCCTCATAGCTATCGAGCCTTGCCATGATTAGGTCGAACTTTTTGACCTCGAGCCATGTGTTACTTGATGTAGATCTCTGAGGTTGATCTTGATAACTATCGCTCAAGTACGGATTCTGACTCTGGTTGAATCCGAAGTTGTAAGGAGGGCGCTCTTGGAAACTTCCTTGTTGTTGAGGAGGTTGTATGAACTGACGATAATCGGGGTAGACTCTTTGATTGCTGGTGAAGCCTTGATCAATAAAGTTCACTTCCTCTGAAGACCAGTTACCGAAAATCTTCTTCATTTCTTTCTACACTTCAATCTTGATCTGATCTTCACGGCTTGGTCGGCTCTTAGTTGCTCCAAACTGTCTCTCCCAGCTTCTCGACTTAGATGCGCAGTTTGCAAAGTGAAGAAGAGCAGCTTCCGGTGTGAGTGCGGTGTAGTCTCCATCAGCTAAGGAGTTAACCCATTCAGATGACTCTTCGTTCATACCCCAAGCAAGATCTCGGCTAGTTGTCTCTGCTCGAACCCATGATGAGGGCAATCGTAGAGGAGTCCCTGGAATTCGTTCCAAGCATCATGTAAACTTACTCCTTCTCTCTGTCTAAACCTTGAGATGTTTTTCCTATAAGCAGTTGTTCTGGAAGGAGGGAAGTATTCCTCTACGAATTCCTGAGCAAGAGTCTCCCAGTCAGTGTAGTAGCCAGGTGGTTTGCCAGTGAGCCACCTCTTAGCTGCACCTTTTAGAGAGATCGGGAAAGCTCTCAAGTAAAGAGTGTTCTTGTCGAGATTCCCGTTCTTGAAAGTGCTGCAGAGATCAAGGAAATCCGCCAGATGCGTGCACGGATTGTCTAATGGCCTGCCTTCAAATTGTAAATCCCTAGAGATCATTTCCAGGAAGGGGATCTTGATCTCAAAGTCAGGACCATCTTCATTGCGCGGCACAAAGATGGAAGAACGAACACTAGTAGCACTTGGCTTATTGTAATCCGCAAGACTCTTTTGAGCAGCCATTGCGGTAGGGAAGATGGAACAGAAGTGATTCGATTCTGTACCTGCTATGATCTGCAAGGGACAAAAATAAGCACAACCGGTGTAAAATTGAAGTGTGATGGGAAATGAAAGATGGAAAGTAGAAGAATAAAATGCCAACTCTTCTTTCAAACAATATAGAAGAGTCCCCGGCAACGGCGCCAATTTGATGCTGCAGTTTTAGCAGTATCACATAACTAACCTACCGAAGTAGACTAGATCGTATTCCACAGGGTTTCTTCTAATTGACTACTCAAAAAAGCTGGCAAATTATTCAGGTTTGAACAAGTTGTGCGTGGTGTGAGTTCCACGACTTCTAGACTAAGATGCAAGAAAATTAAAATGAAATTAAAAGACAGAATGAATTGCTGGTTTAGACAGACGACAGACAAGCTTAGATTTCGAATTCCCCTTAGATCTCCAAGGCAACAGCAATCAACAGATCAGCGGATTTCAATTCTCGTTCAATCAATTTCTATACACCACCATAACTCCTTACCCTAGGTTTCAGACTGGCGAACGTTCGCTCTATCCGGTCTAACTACCAAGATTAACTAGCCGCCCGGGTACGGTCGCCTCTCGCAATGACTTAATTAACTGGTGCAATTACTAACGATTTATGAGTTACTCTTGAAGCAGATTAACCCTAACTGGTTCCTACGAAAGGCACACTCCAATGATTAGGTTAACTGGTTGAATTGATGTTTTAAAGAGAGGCGGGCGTTCGCTTCTATCCTCCACTTAACAAGAATCTAAACTAGGTGATCATGAAAGACAAGTTTATGCGCCAAAGCAGGGAGATGTCTGGTGACTAACCTTAGCTTGCAAAAACCTAATCTAGGCGACCAACCAGAAAAGAAACATAAACAATCAAGAACAAAACAACCATGCAAGAGAAACTGATTGAACTTCGAATCTAATTACCGCCGATCCGTGACCGCTTTAAAGCCCTGGGTCACTTAGGGTTTATCTAATCTAAGCTCTACAAGTTTAGCTACTCATATTAGGAACAAGAGAATCGAAAACAAACAAGGAATACATCTCAGGTAGGAAGAACAGAGAAGAACTGTAAAACCTAATTTGACGAATCCGCGAAGCTTCAATCTCCTGTAATCTTCAATCCAAGCTCCGAGTCTCCGAGGTGAAGGGATGGCGTCACGATCTCTCCACGATTCTTTGAACTCTCTAAACTATCTCTCTCGGCTTCTAGGTCTGGAAACTATGATTGAAGTTATGAGGTCTCTTTTATTTGGGCCGCCGATTAAGTATTTATACTTAACCCTAATTCAGCCGGATTTCTTCTGATATTTTCGCCGAAAATATTGAGGAATTTTCGGCAAAAATTCCTTTGTAAATGGATGGGCCGCCGGCTGCTTTCTCCTGATATTTTCGGTCCAATAGTTTTCGGTCAAAAACTTAGGGTTCATCTAATCTAAGCTCTACAAGTTTAGCTACTCATATTAGGAACAAGAGAATCGAGAACAAACAAGGAATACATCTCAGGTAGGAAGAACAGAGAAGAACTGTAAAACCTAATTTGATGAATCCGTGAAGCTTCAATCTCCTGTAATCTTCAATCCAAGCTCCGAGTCTCCGAGGTGAAGGGGTGGCGTCACGATCTCTCCACGATTCTTTGAACTCTCTAAACTATCTCTCTCGACTTCTAGGTCTGGAAACTATGATTGAAGTTATGAGGTCTCTTTTATTTGGGCCGCCGATTAAGTATTTATACTTAACCCTAATTCAACCGGATTTCTTCTGATATTTTCGCCGAAAATATTGAGGAATTTTTGGCGAAAATTCCTTTGTAAATGGATGGGCCGCCGGCTGCTTTCTCCTGATATTTTCGGTCCAATAGTTTTGGACGAAAACTTAGGGTTTTCGCCAAAATTTCCTAGTGTATTTGTGAACATATTTTCGCCGAAAATCCTAGTGTATTTTTGGCGAAAATTCCTTTGTAAACCGGGGCAGGAATTGTTTCGACTTGATTGGCTCCTTTGATCGATTCCGGTGCAATTCCTCGAGGTTCCAACGCCTTAGACACGTCCTTGGCTACTTTATTTGATGGCAAAAACCTGTGCTAACATAAAAACACTAGAAAACCATCAAATTGACCCGAAACGGGCCAAGGTAACACAAATGGCACGAGATAGGGAAATTGATTGAATATTCGCTATTCTACCCTAAAAACCATGTCTTAAGCAAGGAAATGTCACTTAAATGAGGCTGATAATCACGTCAAATCGAGTGTCATCAGTGATCGAGAGCATAAACACGTCCCTAAACAAAGAGTGTGAGAGTTCCCCCATGTACCAAATATTTTTTGTGTGAGGAAGTCTGGTCGGTTAGGTCGGATTTGTGCATGATTGGTGATTGCTCCTTGTTTGTGTGCAGAGAATTAGTGAGACCCGGGTTGTTTGGCTGATATGCATGCATGTTAGGTTACTTGTTCTAGGTGTATCAATTTAATATTCATTGTGAATGCTTGAATCTCAATTTGATTAATCTTGTCATTTGTGAATCTGAGTGTGTTCTAATTCAGTTTGCTTGAGGACAAGCAAAAGCTTAAGTGTGGGGTATTTCAATTTGATAACGTGCAAAATAGGGTATGAAATACTACCAAGCTAAAAGCAAGATAGATCGTATTCCACGGGTCTCTTCTAACCGTTTACTCAAAGAAGTAAGTGATGAGCTGTAGAACAGTGATCAAATACTACCAAGCTAGAAGCTAGGGTAGATCGTATTCCACAGGGTTTCTTCCAATCGTTTACTCAAATATGCTGGCAATTTATTCAAGTTAAAACACGTTGTGCGTGGTGTGAGTTCCACGACTTCTAGACTAAGATGCAGGAAAATTAAAATGAAATTAAAAGACAGAATGATTGGTTTGTTTAAACAGACGACAGACAAGCTTAGATTTCGAATCCCCCTTAGATCACCAAAGCAACAACAATCACAAGACCAGCGGTTTTCAATTCTCATTTAATCAATTTCTATACACCACCATAACTCCTGACCCTTAGGTTTAAGACTGGTGAACGTTCGCTCTATCCGATCTAGCTACCAAGATTAATTAGCCGCCCGAGTCCGGTCGCCTCTCACAACGACTTAACTAACTGGTGGAATTACTAACGATTTATGAGTTACTCTTGCAGTTGATTAACCCTAACTGATTCCTACGAAAGGCACACTCCAATGATTAGGTTAACTGGTTGAATTGATGTTTTAAAGAGAGGCGAGCGTTCGCTTCTATCCTCAGCTTAACAAGAATCTAAACTAGGTTATCAATGAAGACAAGTTTAAGCGCCAAAGCAGGGAACTGTCTAACGACTACGTCTAGTGACTACGCCTAACGACTAACCTTAGCTTGCAAAAACCTAATCTAGGCGATCAACTAGAAAAGAAACATAAACAATTAGGAACAAAAAACCATGCAAAGAGAAACTGATTGAACTTTGAATCTAATTACCGCCGATCCGTGACTGCTTTAAAGCCCTGGGTCACTAAGGGTTCATCTAATCTAAGCTCTACGAGTTCAGCTACTCATGTTCATAACAAAAGAATCAAAGATAAAGAAAGAGTTCATCATCCAGAGGAAGAACAGAAAAGAATCTGAAAAACCTAATTAAGACGACTCTGGCAGAACTTCGATCTTCGGTAATCTGCAATCCTAGCTCCGAGTCTTCGAGATGGAAGGGATGGCGTCACGATCTCTTCCTGGCTCTTCGAACTCTAACTCTGCTCCGGAACTTGAGAGAATTCTGAAGTATTTGGTATTATTTGAAATTATGAGGTATATCCTGATTTAGGGCCGCCAGTTAAGTATTTATACTTAACCCTAATACTGACGATTTTGCCTGACATTTTTGCCGAAAATATGAAGGGATTTTCGGCGAAAATCTCTTTGTAAATTGACTGATCGCTGGCTGAATTCTCCTGTGATTTTCGGATGTCGGGGTTCTCGGCGAAAAATTGATGTTTTTCGCCAAAAACTTCTTCTTGGATGCACTGCCGATTTCTTCATGAATTTTCGCCGAAAATTCCTAGGGATTTCACCGAAAATTCCTTTGTAAATGGGAGCAGGATTTGGTTCAGTTTGATATACTCCTGGGATCGATTCCGGTGCGATTCCTCGAGGTTCCAATGCCTTAGACACGTCCTTGGCTACTTATTTGACGAGAAAAACTTGTACTTATCACGTCAAATCGAGTGTCATCAAAATACCACACACTTAAGCTTTTGCTTCTCCTCAAGCAAACTGAATAGAAACACTCTTGTTCACAAATGATAAGATCGATTAAATTGGAGTTCAATCAAACAAAATGAATTATTAGACAGATAATTCCTAGAACAAGAAACCTAACATGCATACTGATCAGCTAGACAACCTGGTCTCACTAATAAACTGCACACGACAAGTAATCGCAACCAATTATGCACGAATTTTACCTGACCGACCAGACTCCTCACACAGGAAATATTTAGTAAATGGGGGACTCTCACTCTCTGTGTTTAAGGACGTGTTTCTGCTCTCGATCATTTTCTGTTACAGAATTCTATCATAAGTTTGCAATTCGACCACATGTCCACCACTGTGACAACACGAGTAACTAGTCAAGAAGGAGTTCCCTGCTAGGACTGTAACGAATTCTACACTACAAGGGTTTATGATGCGATGGATGATGGGAATGTATGATGATGGCTTTGGTGTGGTATAGCTTTCGACTAACTTCCCTCGAATCTAGCATATGGCTTCCTACCGTCTAACCAGACACCGGTGGAATAGTGAACGCTCGTCCTATGATACCCTCAAGCAACCTAGCACTTTATTATTTTTCTTACACAATTTTTTTCTTTGACTTTTCTTTTGACTTCGTTCTTCCATATGTACGGAGAAGAACATTTATTGCACTGACTATACACTTGAAGACTTTTCTGAACTCTTTTTCTAAACATTTTTTTCAAATTTCTCTTCTTTTCTTCTTTTTTTATATTTTTTTCTTTTTGTGCCGATTCTTTCTTTTAGTTGCTAGAGGGGTTTACACGTTTGGACATAATAGCTAAGACCACCTGTTTAATGGCTTTAGACAGGTTACCACAAACCGACTTCCGGTAGGTGAATCTAGAACTGCAACCACAGGGGATCAACGGGGAATGAAAGAATGGAAATGGCTGTAATGTATTATCGAACCGAAAGAATAGGCCAAGCTCAAGGGTCTACACCTGATGGATTTTATCGTTAAGTAGGCTATCTAGCTTAGTAACTGAATCTAGGTGCCACTATCATTCTAGAACTCGTGTCATCGTGTGGTCTCGAGCAGGTCTCAGGCAAATTCTAATTCATTCAAGTGTACAGAAAATCACTCAAAAGAATTAAAATTGCAAGTTACGTGTAATGGATCAAAAGCTCACATTTGCTTTGCTAGTCGGATTCGTCATTTTCATGCAATCAAGGCTACAAACTACAAGTGTGATTTTAAAATTCTGTTCTGACCAGGCAATTTAGCATCAAAGTATACACGTTGGTTATCAAGTTCTGGGTTAAGCAGTCTAAGCATCATTATGAAAGTTTGAACAACAACTTAACATAAAAAATCAAGAACTGAGCCATTCTAATGCTAGAGAGACTGGAAAGGAATCACGAGGCACACAAAAAAAAACACAATCAAGGGCAATCAAGTTCATGCAAGGTTCTCTAGCATCCTACCCCACACTTAAATCGGACTGTGTCCTCACAGGACTAAAACTAGAGTTCAGAGTGAAGTAGAAGAACCTGGACCGAGATGGTTGGTGTAAGGGATGACCACGGATAGCCTGGAGCGGAGCAGAGTAGCTACTCGAGTTCCTACAAAACAAAAACAACAAAAAGATCAAAAGGATACCGGGACAAGTGTCCCGGATCCACACAGAATAAAAGTCGAACAAAGACGGTTAGGGGAATTTTGAAAATATTTTGACTCTTTTTTTTTCAAAACCCAACCGAAAACAAATCAAAATGAAAGGAAATTAAACTGACACTTTGGCTCCCCCGAACCTGATTCGAACGAAGAAAAAGACTGACTAAAAAATTCAAAAAACGGACTCCAGCCGTGGGTTGCCTCCCACGAAGCGCTCTTGCTTAACGTCCTTGAGCCGGACGATACCTGGTCGGCGATCAAGAGACATCCCAACTCAGGATTTCTCTTAGGCCCGAGTCGGAGTTCATGAGATATCCTCCGGCAAGTGTGAACTTCTTCCCGTTTGCTTGAATTAACTTGGTTCATTCTTCGGGAAGATGACCAAAATTTTTACAAGGCCTGAACAGTTCTTTCAAAGAAGCGTCCTTCTCTTTATTATCCTTCTTTATATCGCCAGGATCCTTAACTTTTGGCGATTCAGTAGGGGATGTCTTTGGCTCTTCCTTTTTTCTCGGCTTCTGTGCCGGCAGCTCATTCTTCAGAGTAGGGACCTGTCCTACACATGGCAAGAAGATTTCTGCAGAAACTCTAGATTTTTCATTAGTAACGGAGTAGACCGAAGCCAAGTCCACAGCTTCAACAGATAAGCAATGTGCCTCTTCTCTGATAGGGACTTTCATACCGTCCTTGAGACGGAATGTCATGGTATCCTTGCTGACCCTTAATGTCAACGAGCCATTCGGGACATTAATGGTAATACCGGCTGTTGCCATGGACGGTCGGCCTAGGAGAAGAGTGACATCTTCCCCTCGGGTATCCATAACAATAAAATCAGCCAGAATAGTAAAAGGAACACAATTGACAACCACGTCTTCTATCAATCCCCCTAGGTAATTTCACAGATCTATCGGCAAACACTAAACGCATGCTAATCGGTTTCAATTCTCCTAGGTTCAATTTCTCATACAAGCAGGTAGGCATGACATTAATGGAAGAACCTAGATCAATTAAACTACGATCAACTTTCACATTTTTAATAGTGCAAGGCAAAGTAAAAGCACCAGGATCGCGACACTTATATGGGGGAGGTATGGCGGTTGTCTGGCTGTGGATCACAGAGCATTCTTCCTCGAGGGAGGCGGAAGACAACTCTCCCTTCTTCTTGTCCTTTGCAAGATCTTTCATGACTTTTCCAGCCTCCGGTATCATCTGGATAGCATCAGTAACTGGTATCTTGACGTCTGTGTTCTTCAAGTATCCATGCCACTTTCTGTACCGGGTATCATGATCTTTCTCTTTTGATTGCGCAGCCTTAGGAAACGGAATTCGAGGCTGATATGGAGGGAGAGGTGGCACAGGTGATGTCTTTGTTAGGGAGGCGGGGCAGTCACCTCCTCCTCTTCTTCTTTATCCTCCTCCTCGATCTCTGGCTTGTCAATAGCTATAGCATTAGGAATTATGGCCGGATCAGGAGCTGCAGGACCAGCTAATTGCTTGCCGCTTCTTATGGAGATAGCCTTGACATGCTCCTTCCTAATGGTAGAGTCGTCTTGACCCGATGATTGATTAAGGAGGGGGCTATTAGTTAGCAGGCTAAACATGTTATTCAACATGCTCTCCACTCGTTGACCTCGAGCTTCATGATCCTGATTTAAGAGAAGCTTGAATCTCTCCTCGTGGTCATCGAGTCTTGCCAAATCAGGTCGAGCTTCTTGTCTATCTCGATTTCCCAAGTATTCTCGAACGTATAACTCTGAGGTTGTTGTCCTCCGGTGAATCCAGGGGATCTTGATCAATAAAATTCACTTCCCCTATAGACTAGTTATTTGCTGTACCGAAGATCTTCTTCATTTCTTTCTGTACTTCGATCTAGATCTGATCTTCACGGCTTGGTTGACTCTTAGCTGCCCCAAACTGTCTGTCCCAGCTTCTAGATTTAGATGCGCAGTTTGCAAAGTAAAGAAGAGAAGCTTCTGGTGTGAGTACGGTGTAGTCTCCATCAGCTAAGGAGTTAACCCATTCAGATGATTCTTTGTTCATACCCCAAGCAAAGATCTCGGCTAGTTGCATCTGAGTGAAGCCATGATGAGGGCAATCGTAGAGGAGTCCCTGGAATTCGTTCCAAGCATCATGTAAACTTACTCCTTCTCTCAGTCTGAACCTTGAGATGTTTTTCCTGTAAGCAGTTGTTCTGGAAGGAAGGAAGTATTCCTCTATGAATTCCTGAGCATGATCATCCCAGTTGGTGTAGTGTCAGGGTGGCTTGCTAGTGAGCCATCTCTTTGCGGCGCCTCGGAGTGAGAATGGGAAGGCTCGAAGGCATAAAGCGTTCTTGTTGAGGTTCTTAGACTTAAAGTTTCACAGACAGCCAAAAAGTCAGATAGCACGTATTCCATTTAACTCACAACATTCAAGGTCGTATTCCACGAGGGCTCTCTCAAAAGCTAATACTCACACGGTTCATGGACAGTCTATTCTTTTGAAATTAGTTTTAGTTTCAAATAAGAACAAATGAAAACATAAAGAAAACTAAACAAACAAACAAAGCGGTGCAAATCAAAGATAAAGTAGGTTCACTTGGAAAGATTGATTTATCATGCTTAAGAGGAACAAAAGCACAAACAAGCCAAACATGATCGAGGTTGCAATTGAATGACCACGCAAATCCCTTCTATAGACTCAATGCACTCTCGTCGCACTAAATCCCTATCCTAGAACCACTCAACCTAGGCTCTCGCTCTCAAGCTAAGTGACTAAGGATGCATTAAAGGTGTTTGATGAAATGCCAAGTGGTGTAACATGTCGTTGTGATGCGTTCAACCAAATAAACTAACAAAGCTAACTAGCTAGGGTAGATCGTATTCCACGGGCCTTCTATGATTGACTACTCAAAAAACTAGCAATTCATTCGGATGCAAACAAGTTGTGCGTGGTGTGAGTTCCACGACTTCTAATTCTAAGAAATGCAGAGAAAATTAAAAATTAAACTAAAGCAGATTGGAAATTAGGGTTGAAAACAAAGATGACAGATGAACTTAGACTTTGAATCCCCCTTCGTTCCCCAGAGCATTGGCAATCAACAGATCAGCGGATTTCGATTCTCATTCAATCAATCACTAAGGCACCACCATAACTCCTGACCCTTAGGTTTAAGACCGGCGAACGTTCGCTGTATCCGTTCTAGCTACCAAGATTAATTAGTCGCCCGGGTACGGTCGCCTCTCGCAACGACTTAACTTAATTGGTGCAATTACTAACGATTTATGAGTTACTCTTGCAGTGGATTAACCCTAACCGGTTCCTACGAAAGGCACGCTCCAATTATAAGGTTAATTGTTCAATTCGATGTTCTAAAAGTAAGGCGAGCGTTCGCTTCTATCCTTAGCTTAACAAGAATCTAATCTAGGTGATCAATCCAGACAAGAAACAAGAACAATGAAGAACAAATCAAACATGAAAGAGAAACTGATTAAATTTCAAATCTAATCACCGCCAATCCGTGACCACTTTAAAGCCCAGGGTCACTTAGGGTTCATCTAGTCTAAGCTCTAACGAGTTTAGCTACTCATGTTTATCACAAAAGAATCAAAGATAAAGAAAGAGTTCATCATCCACAGGAAGAACATAAAAGAATCTGAAAAACCTAATTTAGACGACTCTGACAGACTTCGATCTTCGGTAAACCGCAATCCTAGCTTCGAGTCTCCAAGGTGGAAGGGATGGCGTCACGATCTCTTTCCGGCTCTTCGAACTCTAACTCTTCGCTTCAGAACTTCAGAGAATTCTCGGAATTGTGTTTTTGAAAGTATGTTATGATGTATATCTTATTTGGGCCGCCGGTTAAGTATTTATACTTAACCCTAATACCCGACGAATCAGCTTAATATTTTCACCAAAAATCTTGAGGAATTTTCGGCAAAAATTCCTTCATAAATGGCTGGTGTCCTGCTGCTTCTCTCCTGTGATTTTCGGACTGATGGTTCTCGGCGAAAACTTCCTTGACTGAGCATCAGTGGATTTTTCCTTGCATTTTCGCCGAAAATGTCAGTGTAAACGGGCAGACTTTTGGTTTGACTTGATTGGCTCCTTTGTTTGATTCCGGTGCAATTCCTCGAGATTCCAACGCCTTAGAGACTAGAAAACCATCAAATAGACCCGAAACGGGCCAAGGTAACACAAATGGCACGAGATAGGGCAATCGATTGAATATTCGTCATTTTACCCTAAAAACCATGTCTTAAGCAAGGAAATGTCGCTTAAATGAGGCTGACAATCACGTCAAATCGAGTGTCATCAAAATACCCCACACTTAAGCTTTTGCTTGTCCTCAAGCAAACGGAATAGAAACCCTCATGTTCATAAATGATAAGATCGATTAAATTGGAGCTCAATCAAACACAATGAATTATTAGACAGCTAATTCCTAGAACAAGAAACCTGACATGTAAACAGATCAGCCAAACAACCTGGTCTCACTAGTAAACTGCACACGACAAGTAATTAGCAACCAATTATGCACGAATTTGACCTAACCGGCCAGACTCCTCACATAGGAAATATTTAGTACAATGGGAACTCTCGCTCTCTGTGTTTAAGGATGTGTTTCTGCTCTCGATCATTTTCTGTTACTGAATTCTGTCATAGGTTTGCAATTCGACCACATCTCCACCACTGTGACAACACGAGTATCTAGTCAAGAAGGACTTCCCTGCTAGGACCGTAATGAAATATGCTCTACTTGGGTTTATGATGCGATGGATGATGGGAATGTATGATGATGGCTTGGTGCGGTGTAGCTTTCGACTAACTTCCCTCGAATCTAATCTATGGCTTCCTACCGTCTAACCAAATACGGGTAGAATAATGAACGCTCGTCCTATGATACCCTCAAGCAACCTAGCACTCATTCTTTTTCTTTACACGATTTTTCTTTTCTTTTCAACTTTTCTTTTGACTTCGTTCTTCCATTTGTAGGGAGAAGAACGTTTATTTGAACTAAACTTTGAAACTTTTTGATTTTTTTTCTTATTTTTCTTTTCTTCATTTTTTTTCGAAATTTTCTTTCTTTTCTTACTTGACTTTTTTTCTTTTGTGCCGATTTTCTTTTAGTTGCTAGAGGGTTTACACGTCTGGACATAATAGCTAAGACCACCTGTTTAATGGCTATAGGCAGGTTACCACAAACCGACTTCCAGTAGGTCAATCTAGAACTACAACCACAGGGGATCAACGGGGAATGAAAGAAATGGGAAATGGCTGTAATGTATTATCGAACCGAAAGAACAGGCCAAGCTCAAGGGTCTAAACCTAATGGATTTATCGTTAGGTAGGCCATCTGGCTTAGTAGCTGAATCTAGGTGCCCCTATCCTTCTAGAACTCGTGTCATCGTGTGGTCTCGAGTAGGTCTCATGCAAATTTTAACTCATTCAAGTAAACAGAAAACCACTCAGAAAGAATTAAAATTGCAAGTTACGTGCAACGGGTCAAAAGCTCACATTTGGTTTGCTAGTCGGATTCGGTCATTTTCATGCAATCAAGGCTACAAACTACAAGTGTGATTTTAAAATTTTGTTCTGACCATGCAATTTAGCTTCAAAGTACACAAGTTGGTTCTCAAGTTCTAGGTTAAGCAGTCTAAGCATCATTATGAAGGTTTGAACAACAACTTAACATCAAAAATCAAGAACTGAGCCATTCTAATGCTAGAGAGACTGGAATGGAATCACGAGGCACATACAAAACACAATCAAGGGCAATCAAGTTCATGCAAGGTTCTCTAGCATCCTACCCCATACTTAAATCGGACTGTGTCCTCACAGGACTAATTCTAGAGTTCAGAGTGAAGTAGAAGAACCTGGACCGAGATGATTGGTGTAGGGGATGAGCACGAGTCATCGGAGCGGAGGTGATCTACCAAAGCGAAGCAAAGGGAATCTCCCTACTACCTACAAAACAAAAACAAATGAAACATAAAAAGGAAACCGGGACAAGTGTCCCGGATCCACACAGAAAAAGGTGGATCGAAATCCGAAAAGAATAAATAAAAAGAAAGGACAAGGAAAAGGACACCACCTGATCATGGCTGGTCAGGGGCGTCGGGGGGTGGAAAGTGGAGGTGCTCGCCGAGCTGACGTTGCCACGCCAGCTGTGCCTCATACCGCCTATCAGCGCGGCGCATATGCTGCTGCATAATAGTCCATCTCGCCTCTTGAGTGGCATTGTCGGTGATGTGCCACTCCTGCAGTCGCTCATACAGCTCACCAATGTCCGCGGGGTGCGGTCGGTGCTGAGGGTGAGGCGCCTGGTATGGATCTGGAATGTGCGGTGGCGATTGGTGTGCATACCCCGCCTGATGATGTGGCGAGGGTATATAGCCATGGAACTCTGGTTGCTGCTGAGGCTGCTGCTGCTCAGCATCATCATCTTCCTCTGACTCGGCTACATGCTGGAGGGGAGGATCTGCTGCCACCTGGGGACTGAGGTCCAGCTCTAGGTCATATTCGACCGCTAAGTCTCCTCCAACGGTCCTAACGTGGTGTCGGGGAATGTTCGGGCCATATTCATGGCTGATGCCGAAAGAGATGATGAGCTGACCTATGAAGTTACCTCCCAGGAGTGCACGAGGTGGCGTCCGCCTCTTGGTCTTCTAGCGGAAGATGCGAGCAAGCACCCATCCGGGGTGAAGAGGGTAGCTCTCTCGGATAGCTCGGAGAAGCATAAACTCCTCCTTGAGGATATGGTGGCGATCCTTGTCTGGAACATATAAAAGCGATCTACGCCAAACCATATGTATAAATTTAAAGAGAGGATGAGAGAGCGACTTAACTGAGTTATGCTCCCCAAGGCGATCGCCAGGCACTCCTGTCATGTGGCTCCAGAGTGCATGGTACTCCTCCTCATCATCGTCGTCGCCCCAGCCGAGGTGATGTCCATGATAGTGCTCGTAGGGATACCTAGATGAGCAGCAAACTCATCATAGGTGAGCGTCCAATATACTCCACCCAGATAGAAGGTAACAACCTTCTGGCCTTGCCTCCTCTTGTGCTCATCCAGATCAAAGGTCGCCCAGAAATCCTGAAGGGCGATGTCTAGGAAGTCGGCAGCTATGGTGGTCAGCTCTAGGAGGCCGGCCGGTGCTAGGGCGTCATGCACGTTCCGGTGGTAGTCCTCGTCGTGCTCGCTGAGGTACTCCATGGAGAGAGGGCATACCTTAGCTCCCCGAACATGCTCGATCTTCTGGAAGCACTCGAAGTAGAAGTCAGGTAGACGAGCAATAGTGCGATGGTACCCAACCCGGCGAGGTAATGCTGGAGGAGGGCCTTGAACGGCGGGTGTGACGGGAGCGGGGGCTCTGGAGCTCGAGGCTGCATCAAGTCGTGCCTTGGTCCTGCGCTCATAAGTGGTGTTCCTAAAACCAGAATGAAACCAGATCTGTCAAACTTAAAACCCTACCCCACACTTAGTAGAAAAACTCAATTTCACAAAGAAATGAGGAAAACCGAGTGGGGGTAAGCAAAGCAGAGTAACCGGTAATCATAGACAATAAAATACATGCTTAGGAACAGCCAGAATTAGATAAGCACAATCAGAGTTCAAAGAGTCAAATTGACATTCAGAAAGGCAACACTATAGCATAATGAACCCTAATCATGGCAAGACTATCACAAAGCGGAGAACGACGGTAAAATATGATCTCAGATGGCAAACACAATAATCTGAACGAGAATGAACACATACGGCAGCCAAATGATCAAAAATAGTTCATGGTCAAACCGACATTTCTCACAAGTCAACATCACAAAGAATCAATCGTATGCATATCAACACGTGATCAAATGATATGGAAATTAAGCACGATACCCTCTAAGCATGCTAGAACAGTTCAACAAGTTCAGCTAACCTAGTTCACACGAAATCAGTTGGCACGCAAATCGAGGCAAACCGAAAAGTCAACCAAAAGTCAACCCCGACGAAATTTAGCAATCCATATGTCAAAAGATTCGTAATGAAGAGTTCTACAACTTACCTTGAAGCCATGGATGCTAAAAACGAACGGTTTGGGAGAAATCGGTGAAAAACTCTGAAAACAAGGGTTTGGGTGAACTAGAGCTGTAGAGCTCCGATTCGAACGTTCTAGGGCTCAATGAGATCGGAAAAGCGAGGGGAAGGGGGCGGCGGTGGTCGATGACGGCGGCGGCGGCGAAAATAGGTGGTGCGGTCGGCGGTTTTCGAAAACAGGAGGGAGAGGTTTTGTTTTGTTTTGAAATTTTCGGAAATGGAAAGTGGGGAGAGAGAGGAAGTGTCGACCGGATTTTTAAAGGGATAAGGTCCGAAATTTGCCTTGTATTTTCGGCGAAAATAAGTGAAAGTTTTCACCGAAAATATTAGTTAAAATCACTGCCGATTTTCAAATGAATTTTCACAGAAAACATTAATACATTTTTGCCAAAAATATGAAACAGGGATGTTCGGTGAAAATTTAGAAGGTGATTTCGCCGAAAATAGGGGTGCATTTTCGTCGAAAATTTTGAATTGCACGATTGAAAATATTTTCGCAAATCCGGCAAACTTCAGATAATCACAATTAAATCCCCAAAAATGGAAACAACCTCAATCAACTTGCAAACGACAGTACGACACACAGACTACACACGAAAAATAAAAACACAAACAAATCGACACTTTTGGCTCCCCCGAACTGACTCTAAAACACTAAGTTCGCATAAATCAAAAACGGACTCCAGACGTGGGTTGCCTCCCACGAAGCGCTCTTTTATTAACGTCCTTGAGCTGGACGATACGTGGACGGTATTAGGAGACATCCCAACTCAGATTCTCCTAATGCTAGCATCAGAGTTCATAAAGTAGAGCTTCGATGTTTCTCCGGTGAGCATGCATTTCTTCCCGTTCGCGTGTAGGAGCTTGGTATGTCCGTCGGGAAGATGGCCAATGATCTTGAATGGTCCGAACAGTTCCGTCAAAGGATCGTCTTCCACAAGGAAGACAGTGGATGGAACGAGAACGATCAGCTCCTTCTTTACTTTAATCTCCGGCTTGATGTCACCAGGATCGGTGATCGTCAGTATTTCCTTAGGAGATGCTTTTGGCTTCTCCCTCCACACTTGTTCCGGCGCCGGTTTCTCGGAATGAATTGGTGGTGCAGCTGGATCGGTAGACGGTGGTTGAACAACTGGTGTCCAGACCATCTGAGTCTGCTTCTTCTTATGATTCTTCCTTCTTGATCTACCAGACTCCTTGCTTGGCGGTTTAGAAGAGGCTTGCAGTTCCTTCTTCTTTTGTGGTTTCTGAACTGCAGCTTGTGGCTTCTTCTTCACAACCGTTTTAATGTCTGCAGCAACAACTGATCTAGACACGCTAGAGGAGGCATCAGTGACAGAGTTGACTGGAGTCAACTCCACAGTTTCAACAGCTAAACAATGGAATTCTTCATTCTTAGGGTTATATTTCATTCCGTCTTTAAGGCGGAATGTTATCGTTTCTTTACTGACCCTCAAAGTTAATGAACCATTTGGGACATTAATATTCATTCTAGTAGTAGCCATGAAAGGTCGTCCAATGAGAATGGTAGAATCATCCTCACTAGTGTCAATGATAACAAAGTTAGTTAAGAACGTGAACGGCCCACATTTAGTAACAACGTCTTTAATCTCTCCCTTAGGGTTTTAAGCGATCTATCAGCAAAGACAAGTTTCATACTAGGCGGTTCAAGTTCTCCTAGGTTCAATTTTTCATATAGACTCACAGGCATAACATTAACAGATGCACCAAGATCAACCAAACAACGCTCTATCTCAACATCATTAATGACAAGAGGTAGAGTGAAAGAACCAGGATCAGAACACTTAGCTGGATATGGAGAGGAAGGTTTCTTGCTATGAATGTCAGGATATCCTTCTTTGTTCCCCTTCATGCCAGTCTCGATCCTTGCATTTGGCAGCAGTGCTCTTGGAAAAGGAGGCTTCACGACGTACGGTGCAAGAGGAGGTTCATCCTCCTTAGGCGCCGTTTTTGTTCTCCCTCTTCCTCTTGAGATTTAGCGATCCTGCACAAAACAGAACAAGCATCAGCAGATAAACTTGTAAATTTTTGAGCGGTTACCATCTTGGCTTGCTCCTTTCTCGGATTCGGCTCTGTATGGCTCGGAAGTTGGCCAAATGGTCGACCGGATGCCAGCATGCTCGAGATGTTGTTCACAACTTGCTCAATTCTTTGGCCGGCGGCTATCTGTTCTTGATTAAGAAGAGCTTGAGCTTTAAATTGACTGTCACGATCATCGAGTCTGGTGATGATCTTGCTAAGCTTCCTGTCCAGGTCACTAACGTTGTTTTCTCTCTAATGTTGCTGCCCTGGATAGGTGTTATTCAAGTATTGGTTCTGGCGGTTGCCAGGTGCAGTTCCGTAGTTGCTCGGATTTTGATGCGGCGGCTGGTAGACACCTGTCGGCGGATGGTTAGGTTTCTGATCCTGAGCTGGACCAGCTGGGCGGTAATTCTAGTTCTGGTTATGGTTGGCACCATTATTGTTGGGAGGTCTGTCTTGATAGTTCCCTTGCTGCCTGAAGTTGCGGTAGCCAGCATAACCATTCTAATTATTAACGAAGCCTTGTTGAATGAAATTTACCTCTTCGGCAAACCAGACTTCTGCCTTACCAAAATTCTGACAACGGCCTCCGTTATGTGCGCAAGCTCCACACCATTCGCAATCGGCAAGACAGAAGCTGCCGGCGGTTTGATTGGTGTGGTAGACTTCTTCAAATGCTTCTCTACCTCTGCCTTGATAGTAGCTTCGAGATCGAGCTTGCTCCTTGATCCTTCAGATTGTCGTTCCCAGTTCCTTGACTTGGAAGCACAGTTTGCGAAATGAAGAAGAGCAGCTTCAGGTGTGAGTGTAGTGCAATCCCCTTCAGCTAGAGAATTGACCCACTTGGCAGATTCTTCTCGAAGTCCTCGAGCAAAGATTTCAGCTAACTACCTCTGCTCGAATCCATGATGCGGACAGTTGTAGAGAAGTTCTTGGAATCGATTCCAAGTATCATATAAGCTTTCTCCTTCTTTCTGGGAGAATCTGGCAATGCTGTCCTTGATGGCAGTTGTTCTGGCTGGAGGGAAGTATTCTTCAATGAAGCCCTAAGCCAGAGTATCCCAATTAGTGTAGTAGCCAGGTGGTTTGCCAGTAAGCCAGCTCTTAGCAGGGCCTTTCAGAGAGAACGGGAAAGCTCTCAGACAAAGAGTATTTTTGTCGAGGTTTCCATTCTTGAAAGTGCTGCAGAGATCAAGGAAGTCTGCAAGATGAGTGCACGGATTGTCTAGGGGCCTGCCTTCAAACTGTAGATCCCTAGAGATCATGGTCAAGAATGGAATCTTGATCTCATAGTCAGGATCTCCTTTAATGCGCGGAACGGCAATGGCAGATCGAACGCTAGTCGCGCTCGGCTTGTTACAGTCTGCTAGACTCTTCTGTGCAGGTGGTGGTGGTGGTAGTTCTCCATTTGGTGGCGGTGGTGGTGGTAACTGATTGTCCATGGTAGGAGATGGAGGAGGTGAAAGTGATGCGGCGTACGAAGCAGATGAAGATGACGGTGAAGACGGAGATGAGGAACTCTCCTTCAATTTCTCGATCTTGATCGGAGTGACGGGTGGATTGGATCTGCCTTTCTTCAAAATCTGTGATCGTAGAGGTGGAGCAGAACTGCCTGGTCTCTCTATACTCTTAGCCTGTTTGGTTTGAGATCGAGTCCAAGGACGGTGAGGCATACACCTGTAAACCTACAGATAACAAAGACAAACAAAACCAGTGTAAAATCGAAGTGGATGGAAAGGTGAAAGATGGAAAATAGAAGAATAAATTGCCAGTTCTTCTTTCAAACAATCAAAGATCTCCCCGGCAATGGCGCCAATTTGGTGTAACGTGTCATTGTGATGCGTTCAACCAAATAAACTAACAAAGCTAACAAGCTAGGGTAGATCGTATTCCACGGGCCTTCTATGATTGACTACTCCAAAAACTAGCAATTTATTCGGATGCAAACAAGTTGTGCGTAGTGTGAGTTCCACGACTTCTAATTCTAAGAAATGCAGAGAAATTTAAAAATTAAACTAAAGAAGATTGGAAATTAGGGCTGAAAACAAAGATGACAGACGAACTTAGACTTTTAATCCCCCTTCGTTCCCCAGAGCATTGGCAATCAACAGATCAGCGGATTTCGATTCTCATTCAATCAATCACTAAGACACCACCGTAACTCCTGACCCTTAGGTTTAAGACCGGCCAACGTTCTCTCTATCCGTTCTAGCTACCAAGATTAATTAGTCGCCCGGGTACGGTCGCCTCTCGCAATGAGTTAACTTAATTGGTGCAATTACTAACGATTTATGAGTTACTCTTGCAGTGGATTAACCCTAACCGGTTCCTACGAAAGGCACGCTCCAATTATAAGGTTAATTGTTCAATTCGATGTTCTAAAGTAAGGCGAGCGTTCGCTTGTATCCTTAGCTTAACAAGAATCTAATCTAGGTGATCAATCCAGACAAGAAACATGAACAATGAAGAACAAATCAAACATGAAAGAGAAACTGATTGAATTTCGAATCTAATCACCGCCGATCCGTGACTGCTTTAAAGCCCTGAGTCACTTAGGGTTCATCTAGTGTAAGCTCTAACGAGTTTAGCTACTCCTGTTTATCACAAAAGAATCAAAGATAAAGAAAGAGTTCATCATCCATAGGAAGAACAGAAAATAATCTGAAAAACCTAATTTAGACGACTCTGACAGACTTCGATCTTTGGTAAATCGCAATCCTAGCTCCGAGTCTCCGAGGTGGAAGGGATGGCGTCACGATCTCTTTCCGGCTCTTCGAACTCTAACTCTTCGCTTCAGAACTTCAGAGAATTCTCGGAATTGTGTTTTTGAAAGTATGTTATGATGTATATCTTATTTGGGCCGCCGGTTAAGTATTTATACTTAACCCTAATACCCGCCGAATCAGCTTAATATTTTCGCCGAAAATCTTGAGGAATTTTCGGCGAAAATTCCTTCATAAATGGTTGGTGTCCGGCTGCTTCTCTCCTGTGATTTTCGGACTGATGGTTCTCGGCGAAAACTTCTTGACTGAGCATCAGTGGATTTTTCCTTGCATTTTCGCCGAAAACCATGGGTTCTTTTTGCCGAAAATGTCAGTGTAAACGGGCAGACTTTTGGTTTGACTTGATTGGCTCCTTTGTTTGATTCTGGTGCAATTCCTCGAGGTTCCAACGCCTTAGACATGTCCTTGGCTAATTTATTTGACGGCAAAAACCTGTGCTAACATAAAAACACTAGAAAACCATCAAATAGACCCAAAATGGGCCAAGGTAACACAAATGGCACGAGATAGGGCAATCGATTGAATATTCGTCATTCTACCCTAAAAACCATGTCTTAAGCAAGGAAATGTCACTTAAATCAGGCTGATAATCACGTCAAATCGAGTGTCATCACCAAGCTACAAAACCCTCTCCTATGACTCTATGACCACTAGGCTAGACACCACACTCTCATGTCAATGTCCTAACACTAAGAGAATCATCCAAAGACTAATCAAAGTTCAATTGAATGAAAAACCTAATGCACACCAAGTGTTCGATAAAATGCACAAGTGAGAAATCATGCAACTATGGTTGAATTGAGATGATATAATCTCTTAGAACACACTCTCTTCAATCCCTAGACCTACAAACCATGTAATCTAAGCACTCTCATGCATTACATCACAAATGATAGACCAAATCAAGCCATAACACAATTTGGAATTAACAACAAGTCTAGAGACCATCTTCTTACAATCCAACATCAATCATGGCAAATTTGTACAATCAACCTCTATCCTAGCATAACTATCTATCAATCCAAAGAAACCTAGGAAATTAGCCACACCTGGCCAAGGGTACAAAAAGAGAAAGAAGGAGAGATGGTCACCAAGAGCTCCATGGCAATCCTCTTCTTGCAAGCTCCTCTCCCCAAGGTTGTGGGCTTCAATCCAAGCTCCTTACTCCAATTTGCACCAGAAGTAGCTAGGGTTGATGTTGGGTTGGTGATGGAAGAGAATTGAGAGAGAAAAGGGTTTTGGTTCGAGTGTTAAAACAATAATGAATCGATCTCCCCTAATTTTCACCAGCTTTATTCTTTATATACTGCACCGGAAAAGGCTGGAATTTTCGGCAAAAACCTATGAAGTTTTCATCGAAAATATCTTTGAAAAACACCGAGCGGCTTGCAATTTCTTCATACATTTTTGGTGAAAACTCTGGAAGATTTTCACCGAAAACTTCTTCAGGAATCGGTTGCAGAAATCCTGCTTTCCACTGTTTGCAAATGGCCCATAGTTTTCGGCGAGAACATAGAGTTCTCGCCGAAAACTCCTTTAGAAATGTTGCATTTTCGCCAATCTTGCATTGGCCATAACTCCTTTGTCCTAGCTCCGATTGACCTCCCGTTTGATCCTACGTGCTCCTTGTCACCAGTACTTCAATTCCAGATCCTGAAAATACAAAGAAAATAACTCCAATAGACACAGAATTGGCCTCAAAGTTGCAACCGGACAACAAAATAGCACTTTGCATAAAACTTCAATAAAAGCATATTAATCATAGCAAAATGAGATCAAACATGGGAGATCCTTAGGCTAATCAAAGGCTTAAAATGCACCAAATAACATCACATCAAATTCCCCTACCACTACAAGAAAATATAGGTTTAGTCACTGATTTTTTGTCACAGTTTTTGAAACCGTGACTAATTTAGTCACGGTTTTTATAAACCGTGACAAAGTAGTCACGGTTTCTTTGAAACCGTGACAAAATTAGTCACGGTTTTCATTGAAACTGTGACTAAGTCATTTCAGAAATTGAGCAACGCCACGTTGGCAATCCGATTCAACTCTTCCATCTCTCTCCTCTGCCTTCTTCTTCTTCTTTCCTTCAACTTCTTCTCCTCAGCCTTCTTCTTTTTCCTTCAACTTCTCCTCCTCTCACTTCTTATTCCTCTTCCATTCAACTTCTTCTTCTCCTCTCTAACTATCCTTTGCCGAAATAGCTCTCCGATTCTCCAAACCCAGACCTTCGACTTATTCAACCCACCACCGCTCCTCTTCCTAAACCTCGCCGCCGCTGCCTAATGCCCACCGCCGCTGCCTGCCCACCGCCACTGCAATCCACCACTGCCTAAGATCTGCTGTCAGACCTAGACATGATGCTCGAATCAGCGGCAGGAATCCGAAGAGAGGGGATTTGTGAATCGGCGACGAGAGAAGGTTGTGGCGTTGGAAATCGACGACGGTGACTTAATCGACGGCGCCATTGTGAATCGACGGTGGCATTGTTAATCGGCGGCGTTGT
The DNA here is from genome assembly GCA_034768395.1 of Linum lewisii. Taxonomy (NCBI): domain Eukaryota; kingdom Viridiplantae; phylum Streptophyta; class Magnoliopsida; order Malpighiales; family Linaceae; genus Linum; species Linum lewisii. Next base: position 18,896,054 of record CM068303.1, read on the forward strand.
AATTATTTGAAGGACCGATTTGTTAACTAATTAAGATTTTGGACCAAGTTGCATAACTAGAAAACTGGAGTGACTGAATTGAATAACGGAAGAAATAAAATTGGGACCTTTTGTTAACTTTATAAGTTTAAGAATTAGTTTGCTTAACGAAATAATTTGAGGGCCAAGTTCTGAAATTCGTGGAAATTACAAATTTAGTAAGTGGAAATTTTATAGCTTACAATTTGGTCACTAACCTTAGTCACGGTTTATATGAAAACCGTGACTATATTGCCCCATTTTTGTCACGGTTTTGGTTTAAACCGTGACTAACCTTAGTCACGGTTTTGGTTTAAATCGTGATTAACCTTAGTCACGGTTTGACCCAAAACCGTGACAAAGGTTAGTCACGGTTTAAACCAAAACCGTGACTAATATCTTTGTCACGGTTTCTTTTCAAACCGTGACAAAAATGGGGCAATATAGTCACGGTTTATGAAACCGTGACAAATTTTTTTAGTCACAGTTAAAACCGTGACTAAAGGGCCAAAAAAACTGTGACTAAATTTGTGTTTTCTTGTAGTGTACGACTAAGCTTTGCGTCCTCAAGCAAATGAATTAGAAAACATCCAAGTTCACAAATGACAAGATCGGCCCCTTTGAGATTCAAGCAAAAACAATTCGGCTTAAACTGTTCCACGAACAAACTCAACCTACACATGCAAGAACGTCAACCAAACAAGTCTAAACCTCACTAACTGATGCACACTCCAAGTAGTGGTTAATTGGGATACAGAAAAAACCGACCATGACAACACCAACTCTAATCAAAAGGACTTGAACTCGGGAAATGGAACGGATTAGGCGGGGGTAGGAGAATTTTTGAGAGTGATGAGTGATCATGATGTGGCTATCGACTCGACTTCATCCGCTTCTAGATCCGCACTTTACAAACTCGGACGTAGGATCAAGGGCTACATTTGAGAACTCTTTTTTTCTCTTTTCTTTCCATTTTCATTCATTTTTTCCTTCTCTTTTTTCTTACTGCATAGTAGTGCTCGATCCAACACTTCACTTAGGTGTTGAAACTGCCTATCTCACAGCTTTTGCCTTTGCTAGTGCTCAACCCGACACTTCACTTAGGTGCCGAGCTTGCCTAGCTTTTCTTTTCTTTTGAGCATTTTCTTTTTTGCAAATTGGCCACTTGATCCTTAGCCCCTTACAACTTCAACAGAGGATTTCGATTTGGATTCCATCTAATCTCAAGCCACAATCACGAGGGATCAAAACGGAAAAGAAAAACATGGAAAAAGGGTGAAAATTTTGATTGCCTTCATCATCTTAGACCGGTGTTATCGAGCGGTACAAAAACACGTATCAAACCAATCAACCAACATACAAGAGTGATAAAATCTTTGTTCTGGCCTAGACTCATTTGATATCAGTGCTAACATGCTGGTTATAGGTTCTAAGTGGAACAGTCTAAACGTCATTGTGAAAGATTGAAGCCAATTAAACACCAAAAGTCAAGAACTGAACGATTCTACAATAGAGGAATTTGGAAACAATCAAGATCATGCAAATCAAGCATAGTCTTAGACTTCTACCGACAAACAATCACACTAAACCTCAAACTCCCCTACGACTAACATGAGCATTGTCCTCAATGATCAAGAGAGAGAGGGTAAGGTGGAACGAAGTTACCGCGTTGGTAGAGAGGAGGATAGGACGTAATAGTGGTGAAAGAGTTCCATGATGATCCTTGGTGAAGAGTGATCCAAAATTCTTGCCAACCTTATTCAAAAAGTAAAAACAACACAAAAACGGAAAAAAAAAACAAGAGCAATAAAAGTAAAGATAACATGGGGTGCCTCCCAAGAAGCACTTGGTTATCGTCTTAAGCTCGACGATACCTGCGTTATGGTGTCCAACTTAGTACCTCCTTGATGTCAAGTAGCTTCTTCCATGATGAAAGTTGAGCTCCAAGAAACATCTTGGGAGAATGGTAGACTAGCCAATGCACAATGATGCTTGTATAGCACTTGATACCTTGGGGTGGCTTGCTACCTTTGAGTTCCGAAACTTGAGGAAGAAAGTATGGTAGGGGGCCACCATTGAGCTCCATCGTCTCCAAGTTGGTGATACCACTCGAAGAGTCTTCCGGTTCAAACATGCGCGACTCCTCTTCCATTATCACCTTAGGGGAGGTTATGAAGCTTGTGTCCGTCTCTTGACACAAGTACTTCATGATCAAGCAAGAAGATTGAAGAGTACTCACAATCTTTGGTGGGACCACAATAGAGTGGTGTTGTTCACTTTCGTGCTCCACTCTCGGTACCACCTCTTCTATTATCACCTTAGGGGGGTTATGAAGCTTGTGTCCGTCTCTTGACACAAGTACTTCATGATCAAGCAAGAAGATTGAAGAGTACTAACAATCCTTGGTGGGACCACAATAGAGTGGTGTTGTTCACTTTCGTGCTCCACTCTCGGTGTCACCTCTTCTTGAAGCGTCTCCAAGTCATCTCTCACCTCCTCTAAAGGGTCATTATCCTCAAGTCTCCTTGCTTCTTCTATCCTCACATCATCGTTACATGGCGTTTCCATGGGAAAAACATGCTCTTCAATCTCCTCCACTACCAAATCTTCTTCCGTGTCAAGCTCTTCGGATTCACAAATGTCATCTTCATCATCATAAACTTGCTCCACATGATTGAGACGGCGTTCATTCTCAAGAATCTTCGTGACGAGCTCTATGCTTTGGGATAAGTGGTTAACTCGGTTTGCATTATCCTCCGCAATTTGCAAGATCTCTAGCATGAAAGGAGGTGGAAGAGGTTTCTCATGGCTCATGAACTCCTCTTGGGGAGACTGATGACACTCGATTTGACGTGATTGTCAGCCTCATTTAAGCGACATTTGTTTGCTTAAGACATTGTTTTTAGGGTAGAATAATGAATATTCAATCAATTGCCCTATCTCGTGCCATTTGTGTTACCTTGGCCCGTTTCGGGTCTATTTGATGGTTTTCTAGTGTTTTTACGTGAGCACAGGTTTTTGCCGTCAAATAAAGTAGCCAAGGTCATGTCTAAGGCATTGGAACCTCAAGGAATTGCACTGGAATCGATCAAAGGAGCCAATCAAGTTCAAACAAACTCCTGCCCGGTTTACAAAGAAAATTTCACCGAAAATAACCTATTATTTTCGGTGAAAATATTAGTACAAATCGACTGATGCCACTTGAAGGATGTTTTCGGCGAAAACTATGTGTTTTCGGACTGAGACCTATTCGGCGAAAAGGACAGAAAAAGCAGCCGGGTGACCGGCCATTTATACCAAAATTTTCGACGAAAATATCCCTATATTTTTGGTAAAAATATTAGAGGAATCCGGGTCAGTTAGGGTTAAGTATAAATACTTAACCCAACAGCCCAAAAAGGGACATCAATATCATAATTCACAAAATACAACTTTTCGAGATCAGAATTCAGATTAGATTCTGGTTAAGCTAAGGATAGAAGCGAACGCTCGCCTTACTTTAGAACATCGAATTGAACAATTAACCTTATAATTGGAGTGTGCCTCTCGTAGGAACCGGTTAGGGTTAATCCACTGCAAGAGTAACTCATGAATCAGTAGTAATTACACTAGTTAATTAAGTCGTTGCGAGAGGCGACCGTACCCGGGCGGCTAGTTAATCTTGGTAGTTAGAACGGATAGAGCGAACGTTCGCCGGTCTTAAACCTAAGGGTAAGGAGTTATGGTGGTGTCTTAGTAATTGATTAAATGAGAATCGAAATTCGCTGATCTGTTGATTGCCAATGCTCTGGGGAACGAAGGGGGATTCAAAGTCTAAGTTCGTCTGTCATCCTTGCTTTCAAACCCTAATTTCCAATCTGCTTTAGTTTAATTTGTTTTAATTTCTCTGCATTTCTTAGAATTAGAAGTTGTGGAACTCACACCACGCACAACTTGTTTGCATTCGAGTATTTTGCCAGTTTTGAAGTAGTCAATCTTAGGAGACCCCTGGAATACGATCTACCCTAGCTTTTGTTAGCTTGGTAGTATTTGATCACCGCTCTGCAGCGTTCATCAAGTTGGCGCCGTTGTCGGGGACTTCTTTTGATTGTTCGAAAGAAGAACTGGCAATTTATTCTTCTACTTTCCATCTTTCATTTTTCCACCCACTTCGATTTTACGCCGGTATGTTTGCTTTTGTTGCTTGTAGGTTGTTCTACAGGTTTATGAACCGCTCGATCGCTCATTCTCAGTTTAAGCCGGGTAATTCTACTCCGCCAGAAGAAACCGCGAGCTCAGAAGCAAGTCATAGTCATTCCGCCTACACCACCTATCCCTAATAAGATTGAGGAGTTGAAGGAGAACTCCTCATCTTCATCCGCTTCATCCACTACTTCAGATTCACCACCACCTTCTCCTCTTGTACTAGTTGTTTAGCGCACCATGGCAGATTATTGTAGATCGATTGCGACTAACTTTTGAGCTAGCATCGTTGTGCCGCACAATGTTGACGACCCTGATTATGATATCACAATTTTCGTCCTGAACATGGTCTCTAAGAATCTTCGATTTGAAGGGAAGCCGCAAGAAAACCCCTGCACACATTTGGCAAACTTCCTAGTGATGACACTCAATTTGACGTGATTATCAGCCTCATTTAAGCGACATTTCTTTGCTTAAGACATGGTTTTTAAGGTAGAATAACGAATATTCAATCGATTGCCCTATCTCGTGCCATTTGTGCTACCTTGGCCCGTTTCGGGTCTATTTGATGGTTTTCTAGTGTTTTTATGTTAGCACAGGTTTTTGCCGTCAAATAGAGTAGCCATGGAAGTGTCTAAGGTGTAGGAACCTCGAGGAATCAAACCGGAATCGACCCAAGGAGCCAGTCAAAGTCAAACAAAATCCTGCCCGAGTACAAAGACATTTTCGCCGAAATTGAGCTTGCATATTCGGCGAAAATATTAGTGCATTCAACTGGTGCCGAGTCAAAGGACATTTCGGCGAAAACATTGTACTCTTCGGACCGAAAATACAAGGCAGAGAAAGCACTCCCGAGCACAAAGGAATTTTCGCTGAAATTCTTAAGGAATTTTCGGCGAAAATAATACACTATTCCGGATCAGTTAGGGTTAAGTATAAATACTTAACCCAGCGGCCCAAAACAGAGAGGAGGCATTCAATACAATCATAATTCGCAAAAACACAACTTTTCGAATCAGAATCCTCTCAAGTTCTGGAGCGAAGAGTTGGAGTTCGAAGAGCCGGATAGAGATCGTGACGTCATCCCTTCCACCTCGACGAACCGGAGCTAGGAGTGTAACTTACCGAAGATCGAAGTCTGCCAGAGTCGTCTAAATTAGGTTTTTCAGATTCTTTTATGTTCTTCCTTTGAATGATGAACTCTTTCCTTGTCTTTGTTTCTTTTGTAATAATCATGAGTAGCTAAACCCTTTAGAGCTTAGACTAGATGAACCCTAAGTGACCCAGGGCTTTAAAGCGGTCACGGATCGGCGATGATTAGATTCAAAATTCAATCAATTCTTTTTCATGTTTGATTCGTTCTTCATTGTTCATGTTTCTTGTCTGGATTGATCACCTAGATTAGATTCTGGTTAAGCTAAGGATAGAAGCGAACGCTCGCCTTACTTTAGAACATCGAATTGAACAATTAACCTTATAATTGGAGTGTGCCTTTCGTAGGAACCGGTTAGGGTTAATTCACTGCAAGATTAACTCATTAATCACTAGTAATCACACCAATTAATTAAGTCGTTGCGAGAGGCGACCGTACCCGGGCGGCTAGTTAATCTTGGTAGTTAGAACGGTTAGAGCGAACGTTCGCCGGTCTTAAACCTAAGGGTAAGGAGTTATGGTGGTGTCTTAGTAATTGATTGAATGAGAATCGAAATCCGTTGATCTGTTGATTGCCAATGCTTTGGGGAACGAAGGGGGATTCAAAGTCTAAGTTTGTCTGTCATCCTTGTTTTCAAACCCTAATTCCCAATCTGCTTTAGTTTAATCTTTTTAATTTTTCTGCATTCCTTAGAAATAGAAGTCGTGGAACTCACACCACGCACAACGTGTTTACCTTTGAGTATTTTGCTAGTTCTGAAGTAACCAATCATAGAAAGCCCTCGGAATACGATCTGCTATACGCTTTTTAGCATTAGTAGTTTTTTATTTGGTTGAATCCCGACCAACGACCGGGCGTTCACCAAATTGGCGCCGTTGCCAGGGACTTCTTTTGATTGTTGAAAGAAGAACTGGCAATTTATTCCTCTACTTTCCATCTTTCATCTTTCCACCCACTTTGATTCTACACCGGTTGTGTTTATTTTTGTCTTTTGCAGGATAAGAAAATTCAGAAGTAAATCACTTCCGCTCCACCTTTCCCTACCACTATGGTTGCTAGTGTTCGGTCTCCCATCTTTGTGCCGCGCAATGAAGATGATCCTGCCTATGAGATCAAGACCGCCTACTCGGAAATGATCTCGAGGGGTCTATAGTTTGAAGGGAATCCTCATGATAATCCATGCACACACTTGGCGGATTTCCTTGCTTTTTGCGAAACCTTTAAGAGTGGGACCCTCGATAAGGATACCTTCTGCTTTTGAGCCTTCCCATTCTCACTCCGAGGCGCCGCAAAGAGATGGTTCATTAGCAGGCCACCCGGTCTCTACACCAACTGGGAGGATCTCGCTCAAGGATTCATAGAGGAATACTCCCCTTCTTCCAGAACCACTGCCTATAGGAACAGCATCTCAAGGCTCAAGGAGACCGGAGGAGCTAAGAGACATTGGAGAATAGAAGAGCTTATTGAAGCAGAAGTCCAGGAGCGATTGAAGAAAATCAATGCTTACTCGGTAGAAGAGGTGAACTTCATTTCTGAGGGCTTCACCAACAGTCAACAGGGCTACCCCGACTACTGTTAGTCCAGACAACCTCAGGGATCTACATCAGGGAACACAAGGGATAACGAGGTAGACAAGAAGTTCGACCTGATCATCACCAGACTCGATGATCATGACAGTCAGTTCAAGGCTCAAGCTCTCATCAATCAAGAACAGATCACATCCAGTCAAAGAATTGAGCAAGTCGTGAACAACATCTCGAGCATGCTAGCATCTGGTCGACCATTTGGCCAACTTCCAAGCCAGACAGAGCCAAACCCGAGAAAAGAATAGGCTAAAATGGTAACTGCTTGAAAACTCCCGAACTTAATTGCTGATGCTTATTCTGTTTTACGCAGGATCGCTGAGACTCCAGAGGAAGAAGAGGAACAGAAACCGGCGCCTAAGGAGGATCCTCCTCTTGCACCATATGTCGTAAAGCCTCCTTTTCCTAGAGCATTGCTGCCAAAACGCAAGGATCGAGACTGGCATGAAGGGGAACAAGGAAGGATATCCTGACATTCGTGCTAAGAAACCTGTTTCTCCATATCCAGCTAAGTTATCTGATCCTGGTTCTTTTACTTTGCCTTTGGTCATTAATGATGTTGAGATTGAACGTTGCTTAGTTGATCTAGGAGCATCTGTTAATGTTATGCCTGTGAGTCTATATGAAAAGTTAAACCTAGGAGAACTTGAACCGCCTAGTATGCGACTCGTCTTTGCTGATAGATCGCTTAAAACCCCTAAGGGAGAGATTAAAGACGTTGTCACTAAATGTGGTCCGTTCACGTTTTTAGCTGATTATGTGATTATGGATACTAGTACAGATGATGCTACCATTCTCATAGGTCGAACTTTCATGGCTACTACTGGAATGAATATTAACGTTCCAAATGGTTCTTTAACTTTAAAAGTCGGTAAAGAAAAAAAACGTTCCGTCTTAAAGATGGCATGAAATATGAGTCTAGGAATGAAGAATCTCACTGCCTAGCTGTTGAAACGGTGGGGTTGACTCCGGTCAACTCCGTTACTAATGCTTCTCCCAGTGTCTCTAGATCAGCTGTCGCTGTAGATATTAAATAGGTCATTACGAAGAAGCCAGAAATTTCGGTTCAGAAGCCGCTTAAGAAGAAGAAGAAGAAGGAACTGCAAGCCTCTTCTAAACCACCGAGCAGACCTCGAGGAAAGAACAAGAAGACGAAGACCCAAATGGTCTGGAAACCAAAAATTCCACCGTCTTCCATTGAGCCAGCTGCACCATCTACTAGTTCCGAGAAACCGGCATCGGAACAAGTATGGAGGGAGAAACCGAAAGCATCTCCTAAGGAAGTACTAACGATCACCTATCCTTGTGATAACAAGCCGAAGAAGAAAGAAAAAGAGAAACCGACAGTCCTCATTCCTTCCATCGTCACACTCAAGAAGGATGATCTCTCTAGAGAGCTGTTTGGACCATTCAAGTTCGTTGATCATCTTCCCGACGGACGTACCAAGCTTTTGCATGCGAACGGGAAGAAATTCACATTTACCGGAGAAGTCCCGAAGCTGTACTTCATGAACTCCAACGCGAGCATGAAGGAGAATCTAAGTTGGGATATCTCCTAATACTTTCCAGGTATCGTCCAGCTCAAGGACGTTAATAAAAGAGCGCTTCGTGGGAGGCAACCACGGCTGGAGTCTGTTTTAATTTTTGTTGAACTTGGTATTTTAGAGTCGGTTCGGGAGAGCCAAAAATGTCAGTTTGTTTGATTTATTATTTTTCGTGTAGAGTCAGCATGTCATAGAGTCAGTTGCAAGTTGATTGAGGTCGTTCCGATTTTTGTGGATTTAACTGTGATTTTCTGAAGTTGGCCGAATTTGCGAAAATATTTAAACACCCGAACAGTTCAAAATTTTCGGTGAAACCACCCTTGTTTTCGGCGAAATCGATTTTCAATTTTCGAACTCAATCTCCCTATTCATTGTTTTCGGTTTGAAAAGTTTTTGTTTTCGGTGAAGCCATTTGAACTGATATTTTCGGCGAAACCGTGCTATTGTTTTCGGCGAAACCGCCTTCACAAATTCGGCAGTCCATTTTAACTGATATTTTCGGCGAAACCACTCTCTTTTTTTTGCCGAAAATAATTTTGAAAATCACCCAAAAAAATTCCTTTAAAAAAAAATCCGGTCCACCCCCTCTCTCATCCTTCACTCATTTTCGTTCAACTCACCGAAACCCCCCTATCTCTTTAAAATCGCCGACCACCCCCATTTTAAAAACTCACCGCCGCCGCCGTAACCCACCTCCATCGCCGTTGCCGACCGCCGCCGCTCCCTTCCCTTCCCTTTTCCGATCCCAACGAGCCCTAGAACGTCCGAATCGGAGCTTTGCAGCTCCAGTTCTCCGAATCCCCAGTTTTCGAGTTTTTCACCGATTCCTCTCAACTCGTTCATTTTTAGTAGTCATGACTTCAAGGTAAGTTGTAGATCTTTTCAATACGAATCTTTTGACATATAGATTGATGAATTTCGTCAGGGTTGACTTTCAGTTGACTTTTCGGTTTGCCTCGTTTTGCGTGCCGACTGTTTCGTGTGAGCTAGGATTAACTGAACTTATAGAACTATTCTAGGATGCTTAGAGAGTTTCGTGCTTAATTGCCATATCATTTGATCATGTGTTGCTATGCATACGATTAATTCTTTGTTATGTTGACTTTTGTGAGAAATGTCGGTTTGGCTTTGAACTGTTGTTGATCGTTTGGCTGTCATAAGTGTTCATTCTTGTTCATATTATCGTGCTGCCATTTGAAATCATATTTTACCGTTATTCTCCACGTTATGATAGTCTTGCCATGATTAGGGTTCGATATGCTTAAATGTTGACTTCCAAACTGTCGGTTTGACTTTTTGAACTCTGATTGTGCTTATCCGACTCTGGCTGTTCCTAAGTATGTATTTTACTGTCTATGATTACCGGTTACTCCGCTTTGCTTACCCCACTTAGTTTCCCTCATTTCTTTGTGAAATCGAGTTTTTCTACTAAGTGTGGGGTAGGGTTTTGGTTGACTAATCTGGTTTCATTCTGGTTCTAGGAACACCACTTATGAGCGTAGGACTAAGGCGCGACTTGATGGCGCCTCGAGCTCAGGAGCTGCCGCTCCCGTCACACCTGCTATTCTAGGTCCACCACCTGCACTACCCCGCCATGATGGATATCATCCCACCATCGTCCGTCTACCAGATTTCTATTTTGAGTGCTTCCAGAAGATTCAGCACGTTCGGGGAGCTGACGTTCGCTTCCTTTCCATGGAGTCCCTCCAGGAGCATGACAAGGACTACCACCGGAACGTGCATGACGCCTTAGCACCGGCTGGTCTCCTCGAGCTGACCACCATCGCCGCCGAGTTCCCAGACATTGCCCTCCAGGAGTTCTGGGCAACCTTTGATCTGGATGAGCACAAGAGGAAGCAACGCCAGAAGGTGATCACCTTCTATCTTGGTGGGGTGTACAGGCAGCTCACCTACGATGAGTTTGCCGCTCATCTCGGCATCCCCTACGAGCACTATCACGATCATCACCTCGGCTGGGGCGAAGATGATAACGACGAGGAGTACCACGCGCTCTAGAGCCACATGACAGGCGTACCTGGAGATCGCCTCGGGGTGAGCAACTCAGTTAAGTCTCTCTCTCACCCGCTCTATAAATTTATTCATATGGTTTGGCGGAGGTCACTTTTATATGTCCGAGATAAGGATCGCCACCATATCCTTAAGGAGGAGCTCATGCTTCTCCGAGCCATCCGAGAGAGCTACCCTCTCCACCCCGGTTGGAAACTTGCTCGCATCTTCCGCCAGAAGACCAAGAGGAAGACGCCACCCCGCAAACTCTTGGGGGGCAACTTCATAGGACAGCTCATCATCTCCTTCGGCATCAGCCATGAATATGGCCCGCACATTCCACGACATCCAGTTAGGACCGTTAGAGGAGACTTGGCGGTTGAGTACGATTTAGAACTCGACCTCAGTCCCCATGTAGCAGCTGATCCTCCACTCCAGCCTGTGGTCGAGTCAGAGGAAGAAGATGATGCTGAGGAGCAGCAGCCGCAGCCGCCGCCTGAGTTTCATGATTATATACCCTCGCCACACCATCAGGCAGGTACATCCACCAGTCGCCGCCGCACATCCCCGAGCCATATCCGGCGCATACTCAACAGCCGCAACACCACCCCGCGGATGTTGGAGAGTTATACGAGTGACTGCAGGAGTGGCGAATCACCGACAACGCCACTCAAGAGGCGTGATGGACTATTATGCAGCAACATATGCGCCGCGCGGACCGGCGATATGAGGCACAGATGGCGTGGCAACGTCAGCTCGGCGAATTTCTCCACTTTCCACCTCCCGGCTCACCGGACCAGCAGTGATCGGGTTGTATTCCTTTTTTGGTGTCTTCTTTTTATTTATTATTTTCGGATTTCGGTCCAACTTTTTTCTGTGTGGATCCGGGACACTTGTCCCGGTTTCCTTTTTATGTTTCATTTGTTTTTGTTTTGTAGGAAATCGGTAGACTCCCTTTGCTTCAGGTTCTGTTACACTTCCCTCCGCTCTCAGGATCCGTGCTTACCCTCTGAAATCAACCATCCTCATCCAGGTTCTTACATTCCACTCTGAACTCTAAATTAGTCCTGTGAGGACACAGTCCGATTTAAGTGTGGGGTAGGATGCTAGAGAACCTGAACCTTGCATGAACTTGATTGCCCTTGATTGTGTTTTATGTGTGCCTCGTGATTCCATTCCAGTCTCTCTAGCATTAGAATGGCTCAGTTCTTTATTTTTGATGTTAAGTTGTTGTTCAAACTTTCATAATGATGCTTATACTGCTTAACCTAGAACTTGAGAACCAACTTGTATGCTTTGATGCTAAATTGCCTGGTCAGAACAGAATTTTTAAAATCACACTTGTAGTTTGTAGCCTTGATTGCATGAAAATGACCGAATCTGACTAGCAAACCAACTGTGAGCTTTTGATCCATTGCACGTAACTTACAATTTTAATTCTTTCTGAGTGGTTTTCTGTTTGCCTGAATGAGGTAGAATTTGCATGAGACCTACTCGAAACCACACGATGACACGAGTTCTAGAAGGATAGGGGCACCTAGATTCAGCTACTAAGCCAGATAGCCTACCAAACGATAAATCCACTATGTTTAGACCCTTGAGCTTGGCCTGTTCTTTCGGTTCGATAATACATTACAGCCATTTCCCATTTCTTTCATTCCCCGTTGATCCCCTGTGGTTGTAGTTCTAGATTGACCTACCGAAGTCAGTTTGTGGTAACCTGCCTATAGCCATTAAACAGGTGGTCTTAGCTAATATGTCCAGACGTGTAAACCCCTCTAGCAACTAAAAGAAAAATCGGCACAAAAGAAAAAATTTGAAAAGAAAGAAAAAGAGAAAAATTTGAAAAAAATGATTAAGAAAAGAAAATCAGAAAAAGTTCAAAGTGTTGTTCAATAAAACGTTCCTCTCCCTACAAATGGAAGAACGAAGTCAAAAGAAAAGTTCAAAAGAAAGTAAAGAAAAAAAATTGTGCAAAAAGAAAAAGAATAAGTGCTAGGTTGCTTGAGGGTATCATAGGACGAGCGTTCATTATTCCACCGTGTTTGGTTAGACGGTAGGAAGCCATAGATTAGATTCGAGGGAAGTTAGTCGAAAGCTACACCGCACCAAAGCCATCATCATTCATTCCCATCATCCATCTCATTATAAACTCGAGTAGTGTACAGTTCATTACGGTCCTAGCAGGGAAGTCCGTCTTGACTAGATACTCGTGTTGTCACAGTGGTGGAGATGTGGTCGAAATGCAAACTTATGACAGAATTCGGTAACAGAAAATGATCGAGAGCAGAAACACGTCCTTAAACACAGAGAGTGAGAGTTCCGATTGTACCATATATATCCTGTGTGGGGAGTCTAGTCGGTCAGGTCAAATTCATGCATAATTGGTTGCTAATTACTTGTCGTGTGCAGTTTATTAATGAGACCAGATAGTTTGGTTGATCTGTATGCATGTTAGGTTTCTTGTTCTAGGATCGATCAGTCTAATAATTCATTGTGTTTGGTTGAACTCCAATTTAATCGATCTTATCATTTATGAACATGAGCGTTTCTATTCAGTTTGCTTGAGGACAAGCAAAAGCTTAAGTGTGGGGTATTTGATGACACTCGATTTGACGTGATTATCAGTCTCATTTAAGTGACATTTCTTTGCTTAAGACATGGTTTTTAGGGTAGAATAACGAATATTCAATCGATTGCCTTATCTCGTTCCATTTGTGTTACCTTGGCCCGTTTCGGGTCTATTTGATGGTTTTCTAGTGTTTTTATGTTAGCACAGGTTTTTGCCATCAAAAAGAATAGCCATGGAAGTGTCTAAGGCGTAGGAACCTCGAGGAATCAAACCGGAATCGACACAAGGAGCCAGTCAAAGTCAAACAAAATCCTGCCCGAGTACAAAGAGATTTTCGCCGAAATTGAGCTTGCATATTCGGCGAAAATATTAGTGCATTCAACTGGTGCCGAGTCAAAGGAAATTTCGGCGAAAACATTGTACTCTTCGGACCGAAAATACAAGGCAGAGAAAGCACTCCCGAGTACAAAGGAATTTTCGCCAAAATTCTTAAGGAATTTTCGGCGAAAATAATACACTATTCCGGATCAGTTAGGGTTAAGTATAAATACTTAACCCGGTAGCCCAAAACAGAGAGGAGGCATTCAATACAATCATAATTCGCAAAAACACAACTTTTTGAATCAGAATCCTCTCAAGTTCTGGAGCGAAGAGTTGGAGTTCGAAGAGCCGGATAGAGATCGTGACGCCATCCCTTCCACCTCGACGAACCGGAGCTAGGAGTGTAACTTACCGAAGATCGAAGTCTGCCAGAGTCGTCCAAATTAGGTTTTTCAGATTCTTTTCTGTTCTTCCTTTGAATGATGAACTTTCCTTGTCTTTGTTTCTTTTGTAATAATCATGAGTAGCTAAACCCTTTAGAGCTTAGACTAGATGAACCCTAAGTGACCCAGGGCTTTAAAGCGGTCACGGATCGGCGATGATTAGATTCGAAATTCAATCAGTTCTTTTTCATGTTTGATTCGTTCTTCATTGTTCATGTTTCTTGTCTGGATTGATCACCTAGATTAGATTCTAGTTAAGCTAAGGATAGAAGCGAACGCTCGCCTTACTTTAGAACATCGAATTGAACAATTAACCTTATAATTGGTGTGTGCCTTTCGTAGGAACCGGTTATGGTTAATTCACTGCAAGAGTAACCATTAATCACTAGTAATCACACCAATTAATTAAGTCGTTGCGAGAGGCGACCATACCCGGGCGGCTAGTTAATCTTGGTAGTTAGAACGGATAGAGCGAACGTTCACCGGTCTTAAACCTAAGGGTAAGGAGTTATGGTGGTGGCTTAGTAATTGATTGAATGAGAATCGAAATCCGCTGATCTGTTGATTGCCAATGCTTTGGGAAACGAAGGGGGATTCAAAGTCTAAGTTCGTCTGTCATCCTTGTTTTCAAACCCTAATTCCCAATCTGCTTTAGTTTAATCATTTTAATTTTTATGCATTCCTTAGAAATAGAAGTCGTGGAACTCACACCACGCACAACGTGTTTACCTTTGAGTATTTTGCTAGTTCTGAAGTAACCAATCATAGAAAGCCCTCGGAATACGATCTGCTATACGCTTTTTAGCATTAGTAGTTTTTTATTTGGTTGAATCCCGACCAACGACCGGGGCGTTCACCACCTAGACATGTGCGAGACGTTAAAGAGCAGGAATCTCAGTAAGAACAATCTTTGCTTGTGAGTTTTCCCATTCTCTCTTAAAAGCAACGCCAAGGTATGGCTCGGCTCGAAACCACCTGGCTACTACACTGACTGGGATAATCTAGCTCAGGACTTCATAGAAGAATACTATCCCCCTTCAAGAACGACATTCTACAAGGATAGCATCGCTAGTTTCTCTCAGAAGGAAGGAGTAAGCTTATACGAAGCTTGGAACGAATTCCAAGAACTTCTCTCTGAATGCCCTCATCATGGATTCAACCAGAGTCAGCTAGCCGAAATCTTTGCCCAAGGTATGAATGAGGAAACGGCTGAATGGGTCAACATTTTAGCTAAGGGGAACTGCACAGCACTTGAACCAGAAGCTGCTCTACTTTACTTTGCGGACAGCGCATCTAAGTCCAGAAATAAGGAGAGACAATTTGGAGCAGCCAAGATTCAACCAAGCAGTGAAGATCAGCTTAAGATCGCAGTGCAGAAACACATGGAAGAGATCTTCGGAACATCTAATAATTGGTCTAGAGAGGAAGTTAATTTCATTGATCAAGGCTTCACCAAGGATCACAGAGGCTACCCCGACTACCATCAGTTCAGAACACCTCCTCAACAACAGGGAAGCTTCCCTGAGCATCCTCCTTCCAACTTCGGATTCAACCGGAGTCAGAATCAATGCTGGGAGAATAGTTATCAAGATCCTCCCAGATTCACCAGAGCACATCAACCTCAGAATTTTACGTCTGAAGACATGTGGGATAGGAAACTAGCCCAGAAGTTTGATCTGATTGCAGCACGGATGAAGGAACACGAAGAAAATTTTAAAGCCCAAGAAGCTTTTAACCAAGGACAGATCGCACAAGGACAGGGAATAGAGAGCATGATAAATAAAGTTGCTAGCCTGTTAGCCAACCTTCCTCTCTTCAACCAGGCGCCGTCTCAAAACGACTCCTCCGAGAAGAACGAGCAAGCTAAAGTCATCACAACCAGGAGCAGTGAGCAGAACAGCCTGGAGAAGAAGAAGGGAGCACTATCCGTTCTCTCTACGGGAGAGTGTTCAACTATCGTCTCTCAATCACCACCCATACCTATCCCAGCTAAGTGCTCTGATCCTGGTCCTTTTACATTACCTTTAATCATTAATGGCATTGCAGTTGAGCGTAGTTTGGTTGATCTAGATGCGTCTATAAATGTCATGCCTATGTGTT
This sequence comes from Linum lewisii, assembly GCA_034768395.1. NCBI lineage: Eukaryota > Viridiplantae > Streptophyta > Magnoliopsida > Malpighiales > Linaceae > Linum > Linum lewisii. Next base: position 18,911,977 of record CM068303.1, read on the forward strand.
TATATAAGAAACTGAACCTAGGTGAATTAGAACCGGCTAGTATGCATGTAGTGTTCGCCGACGGGACTCTAAAAGAACCTAGAGGAATAATCAAGGATGTAATCACTTGTTGTGGCCCTTTCCGATTTTTCGCTGATTACGTAGTAATGGATACTCGAGAGACATATTCTACCCTTCTCTTAGGCCGGCCATTCATGGCAACAGCCGGCATTAACATTAATGTACCAAATGGTTCGTTAACACTAAGAGTTGGGAAGGATACTGCAACATTCCGTCTCAAGGATAATATGAAATACATTCCTAAGGGAGAATCACATTGTTTATCCGTAGAAACTGTGGAATTGGCCTCGGTCAATTTCATTACTGACATCTCCTCTAGTATTCCTAGCTCGATTGTGACTGCAGGTGCTGGACAGGTTACCAAGCAGAAACTAAAACCTGTTCCTCAAAAGCCACCAAAGAAGAAGGAACTACAAGCCTCTTCTAAACCGCTAGGCAAGGAGTCTGGAAAGTCAAGGAGGAAGAATCATAAGAAGAAGCAAACCCAAATGGTCTGGAGACCAAAAGTTCCGCCGTCTTCCACCGAGCCAGCTGCACCACCAATTAGTTCCGAGAAACCGGCGCCGGAACAAGTATGGAAGGAGAAGCCGAAAGCATCTCCTAAGGAAATACTGACGATCCCCGATCCTGGTGATACAAAGCCGGAGATAAAAGAAAAGAAGAAGCCGACAGTCCTCATTCCTTCCATCGTAACACTTAAGAAGGATGATCTCTCCAGAGATCTGTTCGGACCGTTCAAGTTCATCGATCATCTTCCCGATGGACGTACCAAGCTCTTACATGCGAACGGGAAGAGATTCACGCTTACCGGAGAAGCCCCGAAGCTGTACTTTATGAACTCTGACGCGAGCATGAAGGAGAATCTGAGTTGGGATGTCTCCTAATACCGTCCAGGTATCGTCCAGCTCAAGGACGTTAATAAAAGAGCGCTTCGTGGGAGGCAACCCACGGCTGGAGTCCGTTTTTCGTTTTGTGTCTAACTTAGTATTTTAGAGTCAGTTCGGGGGAGCCAAAAGTGTCAGTTTGTTTGATTTCTTATTTTTCGTGAGTAGTCTGTGTGTCATAGAGTCAGTTGCAAGTTGATTGAGGTCTTTCCGATTTTTGTGGATTTAACTGTGATTTTCTGAAGTTTGCCGGATTTGCGAAAATATTTTCAATCGTAGTGTTCAAAATTTTCGGCAAAAATTAAACCCTATTTTCGGCGAAATCACTTTTGAATTTTCGAACCCGGTCTTCTGTTTCATATTTTCGGTTCGAAAAGTTGAGTGGTTTCGGCGAAAATCCATTTGAAAACTGGCAGCCATTTTAACTTCCATTTTCGGCGAAAACTACCTATCAGTTTCGCCAAAAATTCGTTTGAAAATCAGAAAATTACCCACTTAAAACCCGGTCTTATCCTCTCTCTCCCCACTTTCCTTCTTTTATTATCATTCCAAAACCCGAAAACAAACCCCCTCCCCTTTGTTCTTTCAAAACCGCCGACCACACCCATTTTTCTCACCGCCGCCGCTGTTTCCCTCGCCGCCATCGTCGCCGACCACCGCCGCTCAAATCCCCTGCCTTTTCCGATTCTATTGAGCCCTAGAATGTTCAAATCGGAGCCCTACATCTCCAGTTCACCGAAACCCTTGTTTTCAAAGTTTTTCACCGATTCCTCCCAAACCATTCATTTTTAGCATCCATGGCTTCAAGGTAAGTTGTAGAACTTTTCAATATGAATCTTTTGACATATGGATTGCTGAATTTCGTCGGGGTTGACTTTCGGTTGACTTTTCGGTTTGCCTCGATTTGCGTGCTGACTGATTTCGTGTGAACTAGGTTAGCTGAACTTGAAGAACTGTTCTAGCATGCTTAGGGAGTTCCGTGCTTAATTTCCATATCGTTTGATCATGTGTTGCTATGCCTAAGTCCTATTCCTTGTGAGAAATGTCGGTTTGACTTTGAATTGTTGTGATCATTTGGCTGCCTTATGTGTTCATTCTCGTTCCGATTATTGTGTTTGCCATCTGAGATCATATTATACCGTCATCCTCCGATTTGTGATAGTCTTGCCATGATTAAGGTTCAATGTTCTATTATGTTGACTTTTTGAATGTCAGTTTGACTTTTCAACTCTGATTGTGCTTATCCGATTCTAGCTGTTCCTAACCATGTATTTTACTGTCTATGATTACCGGTTACTCCGCTTTGCTTACCCCCACTCGGTTTTCCTCATTTCTTTGTGAAATTGAGTTTTTCTACTAAGTGTGGGGTAGGGTTTAGTTTAACTAATCTGGTTTCATTATGGTTTTAGGAACACCACTTATGAGCGCAGGACTAAGGCGCGACTTGATGGCGCCTCGAGCTCCGGAGCTGCCGCCCCAGTCACACCTGCCGTTCTGGGTCCTCCACCCGCATTACCCCACCGGGCTGGATACCATCGCACTATCGCCCGTCTACCTGACTTCTACTTCGAGTGCTTCCAGAAGATCGAGCACATTCAGGGAGCTGACGTGCGCCCTCTTTCCATGGAGTCCCTACACGAGCACGACGAGGACTACTACCGGAACGTGCATGACGCCCTAGCACCGGTCGGCCTCCTCGAGCTAACCACCATAGCTGCCGATTTCCCAGACATCACCCTCCAGGAGTTCTGGGCGACCTTTGATCTGGATGAGCACAAGAGGAAGCAACGCCAGAAGGTTGTGACATTCTATCTTGGTGGGGTGTACAGGCAGCTCACCTACGATGAGTTTGTTGCTCATCTTGGCATCCCCTACGAGCATTATCACGATCATCACCTAGGCTGGGGCGACGATGATGACGACGAGGAGTACCACGCGCTCTGGATTCACATGACTGGAGTGCCTGGCGATCGCCTTGGGAAGCACAACTCAGTTAAGTCGCTCTCCCACCCTCTCTTTAAATTTATTCATATGGTTTGGCGTAGATCGCTTTTATATGTTCCAGACAAGGATCTCCACCATATCCTCAAGGAGGAGCTTATGCTTCTCCGAGCCATCCGAGAGAGCTACCCTCTCCACCCCGGCTGGGTGCTTGCTTGCATCTTCTGCCAGAAGACCAAGAGGAAGATGCCACCTCGTAGACTCCTGGGGGTAACTTCATAGGTCAGCTCATCATCTCCTTCGGCATCAGCCATGAATATGGCCCGAACATTCCACGACGCCACGTTAGGACCGTTGGAGGAGACTTAGCGGTTGAGTACGACTTAGAGCTGGACCTCACAGTCCCCATGTTCAGCAGAAGATCCTCCAATTCCAAGATTATATACCCTCACCACATCATCAGGCAGGGTATGCTCACCAGTCGCCGCCGCACATTCCCGATCCGTACCAGGCGCCTCACCCTAAGCCCCGACCGCACCCCGCAGACGTGGGTGAGCTGTATGAGCGACTGTAGGAGTGGCGCATCACCGACAACGGCACTCAAGAGGCGAGATGGACTATTATGTAACAGCATATGCGCCGCGCCGACAAGCGGTATGAGGCACAGCTGGCGTGGCAACGTCAGCTCGGCGAGCACCTTCACTTTCCACCTCCCGGATCACCTGACCAGCAGTGATCGGGTTGTATTCCTTTTCTAGTCCTTTCTTTTTATTTATTCTTTTCGGATTTCGGTCCAACTTTTTCCGTGTGGATCCGGGACACTTGTCCCAGTTTCCTTTTTATGTTTTATTTGTTTTTGTTTTGTAGGCAGTTGGGAGATTCCCTTTGCTTCGCTTGGGTAGATTCCCTCCGCTCCGAGGACCCGTGCTCATCCCCTACACTAGTCATCTCGGTCCAGGTTCTTCTACTTCACTCTGAACTCTAATTTTAGTCCTGTGAGGACACAGTCCGATTTACGTGTGGGGTACGATGCTAGAGAACCTTGCATGAACTTGATTGCCCTTGATTGTATTTTATGTGTGCCTTGTGATTCTATTCCAGTCTCTCTAGCATTAGAATGGCTCAGTTCTTGATTTTTGATGTTAAGTTGTTGTTCAACCCTTCATAATGATGCTTAGACTGCTTAACCTAGAACTTGAGAACCAACTTGTTTACTTTGATGCTAAATTGCCTGGTCAGAACAGAATTTTTAAATCACACATGTAGTTTGTAGCCTTGATTGCATGAAAACGACCGAATCCGACTAGCAAACCAACTGTGAGCTTTTGATCCATTGCACGTAACTTGCAATTTTAATTCTTTCTGAGTGGTTTTCTGTTTGCCTGAATGAATTAGAATTTGCATGAGACCTACTCGAAACCACACGATGACACGAGTTCTAGAAGGATAGGGGCACCTAGATTCAGCTACTAAGCCAGATAGCCTACCAAACGATAAATCCACTATGTTTAGACCCTTGAGCTTGGCCTGTTCTTTCGGTTCGATAATACATTACAGCCATTTCACATTTCTTTCATTCCCCGTTGATCCCCTGTGGTTGTAGTTCTAGATTGACCTACCGAAAGTCGGTTTGTGGTAACCTGCCTATAGCCATTAAACAGGTGGTCTTAGCTATTATGTCCAGACGTGTAAATCCCTCCAACAACTAAAAGAAAATCGGCACAAGAGAAAAAAAATAGAAAAAGAAGAAAAAGAAGCAAATTTAGAAAAAAGTGAAGAAAAAAAAATCAAATAAGTTTCAAAGTTTCTAGTTCAATAAAATGTTCTTCTCCCTACAAATGGAAGAACGAAGTCAAAAGAAAAAGTTCAAAAAAAAAATCGTGTAAAGAAAAAGAAAATAAGTGCTAGGTTGCTTGAGGGTATCATAGGACGAGCGTTCATTATTCCACTCATGTTTGGTTAGACGGTAGGAAGCCATAGATTAGATTCGAGGGAAGTTAGTCGAAAGCTACACCGCACCAAGACATCATCATTCATTTCCATCATCCATCTCATTATAAACCAGAGTAGTGTAGAATTCATTACGGTCCTAGCAGGGAAGTCCTTCTTGACTAGATACTCGTGTTGTCACAGTGGTGGAGATGTGGTCGAAATGCAAAC